>OY998260.1:42932500-44132500 GCA_963922045.1 Persicaria maculosa
TTTACCCTAGGTATTTTATTATTTACTTTAATAATATTTTATCCTATCTATGATAGGATAGAATTTAGAATAGTAGTTTTAGTAGGATTAGAACACCTTTCCTTGGCTAGCAAGGATTGAGAGTTTATAAATAAAGCCCCAGGGGGTTGGTTTTTATTCATTCAAGTTTAGAGATTCTTATCTCACCAATATATAGTTTAGAGTAGGAGAAGTTTTAAGGTTTTTCGTTTGCGAAAGCCGACGTTGGAGTTGTAAAGTTTTGAAGTTTACTTTCAATGCATGTTAGTTCCTTTCAAATCAAGATGTTTTTTCAATGAAGAGCGAGTAGTTCCCCAAGCTCTTAGGGTCGGGGTGAGCCCGATGTTAGCCATGCTTGCTTGAGGTAAGTATTTGATGTTGATATCGTTGTGTCTTTATCATCTCCTACGATTTTGTGTTTAGTCCTTATCGCAAGAAAATGGATTCATGTCAACAACTTGGGTTATAAACATAAAATTGGTAGAGACAATTGGGTTTATTTGCAAAAGTATTCATAATCGTTGGTGTACGGAGAAAGCTTGTCCCTCAGGTGAGATAGCGCAATTATCCATCTTACTTATCTTATGCATGTTTGGTTAACGTTGTGGTAAACCCTAGCCTTAAGAGTTGCTTTTATATATATATTTTTATTCATCTCAAACTCTTGTTTATTTGTGATTATACTTCTACATCCATCATGCTCTCTTCGGACGTTCTTTTCTGACCCACTAACATCCTGTAGGACCACTCGATATCGACACCTGTAGTGGATATTGACACCAACACATTAAATCGACAGATTTTTGAGTCAACGCATCTTCTGTGCCTGCACCTGAGCTCGAGATCGAGTGACCTACTCGAGATCGAGTACCCCATATCGACCGATAGTCTTCTGAGTCAGTCGACTTTGTTACTGACATATCGAGATCAACTTTTGTGGTCGAGATCGACTTTCATTTTTGTCTCTGCAGGTCTTCTACGCACTAGGAATCGACAACCACTATCGACGTCGAGTACACAACTCGAGATTGAGTGCCTTCTAGTCAATAAAGGATGTACTTTTGGACTATCTAGGATCCCGGTGACTCGCTTCCTTGAGGATCGAAGCTAATTCCCTACTACCACAGCGGGGAGTTTTGAATATATTTTAACAGCCTAAGGGTTGCAATTGTTATCATATTTTATTATATATTTCAATTCACTATCTCACGTCCTTTTTGAGTGTTATTTTATAGGTCTATGTGACGCGCTGATCGCACGCCTGAATTTGAAGGAGTAGAAGACCCTGAGCGTTATCACCATATACGGTCTAGAGTTCAAAGAATCATGGCGAACCAAGAAACCCAGGCTCAGCAGAATGAACATTTAAGGAAGCAAGTGGAAGACTTTACCGCTAGAGAGGCGGCACAAAGGGAGTGGGGTGATAGGGAGGAGGAAGCAAGGAGGCGATATGAAGCCCAAATCAATGCCCTCCCTCAGAATGCCAAGCAATACATGCACCCAATGCTCTCTGTGCTTGAATCGGCTATTCTTATCCCTCACTCGAATTTTGAAATACAACCTAGTTTCTTAACTGAAATTAGGAGACATCAATTTGAGAAAAAACCTAATGATTGCCCTCTAGAGCACATAACTACTTTCCTTGACCGTTGCGACACTATTGCTGATGGACAAAGCCTTGAATATGTAAAACTAAAGGCTTTTCGTTGGTCTCTTGCAGGGAAAACACTTCAATGGTTGGAGAGCCTAGCACCAAGATTGCTCTGCGAGTGGGATGAAGTCAAGGATACATTCTTAAATAAATTTTTCCCCCATCCAAGACGGCAGTGATTCGTCAAAAGACCATGGCTTTCAAGCAAAAGCCTCATGAAACCCTGGCGCAAGTGTGGGAGCGATTCAAGGAGCTTCTGAGGTCTTGCCCTACGCACGGGCAACCACCCTACATCATCTAGGAGATCATCTATACCACCCTGGACGTAGCCACAAAGGAGAGGATTAACACCTACACCTCCTATGGGTATCTTGAACTCCCACCGCAACATGCTTGGGATGCCATAGAAAGGTTGGTGGAATTTGACAATGCCTATGGGACTCCTGCGGCCTCCGACTCAAGGCCTGCCCCATCAATGCCACTCTATGAGCCCTCCAAGGAGATCGATCCCAACGTTAAAGATCAATTTATGAAAGATCAACTTAGGAGGTCGCACAAGCAAGTTCCTTTCCGCCAACCAACCCTGCACCGAATGCGGCTCTGAGAGGCACATCACCACCACTTGTCCCCACACATAGCAAGTATATCTAGCGGAGATTCACCAAGAGGTGAGGTTCATAAGGAATCCCAATCGTCAGGGATATCAAAATTGGGGTAGTCCACCACCACAATACAACCCTAGGGATCCTCCACCTTACCGAGCTCCAGGCCATTCGGAAAGAGAGCAAAGGAGAAATGATGTCCAACTCATCCTAGATGAGATTAGGCAGAACCAAGCACGAAACCAACAATCGAGCAACGCCCTCCAAAACCAATTGCATGAGCTTAATACCCGCATGGGGGAGATAGATATTTCGAGGAAGATCATAGAGACCCAATTGGGTCAACTAGCGGCACAAATTCCAAGGTCAGCCGGAGCGCTCCCAGGCCCACCTCAGGCCAATCCAAAGGAGCAAGCTGAACACATAGCCATTGTGAATCTAAGGAGTGGATGCTAATTGCACGAGTCACGGAGAAAAGAAGGAGAAGTCATCGAAAATGCAGTCGATGTCGACCACCCAGTCGATGTCGAGGGCCCTTTCGACGTTGAACACCAACTCAATGTCGAGCCCACTGCAAAGCCCACAGCACCAAAAAAGCACTCAATCTCGAGTGATCCACTCGATATCGACACCCCAGTCGATGTCGAGCCCTCTGCAGATCGACATAAGCTCCAGACTCCTCTGAAGTTGACCAAACCTGTCAATATCGACACCCTTATCGATGTCGACCACTCCAAAAAGCCAAATTTGACCGCTTTAGCTCCAAAGTCAATGAAAGCACTCCCTTTTCCCTCTAAGACGCTGAAAGAATTGGCGGACACAAAGTTTAGGCGATTCGTGAAGGTCCTATAAGGACTCAACATCATAATCCCTCTCACGGAAGCCCTTAGCGAGATGCCGAAATATATAAGGTTCCTAAAGGACATCCTGGCCAAGAAGAGGTCCATCACTGAGATCACCAAAGAATGCCATTCCATAGAGTTCCCTGAGAAGAGAGGCGATCCGGGAAAGTTTGCTGTGACGGTAGGGGTGGGAAAGCATCAATTCAAAGCCCTTTGTGACCTTGGGGCTAGTGTAAGTTTGATGCCCTTATCGATATGGCTACAAGTTAGAGTAGGAGCGTTGGAGCCCATCGACATGAAGCTCTACATGGTGGACAATTCCTTTGTGAGACCGACGGGGATTGTGGATGATGTCCCTGTCAAGGTGGGCAAGTTCTTTATACCCACAGACTTCATCGTGTTGGACATGCCGAAGGACCCTATTATGCCTATCATCCTTGGTAGGCCTTTCCTAGCAACCGCTGATGTCGACATCAACGTGAGGAATGGCACCCTTACGTTCAGAATCGGGAATGAGATCGTCGAGTTTCGCTTCAACCCGACGATGAATGAGACAAAAAAGGCTAGAGGTGAAGAACATCAGCCTAAGCAAGGAGTATATCCCTTGTGAAGAGGCAATATAAAGAGTTCTAACCCCTGGAATCTATAAAGAAGTTGGGCTCACACATGCAAGGGAGAAGATTTGCATGTACTTGTTGGCAAGAATAGAAGCTACAAGAAGGGTCGAGATCGACTGTAACAGGTCGAGATCGACCAAACAGCTTGAGATCGACCATGCTCTATCGATGTCGAGTGCCACTGAAGATCACCAGAGATGCCAAGAGCCTAAGTATGGGGTCCCCATAGTCGATGTCGACCAGACCATATCGACGTCGTCTACTACACCCGATATCGACCACACTCTATCGTTATCGACTGACCCTTGCCCGAAGATCTCTGTTTTGGGCCCGAAAAGGTAAGCTCAGGTATGATCTCTAACCCTCCTCTATCCATTACTGATGATTCCACTAATGGGAGGGTCAAAGCTCCATGGTTCGCTCACGTTAGCAAGATTAGGTCAAGGAAAAGAAGGAAAGATCCAAATAAGGAGCCTAATAAAAAAGAAGCCTTGGTCGCTGAGCTTGACTACTACGATAAGAACCTAGATGATCCAAGAGAAGGGACAAGTTTGAAGGGGCCCTACATTAAAGGGTCTTGATGCATTAACGAAGAAGTCGGCCTAACGACTCAAAAATCTAGAGCTTGTACATAAAACTTTAATTTTTTCGCTTAGAAGGTTTATAGGATTTAAATTTTGGATTTGGTTTTTGAAACTTTGATGAATCATGGCTTTATATTTTATATGAACTAACAAGAATTTTGGGTTACAAAGGACAGGGAACGATGAAGAAGAAATGAAGTCCCTACAGAAGCACTTGAGATCGGCTAGGCCAGTCGACATCGACTGCCTAGGGTCGAGCCATCTCCCGTGATCGTGATCGATCACTAAGGAGCAAAAGACTGTATTCGACATCGAGTAGGCCCCTCGATATCGACCATCCCTAGCAACCCTGGACTTCGACCACTTCTTCTTCAACACACAGATTCAATCGACATCGACTACTACACTCGACATCTACTACAGGCATCGATAGAACCTGAAATTGACCTCCACCGTAGGTTGCTTTGTGAGTTTCTCTCTTCACCCTTGTTTTTATTTCATATAGGGAGGACACTGTATATTTTAATTATGGGGTGTGGATGAAACATGTCTTTCTTGGCCTTTGATAAAAAAAACTTGGCTTATTTTTATTATTTGTTTGCATTCATGTTTAAAGTGTATGAATTAGTTTATTAGTTTAAGAAAAAATGCAAAAATCCAAAAAATATTAGAAAATGTCAAAAAAAGAGAAAAAATGCATATTTTATTTTTAAACCCTACTTAGATGTCCAATGATGAAACCCAATAGCTGACTTGATCATGTAAATCCTATGGCATATTTGGATGGTTTAGCCTAAGTCCTTGAAAATGTTTTTATGTAGATTGTGAACTTGTGATGAAATTGAGCACGTATGATCCTAGGCAAAAAAAAGAAAAATCCAACAAAATTGTCCTAGTGAGAATTTTGGCCTATATGGAGAATATTAAAAATCCCTCTGCTTTCTTTAGTGTATTTACTCTTCCTATGCATCTCTAACTGTTGTGATAGTTATTCAAAGCCAATGCATATATATGTTTATGTTTATGGGAATTAAATGATGGAGACATCTTTTAAGCCACTTTTATCCTCTCTTTACCTACCCTGCATTATCTCTGCTTGAAGACAAAACATTAGCCTGAGCCTTTATATTGTATACTCCATAAAATTATCCCTAGCCGAATTGAGGCTGACCCCCATTTGGGAATTGAGACTTAGAATTTGTTAGAATAATGTCTTGTGGAAAGAAAGTGCAAATGTTTAGTTGTGAGTAAAGAAGAATTATGGGTTGGTAGTATATTTGCATCTTATCATATTTTGTAAAAAGGATTTTTGGCTCACATTATAAATGCACATATTTATTTATTTATTTATTTATTTTCGTTAAAAAAAATGAAAAAATGAAAAGAAAAAAGAAAAAAGAGCTATTTATATTAGATTAAGTGCACGAGCCAATTATTCCTTAGTTCTTTTATTTATATTTTTGAGAGGTATATTGGGATTGAAAGAAAGGTTGAAGTTCTTCATGAGAAAGTAAGTTGAATGAGCATTATTTTGGGAGATATGGTTTGGTTGAGTTGTGTTGAAGTTTAGGAGTCTTGATTCCCGAAGTATATTAAGCACCACATAGCCAAATAATTCCATACCCTTTGTTCCTTACCAAGCCCCATTACAACCCCGCCAAATGGAGTCTTCAAAGCCTAAACACATTGAGAGATGAGTGCAAACACATTATTCCTGTGAGGTTGGATTAAAAAATTCCCTATGCCTATGGATCGCTAGTATATGTGTGATGATGTTAAATTCACTTGCCTTGCTTTTCTACCACTTATGATGTTGCTTTTGACAAGGGCGAAGACTTGAAGGCTTTGTTGTAGGTGTTGGTCATTGCTTGAGGACAAGCAAGTCTAAGTATGGAGTGTTTTGATGTACATATTTATAGTCGTTTTAATTGCATATTTTGAGTTCATATTCCATTCGATTACTAAATTAGAGGTTAGAATAATAAGAATTTGTATAGAATGTGCTAACATGAAAGAAATAGAGTATGCACAAGTTTTGGTTTAAATGTATAGGAATTGGAACCGAAATCGGAGTCAAAACAAGAAGCTAAGAGGCACTGAAGAGCAGTCAAGATCGAGTCAACCACTCGAGATCGACCAGACAAATCGATGTAGACACCAAGTGTCGAGCCAAGACAATACAACCTACTGGAGAGCACTCGACATGACATCATGTCGAGTGGACATCTCGACATCGACACTCTATCCGAAGTCGAGTGAAGTGTAACACGTCGAGCAGAAACAAAGCACTCGATATCGAGTGGACATGTCGATATCGAGTAGAAGATTCTCATGGATTGGACGTGGTTTGGCAATCCGAATTGAAGATCTTGATAGAAGACACGATTTTATCTTTTCCTTTCTAAATAGATTATGTCCTAGGGAACTTTCCTTTTTACCCTAGGATTTTTATTATTTACTTTAATAATGTTTTATCCTATCTATGATAAGATAAAATTTAGAATAGTAGTTTTAGTAGGAGTAGAACTTATTTCCTTGGCTAGCAAGGATTGAGAGCCTATAAATAAAGCCCTAGGGGGTTGGTTTTTATTCATTCAAGTTCAGAGATTCTTATTTCACCAATAGTTTAGAGTAGGAGAAGCTTTAGAGTTTGGCGTTTGCGAAAGCCGACATTGGAGTTGTAAAGTTTTGAAGTTTCCTTTCAATGCAAGTTAGTTCCTTTCAAATCAAGATGTTTGTTTCCTTGAAAAGCGAGTAGTTCCCCAAGCTCTTAGGGTCGGGGTGAGCCCGACGTTAGCCATGTGTGCTTGAGGTAAATATTTGATGTTGATATCGTTGTGTCTTGATCATCTCCTACGATTTTGTGTTTCGTCCTTATCGCAAGAAAAGGGATTCATGTTAACAACTTAGGTTATAAACATAAAATTGGTAGAGACAATTAGGTTTATTTTCAATAGTATTCCTAATCGTCTGTGTACAGCGAAAGGTTGTCCCTCGGGTGAGATAGCACAATTGTTCGTCATACTTATCTTATGCATGTTTGGTTAACGTTGTGGTAAACCCTAGCCTTAGGAGTTGCTTTTATTATATATTTTTTTATTCATCGCAAACCCCTGATCATACTTCTACATCCATCCTACTCTCTTCAGACGTCCTTTTCCGACACACTAAGACCCTAAAGGACAATTCGATATCAACACCTGTAGTCGATATCGGCACCAACACATCGAGTCAACAGTTGTCTGAGTCAACGCATCTTCTGTGCCTGCATCTGAGCTCGAGATCGAGTGACCTACTCGAGATTGAGTGCCCCATATGGACCGATAGTCTTCTGAGTCGGTCGATGTAGTTACTGACACTAGGAATCGTCAACCACTATCGACGTCGAGTACACAACTCGAGATCGAGTGCCTTCTGGTTGATACAGAATGTACTTTCGGACTATTTAGGATCCCACTGACTCGCTTCCTTGAGGATCCAACCTAATTCCCTACTACCGCAGCAGGGAGTTTTGAATATATTTGAAAAGGCTAAGGGTTTCAATTATTATCATATTTTATTATATATTTCAATTCGATTCTCCCTACATCAACATCGACCAGTTTGGTCGACATCGAGTGCTTTTGCAGCTCCGTCATACCTGCAATCGTTAGTCTTCCGAAAACTTAAAAGTTTTAAACTAAAACCAAAAATTCAAAAACCCTAAAAACCAAACTATCCAAATAAAATTTTATTTACAAGCTCTAGATTTTATAGTCGCGAGGCCGACTTCTTCCAGTCTTCTATCCAAGTTGGGACATATAGGGACCATATTGCTCGCATGTCCTCTTCAGGGCTTTCAAGCTCTACACTAAACATCGTCCCCTTTTTATCTCTAAGCTCCAACCTTCCTGGATAGACTTTGTGGATGGTTACTAACCCTCTTTTTCCTCTATCCTTTCTCTTGCATCCCATAATGTTGCATTGTTCCATAAGCACCTTGTCGCCCGGCTTGTATTCGCTTATTGGATTTTCTATCATGTTAGTAAGGTACAAAAACAAGGGTACTCTTTTCAAAGGGATATCAGATTTAAGTTCTAAAGGATGAGGATCGTTACCTGGGCTTACCTTCGATTCGTTTATGCTCTGAGGGAGTGCTCGACATCGAGTACAAGGGGTCGACATCAAGTGGCTTTTTCTCTGGAGGTGCAGTCGATGGAGGGTGGTTGACCAGGGGAGTCGATCTTGAGTAGGTCCAGTCGTTATCGACTAACCTTGGTCGATCTCCAGGCTTTCTTCAGCATCGACCTCATTATTAGCTTCTGCCATCAGGTTTGGCTCAAATGTGGTCGACATTGACTGGTGCGAGTAAAGACCAAATATATTCTATATATTATATGATTATTATTTTAATTAATTTAGTTAAATATATTATTATTTTATGCAATTCGTAAAAATGGAGGAAAACTCGTCCTCGTGCACAAGGTCGATTTTTATAAATCCGTCCGGCATCATTTTAAAATCTGGATTTTGACGGGATTTGATTTTCGCTTTCGAGTTTCGAGAATTAATAAAAAATTAATTTTATATTCCGAGATGATTTAAATTTCGATTTGAATTCTAGCGTCGGGTTTCCGTTTTAGTGTGCGAAATTGGGATCGAGCATCGGGAATTCAAATTTGTATCATGGGGACCATTCCTCAATCTATTTCTTTTTCCTTTTTTATTTCTCTCTCTCTCTCTCTCTCTCTCTCCCCCTCTCCCTCCCGTTTTGAAATCAGTGAGGTCCCCCCTTCCCAGCTCATACCTTCCTCTGCACACACACCAAATTTGCCTTGATTGCTCTATAAAACCGACCCTGTCCTCACCCTCTCACACCCTCATTCCACCAAAAACCCACCAGAGGAGTGTCCTTCTTCTCCCACCCATTTCAATTTATGCAGAAACCTAGAGGAAGCCTCCCCCCCTCTCCCATTCTGTTATCCGCAAACCCACGAAAAACCACCCATTTCCATTACCAAATTCATCACATTTCATCCTCCTCTTCCATCTATCCGGTTTGCAGCCGCCCATCCCAGGAGCCAGGAGCCCCAACGACGTCGCCGGAGCCACCAGCGCTGCCTAGAGAGCCCCTCCACTCTGTTTCGTTCACCATCGCTAAACCTTTTCGATCCTCTTCTCTTCGCTTTAACCTCGGAAAATTTTCTCTTTTACTTATTTACCTTCCTTCTTCGGCCACGAAGGACCATCCCGACACCAAAGACGCCACCGTCGGAGCCACCCCACCCTTCCTTCCCCTGTTTTGAGGTCCAAGAGGTAAAAACTTCGATCTCCTCTTATATTGGCTCGAAACTGCGTAAAGGTCATCTTTTAACTCTTTTCCCGTCATCCTAGGACGGAGCAAGCTTCTTCCTCCATTGTTGCAGCTAGACGCCGCCCTGAGCACCTCGTCGGAGCTAAAACTCGGACCTCGGTAATCCTCTTCCTCCTCCCTTCTTTCTTGTCCTCGCTTCCTCCTTTCTATTATGGTTGGGGTCAGAATGGCTAGTCGACTCCTTGGGTGAAGTTTGGAGCCGAACGGAGCTCCCTAGCCGGAGGTTTCCCTCCCTCCTTGTTCCGTCGTTCCTCGTTTCAGAGCAACGCCCTGTTCAAGATTCTGGGGAAGAAGAAGCTCAGGCTTTTGGGCCTAATTTCCGGGTTGGGTCGGATCCGCCCCATCCTTCCGGATCCACCTCCTTACTCTTTAACCCGCATGAGATCCGGACCCCCCTTTCTCCTTCTCTTCATTCTGGGCTCGGGTCAGGGCCTCAAAAACGGGTTAGGAAAATTGGGCCAGCTGGGTTATGTTTTGTTTCTTTATGTGTTGGTTGGCCCTATTTTACTTATATGTGTTATATTATATGATAGCTTTTATTTATTTATCTATTTTATTATTATTAATATTATTATTTGATGAATATGATTTTATTATTATTAATATTTTATTATTATTAATATTATGATTTTATTATGAAATATGATTTTATGAAATAATATTATTATTTGATGAATATGATTTTATTATTTGATGAATATTATTATTATTTATCTATTTTATTATTATTAATATTATTATTTGATGAATATGATTTTATGAAATAAATTTCTGAAAAGTATTATTATATTATAAAGTCGTGTGAAAGTAATATTATTTGGATTGAGTACTTTTATGATGATTTGAATATGTTAAGTTGAGAAATTTGAAATGTTTTATTTATAACTATAGTTATGGGTTATTTTAGTCATATATATATATGTATATATATATATTATAAGAAATTATTTGAAAAGGCATTTCTAAGTTTTGGAAATATCTTTTGAGAATTTTTTTTGGAAAACAAGATGTCGGAAATTCTCTAACGACAACTTTGACCGAGTTTGACCAAAATTTGAATATTTCAGATATTTTCTCGGAAATCAGTTACTTTCTTTGAGAATGCCTTGTGTAGGGGTTCTATGTGTTAAATAGTAGAAAGTATCTTATGGCGCCTTTATATTATTAGGTGATTGTTGACATTTCGTGGAATCTGCTTCTACTTTGTCTATTTGTTGTTCGGCTTATTCAGGTAAGTTCCTTTATGGGCTTACTCAGATTCGAAAGAGAATCCATGCTTGTGATTATATGACATACTAAGTGTTGCATAAGCATTAAAGCATGCCATGTAGTATCATGATAGGATTGCACACATGAATGAGCATTTGAATACTTTTTGTGATTGCGAAACAGAACGGCCGTTATCTGTGAGTCTTAGAGTTTTGCTAGGGTCATAGGGTAGCCCAACCTCATTGGGTTGCCCTGAGTCAGTAGAGTCGATATATGAGCATGATAGCCCAGCACCACCGTGTATGATGATGACATGATGATGACATGATGATGTTATAATATGATGATATGATGATGATGATGATGATGATGATGATGTGCACACATGTATGATGTTATGGGTATCGTACTGGCCAGGTCCACTCATGAAAAAGGGGGCGGACTAGGAGAGGGATATGCCACTTGGCATTCTTTGGGCGCCTTTACAGATCTTTTCTGCATATTGTAACCTAGGAGCATGATAGTGTGATTTAAATTCCGTATTGCACCAAAGCATCTTTATTATAGCGTATGTGTATACTTGCTTGCGGGACAGAGTGCGTTGGGGGTCTCGGTCTGATCCCGCTTGCACAACTTGTTTTTAGGTATGATTGCTCTCTGTTTCTATGTCGTGGGAATCCCTCAGGCGATTGCAAAGAACCTGCCTAACTCCGCTAATTTGGTTATATAATTTCAGAATATATGTTTTGATAATCTGGTTTTGACCTGGCCTCGCCGTGGCAAGTTGTACTTTACTTCCGCTTTCACCAGTTTCGCAAATGAATTTCCGCGATATAGTCTTAGGATAGCTTAAGGGGTTACTAATGGCCCTTCGATTGTTTTGGGGTTCGAAATCGCCACATTAAAATACTGATCCTTTGAGGTTTGAAACCTCGACATGTACTCGAATTGTAAGATCCGAACGAAGGTAACCAGCCTTCGGAACGTAACCCGGGTATTTATATCCGGGCCGTTACAAAGTTGGTATTAACGTGGGGAGAATTGAATCAAAATATATAATAAAATATAAAACAATACAACTCTTAGCCTCTTCAAATAAATTCAAGACTCCCCGCTATAGTAGTAGGGAATCAGGTTCGATCCACGAGGAAGCAGGTCAGCGGGATCCTAGTAGAGTCTGAAATCACGTCTTCAATGTTGACCAGAAGCCTCGATCTCGAGCACAGCACTCGACGTCGACCTTGGCTGTTGATTCCTTCTGCAAAAGAAAACCTGCAGAGACAAAAACAAGCAGTCGATGGCGACTGGGGAGGTCAATATCGTTGTTAGTGCAGAAATCGACTGGCTCAGAAGACTGCCAGTCGACACAGGGAGGTCGATGTCGAAGATGGAGGTCGATATTGACTTCACATAATTCGTGCAGAGAGATCTACGTCGACACAGAAGACCGTCGACAAAGGCAAAGGGGTCGATATCGACGTTGGGGGTCGATATCGATGTTAGTTCCTGCAAAGGTGTTAACTTTTGTCAGCAAAGAAAGGCCGAAGAAATAAGGATGAGAGAGAAGCGATGAACAGAAATAAAGACAGGGCTTTGATGAATAAATGATATATAAAAGGCGACTCCTAGGGTTAGGGTTTTGTTCGCTATAGGGATGTGTGTATGTAGGGATTCAAATAATTCAAATAGACAATTCACAACTAGACTACTCCCTGGCTCAAACGAACAATACAAGAATCCCCTCCCTTGTAGTAGTAGGGTAATTCAGAATCGAATCCACGAGGAGGTATGTCAGCGCTTCCCTTCTTGTACTCACGATCAAAGCTTTCGACCTCAGAAGACAGGCGATATCGATGTGTTTGGTCGATATCGACCTCAGTTCTGGTCGATTCCCAGTACAGTTCCTGTAGAAGACAAACGCAACAAAGTCGACATTGAGTAGAGACCTCGATATCGACGTTAGACCTTGATATCGACCTTTATAGTTGATGTATGCATTTTTAGTCATATTTTGCATCATGTTTTCATCTCATTTAAGTCATTTTATTTACTTTTGTGTTGGGAAAGTGTGTCGTTTGTGTTAGTTTTCGTATTATTCAAGATATGGAGTCTACACAAGCTTTGGTGGTGTTTTTGTAGGTTTTGAAGCTGATTTGAAGGAGTTTGGATGCACTTTAGAGCTTAATGAAAAATCATGAAGGCAATGGAGATGCCAAGCAAAAGCAAAAAGTGGTGCAGCTGGAGAAAAGCCTTATTTTCGCCATCCAAAACTTCGATTCAAGTTCTGGATCCTTCATGAGAGTTGTAGTCCTTGAAAAGAGCTTTCCAACGCATATTTATATGCATCAATCGGATAAACGAGGACTCGGGAAATTGCGTTTGAAGTCAGAGTCGAAAAGCTGGAGAAAAACAGAGTTACTGCATTCAAACAGACCCTCGGCGCCGACACCTCAGACCTCGGCGCCGAGGTATCTGCGAAATGGAGAAGATTTTGCGGGCTGATTTTATCACTTAATGGGCTTTTTAATTAGGATTTTCATCTGAATTTCTTTTATGATCTTTTAGTTAGATAGACTTGGGATATTTTATCCTTCCTTAGATGGATTTTATTATTTTCCTAAGATAAAATCTCTTTTCCTTAGAGATTAAGTCTTAAATTTTTATCTTTTAAATAAAGGCTATTAGGGGCTGATTTGAGGAGGACGACACACAGCGCAGGGCTGCGCGCAGCAGCTGTAGGACGAGTTTTAGGGTTTTTGTTTGGTGTTTGGGCGAAAGCTTGGGCGTTTGTTGTTGCGATTGAACGCTTATTTCCAGGTTTTATATTATTGCAAGTTTGGTTTATGTTTTCTTCTCTTAAATTCATGTTTTCCATTGTCATGTTTGAGTAGTTATCTTCCTTCTAGGGTTGGGGTGTGCCCAACAATAGGCACGTGTGTGATGGATGAATCTATAATTGTGTGATGTTTTTATTGTCTTCTACCTATGTGCTTAACCTTTGATGAAAGTTTAAGGAATTCATAGTTGCAATTAAACTTGAAAGAGGAAATTGTTAACTTGATAGTAATTAGGGTTTTCTAATGAAAGTTAAAAGATCCTAATTAAGAGAAGGTAGAAACAAGTAGGTCTTTTATGCGAAAGTGAATGGATTTACTTGTTGATTGATGAAAGTCAATTGTTTGATGATAAAAGCATGACCTTTTATGTGATTCATTGATTTTCCCATGTGTTTGTTGTTGTGGCGATCCTTTGCCTTGGAAGTTTTCCCTTTTATTAATTAAAATTCATATTTTATTCTCTTATCACCACCCATCTCTCTTCCATCTCTTTTGTTAGTTTCAACCCGACAAAGCAACTAAATAAGAAACGCTGACTCTCTCCTGTGGACGATCCTGACTCCCTATACTATAGCGGGGTCTTGACTACAAATTTATTTGGTCGAGAAACCCTCTCATCATATTGGCGCCGTTGCCGGGGAGATTTCAATCGCGTCTTGTTTAGTTGTTTTTAGGGTTTGGGAATAGCCCACCTCCTTTATTTTGTAAATATCATTTTATTTTCTTTTATTTTCTTTATTTTAGTTTTTATTTTTTATTTTTTAGAATACCACACCTCCCACCACTCCCCTCCTCGGTACCGACTTGGTGTCGAGCCCTTGTTATTTGATTTGTGCACTTGTTTGAGTTTTCAAGATTAGGTACAAGATGCAGTACACATATGATTATTTTGAAACAAGGGCTGAACAAGAAAGACGACAAGCAAGGAAAAAGGAGTATGCGAGCTATCTAGCCGAGGTTGATGAGGAGGATGAAGATTTCATTGATTTTGATAGTTGGAAAGCAAAGAAGTCCTTCGAGGATTCAACCAAAACCCAAGAGTCATATGGGTCCTATCAACCAACGGAGAGGTATTATCCTCAACTTGACTATAAGGACTCGTATGAGCCCTCCCAACCATGGAATCTCTATCATGAACCACCTCCTCCTTATGAGCAATGGGAGCGGCCTCCGGAAGAATCATATTGGTATCCTGAGCATCAGGAACCACCATCATGGGTACAAGAGCTCAAGGAGGAATTCAATGGGCTTTGCGAGGATATGAGTTCCCAATTGAAGGGTATCCAAGTGCAATTGGGAGATTTGGCCGCAGGGAAGGAGGATCTGTCAGTATCACCATCACAAGACGCAGCCTCACAACCAATAGAGACGTCATATAGGTACGAGGTTGGTTCATTTGATAACATTATCTTTTGCGAGTTGGTAGGTGAAGAAGAGCCTGAGGAGGAGTTGGTACCTATCCCAACCAAGTCAACATACACTTGTGCTAACTCTACTCAGGCCCCTGACGACGCAATTGCGTGTCCTAATGAGGAAGAAGAGAGTTGCCATGGTCCTACAGAGCTACAGGTAAGGTTAGATATGGTTTTCAACCTCTTTTCTCATGATGAACATGTTGGTATCGAGACATTTCAGGAGAAGCCATGTGAGGAACCCCTGGAGGAAGAAGAAGTGATAAAGGAGGAGCCAAAAGTCATTGTTCGATGCATTACACCGCCACCTTTACCATTCCAGGGAAAGGTGATTCCCGACGATCTCAAACAATCGACTTTTGCATTTAAGTATGGGGTACTCGCGAAGTGGCATGTTGAAGATGAGGCAGAAGAAGAAGAAGTGGAGGAATCTCTTCCCTCTCCACCATTGTACACCGAACTCAACAATGAAATACATCTATTTGTGTATGATGGTGAGGAATCTCAAAAAGTCAATTCAATGAAGAGGAAGAGGATTATACATGAGGGAAGCACACCTGCTGAGTGCTTTCTAAGGAAAGATGAATGGGTGGAATGTTGGAGTGTTCACTCGGGAAGGTTCAAGCTCATCCATAAGGAAAGGAGGAGAGGCATAAAAAGGTACAAGGAGCAAGAGCCATATCACTTGACAATCTATCCCGATGTACCACCGGAGGATGTTTTCCCACCGCCTCCACCAGCGGAGCCACCGGATCCACCACCTCCTCCTGACCCGGTTTGAAGAAAAAAAGGGAAGTATGTCGAGCTATAGACTTTAAATATAGCGCTTACGGGAGGCAACCCGCTTTATTTTCTTTTCTTTCTAAGTTTTACTTTTATTTTTTTAGTTTTAGGATCGGTAGGATAGTTGGGGTAGAACATATTGCACTAACCATGCAGGGCTTAGGAGGAAACCACTGCGAAAACGGGCGAAAAACGGAAAAAGAAGCTCAACAGTAGCTGTACCGAGGCCGTACCGAGGTCCCTAGGGTCGGTACCAACCCTCCTGACGGACAGGTAAGTGAATCTCGGAAAACCGAGAAAATCCAGTAGGCGTACCGAGGTCGTACCGAGGCTCCTAGGGTCGGTACCGACCCCCCTGACGGACACGTAAGTGAATCTCGGAAAATAGAGAAAATCCAGTAGGCGTACCGACCCCGTACCGAGGCACCCTGCCTCGGTACCGACCCCCTACCAGCAAAAAAAAAAAAAAATTGAAAAAAAAATTTAATTTTTATTTAACCTTTTTCTTTTCTTCCTTTTTCTTTCTTTTCTTTTTCTTTTCTTTTTTTCTTTTCTTCCCTCTTTCCTTCTCTTTATGGTAAAACTTCCAGCCCTGCGCTCTCTCGGTTTCAAAGCCACTCACCTCGGTTTCGAGCTTTACTGCACAACCCTCCCTCCTCTCGGCGCCACCCACCACCAGCCCGAGCCACCTCCGGCCAAGCCACTACCACAGCTCGACCCCCCCTCTTGGCGCACCCCTTGAGCCCAGTAGCACCCCGGTTCGAGCCCCACAGCACCCCCACCGAGCCACTTTTGTCGACAGCCCTGTTCCGTTTTTTTGGCTCGTTATACCTTTGAAATCCCGATTTTTCTTCTTCATTCAACTCGGTTGTGGTATGATTTCTTACCCTAAACTTGTTTATTTCAATTATTTTGATTGATTTGATGATTTGGGTTGAGATTGAAAACCTAGGGTTTGATTTAGGAGCGGAATTTGGGGCTTTTTGCCGAAAGCCAAATTGGTCGAAATTGATGACATGGTTGTGTTGTTGGGTTGATTTAGAGCTACTTTCATGTTCATGGCAATGTCAAATTCTTTATGGATTGTGAGCTAATTAGATTTTAAGATTTCATTGCGATCCGTTCGAGGCTTTGATTTGTGAATTGATTTTTATGCTTTAAGTTGATTAGTTTCTTCTATTTTAGCATGAAAATTATATTCTTGCAAGATTTGACATGTGCAAACAAGTTGTATATATTTCATATTTATCTTACTTGTTTTGAACTTAAGTATGGGGTTATGGTGGTTGACTTGTTCATATTGATTTACATTACTTATATGGTTTATATTAAGAATATTTTTATAGGTGATGTATTATATTTTATATGGTGGTGAGTTTGGGTGCATTTGAGCTTATTGCTATTTTTAAGAATGCCCTTGAACTTATATTATTGCACTTGCTTTCTATGCTTATATGATTTATTTAGTGCATATTATTCTTGTTATTTTGCTTGGTTTACGTGGTTATTAGGTGTGGCCTGGACATATATTGGTTTGACCCGCCGCCCCCCTTTCCATAGAGAGCTTATTGATCTTCAGCAGCGTCTGAATCTTGATTTTGTGAGTTTCAGAATCTTTCCCTTTTACTTTGATTTTCTTTTGACAGTGGGGACACTGTCTATTTTTAAGTATGGGGTGAGGGATTCAGAAACTTGTTTCATGTGTTTTCGATTATGTTTATGTTTATGTGTTGCATTTTACTTTATTTGGATTATGTTATGCATTCATGTTTAAAATTTATGCATTTGAGTCTTTTATCATGTCTTTAGTTATGCTTTTAGTTTCATAAAAAGAAAAAAATTAAAAAAAATGTCGGAAAAAAAAAGATAAAATAATGCATGTTTATGTTCATTTTGTCTTATGTTTTAGTGTAGTTTAAGAACACCTAACTTAGATGTCCAATGATGAAATCTAATAATTGAGCTTGACCATGTAATATCCTAAGGCATAGTTCGGATGGTTTAGCCTAAGTCGCACAAAATGTTTTTTATGTCAAGTTTGACTTGCAAATGAAATTGAGCATATATGACTTTAGGATTTAGGTGATTGGAATCCAACATGTCCTAGTGAGTTACTTGGCCTATTGGGAATTGTACTTTATATATTTTTCCCTTCTTTTTGATGTGTGTATTATTCTCCTTATACATTACCTCTTGATATTGCGGTGTATATCTAAGTCTTGAAACCAATATGAGATAGCTAGTCATTGCATAATTTGATCAAATGATAGAGGCACTCTTTATTAGCCACTTTTTATCCTCTTTTACCTACCTTATATATGTTTCCTTTGCTTGTAACCACTTTGAGCCTTATAGCCTATTCTTGTAACTCCACAAAATCTATCTTAGCTAATGATTAGCCTTGCCTCCTTATCCGGGAATTAGGACTTAGTGATTGGTAGAGATTGATGTTTGAGGAGTAGAGACCTATGATTTGGTTTAAGTGTGGGACACATTTTTGGGTGGGTATTTTATTTTCTCGCCACTTGATCTATTGTAAAAGGTATTTTTGGCTCTTATATTAAAATAAATGCACATGAGATTATGAAAAAGAAAAGAGAGTTCGAAAAAAATAAAAAAAAGAAAAAAAAAGAAAAAGAAAAAAAAGAGAAAAAAAGGAATAAATGAGAAATTGTGCATGAGCCAAATTTATCTTTATTTATTTTATGTGAGATATAGTGGATATTTTGGGGTTATTGAAGAGTTGTGCCATATTAGATGAGTTTGGAAATGTTATTATATGATGGAATTGTTTGGATGAGTTGAGTTGGAAATTTAGGAGTCCTTGGTTCCCGGATTTCTAGCACCACATAGCCTAAATGATTCCTACCTTTATGTTCTTACCAAGCCAAGTTACAACCCGGCCGAATGAGTCCTTCTTTGAAGGCCATTGAGCCAAAGTCCTCTTGATGGTTAATGCATGTTTTGACATCTCGGTGAATCGATTAGTGATATGAATTGCAATTTCTATGTAGCTTAATGTCATAAAGGATTGAGTTGAGAGATGTACTTCAAGCCTAAACACATTTGAAAGGGAGTGAAAACACATTATTCCCCTTGAGTGGTTGGATTCTAGTTGCTTTGCCTAAGGTTATCTAAATATATGTGATGATGGTTCAATGCTTGTTCTTATTTGCATTATGCTAAATTGATGTTGCTTTTGACTAAGGCGAAGACTTGAAGGCATGTGAAGGGTTTTGGTCATAGTTTGGTTATTGCTTGAGGACAAGCAAGTCTAAGTATGGGGTGTTTTGATGTATGCATTTTTAGTCATATTTTGCATCATGTTTTCATCTCATTTAAGTCATTTTATTTACTTTTGTGTTGGGAAAGTGTGTCGTTTGTGTTAGTTTTCGTATTATTCAAGATATGGAGTCTACACAAGCTTTGGTGGTGTTTTTGTAGGTTTTGAAGCTGATTTGAAGGAGTTTGGATGCACTTTAGAGCTTAATGAAAAATCATGAAGGCAATGGAGATGCCAAGCAAAAGCAAAAAGTGGTGCAGCTGGAGAAAAGCCTTATTTTCGCCATCCAACAATTCGATTCAAGTTCTGGAGCCTTCATGAGAGTTGTAGTCGTTGAAAAGAGCTTTCCAACGCATATTTATATGCATCAATCGAATAAACGAGGACTCGGGAAATTGCGTTTGAAGTCAGAGTCGAAAAGCTGGAGAAAAACAGAGTTACTGCATTTTAAAAAAACAGACCCTCGGCGCCGACACCTTAGACCTCGGCGCCGAGGTATCTGCGAACAGGAGAAGATTTTGCGGGCTGATTTTATCACTTAATGGGCTTTTTAATTAGGATTTTCATCTGAATTTCTTTTAGGATCTTTTAGTTAGATAGACTTGGGATATTTTATCCTTCCTTAGATGGATTTTATTATTTTCCTAAGATAAAATCTCTTTTCCTTAGAGATTAAGTCTTAAATTTTTATCTTTTAAATAAAGGCTATTAGGGGCTGATTTGAGGAGGACGACACACAGCGCAGGGCTGCGCGCAGCAGCTGTAGGACGAGTTTTAGGGTTTTTGTTTGGTGTTTGGGCGAAAGCTTGAGCGTTTGTTGTTGCGATTGAACGCTTATTTCCAGGTTTTATATTATTGCAAGTTTGGTTTATGTTTTCTTCTCTTAAATTCATGTTTTCCATTGTCATGTTTGAGTAGTTATCTTCCTTCTAGGGTTGGGGTGTGCCCAACAATAGGCACGTGTGTGATGGATGAATCTATAATTGTGTGATGTTTTTATTGTCTTCTACCTATGTGCTTAACCTTTGATGAATGTTTAAGGAATTCATAGTTGCAATTAAACTTGAAAGAGGAAATTGTTAACTTGATAGTAATTAGGGTTTTCTAATGAAAGTTAAAAGATCCTAATTAAGAGAAGGTAGAAACAAGTAGGTCTTTTATGCGAAAGTGAATGGATTTACTTGTTGATTGATGAAAGTCAATTGTTTGATGATAAAAGCATGACCTTTTATGTGATTCATTGATTTTCCCATGTGTTTGTTGTTGTGGCGATCCTTTGCCTTGGAAGTTTTCCCTTTTATTAATTAAAATTCATATTTTATTCTCTTATCACCACCCATCTCTCTTCCATCTCTTTTGTTAGTTTCAACCCGACAAAGCAACTAAATAAGAAACGCTGACTCTCTCCTGTGGACGATCCTGACTCCCTATACTATAGCGGGGTCTTGACTACAAATTTATTTGGTCGAGAAACCCTCTCATCAATAGTCGATTCCGAAGTTTGTCACAGAAACTGTAATTCGTAACCAATTGTCAAAAAAGAGTCAGAAGAACGTAGAATGGTAAAGAAGGATGATTAGAAACAAAACTAAAACTTTTATATAGATTCAATTAATTAAAAGCTTCCAAAGTCGGGGTTTCATGCCACAACAATAACAATGCAAGTTTTATGCTAAAGTTATGAAATTTAATGCCTTTCGTCAAATAACTTTCGTTATCAACACTTAGGTGATTAGAGGCTCTCGCATAGTTCCTAAGAGTTACTATCCAATTCATGAGCAATCCAAGTTTACAATATGAGTGGCTTTCGCTTCAATAATGCAAATAATGAATCTCCTTAACTTTCGCAAAGGATCACGCATGGGATAGAAGATGGAATCGCATAAAAGTCATACCTTTGATGCACTTACCCTAAATCATTATCATCGGGCTCACCCCGACCCTAGAAGTGGGTTGACTACTCGCTCCTCATCATGCACATCATCATCATCATTGTTGAAAGGAAACTACTTTGAATTAAACTTTGAAAGAAAGTACAACCGAACAAGCCAAAACTCCGCTCTCGCTTCTCTCCAACTCACTCGGCCCTCTCTATCTATCTCTCTCTCTCTCTAACTCGTTAAAACTCAATGTAAAACTGGAATTGTATGTGCTTCGATGTTATTGAATCTGAATGAATGCCTAAACTCAGCCCTACTGGCCTCTAGATATAGATATCGAACTTTGCTATCCAAAGACTCGAAACTTTATCTTCTTTCTCTAAGATAAAACTTAAATAAATTAAAAACTAAAACTCCTACGGTAAATCAGCTCATATGATAGCTCTGGTGTTGAAGATAAGAAATCTCGACTTTAGGATAGACGTGCAAGCTTCAGATAGAATTCTATCAAAATCTGAGTCGGATTCCTCTGCCGGGTAACATCGATATCGACCTTGAACATCGATATCGACCTCTGTGAAACTCTATCTCGAGCTCTCCTTCTCCTACTCGGACTGGCACTCGACTTCTATCTAGCTCGATCTGGCAACATCGATATCGACCTTTAGACGTCGATATCGACCTCTGTATGTCGACATGCTCTATTTCATTCCTGCTCGATTCCTATGTCTCTGCTGCACTCGATGTCGAGGTCCCCAGTCGATTTCGACATCTTCAGAAGACTTTGAGTTCTTTTTCCGCTCTTCCAAATCTGTTCATTTTTATCCTGTTTTCTGCGAAATCACATAGAAACTCATGCAAACCCATATATTTGATATTTAAGCATAAACTATACTAATCCCATGTTTCCCACTAATATCCATGGAAAAGACGATAAAATGGAATTTTATGTGCATAGAAAATATGGCAATTCGCGCGCGCATCAAACACCCCATACTTAAGCTTGCTTGTCCCCAAGCAAGACCTTTAATGGTCATTCAGGGGAAGAAAGTAAACCCTTAACATCATAGATTCATTTTTCATATGTCCCTACAATCAATTGCCATCCTCGATAAGGTACTTATGTCAACCAAGTCCATGCCTGTGCATAAAAGCAATTTCATACTCTTAAAAGGAGGTAATATGCAAAAAACAATTTTAGCGACATAGCATTAATAATCAAAAGGACTTTTGCAAGCTTGTGAGAAGTAGATTGGTAAAAGGCTAAAGGTGGGCTAATATTTGGCCATGTGGTGTTAAATCCGGGGAAACATACTTTCTTTCCAAAACATTCCACATTCCTTCTTCATAATGTCTCACCTTTCACTCATCGCTCAATGCTTTTATTCAATATAATGCTTTTACCTCTCTAACCTTAGCACTGCCTTCTCGCGAGTCGCAAACATGGGTGTCATGAATGGCCCCGGATACTTAGTAGTTCAGACTCCTCACCTTGTGTCCCATCTCGCTGAACTAACATCTCAATGAGCAGGGTCGACCTACCTTTATCTCCTGAGGTGATCGGATTTTTTCTCTCGCTCATTAAATTTTCCATATTTCGTAAATTTTTTCATTCCTGCCAACAACTTCATAAATAATGCACAACTCCATATAACTCCGAAAAATGACATCCATTCTCAAACTTGTCCCCGGATAGGGTATAAGGTATAAAATGGGCAATATGTATATATGTGGAGCAATAATGATCATGGTAAGGCTCATATATGGCTTTGTGACTTTTGCAAATATGCATAGGTAAGGCTAGGATTTGAACTTGTATATGTAAGCTGGAATTTTCATAGAAATGTCCTCCATCATCTTATCATGCACATGTCAAAAGCAACTTCAAATTTTCATCTCCTTTATTTTTTGCACTTCATTGGGACTTCCCTTAACTAGGCAATTTCATGTTATATCTCTAATGAATCTAATTTTGCATCATAGAGCTCTTTTTTTATACTTTCATGACTCTTTTTTTTTTCAAATTTTTGATATGGGTCATTTTTTTTGGGGTCATTTTTTTTTGAAATATATAAAATAAGTATGCATTAAGATAAATATGCAAATCTAAAATAAGTATGAATATGAAAGTAAGCTTTTCCCCCACCCCATACTTAAAATTTACAGTGTCCTCACTGTATTAGAACTAGGGTTAAGAAGAAAACTTACTAAACCATCACAAATTTCAGGAGTCGAAGAAGACAGCAGGCATGGTCGATATCGACCTTAAACATCGATATCGATGTTTCTCATCGATTTCTGGCTCAGGCTTCAGGGTGATCCGGCTTCGACCACAAGCCTATCTAAGTCGACCTTAAGGTCGATGTCGATCTTGGACATCAATTTCGATGTCTTTTCTGTGTGCTTCTCTCTTTCCTGCAACTTGTTAAAACCTAAACAAAATATGCAAAACAATAAAATGTCTCAAACCAAAGTAAAAGCTGTCTAAAACCAAAACTAAGTCTTTGTTACACGCTCTAGATTTTTAAGTCGCTAGGCTGACTTCTTCCTTTGCGCTTCTCAAGGCGGCATCTGCAAAGCCCATGTGGCTTGGGCCTCAAATATTACTCCTTTCTTTTCACGCAGCTGCATTCTGCCGGGATGGATTTGATTCACCATGAATGGTCCTAAATTTTTATCCTTGAATATCGTAAGGAACCAATGGTCCCTGGATTTGGCAACATAGACCCTGTCTCCTATCTCATATTGGCTCGAATCATCATCGGATACCCTACATAAGCGCACATGTCAAGGCACACCTCTTCCAAATAATGATAAATCCTTAATTGTAATGGAATAAGAGGAATCCGGACCTTGACTTACCTTCTTCTCAGTCTGTGGCTCAAGTCGATTTCGATGTTCAGAGGTCGATATCGACCTCTGTTGTACTCCCGGAGGATCAGTCGATTTGGATAGTTTCCGCTCGATATGATCAGGTCGATGTCGACCCTTAGAGATCGATATCGAGGTCTCCGTTCCTCCCTTCTCAGCGCTGATGGTGGTCGATTTCGGCTGGGTATGGCCGATATCGACCTTAGACCCCAATTTCGATGTTTCTTTTCCTCCTCCTTCGACCCCATACTTATGACCTGGCACAGAATCTTGAACATTAGTAGCCGATATCGACTTACCTAGGTCGATTTCGATGTTCTGTTGGGCCCCTTCGTCCAAGATTGCCACAACTTCCTCCACTTGGGCTTCTATGGCCCTCTTTTCAAGCTCCTCCAGTGTAATACTTCTTACTTTGGCTTCTCCATATGCAATGTAGACACCATTGATGGCTTTTATCTCCATTGGCCCTTGATTGTTCACCGTCTTATTGAAGGCATACTCTATCACCTCGTCACTTATTGTGAATGAGAGCAATCCTTTCTTCACGCTAATGTTGGCATCGACGGTTGCTAGGAATGGCCTACCTAAAATAATGGGACAAGCAGGGTCCTCCGCTATATCAACAACTAAGAAATCAGCAGGGACAAAGAATTTACCTACTTGTACTGGCACATCCGTCACTATCCCAGTTGGAATCACTACCGTATTGTTAGCCATGTATAACCTTGCATCCACGGGCTCCAGAGGACCTATCTTTACCTTGTGCCAAATGGTTAGTGGCATCATCATGCTAACGCTAGCGCCCAAGTCAACTAAAGCATTAAATTTGAATTGACCTAGACCTATAGCAATAGAAAACTTACCTGGGTTCGCTGGCTTTTGTGGTAGCTCCAACCTGTTGCATTCCTCTGCGATCTCAGAGAGAGATTGCTTCTTACACAAGATGTCCTTAAGGAACCTTACATAGGATGGCATTTCGGAAGTGCTTCGGTGAATGGTATAGAGACATTAAGTCCTTGGAGCATCTTCACGAACCGCTGGAACTTCTTTTTCGCTGGGTCCTTAATCATCTTTCTAGTTGGGAATGGCAACACCTTCTTCCTTCTCGTGGCTGTAGTGAGGTCGACATTGACATTAGTAGGGTCGACATCGACTGGAGTAGTCGATTTCTGTGGTGACGCAGCATCAGGGTCGACATCAATAAGAAGGTCGACATCGACGTCACCTTGGTCGATATCGACAGGGGGGGTTGATATCGACGTCTGTTCTGGCTCCTTCTCCTCCGCTTTTTGCTCGGGTGTTTGTAATTGACGCCCACTCCTTAGGTTTAGCGCCGCAATATGACCAGTGGTTTTTCCCTTTTGGTTGGGCCCTGTGGATCCAGGGAATGATCCTGACGCCTTGGGTATTGCTTCCGCCAATTGACTCATTTGAGTCTCCATGTTGCGCTTCCAAACGTCGATCTCCCCAAGCCTAGAATTGATGCCCTGCAACTGAGTATGGACGGAGTTGTTGGCTTGTTTGAACTCAGTATGGTTCCTTCGTATCTCATCAAGAATGATTTGTAGGTCATCTTTCCTTGTTTCCCGCTCAGGGTGCCCTGGTGCCCTATATGGTGGGGGATCCCTTTATTGATTGAACCTTTGGTCACCCCAATATTGTTGATTGCCCCCTGCATAGGAGCCTCTCGTCCACTTGACCTCCTCATGTTGTTCCGCCATGGATACTTGCTCAGTATGTGGACAGGCACTAGTGTTATGCCTTGTTGAGCCACACTCCTAACAAGTTTGATTGTTGCTTAGGAACTTGACTTGCTTTTGAAGGCGGCGCATTTGATCGTTGTGGAATTATTGCCGCACCTCAGGATCTATCTCCCTTGGAGGCTCATATAGTGGCATTGATTGGGGCAGGCCTTGCATCATAGGCCGCAGCAGCCCCATAAGTGTTGTCAAAGTTCACGAGCCTCTCAATGGTCTCCCATGCCTCCGTTGGTGTAAGCTCAATGTACCGATAGGAGGTATATGAATTTATCCTCTCCTTATTCGGCGCATCAAGGGCGTTATAGAAGATCTCCTGGATGACATATGGAAGTTGCCCATGCGTTGGGCATGATCTCAGCAAGTCCTTAAATCGCTCCCAAGCATGTGCTAGTGTTTCACCTGGCTTTTGTTTGAAAGTCGTGATCCTTTGTCGCAGCATCGCCGTTTTAGAAGGTGGAAATAACTTATTCAAGAATGCATCCTTCACCTCCGCCCATGTCCTCAGCGAGCCTGGAGCCAAACTTTCAAGCCATTGTAATTCATTAGGTCTTCCTTCAAAAGTATTTCTTTTTATCTCAGATAGGAAGTTAATTTTTATTTCATAGTTGGAGTGAGGAATTAAAATAGCGGATTCGGGAACATGAAGCGGCGGATGCATGTATTGCATCGCCGTCTGTGGATACTGATTTAGCCACTCTTGGGCTTGTCTGCGCGCATTCTCCTCCCTATCATCACGGGCTAGCTCTGCGGCAGCAGCGGCCCTCTCAGCAGCGATTGTAGCGTTGTGGTCCTCGATCTCCTTCCTCAACCGCTCTATGGTCTCAGCCTGCGTCTCGTTGTCAGCCATGATGCGAATCGCTTTGTTGCGAAGATGGTAGAAACATTCAGGCTCGTTGATTGGTTCCAGGATAGGTCCGTGATCAGAACATCGCATAAACCTGCAAAATAAGCTTAAAAAAGATCGTGATTAAACTTGGGTGGTGATTGATTGCCTCTCCGGCAACGGCGCCAATTTGTTCGCTATAGGGATGTGTGTATGTAGGGATTCAAATAATTCAAATAGACAATAATTCACAAGTAGACTACTCCCTGGCTCAAAAAAATAATACAAGAATCCCCTCCCTTGTACTAGTAGGGTAATTCAGGATCGAATCCACGAGGAGGTATGTCAGCGCTTCCCTTGTTGTACTCACGATCAAAGCTTTCAACCTCAGAAGACACTCGATATCGATGTGTCTGGTCGATATCGACCTCAGTTCTGGTCGATTCCCAGTACAGTTCCTGCAGAAGACAAAAGCAGTAAAGTCGACGTCGAGCAGAGACCTCGATATCGACGTTAGACCTCGATATCGACCTTTACAGTCGATTTCGATGTTTGTCACATAAACTGTAATTCATAACCAATTTTCGAAAAAGAGTCCGAAGAACGTAGAATGGTAAAGAAGGATGATCAGAAACAAAACTAAAACTTTTATAAAGATTCAATTAATTAAAAGCTTCCAAAGTCGGGGTTTCATGCCACAACGATAACAATGCAAGTTTTATGCTAAAGTTATGAAATTTAAAGCCTTCCGTCAAATAACTTTCGTTATCAACACTTAGGTGATTAGAGGCTCTCGCATAGTTCCTAAGAGTTACTATCCAATTCATGAGCAATCCAAGATTACAATATGAGTGGCTTTCGCTTCAATAATGCAAATAATGAATCTCCTTAACTTTCGCAAAGGATCATGCATGTGATAGAAGACGGAATCGCATAAAAGTCATACCTTTGATGCACTTACCCTACATCGTTATCGTCGGGCTCACCCCGACCCTAGAAGTGGGTTGACTACTCGCTCCTCATCATGCACATCATCATCATCATTGTTGAAAGGAAAATACTTTGAATTAAACTTTGAAAGAAAGTACAACTGAACAAGCCAAAACTCCGCTCTCGCTTCTCTCCAACTCACTCGGCCCTCTCTCTCTCTCTAACTCGTTAAAACTCAATGTAAAACTAGAATTGTATTTGCTTCGATGTTATTGAATCTGATTAAATGCCTAAACTCAGCCCTACTGGCCTCTAGATATAGATATCGAACTTTGCTATCCAAAGACTTGAAACTTTATCTTTATTCTCTAAGATAAAACTTAAATAAAGTAAAAACTAAAACTCCTATGGTAAATCAGCTCATATGATAGCTCTGGTGTTGAAGATAAGAAATCTCGACTTTAGGATAGACGTGCAAGCTTCGGTTAGAATTCTATCAAAATCTGAGTTGGATTCCTCTGCTGGGTAACATCGATATCGACCTTGAACATCGATATCGACCTCTGTGAAACTCTATCTCGAGCTCTCCTTCTCCTACTCGGAAGGGCACTCGACTTCTATCTTTTAGCTCGATCTGGCAACATCGATATCGACCTTTAGACGTCGATATCGACCTCTCTATGTCGACATGCTCTGTTTCATTTCCTGCTCAATTCCTATGTCTCTGCTGCACTCGATGTCGAGGTCCCCAATCGATTTTGACCTCTTCAGAAGACTTCGAGTTCTTTTTCCGCTCTTCCAAATTAGTCCATTTTTATCTTGTTTTCTGCGAAATCACATAGAAACTCGTACAGACCCATATATTTGATATTTAAGCGTAAACTACACTAATCCCATGTTTTCCCACTAATATGCATGCAAAAGACGATAAAATGGACTTTTATGTGCATAGAAAATTTGGCAATTCGCGCGCAGATTAGGTTTACGACAACGTTAACCAATGCATGCGATAAGGCGAATAAGACGGACAATTGCGCTCTTTGACCCGAGGGAGAAGCTTTCGCTGTATACCAACTCTTAGGAATACTCTTGCAAATAAACCTAATGGTCTCCACCAATTGTATGTTTATAACTCAAGTTGTTAACATGAATCCCTTTTCTTTTGATTAGGACTAAACATAGAATCGTAGGAGCTGATATAGACACAATGATATCAACATCAAATACTTACCTCAGGCGCGCATGGCTAACGTTGGGCTCACCCCGACCCTAGAAGCTTTGGGAAACTACTCGCACTTCATCCTAGGAAACATCATTGATTGAAAGAAAAGAAATTGCATTAATAACTCTTAAACTTTACAACTCAACGTCGGCTCTCACAAACGCCAAACCCTAAAGCTTCTCTCTAACTGTAACTCTATTGCTGTAACTGCAATTGAATGTGTTTTCTTTGATGATGGAATGCCAGCCCCCTAGGGCTTTATTTATAGGCTACTAATCCTTTCTATCCAAGGATAGTATCTTCTATCTAATCTATAAACTCTATCAAAACAAGTAAGATAGATCTTTTATTTTGGTAACTATCTAAATAACTAATTAAACCTTTAGGGTAAAAAATACATATTCCCCAGGTCCAAATATATCTAAATCTATAGATAATCCATGCCTCTTAAAGATAGAATGGCAATCTGCATCTCGAAAAGCGTGTCCAACCCGCGTCGAAATCTAGTTGATATCAACCAGACAGGTCGATTTCGACCTCTCCATTTCTGCTCGACGAGCACAACTTCTACTCGATTTCTGGGACTAGGTCGATATCGATGTTAGGTGATCGATATGGAGTGCTTTTCTTCTGTTGATGTCCTTGTCTGTCTCGACACTCAGAAGTTGTGTCGATGTGTAGATGATATCGACCATGAGGGTCGATTTCGACCTCTTCTCCGCTTCACTTGGCTTCTCCGTTTTGACTCCGATTCCGCTCCAATTACTACATATTTAGACCAAAACTTGTGCAGACTCTATTTCTTGCATATTAGCTCATTCTAAACAAATTTACATTATTTTGAACCTTTCTTTTGGAATCAAATGGAATATGAAGTAAAAAGATGCAATAAAAAGAGGTACAAATATGTACATCAAAACACCTCATACTTAGACTTGCTTGTCGTCAAGCAATACCCAAGCAATAACCAATACCTACAACACACCCTTCAAGTCCTCGCCCTTGTCAAAAGCAACATCATAAGTGGTAGCAAAGCAAAGCAAGTGAATTTAACGTCATAGCACATATTTAAGCGATCCATAGGCATATGCAATTTTGATCTAAGATCACAGGGGTAATGTGTTGTTCGTTTAGGGATGGTGTGATTCCGCTTAAACAAAATATCAAATAAATATCACAACTAAGCCAACTCCCTGTTCAAGCAAATAAAATACAAGAATCCCTCCCGATGCAATGGTAGGGTAATTTAGGATCGAATCCACGAGGAGGTATGTCAGCGCTTCCTTAGTTGCAATCACGATCAAGCTTTCGACTCTAGGAGACACTCGATATCGAGGTGTCTGGTCGATATCGACCTCAGTTCTGGTCGATTTCTAGTGAGTTTCCTGCAGAAGATAAAAGCAAAGCAGTCGGCATCGAGATGGACCTCGATATCGATGTTAGTGCTCGATATCGACCTTTCAAGTCGATTTTGATGTCTGTAACAGAAACTATAATACGTAACCTAATGTCGGAAAAGAAGTCCGAAGAACTTAGAATGGTGTGAGAAAGATGGTCATAAATAAAAACTCAAACTTTATATAAGAATTCAATAAACTAAAGGCTTCCAAGGTCGGGGATTCATGCCACAACGATATTCATGCAAGTATGATGTCTTTCCATCAAATAACTTTCATTACTAACACTTAGGTGATTAGAGGCTCTCGCATAATTCCTAAGAAGTACTATTCAATTCATGACAAATCCAAGTTCACAATATGATTGGCTTTCGCTTCAGTAATGCAAATAATGAATCTCCTCAACTTTCGCAAAAGATCATGCATAGGATAGAAGACCAAATCGCATAAAAATCATACCTTTGATGCACTTACCCTACATTGCTATCGTCGGGCTCAACCCGACCCTAGAAGTGGGTCGACTACTCGCGTCTCATCATGGAACTCATCATCATCATTGAAAAGAAAACTATGTATTAAACTAAAGAGAAAGTTACAACCGAACCAAGCCAAATCTCCGCTCTCGCTTACACAACTCCACTCGGCCTCTCTCTCTCTCTCTCTCTACAAATTCTCTGCGTTCTATAATGTAAAAACTGATTGCTTGGATTCTTGGATGATTAAACTCAGCCCTAATTGCCTCTAATTATAGATCCCAAATCTTGCCAGCCAAGGATTCGAAAACCTATCTTTATTCTCTAAGATAAAACTTAATAAAAGTAAAAACTAAAAATTCCATGGTAAAACTCATAAAGGATGAAGTCTGGTGGTAGAAGATAGAAGATCTCGACTTTACGATTATCTCGAATGCTTCAGATAGAATTCTATCAACAACTGAGTCGAATGTTTCTGCAGGCAACATCGATATCGACCTTGGGACCTCGATATCAACCTTCTCTATCTCTATCTTGAGTAGCCCTTCTCTTACTCGGATTGGCACTCAACTTCTATCAATATGCTCGATCTAGGCCACTCGATATCGACCTTGGACATCGATATCGACCTCTTCTGTGTTGACATGCTCTGTTCTTCCTCTGCTCGATTTCTGGTTGCTCTGTTTCACTCGATGTCGAGGTTAATCATCGATTTCGACCTCTTCAGTAGACTTCAAGTTCTTTTTCCGCTCTTCATCTCTTGTCCAAAACTGTCCATTTTTGTCTCGAATTCTGCGAAATCACATAAAAACTCGTGCAGACCTCTATATTTGACAATAATGCATAAACTACACTAATCTTATGTTTTCCCACTAATAGGCATGCAAATAACGTCAAAATGGACTTGAATTTGCATTGAAAATATGGCAATTTGCGCGCACATCATACAACCCATACTTAAGCTTGCTTGTCCCCAAGCAATACTTTTAATGGTCATTCAGGGGAAGAAAGTAAACCCTCAACATCATAGATTCATTCTCATATGTCCCTACAATCAATTGCCATCCTCGATAAGGTACTAATGTCAACCAAATCCATGCCTGTGCATAAAAGAAACATCATACTCATAAAAGGAGGTTTATATGCATAAAACAATTTCGTAACATAACATTGATAATCAAGAGGACGTTTGCAAGCTATAGAGAAGTAGATTGGTAAAAGGCTAAAGGTGGGCTAATTTTTGGCCATGTGGTGTTAAATCTGGGGAAATAAACTTTCTTTCCAAAATATTCCACATTCCTTCTTCATAATGTTTCTCACCTTTCACTCATCGATCAATGCTTTTTTTTTCACTATAATGCTTTTACCTCTCTAACCTTAGCACTGCCTTCTCGCGAGTCGCAAACATGGGTGTCATGAATGGCCCCTGATACTTAGTACTTCGGACTCCTCACTTTATGTCCCATCTCGCTGAACTAAAATCTCAACGAGCAGGGTCGACCTTCCTTTATCTCCTGAGGTGATCGGATTTTTTTTTCAGTCATTAAATTTTCCATATTTCAAAAATTGTATTTCATTCCTGCCAACACTTCATATGCACAAACTCCATATAACAACTCCAAAGATGACATCTATTCTCAAACTTGTCCCCAGATAGGGTATAAGGTATAAAAAATGGGCAATATGTAATATATGTGGAGCAATAATGATGATGTATGATGAGGCTCATATATGGCTTGTGACTTTTGCAAATATGCATAGGTAAGGCTAGGATATGAACTTTTTAAGAACTTGTATGGAAATTTCTTAAAGTCCTCCATCATCTTATCATGCACACGTCAAAAGCAACTTCAAATTTTACCTCTCTTTCATGGTTTTTTTTCTAAAAAATTCCCACTTAATTGGGACTTCCCTTAACTAGGCAATTTCATGTTATATCTCTAATGAATCTACTTTTGCATCGTAGAGTTCCTTTTTTTGCTTCCATGACTCTTTTCTTTATTTTCAATTTTCGATATCGACCTGTTTTGTGTCGACATGCTCTGTTCTTCCTCTGCTCGATTTCTGGTTGCTCTGTTTCACTCAATGTCAAGGTTAATCATCAATTTCGACCTCTTCAGTAGACTTTGAGTTCTTTTTCCGCTCTTCATCTCTTGTCCAAATCTGTCCATTTTTGTCTCGAATTCTGCGAAATCACATAAAAACTCGTGCAGACCACTATATTTGACAATAATGCATAAACTACACTAATCTTATGTTTTCCCACTAATATGCATGCAAATAACGTCAAAATGGACTTGAATTCGCATAGAAAATATGTCAATTGCCGTGCACATCATGTGTTTGCACTCAACTCTCATGTGTTTAGGCTATGAAGATCAACTCTCAACTCAATTCCATATACAATCTCATAAACGTTGCAATTTATAAGAATCCACTTCGCAGCCAATTATGTAGATGCAATAAGAACCATCAGGAGGACTTTCGTTCAATGGAAGACTTCAAAGAAGACTCCATTCGGCGGGGTTGTAATGGGGCTTGGTAAGAAATAAAGGGTATGGAATTATTTGGCTATGTGGTGCTCATAAAATTCGGGAATCAAGACTCCTAAACCTTATCACTACAATATCCAAACCATAACTCTTCAATGTTGCACTTTCCAAACTCAATCTGCCATTATGCTTATCAACCCTTCCTTCAAACCCTTACCATTCTCTCGAAAATATAAACCTTGTATGAAATAAGTAAAGAACTAAGGAATTCGGCTCATGCATATCATACATATATATCTTTTTTTTTTCGGATTTTTTTATTGGAAGGAAATTACATAAATAAAATAAAGGAAAGGTGCATTTATATGATGAGCCAAAAATCCTTTTACAAAATATGACAAGATGCAAATATATACCATCCCATAATTTTCTTTTTCTCAAAACTAGACAATATGCACTTTCCTTTCCACAATGCATTATTCCAACCAATCTATGTCTCAATTCCCAAATGGGGGTCAGGCTCAATTCGGCTAGGGATAATTTTGTGGAGTTTGCAATATCAAGCTCGATCAGGCTAATATTCTGGCTTCAAGAAGAGATAATGTAGGGTAGGTAAAGAGAGGATAAAAATGGCTTAAAAGATGCCTCCATCATTTAATTCTCGTAAACATAGACATATTTTTTATGTATTGGTTTTGAATAACTATCACAACATTTAGAGATGCATAGGAAGAGTAAATACACTCAAGAAAGTAGAGGGATTTTTGATGTTCTTCCTATAGGCCAAAATTCTCACAAGGACAATTTTTGTTGGATTTGCTTTTTAGCCTAGGATCATATGTGCTCAATTTCATCACAAGTTCACAATCTACATAAAAATCATTTTAAGGACATAGGCTAAACCATCCAAATATGCCATAGGATTTACATGATCAAGTCAGCTATTGAGTTCTTATCATAGGACATCTAAGTGGGGTTTAAAATACTAAATAAAGTAAACATGCATTTTTTTGTATTTCTGACATTTTATTTTTATTTTTTTTTATTTTTTGTATTTTTTTATTTTTATGACATTTATTTATAAAAGTAAAAACTAAGAACATGAATGCAATACGAAGAAGAAAACCAAGTTATGACCATAAGACATGTTTTTCCCCCACCCCATACTTAAAATATACAGTGTCCTCACTGTATTAAAAGAAGAACAAGGGTATAGATAACTCACAGCAGAACCTGCGGATTCAGGTCGATTTCAGATTCAGTCGATGCCAGAGGTCGATATCGAGGTCAGTGGTCGATGTTGAGTGCATCTGTCGAAGTCGAGGAAGAAGGTGAAGTCGAGGGTCTCTAGGTGGTGGTCGATATCAAGTATAATGGTCGATATCGACCTCTCTTTTTCCTTCCTGAGTCCTCGATGTCGACTCCAGGAGGTAGCTCGACCCTTGGGTGGTCGATTTCGACTGGCCTGGTCGATTTCGACTGCCTCTGCAGTAGCTTCTTTTCTTCTTCGTCGTTCCTTTTGCTTGGCAACCTGAAATCTTTGTTAGAATGATAGATAAAACCACGAATTATCATAGTCTTAAAAGTTTAAAAATCCCAAAATTCAAAACCCTAAAAACCATTTATGAAAATTTTATAGGTCTATGTACACGCTCTAGATTTTTGAGTCGCTAGGCAGACTTCTTCGTCAATACTTCATGAGCCTTTAAGATAGGGACCCTTCAAGCTTGAGCCTTCTCCTGGATTATCTAGGTCCTTTTGATAGGGGCTAAGTTCGACAACCAATGCTTCTTCTTTGTTATGTTCTTCTTCGTTGGGCGCTTTCCTTCTCTTCCTTGACCTAACTTTTGCAAGATGGGCAAACCATGGAGCTTTGACCCTCCCATTAGTTGAATTATCAGTAATGGACAAAGGAGGGTTAGGGATCATACCTGGGCTTACCTGTTCGGGCCCGAAACAGAAATCTTCGGGCTGAGGGGAGGTCGATTTCGATAGAGATGGGTCGATTTCAAGTTCATAGGTCGATGTCGACAGGTCGGGGTCGATGTCGACGTCAGGGACCCCATACTTAAGCTCCTGGAAATCATCTGGCTCACTCGATATCGATGTGGTATGGTCGATTTCGCGCGTTTCAGTCGATATCGACTGGTTACAGTCAATGTCGACTCTGCTTGCTGTCTCCGTCCTCGCCAATAAAAACTTGCAAAGATTCTCCTTAGCCGGTTAGTGGACAACTTGTTCCAGCTGCTTTGTTTCGCTCATTGTAGGGTTGAAGCGAAACTCCACGACCTCGTTGCCGATTGTGAATGTAAGGGTGCCATTCCTTACATTGATGTTGGCATCCGCTGTTGCTAAGAATGGCCTACCAAGGATGATAGGCACAATAGGATCCTCCGGCATGTCCAACACGATGAAGTCCGTGGGTATGAAGAACTTTCCCACCTTGACAGGGACATCATCCACAACCCCATTTGGTCTCACAAAGGAGTTGTCCGCCATGTAAAGTTTCATGTCGACGGGCTACAATGCTCCTACGCCCACTTGCTGCCATATTGATAGGGGCATCAAACTAACACTAGCCCCAAGATCACAAAGGGCTTTGAATTGATGCTTACCAACTCCTACCGTTATTGTTAATAGGTGGAATGTCGAGTCCTTAAATACAAATATAAAGATATATAAATGTAAACCGACTCCTAGCTTATGCAAATAATTACAAGACTTCCTCCCGTTATAGTGGAAGGGTAGTCAGGATCTATCCATGAGGAGGCGTGTCAGCGGGATCCTAGTAGCGTTGGAAATCTCACGTCTTACGTTGACCAGAAGCCTCGATCTCGACTTTGGTGCTCGATGTCGACCTCGGTTGCCGCTCTTCTCTGCAACAGAAGACCTACAAAGTCAATGTTTGCTACGGGGGTGGAGTGTAGGAGATTCAAATATCTAAATAATTCAAATAAACAATGCACAACTAGGCTAACTCCCTCTCCCAAATAAATAATACAAGAATCACCTCCCTTGTAGTAGTAGGGTAATTCAGGATCGAATCCACGAGAAGGTATGTTAGCGCTTCCCTTGTTGTACTCACGATCAAAGCTTTCGACCTCAGAAGACACTCGATATCGAGTAATCTGGTCGATATCGACCCCAATTCTAGTCGATTTCCTAGCGCAGTTCCTGCAGAAGACAAAAGCAGCAAAGTCGACGTCGAGCAGAGAACTCGATATCGACGTTAGACCTCGATATCGACCCCATTTCTGGTCGATTTCCTAGCGCAGTTCCTGCAGAAGACAAAAGCAGCAAAGTCGACGTCGAGCAGAGACCTCGATATCGACGTTAGACCTCGATATCAACCCTTACAGTCGATTTCGACGCTTGTCACAGAAACTGTTTTCGTAACCAATTTGTCGGAAAAGAGTCCGAAGAAAATAGAATGGGAAAGGAGAATGACCAGAAACAAAACTTAATATTTTATGTTGATTTCAATTAATTAAAAATCTTCCAAAGTCGGGGTTTCATGCCACAACGATAACAATGCAAGTTTTATGCTAAAGTTATGAAATTTAATGCCTTTCCGTCAAATAACTTTCGTTATCAACACTTAGGTGATTAGAGGCTCTTGCATAATTCCTAAGAGTTACTATCCAATTCATGAGCAATTCAAGTTCACAATATGAGTGGCTTTCGCTTCAATAATGCAAATAATGAATCTCCCTAACTTTCGCAAAGGATCATGCATGGGATAGAAGACGGAATCGAATAAAAGTCATACCTTTGATGCACTTACCCTACATCGTTATAGTCGGGCTCACCCCGACCCTAGAAGTGGGTTGACTACTCGCTCCTCATCATGCACATCATCATCATTGTTATTGAAAGAAAGCTACTTTGAATTAAAACTTCGAAAGAAAGTACAACCGAACAAGCCACTCCGCCCTCGCCTTACAAACATCCACTCGGCCTCCTCTCTCTCTCTCTCTAACTCGTCACTACTCTCTATTGAAACTGAATTGTATGTAAATTGAATGTTATTGGATGCAAAGTTGAATGCCTAAACTCAGCCCTATTGGCCTCTATTTATAGATGTCGATAAAGACTCGAAACTTCATCTTTATTCTCTAAGATAAAACTTAAACAAAAGTAAAACATAAAACTCCCATGTTAAATCAGCCTTCTCATGATAGATCTGGTATTGAAGAGAAGAAATCTCGACTTTAGGATGGACGTGCAAGCTTCCGATAGAATTCTATCAAAATCTGAGTCGGATTCCTCTGCTGGCATGGTCGATATCGACCCTAGACATCGATATCGACCCCTTCAAAACTTTATCTCGAGCTTTCCATCTCCTATTCGAACTGGCACTCGACTTCTATCATTTAGCTCGATCTAGCAACATCGATATCGACCTCCAGATGTCGATATCGACCTTTCTGTGTCAACATGCTCTGTTTCATTTCCTGCTCGATTCCTATGTCTCTGATGCACTCGATGTCGAGGTCCCCAGTCGATTTCGACCTCTTCAGAAGACTTCGAGTTCTTTTTCCGCTCTTCCAGATCTGTCCATTTTTATCCTGTTTTCTATGAAATCACATAGAAACTCGTGCAGACCCATATATTTGACATTTAAGGGTAAACTACACTAATCCCATGTTTTCCCATTAATATGCATGCAAAAGACGATAAAATGGACTTTTATGTCCATAGAAAATATGGCAATTTGCGCGCACATCAAACACCCCATACTTAAGCTTGCTTGTCCCCAAGCAATACTTTTAATGGTCATTCAGGGGAAGAAAGTAAACCCTCAACATCATAGATTCATTTTTCATATGTCCCTACACTCAATTGCCATCCTCGATAAGGTACTTCTGGCAACCAAGTCCATGCCTGTGCATAAAAGCAATTTCATACTCATAAAAGGAGGTAATATGCAAAAACAATTTTAGCGACATAACATTAATAATCAAGAGGACTTTTGTAAGCTTGTGAGAAGTAGATTGGTAAAAGGCTAAAGGTGGGCTAATATTTGGCCATGTGGTGTTAAATCCGGGGAAACATACTTTGTTTCCACATTCCTTCTTCATAATGTCTCACCTTACACTCATCGCTCAATGCTTTTATTCAATATATGCTTTTACCTCTCTAACCTTAGCACTGCCTTCTCGCGAGTCGTAAACATGGGTGTCATGAATGGCCCCGGATACTTCGTACTTTGCAAGATGAACTTGTATATGTAAGCACTTGTATGGAATTTTCATAAAAAGTCCTCCATCATCTTATCATGCACATGTCAAAAGCAACTTCAAATTTTCATCTCCTTTATTTTGTCCTTTTTTGCACTTCATTGGGACTTCCCTTAACTAGGCAATTTCATGTTATATCTCTAATGAATCTAATTTTGCATCATAGAGCTCTTTTTTATACTTCCATGACTCTTCTTATCTTTTCAAATTTTTGATGGGGGTCATTTTTTTTTCGAAATAAAAACTAAATATGCATTAAAATAAATATGCAAATCTAAAATAAGTATGAATATGCAAGTAAGCCTTTCCCCCACCCCATACTTAAAATTTACAGTGTCCTCACTGTATTAGAACTAGGGTTAAGAAGAAAACTTACTAAACCGTCACAAATTTCAGGAGTCGAAGAAGACAACAGGCAGGGTCGATATCGACCCTTAACATCGATATCGATGTTTCACCTCGATTTCTGGCTCAGGCTTCAGGGTGATCCAGCCTCGACCACAAACCCATCTATTTTGACCTTAAGGTCGATGTCGATCTTGGACATCGATTTCAATGTCTTCTCAGTGTGCTTTTTCTCTCTCCTGCAACTTGTTAATAAACATAAAACCAAATATGCAAAACAATAAAATGTCTTAAACCAAAGTAAAACTGTCTAAAATCAAAACTAAGTCTTTGTTACAAGCTCTAGATTTTTAAGTCGCTAGGCCGACTTCTTCCTTTGCGCTTCTCAAGGCGGCATCTGCAGAGCACATGTGGCTTGGGCCTCAAATATGACTCCTTTCTTGTGATGCAGCTGCATTCCGTCGGGATTGATTTGATTCACCGTGAATGGTCCCAAATTCTTATCCTTGAATCTTGTAGGGAACCAATGGTCTTTAGATTTGGCAACATAGACCTTGTCTCCTATTTCATATTGGCTCGAATCATCATCGGATACCCTACATAAGCGCACATGACAAGGCACACCTCTTCCAAATAATGATAAATCCTTAATTGAAATGGAACAAGAGGAATCCGTACCTTGACTTACCTTTTTCTCAGTCTATGGCTCAGGTCGATGTCGATGTTCAGAGGTCGATATCGGCCCCTGTTGTACTCCTGGAGGATCAGTCGATTTGGAGAGTTTCGGCTCGATATGATCAGGTCGATTTTGACCCTCAGAGATCGATATCGAGGATCAGTCGATTTATGACCTGGCACATAGTCTTGAACATTAGTGGTCGATATCGACTTACCTGGGACGATTTCGATGTTCTGTTGGGCTCCTTCGTTCAAGATTGCCACAACTTCCTCCACTTGGGCTTCTATGGCTCTCTTCTCAAGCTCTTCCAGTGTCATACTTCTTACCTTTGCTTCTCCACATGCAATGTAGACACCATTGATGGCTTTTATCTCCATTGGCCCTTGATTTTTCACTGTTTTGTTGAAGGCATACTCTATCACTTCGTCACTAATTATGAATGAGAGCAATCCTTTCTTTACGCTAATGTTGGCATCGACGGTTGCTAGGAATGGCCTACCTAAAATAATTGGACAAGCAGGGTCCTCCGCTATATCAACAACTAGGAAATCAGTAGGGACAAAGAATTTACCTACTTGTACTGGCACATCCGTTACTATCCAAGTTGGAATCACTACCGTAGTGTTAGCCATGTACAATCTTGCATCCACGGGCTCCAAAGGACCTATCTTTACCTTGTGCCAAATGGTTAGTGGCATCATGCTAACGCTAGCGCCCAAGTCAACTAAAGCATTAAATTTGAATTGACCTAGACTTATAGCGATAGAAAAATTACCTGGGTCCGCCCGCTTTTGTGGTAGCTCCAACCTGTTGCACTCCTCTGCGATCTCAGAGAGCGATCGCTTCTTACCTAAGATGTCTGTAAGGAACCTTACATAAGATGGCATCTCGTGAAGTGCCTCTGTGAATGGTATAGAGACATTAAGTCCTTGGAGCATCTTCACGAACCGTTGGAACTTCTTTTCCGCTGGGTCCTTAATCATCTTTCTAGTTGGGAATGGCAACACCTTTTTCCTTCCCGCGGCTGTAGTGAGGTCGACGTCGACATTAGTAGGGTCGATATCGACTGGAGGAGTTGATTTCTGTGGTGACGCAGCATCAGGGTCGACATCGACAGGAAGGTCGACATCGACGTCACCTTGGTCGATATCGACAGGGGGGTCGATATCGACGTCTGTTCTGGCTCCTTCTCCTCCGCTTTTTGCTCGGGCGTTTGCAATTCATGCCAACTCCTTAGGTTTACTACCGCAATATGACCAGTGGTTTTGCCCTTTTGGTTGGGCACAGTGGATCCAGGGAATGATCCTGACGCTTTGGGCATTGCTTCCGCCAATTGACTCATTTGAGTCTCCATGTTGCGCTTCCAAACGTCGATCTCCCCAAGTCTAGAATTGATGCCCTACAGCTGAGTATGGATGGAGTTGTTGGCTTGTTTGAACTCAACGTGATTCCTCCGTATCTCATGAAGAATGATTTGCAGGTCATCCTTCCTTGTCTCCCGCTGAGGGTGCCCTGGTGCTCTATATGGTGGGGGATCCCTTTGTTGATAGAACCTTTGATCACCCCAATATTGTTGATTGCCCCCTCCATAGGAGCCTCTCGTCCACTTAACCTCCTCACGTTGTTCCGCCATGGATACTTGCTCAGTATGTGGACATGCACTAGTGTTATGCCCTGTTGAACCACACTCCTGACAAGTTTGATTATTGCTCAGGAACCTGACTTGCTTTTGAAGGCGGCATGTTGGATCATTGTGGAATTGTTGCCGCACATCAGGATCTATCTCCCTTGGAGGCTCATATAGGGGCATAGATGGTGCAGGCCTTGCATCATAGGCCGCAGCAGCCCCATAAGTATTGTCAACGTTCACAAGCCTCTCAATGGTCTCCCATGCCTCCGTTGGTGTAAGCTCAATGTACCGATAGGAGGTATATGAATTGATCCTCTCCTTATTCGGCGCATCAAGGGCGTTGTAGAAGATCTCCTGGATGACATATGGAAGTTGCCCATGCGTTGGGCATGATCTTAGCAAGTCCTTAAATCGCTCCCACGCTTGTGCTAGGGTTTCACTTGGATTTTGTTTGAAAGCCGTAATCCTTTGTCGCAGCATCGCCGTTTTAGAAGGTGGGAAGAACTTATTCAAGAATGCATCTTGCACCTCTGCCCATGTCCTAAGCGAGCGTGGATCCAAACTTTCAAGCCACTGTAATGCCTTCCCTGCCAAAGACCATCGAAAAGATTTTAATCGCACATACTCTATGTTTACTCCATCAACAACTGTTTCACATAAGTCCATAAAAGTAGAGATATGTCATAGGGGGCATTCATTAGGTCTTCCTTCAAAAGTATTTCTTTTTATCTCAAATAGGAATTTAATTTTTATTTGATAGTTGGAGTGAGGAATTAAAATAGCGGATTCAGGAACATGAAGCGGCGGATGCATGTATTGCATCGCCGTCTGTGGATACTGATTTAGCCGTTCTTGGGCTTGTCTGCACACATCCTCCTCCCTATCAGCACAGGCTCGCTCTGCAACAGCGCCGACCCTTTCAGCAGCGATTTTAGCATTGTGGTCCTCGATTTCCTTCCTCAACCGCTCTATGGTTTCGACCTGCGTTTCGTTGTCAGACATGATGCGAATTGATTTATTGCGAAGATGGTAGAAACCTTTAGGCTCGTTAATTGGTTCCAGGATAGGTTCGCAATCAGAACGTCGCATAAACCTGCAAAATATGCTTAAAAGATCGTGATTAACTTAGGTGGCGATTGATTGCCTCCCCGGCAACGGCGCCAATTTGTTCGCTACGGGGGTGGAGTGTAGGAGATTCAAATATCTAAATAATTCAAATAAAAAATGCACAACTAGGCTAACTCCCTCTCCCAAATAAATAATACAAGAATCCCCTCTCTTGTAGTAGTAGGGTAATTCAGGATCGAATCCACGAGGAGGTATGTCAGCGCTTCCCTTGTTGTACTCACGAATGTGTTAGTTCAAAATATCAAATTAATATATAACCTTTATCTATTTTGTAAATATTTATATATTATCATAATAGAGTTCATCTTGAATAATCTTATTATACCCTTCTCTTATGAGTTTGCTATTACAAGTTTAATTCAAAATATTAAAATAATATTTTATTTAATTGTATAATATTAATTTAATTTATTATTAAGATTATATTTTAAATAAACAGTGTCACGACGCGAGAATTGTACTAGTTACTTTAAAAAAACTAAAATATGGGTGGTTTTATGTAATTTATAAATTTATGGGTGGTTATGTTAAAAGAATCATAATTTACGGATGGTTATGTGTAATTTACCCTAGATATTTTAGTAAACTAATGTAATAAATATGTACTACATATTTCATAAAAATGGACAAAGTTATTACAGTTTATAGAAAGTTATCATAAGTCACAAACTATCTATATATATTTTAATTAATGGATAAAAATATAAATCAAAACTATTTCATAATCATACTTACCAAAAAATATTAATAGATAAATATATGGTATTTAATAGGTGCTATATTATTTATAGAAGATTTTGGGCCCCAAGGCCCTTTCCATCAAGCCTTTTAGTAACTATCCGGCCTGTTTGAATTTTTTTAGCTTTTGTCCAAAATTTTTTCTTAATTCCCATACTACCCCTACCTGTTATGTAACGGCCCGGATATAAATACCCGGGTTACGTTTCGAAGGTTGGATACCTTCGTTCGGATGTTGCAATTCAGGTACGGGTCGAGGTTTCAAACCTCGAAAGATCAGTATTCAAAGCAGGGATTTCGAACTTCCAAGCAAACGAAGTCGCGGAAATTCAATTCAAATGAAAGTAAAGCGGAAGCAAAGTTTAGATACAAATGCCACGGCAGAGCCGGGTCAAAACCAAAACATAGTGGGTGATTGCCATTTTATCAAGTTAGAATACATTAGCCGGATTCTTCGGTTCGCCAAGAGATTCCCCGTCACAGATGCAAGGAGCAAACAAGAGCGGTACCTAACATTATCCATGAAGTCAGGTCCGGTGATCACCTGCGGGTCCTCTGACCACGCTGAGGCCACATAACATGCCTATACCTAAAATAAAAGATGACTAATGCAGTACAAGATTTAAATCACACTATCATGCCCCTAGTATATATATAATATGCAGTAAAGAACTCTAAAGGGCCCAAGCCAAGTGACATATCCCTCTCCTACCTCTGCACCCCTTCCCGTTAGTGAAGGGACTGGCCAGTTCGGTGCTATAGCATAGCAATTCCCTCGTGGTGGTGCACAAATCACGACATCATCATATCATATCATCTCATCTCATCTCTTGCCCGGTGGTGTTGGGCTATTATATCATGCTCATATCGACTCGATAGACTCAGGGCACCCGATGGGGCTGGGCTACCCTATGACCCTAGCAAAGACTCTAGGACTATCACATATAACGGCCGTTCTGTATTCAAACACACATTGTAACCACATACTCAGTTCAATGCAATCCTAGCATGATACTACATGGCATGCTTTAATATGCAACAAAACTACACATCACATGACACATCAGGCAGGAGGTCCAGGTTACTGAGTAAGTCCCGTAGGATAGTTACCTGAAGATACAGAACAGCAAGATAACACAAGCAAGGGCCCAAATGCAAGTCCAAAGTAATCCAAAAGCAATACACACCTATCATCAAGCCATTTCCATAAGCTACTGGACCAACATTCATACACACGAAACCCAAGTTCTCAACATCCTCAAAACCAACCGATAGTAAAGCAGTTTTCCAAAACCTTAAATCCAAAATTAAGTCAACTCATATTCAAAATAATTTTGAAATCATATTTGGCCAAATTCCGACATTAAACATTTAAACCTTAAAACCAATCTCTCAAAATCACATTATAGAAATGATTCCGGCATTTTAAATTTCAAAATAAATCCATCTTCTCAAACCTTATTTACAAAACATTAACTCTTAGTCAACTTGCAAATTTATACTATTAAAATAATTCCGGCATAACTTACTTATTTAAAGACATCATCTTAAAATCATTTAATAAAGCATTTATTAATCATACTTCTCAAATAATATCACTTTAAAATTCCATTTTTAAACAACATCTAATAACACCCTCCAACTAGTATTTAAATATAATAAATTATCGAAATCAATCCACTTTAATAGCCCACATTTATAAAACAACACTAAATTACTTTATCATTTCTAAAACATTTATTAAAACACCACATGATATCGTAATAATATATACATATATATATATATATATATATCAAATAATACCATTTTTCATCACTTTATAATATCTACTAATACAATAAAATACCAACATCACATAAGGTATAACATATATATATATATATATATATATATATATATATATATATATATATATATAACCCAATATCAATTGATATTACTTTTAAAACCTTTTAAAATATATTTTAATATTTTCAGAATATATATACATATCCGAAAATCAGAAATAGCATATAATATAACATATATATATATAACATAACACATAATATAATTGAACACATAACATATAACCATAATATATAACACAATTTAAAAATAACCCATCAGCCCAACAGAAAGAGCCCAGACCCGGCCAAACCCCAAAACTCAGTAGCCCAAACCCTTAACCCGAAACCCAAGCCCAAACCCGAGCCCATACCCGCATGCCCAAACCCAACTCTCAGATTTAAATGAACTGGGAGAAAGAGGTGAACCGACCCAAGAGAAATAAGAAAAGAAAAGGAGAGGACCGGGTTCTGAACCCTCCTTCCCCAATCAAACAAGTGCCTTGTTTCACAAACGGAAAACGAAGGAGGAAATGAAGGATTCTCAGGCCTCCAATGGCCCTTTTTGCTCAAGATTTCACCCAGAGGCTCGCCATAAGATTCCGACCACACCCAACACAGAAAGAATGAAACGACGTTAAGAGGAAAGGAAGGAGAAAAAGAATATTTACCGATCGACGAGTTACTCCGGTGAGGATGCTCATGCTTTACTGGGCTTCAACGATGGGGAAAAGAGGTTTCTCGGAGCCTGGGGAAAATTGTAGGAGGTTTAAGGCCAAGCTTTAGGGGCATTTGATTCGGAAACGAGAGGAGAGAGCTTACCCAGGGTAAATCGGAAAACGCAGAGGAGGTGGGCTCTCGGTGGCGCCGGCGATGGAACTCCTCGTGTTGGACCTTGGACAATCGAAGATTAAGTAAAGGTGAACCGGATTCGAGTCGGAAAAAAGAGGGAGTCGAAGGCTTACCACACAAAACGGAAACAGGGAGGTAAGGATCGTGTGGCTTCGCCGGTTTTGGGGGAGCTCCTGGGTCGGCTCCTGGTTAGTTTGGCATCGGAGGTGGAGGATCCGTGGCGGCACTTCTGGCTCCCTTGGCAGTAGGTGATGGTGGTGGCTCGACGAAGCATCGAAGGAAAGAATGGTTGTCGGCAATGTTGTTGGGATAAGGTGGTTCTGTTTTTGTCTCCAAGAGGAGGAGATGAGAGGCAGAGTGCAAAGAAAAGGGATGAAGGAGGAGGAAGGGGTGTAAGCACATGTCTGCTGCTGGAAAATGAAAGGAGAGAAGGGGACCAGTGTTAGGTGTGGAATTAGCATAGAGCCAAAAAACAAATGGGTGAGCTGTGTGAATTTGCAATTTGTGAGGTGAGGCAGGGGACAACCGAGAGAGAGAGAGAGAGATAGAGAGAGAGAGAGGAAAAATAGGGAGGAGTGGGCCCAACAAAACCAATTTGAAATCCCGACACTCGATCCCAATTCCGCCCACTAGAACGAATTCCCGACACTCGACAATTTAAATCAAATTTTAAATCATTACGGGAATTAATATAATTCATCAAGAGTCGCAACTCAAAAGCGGAATTAAATTCCGTAAAAGAAAAATCTAAATTCTAAAACGATGCCGGAAGGATTTTGAAATCGAAACTTGTGCTCGAGGACAATATTTTTATTCCACTTTATCAACCGGATAATTAATATATTTTATGTTTTAATAATAATAATAATAATAATAATAATAATATAAAGTATATTCAGTCTTTACATGTTACTCCCTTTGTCATTTGTTCTCCACGATCTGTTGCTGAGCGGTTTCTCCACATTCAACGTCTCCCACTCCGATCGTCCTTTCCCGACGATTGCTCTCCATTTTGCTCTCCGTCGTGCTCTCCGTCGTGCTCTCCGACTTGTTCTCCATCTTGCTCTCCTCTTCGATTCTGCATTTTTCGGCTCTTTGATTCTGCATTCTCCGTCTCTTCTTATTTTCTTCTAATGGCTTCATCAGGTACTTTCATCTACTCTACTCCTTCAATTTTCTTGTAAGCGACTTCGCCTGTTGTTTCCTTTTTGCAATTTCTCTTTGTATTATGTATATCTACTTTCATTTCCTGCATTTTATGCCTATTTTGGTTTATTTTTGTTATTTTCGCCCTTTCCTTCCGTTTTAGGGTTTGTTTTTTAATTCAGTTGTTGTCTAATGTCTATCAGTTTGTGCTATAATTTACCTCCCTTGTTCTGATTCCGTTTCCATTTCTACATTTTGTGGCATTTGTTGTTTCTCTTTGTTTTTGATGGCTAGTTACATTCAGTTACCTGTTTGGTTATAATATGGTTACAGTCTGAAGAGAAATCTCTTTGTTTTTTATGGTTGGTTCATGTTTCATAGATACCTGTTTCATGGTTACAGTTTATTGCTTCTTTGGTGACAGGGTTCCATATGACATTCTCCTTGTTGTGTGTTTGCAGTGTTTGGTGTGGTTACAATATTTGTTTTTGTTGATGTTCAATTTGTTTTATTTTTTTTAGTGACAGTAACTTCTATGTTGTGACACCTAATGTTTACTTTATTTCTATTCTATTTAGGTAAAGAAATTATAGCCCATCAGGGAATTCCTAATGTGGTTCCACCATCTGTTATTGAACCTGCTTCCTTCAAGTTTTTTGTTCCCAAACAACAGCGATTTCGTGGCCACATTAATGTCTACTCCAAGCCTGCTTTGATCAAAGTTATTGAGAATGGATTGTCTACAGCTGATTGGGCTTCTCTTATAGATGGGTGTTTAGGTCCAATTGTTCGTGCTCGTGATCGTCTTTATTTTTATCATCAACTTGTGCATCAGATGCTTTTACGTGAAGTTGAGACTCGTAAAGTTCATGAGATGTGGTTCCAAGTTGGAAAGCATTTGTTTAGGTTTTCCTAGCTGAATTCTGCTGTGTAACCGGTTTGAATTGGGAAGAACCTGGTGGTGACACGACTCCCTCTCCTCATGTGGATATGGAGGAGTTTTTGGGGTTATCGAACTGCATATTTAGTGGTCTTCTGCAAATTTTCCTCAAGGAGCCAACTCAGTCTCCGAAGAAACTGTCCATGGCGTACTTGTTACTGATTGAGGGTGTGTTGCTCCCTCAACATTCTAAAGCTCTTGTACGTCAATCTTTTGTGGATCTTGTCTGTGATTTGGATCGCTTAAAATTGTATCCTTTTGGTCGGGTTGTGTTTTTGGAAACACTTGGTTTTTCGAAGAAAGCTTTGAGGTCTGAGCAATCCAAAAAGGGTCCAAGGTTTGGTTATAATTTGCTTGGATATCCTGTAGCCTTCCAGGTATTTTCCTTTCCTTTCCTTTTATTTTCCTATGTTTTTTCCTTATTATTATTCTTTATTTCTATTTATGTTCTTAATGTTACTTTGTTATCAGGTTTGGATTTTAGAGTCAATCCCTAAGATTGCTGCCGTCACAAAATGTGACTTTGCATTCTGTGAAGGATTACCAGTCTCTCTTGTCTGGTATAGTATTGAACGTGATTACAACATTGTATATGATAAGTGTTCTGAAATTTTCTCTTATGATTTGGTAAGCATTCTTTTTGGTCTCAGCTTTTATTATTCTCATCACAGTTTTTCCCTTCCATGTAATATATTTGTCGTCATTTAAGTGTATTTTTTGTTCTCATGCTAGGGGACTGTCTACTCTCTGTATGCCTCGTTTATGGATTGTCATGACCTCTTACTTCCTGATGAAGTTGCTAATGATAGCGTTGATTCGTATGTTTCTTATTTTGTTGGTATGGATGCTAATGCCAGTGCTAAAGTATGTCCTAGGAATTTACGCATTCAAGCATATCAGGTCAGGCAATCAGGTGGTCGTCTCCTTTATGGTGGAGTGGAACCTAATATCCTTTCTACGACTATTCCTACTCGAATGAACGAAATAGTTAGAACCTCACCTTTGGGGAAAAAGGGGGTGGTAAGACCACCAGTCATCATTGAGGGTACTTCTGACTTTGAGAGTCCTGTCCATCCCAGGAAGAGGTTGGTTACACGGTCCATGAGCAGCGGTGACAATCCTCTTCCTGTGAAGAAGGGTAAAATGTTGAGACGTACTCCTGCTGCTGATGAGTCTATGAAGAAGAAGAGAGTGTTGAGAAGTTCTGCTACCCTTGATCAGCCTATTAAGAAGAAGGCAAAGGTGGTGCCATCTCAGAAATCTTCAAAGAGTCAGTCTCCTTCTAAGATTGAAGAAGAAGCACAGTGTGGTGACAAAGGTGTAGATCATGGTGACAAGCCCAAGAGGTCTAAGTTTAAGCTCTCTAGACCTATTCCTCCCAAAGGTGATGGGCTTCCTAGAAGTGATGACGTTCCTGGGTGGGCAAAAGATTTTATTGGGAAAATTATTTCTGAAGGAATTATTAATTCCTTTAAGGCATCATTTGATTCTATTGAAGCTCAATTGAAAGACTTTGTTTCTAGGATTCTTATCCTTGAGGAGAAAGTGTATAAACTAGAATCACATATCTTACATCCGAGCGATGAGAGTGAGGCTGCTCTAAAAAGGGAACGTGAGGCATTGGATGAGTCTCTCAAGGATGTGCTTCTTGGTATTAGGGATAACTGCTCTCAATTGTCTGAACATGGTCATTTGTTTGAGGGTTTGAATGAAGGTGATGCCAATGAAGGTGATGGCACATATACTTCCATTGAATCCCCAACTCCAGAGTATGTTGTTGTTAGAGCAACTAAGGAGTCAACTTCAATAGATGGGGATGTTGATTGCACTGATGGTGACACTGGTCTTGTGGGTTCAAAGGATACATTTGATGACAGTGTTGTCCCTTCTCCTGGCCATGTTTCTCCTTCTCCCAAGATTGATGACAGTGTTGTTGCTCCTGCTGAAGTACCTGTATCACAGGATGTAACTAATAACAGTGCTATCCCTTTTACTGAATTTGTTCCCTCATATGAAGGAATTCACAATTCTAGTGCATCCCTTACTGAAAAAATTGTTGAAACATGTTCTGCTTGTCCTACTGATGTCCTTTCTTCGACTGATGCAACTGCTGATTTGAGTGTTGCTTCAACTAAAGTAATTGGATCAGGTCACACTGTTTTTGCTAGCTCAGGTGCTTCTACTGAAGTTATTGATTCACAGCTGACCATTGGCGATATGATTGCTTCCAAAGAGGTTCCTGGTGACAGTGCTGTTCCCACTCCTATTGTTCCTTGTTCTACTGATGCTCATGATGACAGTGGTCCTGTTGCATCTCCTCTGCTTCCTTGTTCGACTGATGCACCTGATGACAGTGTTGTTGTTGGTCCCAAAGGTGTGGTTACACCTAATTTGATTGATGCAAGTAGTTGCCCTGCTCGTGAAGTTGTTGTTGAAAAAGTTGATCATAGTATTGGTGTCATACTTGGCTGTAGTGATGATGTCCCAAAGGATGTGCCTGGTGACAGTGGTGGTGTAGATGGTGATATTGATGATAAATGCAGTCAATTTCATGACATCACTGATATTGGCTACCTTATTCCTTCAGATGCTAAAAATAAGAATGATGATGAAGTTCCACTAAGGCGATCTTATAGGGCGTTGAAATATGCTCCTGTAGCCCATACTCCTTACACCAATCCTTGTAAACCGAAGAAACCTCGCCTTCCTAAACTACCTACCCATTCCTTTCTCAGCTCTGATGAGCGTGTTGAATTTTATACTACTTTTCGAGATCTTGGGTAACTATCCACTTTTAATATGTGTTTTCTTTTTCATATTACCACTTCTTATAATAAGTTTATTTAACTTGTTATCTTACTTTGTAGGCGTTATGGAAAAATCATTGGTTGTGAGGTTGACATGAACAAGTCATTTTTCAATGATTTAGTGGGGAAGACAAGATAGCTTCGTGATGTTGTAAGTTCATATTTACACGTCTTTCTGTTGTTGCTCATTTGGTGCCATCAGTTTGGTGACAGTTTGTTATTATTTTGTTTTGTTTCACAACATCTAGACAAAGCACTTCATCATTTTAGAAAGCGTCTTCATGATTATCCTGATCAAAATCCAACCAGTGTTGTATTAGACACCATTTTGTTTCACAAGATTGCAAACATTAATGCTGATGTCATTAAAACACGTGATACAATTCCGGATGAATTCTACAGTTACTTCATTGGTCTTTCTCCTGGTAATTATGGTAATACACGGGAAGGTGCGAAGAAGGTCTACACTCCGTTCAATATTGACAACATGCACTAGTTTGCCCTTGAAATTGAGTTGGAGTCGAAGAGGATTCTTGTGTATGACTCCTAGTGTAATTTCACTAAAAATGAAGTTCTGCTACAGAAGCTTGCTCATACATGTGAAGTGCTTCCTATTCTGATGAGGAAGAGTGGTGTTTTCCTAACATGGATGACTCTCCATTTGAAGTGGATAGAGTAGAGGACTTGGAACAAAATGAAGACGGGTACCTTCTGTTTTCCATCTTGTTTTATTTTGTTTTCTGTTTCTTGACATTATATCTGTTCACTTTTTTCTCTTATGTTTATTTTTTGCTCCTTATGTAGAGGTAGCTGTGGTGTTTACGGCATCAAACACATTGAGTTTTTGGTTTTTGGTGGTGATATGCAGCTTGTGAATGATGATTATGTTAATGCTTATCGTGAGAAGATTGCATCTGATCTCTTGAAGAAGTTGTGGACATTTGTTTAGTTATGAGATTAAGTTTGTGTTAGTTGGACTATGTATTTGGTGACACTTGATTTGGTGACAGCTTATTCTATATTTTGTTGATGTAACAGTCGTGGTGACAGTTCCATGGTTACACTAAGTTTGTGTATTTGTAGACTTATGATGTTATGACTCTCTATAATTCCACTTTAATGTCAAGGTTTGATTATTTCTTGTGACATCTTCAATGTTTTTTGATTTGGTGACAGTTCTGGTGATAATGTTTTGCCTTGTGCTAGTGTCTCTTTGGTGACAGAAGTCTTGTCCCTTTTCTTTGGATTTTTATGCCATGTATTTAACATCACATGTGCTTTTGGTTAGCTTTAACCCCTTTAGGGGTTGTTCTTCCTTAGGCCTTGGGGTTTCCTTTGATGACAACGTCTATTCCATAGTTTTCATTTTGGTTACAGTGCCTATGAACTGTTTTTTTATTTTGGTTACAGTGTCTATTACCCTGTTTTCATAGTGGTGCCAGTGTCTAGGACCTTGTTTTCATCTTGGTTACAACATCTATCCCTCTCTTACCCATTCATATATTGAAGGAGAACTGTCCACCTCATGTCTTTTGGCATCTCATTAGCCCCTTTAGGGTTTGTCCTTACCTTGTCCTAGGGTTTTCCATTTGGTGACAACAACCATCACTTAACGACGTACTGTACATCACATTTTAGGGTTTAGGGTTTAGGATTTAATGTTTAGGGCCTTGGCCCTAAACCCTAAAGATTTAACCCTAAACCCTAAACCATATTGTACATCACATTTTCTTTTGGCTTCTCATTAGCCCCCTTTTGGGTTTGTGCTTTCCTTGTGGTAGGGTTTTCCTTTGGTTACAATGTCTATTTCCATGTTATCATTTTGGTGACAGTACCTATGACCCTGTGTGCATTTTGGTTACAGAGTCTATAGGTTTTCCTTTGGTTACATTGTCTATTATCCTGTTTTCATAGTGGTGACAGTGTCTAGGACCTTAGTTTCATCTAGGTTACAACATCTATCCCTCTCTTACCCATTCATATATTGAAGGAGAACTGTCCACCTCATGTCTTTTGGCATCTCATTAGCCCCTTTAGGGTTTGTGCTTACCTTGTCTTAGGGTTTTCCATTTGGTGACAGCAACCATCACTTAACGACGTACTGTACATCACATTTTCGGGTTTAAGGTTTAGGATTTAGGGTTTAGGGCCATGGCCCTAAACCCTAAAGACTTAACCCTAAACCCTAAACCATATTGTACATCACATTTTCTTTTGGCTTCTCATTAGCCCCCTTTTGGGTTTGTGCTTCCCTTATGGTAGGGTTTTCCTTTGGTTATAGTGTCTATTTCCATGTTATCATTTTGATGACAGTGCCTATGACCCTGTGTGCATTTTGGTTACAGAGTCTATAGGTTTTCCTTTGGTTACAGTGTCTATGACCCTGTTTTCATAGTGGTGTCAGTGTCTAGGACCTTGTTTTCATCTTGGTTACAACATCTATCCCTCTCTTACCCATTCATATATTGAAGGAGAACTGTCCACCTCATGTCTTTTGGCATCTCATTAACCCCTTTAGGGTTTGTGCTTAGCTTGTCCTAGGGTTTTCGATTTGGTGACAACAACCATCACTTAACGACGTACTGTACATCACATTTTCTTTTGATTGGTGTTAGGATTTTGGTTACAATGTATTTGACCCTGTTTTTATTTTGGTTACACCATTGACTACCCTGTTTTTATTTTGCTTACAGTGTATATGACACTGTTATTCATTCATATATTAGAATATAACTGTCCATCACATGTATTTTTATCATGACATGATTCATGGTGACAGGATTTATGGTGATGACACCATTCATCTCTTAAAGATATAATGTACTTAACATTTTGCCATTTATAAATCTTTGTAAAACACTAATGTTAAAAAAATAACTGAAATATGGTGACAGTTTACATTCTGTGTCAGTGTAATGAGCTATTGACATTGAACATTCTATTCCATATAAGAAAAAGATAAAGTAAATCTTCTCAAACTTATTGTACCATTAAATCTCTAGCTCTTGTGAATCCTCTTTGATGTTTTGCCTCTGATTTCTCCAGCTGAAGGCTTTCTTTTCTTTTGAGGGAGACCACATCTTTTACGTATCATTGGTGGGTAACATTTCTGTCTTTTGATGTCTTCTGGTACAGTCCACTGTTCTTCCTTTAGAACTGGATATATTGTCTCATGATAAGCCAATTTCCAAGCTTCATTTTTGTAGTAGCTGCTAATATACCTCAGAACACTCAGTTTTTGGTCTCTGATGACAGCTAGAGATGTACACAAGGTATCTTGTCATAATCAAATACCTTACATGAACAAGATTTCTCCTTCAAATCAACCATAAATCTGTTCATCCCACCGACAACCTCAAACTGGAATTCATTTAGGTGCTTCACATTGTACATTCCTGCTTCACTGCATCTTATGTACACTCTATCGCTTATCTTATTCGGAAGCTCAAATTTGTTGGTTTCAAATTCATTTCTACGGTCATTGAACCATTTTGTTAGCTTCTCTCTGATTGCATTCAGTAAGCCTATAATTGGGAATGATCTATCTTCAGCAAAGACATTATTTATTGATTCTTCATTATTTGAAGTCATCATATTATACCTGTCACCTTTTGAATAAGCTCTTGCCCATTTCTCAAACTGTATTTCTTCAAGATATTTCTCCATCTTGGTGTTTGTATTAATGATGCATCCAAAGTAGCTGTTGAAATCTGCTTATATGTAACTGTTTGCAGCATTTTCAAACCACTAACAAAGTATATTTTTCTTGAATTTTGCCATTATATTTTGCTTCAAGTGCCATCTGTAGTAATAATGCTTAGCATTTGGGTAAACCAACTCTAAAGCTCTTGCAATGCTTTGATGACGATCAGAAATAAAAACCAGCTCTTCACTTGATGGGATGACTGTTGCTAGCTTGTTGAAGAACCACTCCCAAGAGGCATTGTTTTCTGAGTCAACTACTGCAAAGCCAATAGGGTATATTTGATGATGTGCATCTTGTGCAGAAGCTGTGAGAAGAGTCCCTCTATATTGTCCTTTTAGAAATGTACCATCTACCACAATCACCTGTACAATTGAATTTTATTCAGTAATTATTTGGTGACTGTAATTTTTTCTTATGAAATGAATCTGTACCTTTCGTAGGATTGGGAATGCTCGGATACATGGTCCAAAGGCAATGAACACATACTTGAACTTTGATTTACTATCAACTTCAATGAAGGTGACAGTTCCAGGATTTGCTTGCTTCAAGACCCAACAATATGATGGTACTGATTCATAGTTTTCTTCTGCTGTCCCCATTGTCATCACCATTGCTAAATCACGAGCCATCCAAGATTTCCAATAGCTAACATTTAGCTTGAATTCAGTTCTCATCGTGTTTCTAATCTGGCTTGGAGTTGGACACCTTTTCTCATCTTCAAATCTGTACATATTATGTAAAAGAGTAAATAAAATATGAAATGAAGAATGATTACAGTAAGGTATTGTAGTATATTTCACCTGTGTTTGATCTTTTCAGCTACGAGTTTGTAAGTTTGAGGGCGCTGCTTTCCTATTCTTACATCCATGCTACAGGTATGTTCATTAAAGTAATTCTTAATTTGAAATACAGTTGAACCACCTACTATGGCACCATGAATTTTCCAGTTGCAGCTCCCATCAACACAAAATGTTCTGTAATAACATGGTGTTGACTTTTTCACTCTGTAAGCAAATGCTTCTTGTGCAGCAAGCAATTCAATAACATTTTTGAGATCTTCCTTTGTTCTGAATAGTTTTCCCAAAAATATAAGAATTTCCCCATTTCTTTCGCTTACAGGTGCTGCTGTATATTTTGTGGACATTGTACTGCCACTGATGTGACTTTCAATCCCTGTGTCATCTTCATTATCATCCATATCACAGTCATCATTTCTGTATTCTACATCTTCATCCTGCACAGTAAAGTTGTCTTCCATGATATTTGTATCCTTGGCAGAGCTGTAAGCCTGTAATGCCAATTTATTTTCATCATTTATAGATTATGTAACCTCATCTTCAATGATTTCATTCGCAGCCGTAACATATAAAGGCAATGTCCAATCCACTTCCTTCAATTCACTAATTTGCAAAAAACTCCTCAAATCAATGTCATTCTCAATCAAAAAAGGCTAAGTAGTTTTCTTGAATGGATGCAAGTGACTGAATTGAAGATTAGGAGACAAATTCTCATTGGTGGTGAATCTATTCAGGATCTCACTCTTCATCTCATTCAGGGTTACAGTCTGCCTGATGACAGTTACCTTTGATGACACATCCCCAGCAAAAACTAAATCACCATCTTCCAATTTCCATTCTCCTCCAAATTTTAATGTGAACAGATTGGCCTCCATTGAACCTGATCATTGGTGTCATCTATTAGATTTCATAAATATACTTTGATGACAGATACTTGACTACAGGTACACAGATGTACTCAAACTCAGCTATCAACAATTAAGTTACTGTATAATTTTGGTTACAGCAGTATCAACATTTAGGTTACATCATTGACATGCATTACTTTTGATTACAACTAAGAATTACATTCATTACAGGTACACAGATGTACTCAAACTCAGCTATCAACATTTAGGTTACAGTGCAATTTTGGTTTCAATAGTATAGTCACAGAGAGATTACAGATTACAGTGCAATTTAGGTTACAGATTGCGTGCAATCGTAGATCAAACTACAATAACATTGCAATCTAGGTTACAGTTCTATAATCACAAAATCAGCAACGATCGAGATTACATAGTATAAGAAAATTACATATTACAAATTATAAGAAAATTACCTCTTTTGAAAATCTAATTTAGGATGACAGGGATGTTTTTGATCGGATTTGAACAGATTTCTCCTCAGATCTGATTGTAGAGCTCGAAATCCTCTATCAATGGTGCTGAAATCATCGATCGAGCTCCAAATCGGAATCGCATTGCTCTGCTGTCGCTGCAGTGGTATGGCTTTGCGTGAAATTGAAGAAAGAAACGGGGAAACGGGGGAAAAAATAAGGCAGGGGCAAAAATGTCATTTTGGGACAAGGAGCTAATTTCACTATATAAATGGACAATGAGCTAATTATGGGCTATAATATGGCCATATACCAAAAATATCCTTATTTATATCTATATTATTTTTAGAGCCAAAATTGTAAAGACTCGGAATTTTAAAATATTAGTTTCTAAATTAAGATTTAATTTTGATTTAACATTGATTTAGTTTCGATTTAATTCCCAAGGATTCGAAAAATTTTGAATATTTCTGTCCTCGAGCAAATAATTTGAATTTAATTTCTTCGAAGCGAGTTCCGACATAAACTTGAATTTGATTTAAGAACGGACTTATTCCGCTTCCTTATACGAGACTTAAAAATATTTGTCGGATTTCATTATTTTGAAGTTGAAAGTTAAATTTGAATTGAGTCGGGTTAAGGTCGGAAAGCGGGTTTCAGGGTTTGTTTTCGGGTATTTATTTTAACTTTTACCACTTTTACACTCAACTCCCTCACCTCACTTGGCCTTACCCTGCCGTGGGACACCCCTCCCTCACCTCACCATTCATTTCACCATCAAACACATCCCACCATCTCCCCTTTCATTCTCCATACCTCCCTGTCCCTTCATAGCCACCAGCCACATCCCCGACACCACCACACCCCAGCAGCCTTTCCCTGCCTCCACCTTGCCGCCCCCGTCACACCACCACAAGACCCCCCCTCCTTGCTCCTCTGTTTCAAAAGCCGCCGAGCTGAGCACCTCGACCCCTGTTTTGACCCCTGTTTTGCCTTCGAAGATCGCCGAGCCAAGCATCTCCAGCGGCTTCCTTCACCCCCTGGATTCCGAGCAGCAGCATCGATCTCCACCACCTCCGATGCCACCCGATGAAACCTTCCGACGACAACAGCGGCTCTCCCAGCCAAGCGACGCCCTTGTCAGCATTGAACGAAGAGGAACGAGCGCTTCCGAATGAGCATCGAAATCACATTACCTCGGTGAGCCTCCTTCCTCAAAATTCATCTTCATATCTTATTATACATGCCAATATTTTAAATCTGGGGATGGACGAGAGCAATGGCGAGATCGAGGGCGAGCGGACGGGGAAACGAGAGGGGGAGCGGGCGAGCGTGAGTGCGAGCATGAGGGCGAGGGAGAGAGAGAGGGGGACTGCGGGTGCGAGAGGGCTTAAGCAATGGGCTGAGCAGCGGCGAGGGCGGTGAGTCGAACAAGGGCGGCGAACGGGCGCTGGAGGTTGAAGAAGGTTGGGTCTGGTCTTTCTTCTTTTTTTTTATTTATTTTGGGTTCGGTTTTGTTTTTTTGTATTGGGTCCGGTTCACTTTGTTTTAAAATTCTGGGTTGGGTTTGGTTTTGGATCCGAATTCGGGTCCGGGTCCAATGAAACGGTTTGGGCTGGGTTCTCTTTTGTGTTTGGGCCATCAGATTTGGTTTGGGCTGGTTTGGGTTTTAAATTGTGTTTATTTATCTTATTTACTTACTTTATATATGTTATATAATTATTTATAAAATTGTTAGTTAATTATTATTAAAATTATTTTGGGTTATTTATTTATTTAATTATTCATTATTATCTATTTTAAGTTATTTAAAAATATGATTTTAAATGTTTATCTAATTGTTATTGATATTGTTTTGATGTTGTGGGTGATATTAAAATAATCCATGAATTTGATGACTCCTTATTTTTAATTAAATTTCTTATATTTTTCTAAAATAATTATTTAGTTATTTAATTTGATTTGTTGAGAATTATTTATATGAATAATTTATTTGTTATGTTTTGACATTTAAATGGTTAGTTTTGAATGATATAGCTTGATTAAAATATTTCTTAAGTTTCGGAATTTAATTAGATAATGATTTTTGAGAAAGGAATATGTCAGGATTATTTTAATGATAATATAATTCTGGAAAATTGGTTTAAGGATTCAAATGTTTAATATCGGGATTTGGCTAAGTATGATTTTAAAAGAATTGTTTGACTATTAAATTGACTTCTTGGAAATTTAAGGGCTTTTGAGAAACTTTGAATTGATTTACTTGAGTTGACCTGATGATTTGATATTTTGGAATTTCGAGTCAAATTATGGAAATGATTATGGAGGATGATGAAATGTTATATGATGATTTATTATGAAGGGATATGAGATGAGATGAGATGAGATGAGATAAGATGTTGAGTTGAGATGATGTTGACGATGATGGAAATATGCCGAAGTTATGGAAAGAGAATTTTGACTTATGTGATTTATCTGAATGGCTATTATGTGCATAGACTTAGACTTATGCATCATATGTATTGCTTACTAGGTGATCACTGATTTGTCTAGACTTGCTATTACTTTTGTTGGTTGCTTGGATTCCGCGCTTCTCCAGGTAAGTTCCTTGAACTTACTCATGATGGGCGCTTTATGCACTGAGTGTTATATAGTAGGCTAGTGATCATGCACCATACGACTTAGAATCATACTTAGGATCTAAAACAGAAACCATATGTCTTGCTATCTGTCTTTGCTAGAAAACGGCCGTTATAGGTGTTTATTGGTTGGGACCTCTTCCTTTATTCTTGTCATCCTAGTTGGTGCTTATATAGAAAGTTGCTTGCACTCGATGATGCGGTAGGCTTTCTAGTAAGTGCATTAGGACTCCTAGAGCTTTAGGCCTTATATAAGTGTCATTGCTTGCCTTCCTTTCATAGTTAGTAGGCTCATTGCGTGGGGTTGGCCTGCACCATAGGGTGAGGGAGCTCCTTTGATGGTGAGTTGCTATAGGATTTCTTAGGAGCCTAGAGGGACATTCTTTTTGACATTTCTTGTAATTGGCGCACTTCTTTATTTATTTCTGCATTTACTTATCCGCATGCTTATCTGTTTAAATTCCGTTTTGCATTACGCATTTCATCTTAGGAATAGGATGCTTATTATATGCCTCTCAGAGTGTTTACACACGCGCAGGAGTGACCCGATGATTGACCCAGATCCCCTTTTTTTTTAGATTCAGGTAACCGTTAGCCGCTATCTTTGCTCATATGGATGCTTGGCGGGTTCAGACTTTTGGCGATAGATCGAGAGCCTGAGAGACCACTAAACTTCCTCTCTTTGAAAACCTTTTGCATCGCTTTGACCCGGCTAGGCCGTGACACTCTTTTGGATTGTGTTTGATTTAAACCTTATTTCTTTTTATTGGGAAAACTTGTGACTCATACTCGGTTTGTAAGATCTAGTTGGAAGGTAACCTTGCCTTTTTAAACGTAACTCGGATAATTAGGTTTTATTTCCTAGGCCCAAGGGAGGGCAAATAGGGGAAAGAAGATCCTTATTTTCCGGGCCGTTACAAAAATAAATTATTAAAATATTATATAACCATAATATCCACCCAAAATTAATTAATGCATAGATATTTTGTAAACTAACACGACTAAGATATACGGAGTACTACATACGGAGCTTGCGCTCATAATATAAGTAAAGGAAGTTCCATATGACTCGATTGACTCAGGATGGGACCCAATGGGACTGGGCCTCCCTATGACCCTAGCAAAGACTCTAGTTACTTCACATATAACGACCGTTCTGTTTACATACGCATAAAAAAAATAGAATGCTCAACAATCAATGCAACCTAATAGGATACTACATGTCATGCTGATCATGAATGCAAGCACCTAGTATATCATGTACATAAGGCAGGGAATATCTATTCGATCTGAGTAGGCTGCGTAGAGACTTACCTGGCGGTGCAGAACAGCATTGTAGCAATCACACAGTTCAAAGTCACCTAGTAGTCATAATGGAAGTATAAGTCTATCTATTCAAACATACAAGCACACACGAGTTCATCACCTATCGAAACTCTCATCATCACATTCCATATCATCATCGTCATTCAACTCATCTCATATTTCATCACAAAGTCTCTATATAACTCATCAAGATCATCTCAACTCATCATCTCAATATCCCATCATATCATATAATAACATATAGTGACATGTCATCGCCTCATATATAGATCATATTCATACTTTTATATATTATCTCTCAACATCATGTATAACATTCGTTAGATATTACTCAAGCCATAACTCACTACTGCGATATCATGCTATTAATCACGCATACATGCTATTAGTCACCCAATCATATCATCATGCTAGTTAGTCATCGAACAAGTTGGATTTCCAAGTTAGTTCCCAAGCTATTTCAAAATTCGAGTTAATTAGTTAGAAATTCCGATTCTTGAAAACGTTCGTCAAATTCCTTTTTGAAAATTCCTAGTCTCATAATATTATATTCGTTCTAAATCGCCATAATATTATATCTTTAATCCCAAAATAATATTTTACATTTTAAATCCCAATAATATTATATAATATTTTAAATACAATTTTCTTTTAAACACTACCATAAATATTTCGAAATCCCTTAAAAATCCTAACCATTTCATTTAATAAAATCAGCCCTTTCTAATTTACCAAACCGACCTTATATTTATAAAATCCAAAATTGACCCTCCTTATTCTATTAATTACCAAACCGAGCTCTCATTTTCTTAAACCCTAACCGAATCCCCTTTTTTCCAATTTTCTTAAGACTTCTAGGAACATGTTAGAACAAGAATTGAACATAAAAATTGAGGTTTGAAGGGATTTCTCACCCAAGTTCCTTCTTTTCCTTCGGTTTGCTTGTGAAGCTTCATCCGAGCTCCGATTGGACTCGTTCTTGCGCGAGGGTGCCTAGGATTGTTAGAGGGTGTTAAAGGTGTGAACATTGAGTTAATATGAGGTGGGAGGAGGGAAAAACGAGTTGTTACCTCCTTGAAACCGAAAATAGAGAGTTTGAGTCTTTTAGGGCTTCTCGGGGCTTCTCCGGCTTCTCCGGGTTGTTGGGGCTTCTTCTTTCACTTTGAGGACCTCATGGGGAGACTAAGTGTAAAGACTGAATATATTTATATTATTATGCTATATATTATATTATTATTATTAAATTTAAATTGTAAAAGTGGAATAAAACCCGTCCTCGAGCACCAAGTTTCGATTTAAAATCCCTCCGACATCGTTTTAGAATTTTGATTTTGACGAAATTTGATTCTGCTTTCGAGTTGCGGATCTTGATAAATTATTTTTGTTCTGAGTATCGGGAAATTTAATTGAAATTTGATTTAGTCGGGATTCGATCGGGCGAGCGAATTTTGAGTCTTTTCCGCTAATTTGAATTGGTATTGTGAGGGACCTCTTTTAATATAATGCCTATTTTATTTTATTTCCCCTTTTCTTTTATTTCTCTCTCTCTCTCTCTCATCTCAAATTTCCATTGAGGAAGTCCTGTCCTTGCATCCTACAGCTGCAAATCTTGTTGTTTTGTGCCCAATTCAAACAATAAAGCTCTCCCTCCCTCTTTGTCCTCTTCCTCACACCCTCACTTCTGCATTCCACTAACAAACACCACTCTTCTCTCTCTCCCTCCTCTCTTCTGAAGTTGCAGCACCCCCACAACCATCACCACGTACCACCTCCCTCCTCCTTCCATTTTGTTTCTGAGGCTGAGCCACCACCTTCTTGTCTAACCCTTCTCGTCGTTGCCGCCACCAAGGGCCGAGCCTCCCCTGTTTTGCGAGCCCAAAAACGAACAGTAGCAGCAGCCTCCATTACTCCATCCCGTGTGTCCAGGTAGCAGCAGCATCTCCACCGACTTCCATGAGTGCCCAGAAGCCACCGGGAGAGCCCAGGAGAGTCGGAGCCATCCGAGCCGCACTTGCCTCCCCTGTTTTCCGCTAAGCTCGGTAATCTCTCTTCCTCCCTCCTTCTCCTCACGTCGCTTCTTTCTTTGAGGTTGGGTTGAGGTCGGAATCCCATTCCGATCATCTAGGTAAAATTTGAAGCCGAACGGAGCCCCATGGCCTGAGATCTCACCCTCCTTTTCCATCGTTTCCGGCCGCTCCTCCTTTGTTGCCCAAGGAAGGGGACGATACAGCCTTCTTTCCTTGATTGGGCGTAATCTCTGGGCTTGGATCCGAGTGCATTTCTGGGTTATATCATAATGAATCCGGGTCCTTCTTTCCCTTTCTTTTATTATCTTCCGGGTTGGGCTTGTTAGTTGGGCTAAGGGTTGGGCCTCTTCTACCTTTCTGATGAGTTGGGTTTGGGCCCTCTATCCAACACCTCCTCCTTTCTCCCTATTTTGGGTTCGGGTATCACATATGGGTCGGGTTTCTTTTTTCCTTTTGTCCGGGCCGTGGGCTGGGATATGGGCTGCTGGGGCATTATATTTTTAAGCTATGTGTTATGTGTATATATGTTATAGTATATGTTAGTATTTAATTATTAGCTTATTATTATCATATTTCTGAGATTTTGTGAGATAAATATATTTCTGAAAATTTTATATAATTTAAAAGTGTTTAAAAAGTGGTATTATTTGATATATCTTATATTGATATAATATGGTGTTTAATATATGTTTTAGAAATTAGAAAGTAAATTAGTATTGTTGTTTTATAAATGTGGGTTATTAAAATAGATTGATTTTGGTAATTTTATTATGTTTAAGTATGATGTGGAGTGTGTTATTAAATATTATGTATATTTTATATAAATTATTCTAGAAATGATTTATTGATTTTGATAAGGTCTTGGAATAAAAATGTCGGAATTATCTCTATTATATGATTTGAGAAATTGTTTAAAAATGAGTTGACTTGACTCAGGATTTAAGAGTTTGGAAAACCTTGGGAAATGGGTTTTGAAATATTATTTTAATATTCAATATTAAAGAAGGGATTTGACGGAACTTGAACTATTTGATCTTGAGCTTGAAGTTATATGGAAAGTGTCATTTCAAATGTCGGGATTTTGTCTTGGCTTGATGATATGAGTTTTGAGAAGGAAATTACAAGAATGATTTTGGTCGATTTGATCGTATCGGAAAGGTTTTGGAAAACGGTTTTACTATCGATTGGTTTTGAGGGTGTTGTGAACTCGGGTTTCGTGTGTATGAATATTGGTCCAGTAGCTTATGGAAATGGCTTGATGATAGGTGTGTATTGCTTTTGGATTGCTTTGGACTTGCATTTGGGCCCTTGCTTGTATTATCTGGCTGTTCTGCATCTTCAGGTAACTATCCTACGGGACTTACTCAGTATCCTGGACCTCCTGCCTGATGTGTCATGTAATGTGTAGTTTTGTTGCATATTAAAGCATTCCATGTAGTATCATGCTAGGATTGCATTGAATTGAGCATGTGGTTACTATGTGTGTTTGAATACAGAACGATTGTTATCTGTGATAGTCCTAGAGTCTTTGCTAGGGTCATAGGGTAGCCCAGCCCCATCGGGTGCCCTGAGTCTATCGAGTCGATATGAGCATGATATGATAGCCCAGCACCATCGGGCAAGAGATGAGATGATATGATATGATATGATGATGCCGTGGTTAATGCACCACCACGAGGATATTGCTATGCTATAGCACCGAATTGGCCAGTCTCTGCACTAACGGGAAAGGGTGCAGAGGTAGGAGAGGGATATGTCACTTGGCATTGTCTTGGGCCCTTTACAGTTCTTTTCTGCATATTATATATACTAGGGGCATGTTAGTGTGATTTAAATATTATACTGCATTAGTCATCTTTTAATTAAGTATAGGCATGTTATGTGGCCTCAGCGCGGTCAGAGGACCCGCAGGCTATTACCGGGCCTGACTTCGTGGAAAGTGTTAGGTACCGCTCTTGATTGCTCTTTGCTTCTGTGACGGGGAATCTCTTGCCAAATTGAAGAATCCGGCTAATGTATTCTAACATGATAAATGGCAATCACCCACTGTGTTTTGGTTTTGACCCGGCTCTGTCGTGGCTCTTGTATCTAAACCTTGCTTCCGCTTTACTTACGTTTGAATTGGGTTTTTGTGATTTTGATTGCTTGGGGTTCGAAATCCCCACTTTGAATACTGATCTTCGAGCTTTGAAACCTCAACCCGTACCTGAATTGCAACATCCGAACGAAGGTATCCGACCTTCGAAACATAACCCGGGTATTTATATCCGGGCCGTTACAAAGTTGGTATCAGAGCCAGGTTGTGCAATTCGGGTACGCAAGGGTCGGGTGTATGTTTTGGAAAACCGCCCATGAATTTCAAAAAGATTTGAAAGTGCCTTAAAGGGGCAAAATGAACTTAATATGTCTAACTCAATTGGATTAAATATGAACTTCGCTTATGATAAAAGAGGAGAACCAACTAAAAGGGATCGAGTGGGTAGAAAAGGCGTTAGACCATCCTTTTTGGATGTAGTTGGGAATGGGTAGGAGAAACATTAGCTTGTTCTTTACAGATTGGTCGGGAAGATTCCAAGGAGATCATTGTAATTTTCATTGACTGATTCTATGCTAAACACTTGTTGTGGATATGATTGGTATGCCCTGACTATGAAATGTGTACTAACTGATCTGCGCAAATGAGATAGAGAGAGTACCCTTATTTCCCTATGGTCAAGCCCAGCTTGTGTGAAACAACCCCTTCCACTATGTTAGCCCCTTGACGGTTCTATCGAGTCTTTCTCCCGGATGTCAGTGTCTTCCACGGGAAATTGGACGGGTAAACACATTGTGTCGGGAATCATGATTGAATGTGAGGGTTGCCCGAGAGAGTATTGGAAGATGGTCCTTGATGTAATTCCGAGTTAGAGAGTGAGATGTTTACGGGGCTGTCCTTATCAATTTTATGACGATCCATCAGTGTCTTCTTGTCACGAAGAGTCGTACCAAGGTCCCACGGGAAAGACGGGTGATGATTCTGTGGGGAAGAGCCAATGTTTGCCCTTATGGACCTCTAGCGGGTTATCTTGATTGCTCTGTCCATGATTGTGTGATTCTATATGCACTACTCCTTTGACCTACAGATTGATCCTTAGTGTGAAATTGTGCTTATGTGCTTTGATGTTCATGATGACCATTGTATGGATTCGCGCTACATTTGTTATATCCATATCATCCCGACATGATCTACTTAGTATATTGCATTGTCATACTAGGGCATGAATGTATATGTCGTATGCTAGGAAGTTGTATAATTGATGTCCTCCCTGTGGATAGGTTCATGATAGTGTGATCGTTCAGTTCTAGTATCATGATAGAGTGACTCCCTTACTTGATGGATACGTGTTATAATTTGATGTCAACTTGCCTTATATGCTACGTAATTCCCAGTACATGTTGTGATGATTATCTTTAATGTAAATTCGTGGTTGTATGACATTCTATACCCATGCTTGCCCCATTGCTTAGGTCCCGTGGTGTGCCTTGCTTTCTACAATGATTATGTGTTGTCATAGCATGTCTACTTGACCCCTTTGTATTGATCGTATGATTGATTAGAAACATGAGCCACATGATGCGAGTCTATATGATTGTTGCTCCTCCTGAATTAGGTCCATGATAGTGTGATCCACTCTTCTTTATATGAATGCCTCATAAGATGCACTCTTTAGCATGCAAGCCGATGATGCCTCGATGCTTATCATTCCTCTTGTGACAAGAATCTATAGCATGCCCATCTATTTTGTATTCCTCAGATTAACTATTGTTGATTATTCAACAATTAGTATTGTTATGTGTTAATTGTGCTAAATTGAGAATATGTTAGTGTGAATGACTCTTGATAACCACATGTTTCCTCCTAGTATACATTGAATTGGACTCATGTCCCCGTATTCTAGTCATGTTGCCCCATTACTTAGACTTGCTTTATACATCGTTATATTTCCTCTCATGCTACTATATCGCCGGAATGTGATCGATTGAATTCTTGTATATCGTCATATTAACCAATCAAGTGCATGTATGTATCATATGTTATGTTGAGCCATTAGTGACATGTAGGACCCTTGGTTGTGACTTGTGCGAATCCTACATTGCCTACGTTATTGTTGATTCTCTCTCGAGCTAGGTCCCTGATAGTGCGATTCTTTCCTTTTCCCTCATCTTAGAATGTTCCACTCACCCTGATTAAATTGATGTTGAATTCGATGATCGACTTGCCTTCCGCGATGGTAAATCTAGCATGATTACATGTTCTCGCTTGGTGGTACCCCTCTATTACTCTATGATATGCTCTCGTGCTTGCATGAACGTATGACTTGACACCTCGCATGATCACACACCACCCTATATCATGATTTTGCATATGCATGACGCATGAATATCGAAATGAATCTAGTTGAATTACTTTAATTGTACTCATTTTCGATGTGTGCTATTAGTATCATGTAGAGCTTATGACTTCCAATATGACCTGCTGAATGATTACATGTCGTGCTTGTTCTATAATGTGACAGTTATTGCACCATTTTATGTGCCCCATGATGATTATTTCCTAGCATGATTATGATCTATCGCCCGTGAGGCTATCTTGTTTACCCTGTGGTGATCCAATTGCTTTCATATACATCATATTGATCTCATTTAATCACTCTTGACTATGTCATGCCTGATCATGTATCACTAGCATCATGAAGGATCTGCGCTCTCTAAATGTATCCTGTGTATGATTACATTCCATTCTTAACTTATTATATGATCATTGTTGTTAGATGTGATAGTTACTATGCTGACCTTATGTGTTCTCATATGACACCTAGTTTGGTTGTTATGATACACCTTGACATACTATATTTGACCTCACTTGTTCATGCTTGTACATTCCTTCATATACATGATGCTCGTTATCTTCATTAAATCCCGTATGACTTCGAATCATACATGATCATTTTTGGTTCTGCATAGCTTTCTTGAAGTTGCTAGGCATACCTGCTTCCATGGAATAATAGACTACTAGCTTGTTTCACGTGCATCAGTGTAGGACTCGATCGGGTCTTCGGAATGAATATGTATGTCGTTGTTTTTTAAGATAGGTACATGTTAGTGTGGGTTAATGTGATTGATATGCTCCATGATGAATTCGTGCTTGTTTGTCACAATTGTAACCTAATAGACTTCCTTAAGGGCATCGTTACTATTCCCGGGTCAGAGTCCTGTCTCTAGTCGTGTCATCTTTAGCTTTGGTCTATTCCGTCTCTGAAGGAAACATTGGGTTGTCCGCCCTTGTCACTTCCCTATCTCCGCTAACTTGGACTCCTACGCGTTACATTGGACGAGCGACCGCATGGAAAAGGGAACGGGAAGTTGGATAGCGATAGAGCAGCGCAGCGGAAGCGTGGGCCCACAACCCACGGGCCTCAGGATCGACGATGTCGACGGAACGAGCTCGTTTCGAGGATGGCAGTTATTGAGTACGATTTGACTTACAAGTGAGAGTGCTCTCCTTTCGAATTGTTAATCCTTTCTGAACTTGTTGATGGTGATATAGCACTGACTTGATGTTGAAAATTGCGTGTTGATGTGGTGACTTGGTAATGATTATTGCCTGATTATCCGTTGTCTATGATGATATATACGATTCGGTGCCTTACTGTCCTAATGTGCTATGATGATTTGACGTGATGCTACTCTAAGTTGCCAAGCATGATCTAAACTCCTTGCCTATAAAAGTATGAATTGCAAATGTTGAGAACCTGGACTGTTTATTAGATTTGGTTATGATGAAACGTGCTAGCTTGATTTGATTAGGTTCATATATGATGTTTGCAATACTTGTTGAGCATGACGGTAAATTGAGACTTTTGACACAGTTGCAATGCTTAATGATGAACTAATGATGCTATTGATATAAATGCTAGTTGACATGATGTGATCTTTATGTGTAATAATGTCCATGATTGCTTCTTCTTTGAACGTGTGGGTGCGATTCTTTTGGAGAATGGTCAGAGAACGGTGAAGGAATTTGAGCGGTTAGAATGATCGATGGTGGTATGAGATAAGTCACATGAGAGGGGTTTGGCTAAAGTAGGAGCGGGTGAGTTTTGAGAACTATAAGAGGCGATGCTTAGTGGTTTCCGATGAGCTTTTAGATGAATCTTAGGTGGGGGTGTGGTTAGAAGGGTTCTATGCTTGTGATGGCTTACGTAGTATGGGCAGTGTAGGGAATGGCTCTTGTGAGTATCGAGAACATAGTATGCAGGGGTGCTCGGGTGTGAAAAACAGAGATAGGGGGTTGGATTCTTAGAGGTGGATTGTTATTAAGAGTGCTTGGTGGGAATAGGTATGAGATTGGAGTGTCGGAATGAATTAGGACTTCTTCTGTGGGGTGGTATCCGAGTTGATGTTGGTAAGTCTAGATGAAGATTGGTCTTGATTTGAGGGTTGGAGACGAGCGAGCGGAGTTGCGTTTTATTTTAACTGGTATAATGTGCAAAACTTTCTTGATTATGTGATTATGAATTGGCATGATGTTAGATAGCGACCGTGATAAACCTGATATGGCATGATATTACATGTGATATGCAAAACTGAAATATAATTGGTAGTGACAACTATGATCATGATATAATGATACATTGCTATCCTACTATGTTGTTCTAGAAGCATGTTATGATGTGTTGCACGAATCATGAGGTGATGATACGTTGTTATGTGAAAGCAATGATGTTTTGTGAGTATGTTAGCATTTCGATGCTTGGTATATGGTTAGATCTTTCCTTTTGCTGAAGCTTAAATGGCATGACTTTGTGTGTTAATGTGTTGACAATTAATATTAGTCTGTTGACCTTATGACGAGATTCTGCTATGACTACCTTTACCATGCTAATGTTTGAATTTACATGCTAAATCTGTTATGACAATGCGGAATAGAATTCAGATCGGTTGATAAGATGATTAGGTGAGTTATGTGTTCATTAAGTGAAAAACCCATGTTATGACTGGTTCCACTTGTATTGCGATGTTGAGATGCGAACGTGAGATTCGACTTGTAGTACACCGGGTGTACTGACTCCACGGCACCTAACCTCCTTGATCTCTTGACATGTGTGCTTGCGTGATAAATTATGAGAATTCGATGATGCACTTGTGATGCCTTCTATATGAGGTAGATATACTTTATGACTCATGGTATGATGTTAAGATTTTGTTATTGCTTTTGGCATGTTCTGAAGGGATGGTATGATTTATTTTATGGGTAATCATGTTATGCGGTTGAGATGTCGATTGGTTGAGATTGTCATGATTGATGTTGAGATTGCCGTATGAGAGGTGGTTGATGATGTTATAAGTCGATGAGATGATTTACTTATGTGCATATTGAGTTGAGGATGATGATAAAATGATTTTGAAACCTAGGAAGAGAATATGGGATTAGCCGTTAGAGTGGAAGATTCCACCTCCTACCTTCTGAAATTGATTGATTGGTATGCGAGAAGCCGATTTGGTTTTCGGAAAATTTTGACGAAATCTTGATTTGAAAGGATTTGACTTGTTTTGGTGTAAAGTTGCTTGATTAAACGTCGAATTTGAAGATATTGAGCAATTTTGAAAAGGACCAACTTGTGGTTTAAGAAGTCGAGAGTTTCAATGATTTAGATGACAATCTTTCCATTTACAAAACGCTTTGAGGTTTTACGAACTGGATTTACATTATGACGTCTCACGAAGTGGATACAAGCATTTTATAGGGGCGCTTATAGATTGCTTGCTAAGACCTAGTCGGGACACTATAATACTTTTAGAGTTATGGTACTTCCGAAAAGTGGAAGCGAGGATGTGATAAGGGCGCTTATTACACACTTAACAAGACCAAATGGAGATGTCACGACCGTGACTAGGATGTTGTGAGAATCTCGGAAGACGCAACCGAGATGATTACAAGATCCTTGGACATGGCCCTCGGACTCACCGATTTCAAACTTCTTCCTATTACTTTAAAATGATTTTAGTCTCGGGGGCGAGACTTGTTTTCAGAGGTGGATAAATGTAAATACTGAATATACTTATATTATTATGCTATCTGTTATATTATTATAATTAAATTCAAATTGTAAAAGTGGAATAAAACCCGTCCTCGAGCACCAAGTTTCGATTTTAAAATCCCTCCGGCATCGTTTTAGAATTTTGATTTTGACGGAATTTGATTCCGCTTTCGAGTTGCGGGTCTTGATAAATTATTTTCGTTCTGATTACCGGGAAATTTAATTGAAATTTGATTTAGTCAGGATTCAATCGGGCGAGCGGGTTTTGAGTCTTTTCCGCTAATTTGAATTGGTATTGTGAGGGACCTCTTTTAATTCCTATTTTATTTTATTTCCCCTTTTCTTTTATTTCTCTCTCTCTCTCTCGTCTCAAATTTCTGTTGAGGAAGTCCTGTCCTTGCATCCTACAGGTGCAAATCTTGTTGTTTTGTGCCCAATTCACACAATAAAGCTCTCCCTCCCTCTTTGTCCTCTTCCTAACACCCTCACTTCTGCATTTCACCAACAAACACCACTCTTCTCTCTCTCCCTCCTCTCTTCTGAAGCTGCAGCACTCCCACAACCATCACCACGTACCACCTCCCTCCTCCTTCCATTTCGTTTCTGAGGCTGAGCCACCACCTTGTTGTCTAACCCTTCTCGTCGTCGCCGCCACCACGAGCCGAGCCTCCCCTGTTTTGCGAGCCCAAAAACGAACAGCAGCAGCAGCCTCCATTACTCCCTCCCGTGTGTCCAGGTAGCAGCAGCATCTCCACCGACTTCCATGAGTGCCCAGAAGCCACCAGGAGAGCCTAGGAGAGTCGGAGCCATCCGAGCCGCACTTGCCTCCCCTGTTTTCCGCTAAGCTCGGTAATCTCTCTTCCTCCCTCCTTCTCCTCACGTCACTTCTTTCTTTGAGGTTGGGTTGAGGCCGGAATCCCATTCCGATCATCTGGGTAAAATTTGAAGCCGAAAAGAGCCCCATGGCCTGAGATCTCACCCTCTTTTTCCGTCGTTTCCGGCTGCTCCTCCTCTGTTGCCCAAGGAAGGGGACGATGTAGCCTTCTTTCCTTGATTGGGCCTAATCTCTGGGCTTGGATCCGAGTGCATTTCCGGGTTATATCATAATGAATATGGGTCCTTCTTTCGCTTTCTTTTATTATCTTCCGGGTTGGGCTTGTCAGTTGGGCTAAGGGTTGGGCCTCTTCTACCTTTCTGATGAGTTGGGTTTGGGCCCTCTATCCAGCACCTCCTCCTTTCTCCCTATTCTGGGTCCGGGTATCACATATGGGTCGGGTTTCTTCTTTCCTTTTGTCCGGGTCGTGGGCTGGGATATGGGCTGCTGGGGCTTTATATTTTTAAGCTATGTGTTATATGTATATATGTTATAGTATATGTTAGTATTTAATTATTAGCTTATTATTATCATATTTCTGAGATTTTTTTAGATAAATATATTTTTGAAAATTTTATATACTTTAAAAGTGTTTAAAAAGTGGTATTATTTGATATATCTTATATTGATATAATATGGTGTTTAATATATGTTTTAGAAATTATAAAGTAAATTAGTATTGTTGTTTTATAAATGTGGGTTATTAAAATAGATTGATTTTTGTAATTTTATTATGTTTAAGTATGATGTGGAGTGTGTTATTAAATATTATATATATTTTATATAAATTGTTCTAGAAATGATTTATTGATTTTGATAAGGTCTTGGAATAAAAATGCCGGAATTATCTCTATTATATGGTTTGAGAAATTGTTTAAAAATGAGTTGACTTCACTCAGGATTTAAGAGTTTGAAAAACCTTGGGAAATGGGTTTTTAAGTATTATTTTAATATTCAATATTAAAGAAGGGATTCGACGGAACTTGAACTATTTGATCTTGAGCTTAAAGTTATATTGAAAGTGTCATTTCAAATGTCGGGATTTTGTTTTGGCTTGATGATATGAGTTTTGAGAAGGAAATTGGAAGAATGATTTTGGTCGATTTGATCGTATCGGAAAGGTTTTGGAAAACGGTTTTACTATCGATTGGTTTTGAGGGTGTTGAGAACTCGGGTTTCGTGTGTATGAATATTGCTCCGGTAGCTTATGGAAATGGCTTGATGATAGGTGTGTATTGCTTTTGGATTGCTTTGGACTTGCATTTGGGCCCTTGCTTGTGTTATCTTGCTGTTCTGCATCTTCAGGTAAGTATCCTATGGGACTTACTCAGTAACCTGGACCTCCTGCCTCATGTGTCATGTAATGTGTAGTTTTATTGCATATTAAAGCATGCCATGTAGTATCATGCTAGGATTGCATTGAATTGAGCATGTGGTTACTATGTGTGTTTGAATACAGAACGGCCGTTATCTGTGATAGTCCTAGAGTCTTTGCTAGGGTCATAGGGTAGCCCAGCCCCATCGGGTGCCCTGAGTCTATCGAGTCGATATGAGCATGATATGATAGCTCAGCACCATCGGGCAAGAGATGAGATGATATGATATGATATGATGATGTCGTGGTTAGTGCACCACCACGAGGATATTACTATGCTATAGCACTGAACTGGCTAGTCTCTGCACTAACGGGAAAGGGTGCAGAGGTAGAAGAGGGATATGCCACTTGGCATTGTCTTGGGCCCTTTACAGTTCTTTTCTGCATATTATATATACTAGGGGCATGTTAGTGTGATTTAAATCTTGTACTGCATTAGTCATCTTTTAATTAGGTATAGGCATGTTATGTGGCCTCAGCGCGATCAGATGACCCACAGGCGATTACCGGGCCTGACTTCGTGGATAGTGTTAGGTACCGCTCATGATTGCTCCTTGCTTCTGTGATGGGGAATCTTTTGGCGAATTGAAGAATCCGGCTAATGTATTCTAACTTGATAAATGCCAATCACCCACTGTGTTTTGGTTTTGACCCGGCTCTGCCGTTGCTCTTGTATCTAAACCTTGCTTCCGCTTTACTTACGTTTGAATTGGGTTTTTGTGATTTTGATTGCTTGGGGTTCGAAATCCCCGCTTTGAATACTGATCTTCGAGGTTTGAAACCTGGACCCGTACCTGAATTGCAACATCCGAACGAAGGTATCCGACCTTCGAAACGTAACCCGGGTATTTATATCCGGGCTGTTACACTAAGGGAGTTGTTGTTGCTGCTCATGGAGAGAGGACGAGAAAAGGAGCTTGCTTTTGTAACGGCCCGGATTATGATTCCCGATTTACGTTTCGAGGGATAAAACCCCTCGTTAGATCTTGCGCTCCGAGTACAGGTTGAAGGTGTTAAAACAACAATTTCGCTTTAAAGGTGAGATTTCATGCCCAAAAATCGAGAGGGACCGTTGGAATCCCCGGGGTAAGTCCCCTGTACCTGCTCTATGACCTAAGTCGCGGAATTCATTGATCATTCAACCAAGAAAGATTACAAATTCATACATAAGGTTGCCGCGGCGGAGCCGGGTCAAAACATGATCAAAACATCCAAAACCAACCCGTTAAATAATTTGTGAAGTCAGAGTCTCGACTCTCTCTTTCCGCCATGTTAGACCCCGCGATCATGGAGCCAAATCAGCAACAATAATGATAAGCATAATGGATACCTAAAAACGTTAATAGTGGGCGGGATCAATCAATGCTCACTTGGGTCTGTCCCTTCATTAAGGGTGCTTTCGCCACAATATGTACACACATACGTTATACCTAATAATCATGTTTCTAGATGCAAGGCGGGATATTAACACACTAGCATGCCCCTAAGTTCAAATGCATAATAATAATAATAATAATAATAATAATAATAATAATAATAATAATAATAAGGCCTTATCACAGAATACCAAGTGGTATATCCCTCTCCTACTCCCGCACCCATGCTCGTTAGTGCAGGAACATGCCGCGTTTTCTACTCCCGCACCCATGCTCGTTAGTGTGGGAACCGGCCGCGTTCATTATCATAACATCATCCATCGCATCAATAGAAATAAAGTTTTGCTCCAGACTCATATGACTCAGGACAAGACTCGATGGAACTAGGTTGTCCTATGACCCTAACAAAGACTCTAGTTAACTTCACAGATAATGGCCGTTCTGTACGCATACAGAAATAGAATGCTCAATGGTCAATGCAACCTAGCATGATACTACATGGCATGCTGATCATGATATGCAAGCACCTAGTATATCATGCAGATATAGCAGGGAGATCTATTCATTCTGAGTAAGCTCCGAAGAGACTTACCTAACGGTGCAGAACAGCATTGCAGCAATTAAACAGTTTAAGATCACCTAATAATCACAACGAGAATATAAGTCTAACTATTTAACATACAAGCACACATGATTTCATATAGTTCACATAGTCAGCAATCCCATCATTACACTTTATTATCCGCATCGTCATTCAACTCATCTCAACATTCATCACATACTATTTCACCTCGTATTTCACATCTCATCATAGTACCACTCACAACATATAGTGTCAATATCATCACCTCAGCAACATCTCATCTCGTCAATACATAGCATTACATCGGATTTCCTACTCAAGGCATATATTTGAATATCATGTTTTCACAATCTTCAGCAAGCTCGCATATAACAACATTTCATAACTTATGCTTAGAACATACATTAGCAAAACATATATATATATATATATATATATATTATCATAAGTAACTAACATTTAACCTCTTATAATAAACCACCACAAGTCATGCTATTAGTCACACATATCACAACATCATGCCAGTCAGTCATCGACAAGTTGGATTCCCAAGTTAGTCCCGAAACCGTTTCAAAAACCGCGGCAAGTAGTTAAGAATTCCGACCCTTGAAATTGCTCACAAAATTTCTTTTTCAATTCATTTATTAAATCATTTTCCAACCTTGCAATTATTTTCCAAATTTCTCTTTAAAACTTCATGTCTCAATTTATATATTTTAAATCCCAAAATATATGATATGATATTTTAAATACCATTTATTAAGTACCTTTGAAAAAAAGTATTTCCAAATCCATTAATATCCCAACTGTTTTTTTAATAAAACCGACCTTTTATAAAATCTCTTAATATACTATTTTATTTTTTTAATCCTCAAATAATATTAATTAATTAATTAATTTAAATAACAAAACTGGCCCATGAAATCGCGCCCAAATCGGTCCAGGTGAACAGTGTCGTGGCCGCTGCCAGATTGCTGCGGTCGCGGCTTGGCCGCGCCCGCGACCTTCATCTCCTACCTCCGTTTTGACGGACTGGTTTGTCCTTGTCGTTGGAGCTCGGGCTTCCCCCATTTTCGCCCTCTCTCATCCTCTTCGACACTCATTCCCGACCCTTAAGAATGTACAACAACGAATCGAATGCAAGGAATGGAACGAACGAAGCTCACCGAGATATTTGCGGGCGTCGGAGCATCGACCGGAGGTTTGGGCATTGTCGGAGGCTCGCGATGGCTCGTCGGACCTGCGTTGGACATGGGTGAGCGTGATGGTGAAGCTCGAGGACGATTCCGATCAAAAACGGATGAGAACGACTTACCGAAAGATTGTTCGCGCTCGAACGGGGGGCGATGGAGCTTTGGTGGCTCGGTGGTGACGTTAGGGGCCTTCGAGACTGCTGCAGGGCACTTATGGACATCGGAGGAGGTGCGGGATGGTGCCATTGCTACTGCCCTTCAAGGAGCAAGGATGGACGGAGGTGGGAGCGATGGCGGTGGCGTTTTGTGAAGGTAAGGAAGGTGACAATGGTGATGATGGTGGTGGCGACGGTGATGAAGATGGTGATGGTGGTTGTGAGGCTGTGGTGGTGGTGATGAGTTGAGACTCTCGGTGATGGTGGTGGTGAAAGACAAAGAGAGGGATGTTGATAGGTATGGTGAAGGCAAGAAGAGAGCGGGGATGGTGAATGATGATGAATGAAGATGGGGAGAGGGATGGGTGATGATGGTGATGATAGTGAATGATGGGGGAAGGGGGTTTAGATTGAAGGGGTATGATGAGGGAGGGAGTTGGTGAAAGTGATGGTGACGATGGGAGAAGGTGAGCATTGTGTGTGGAATTGGGTAAACAAATACCCGGAAATAAACCCCGAATATGCGAATTTCGAATCCCAAAGTTAGTTTACGAATGTTAGTTTCACCGAATCCCGCTTTCTCAATCGATTAAATTTTTAAAACCGAAAAGGACATCGTCATCCGATAATTATTTTAATATCTTGAGGTAAAAGGACGGAATCCTTCGTCAAATTTTAAATTTAGGTCGGAATCCGCTAGACGAGTTTTAAATTCGATTTAAATTCATTTTTAATTTCCTTTTTCTGAAAAAATTAGTATTCAAAAATCCGAGCCTTTACAGCTTTGGCTTGCTTTGAGCTCAAGAGGTGGAATGGAGCTCCTTTGGCATGGAATGGAGGAGGGAGTTGAAGGGGGTGATGAAGTAGGAATGTTGTGGTGATGATTGAGCACGAAATGGTGTGTTTAGGGCTGCTGGAATTCTCAGCAATGGAGGAGGAAAATGGTATGAAGAAGAGAGAGAGATGTGTTTAGATTTCTTGTGTTTCCTCCAAGACTTTGGGTGAGATTTTTAGGGTCTCCTTGAATGTGTTGGGGTGAGACATGGGGGTCAAAAATCAGAGTATGTAAATGGGAATATGGGGCTGATTTTTGGTAGGAGATGGGACAAGGATGAGATGGAAATGAGTTGGCATCTTGCCCAAAGAGGAGGGTGCAAGGAAGAGGAGAAAAAACGGAGGATGGGGATTCTTCACCATTTTGGGTAATGGCATCTTTGACCAATTTTAAATTGGCTCATGGCTCTAAATTTTGGCTCCAACATGGGTTACATGTGTAAGAATGTCGGCTAGGGCTAGAGGGAGTGAGGGCGAGGATCTTCATTCCGACATTGCGAGTTCGAATCCCGAGTTTGGTCCCGAAGTTAGTTTCTGACGTTAGCTTCCCAAATCCCGCACTCTCTTTCGCCCAATTAGAATTTGACTATGCTCATGTCCTGCCACGTGTGATAGGTTACTATATTGCTTTTATGTGTTCTATTCATGACATTTAATCCGATTAGCATGATATATCTCGACATGCTTGCATTAAACTCCACATTGTTATGACCCGACTATGTGTATGCCATACCTGAGCTTTTGTTCTTATATGAGAAGTGATAGGTTGCTAGATCGTCTCGCATGTGTATTATTATAGAATTGAGCATTTTCTCCCTCTACGAATGCATGTCAGGCTATTCTTTGAGATAGGTATATGCTAGTGTTCTATGATGTGACCGATATGCTTTATGATGGATATGTGTTTTGCTTGCCGCAATTATAACCTCATACATTTCCATAAGGGCATCGTTGTCGTTCCCGGGTTGGAACCTTGTCTCTAGTCTCGTCGTCTTTAGCCTGGGTCCATGTTCGAGCCTGTGAAGAATCCGGATTATCCGCCCTTGTCCTTCCCTATCTCCGTTGACTTGGAACCCCATGTGATAGTTCTAGAATTGACATGATGATGAATTCTGACGTGCTGACATGGATGATATGACGTGCTGCCATTCTGAGTTAACAACTATTTCCTAAATGCTTTGCCTATAAGATGTGAATCTCAATTGTTGGAACCATGATTTAGTGATATGAAATAATAGATGATAGGCTCTATTAGTGCGTGATGATGAACCATTATGATGTTGATACGATATTATCCTTGTTGTGGTCGTTAGCATGATGCAACTTGATTATTTGACTAGATTATGTCTATATGTACAATTATTCGCAATATTATTGAGTATAGGGATACCTTGAGTGGTGTGATATGACTGACGATGTACTGATGATGCTGTAGATATAGGGTGTTAGTAAGTATGACGTAGAATATGTGTGATGACTTCTATTTTTGGTTTCCGCTTGATTATGTGGACTAAGGACCTTGGGTAGAATGATCAGACCACGGTGAGAGGACTTGAATTATAGGATTGACCGATGATAGTATGCAATAGGGATATAGGGAAGAGATGATAGCGTAGATGGACCGAGCGAGTTCTAAGACTGATAGGAGATAGTGGTTAGTGGATTTTAGACGAGCTTCTAGGTAGGCCTTAGAAGAGCAGTAGGATGAGAATGGTAGGATTACAGAAATGAGGGTGTAGAATAGGTGAGTGTTTCAGAATGAGGAGTAGGGTAATTTTGCTAGGTATCCTTGAGGGAAAATCTGAACGGACTAGGCCTGTTGATCAAGGAGCTCGTAAGAAGAATGTGATGATAGTGATGCTGTCGTACTAGGAATGGTAACAATGTTGTTGATGAACTAGTTTTGGATTTGGATAAGGTTGGGCAACTAGGATTACTTGAGAAATTGTAGACCTTGGGACTTAGGGTATTCGTACTGTGAGTAAAAACGACTTTTGATGTGTGCGCAAATTGCCATGTTTTCTATGCACATTTATGTACATTTTATCATTATTTGCATGCATATTAGTGGGGAAATCATAAGATTAGTGTAGTTTATGCATAATTGTCAAATACAGAGGTCTACACGAGTTTTATGATATTTCGCAGAAAACGAGACGAAAATGGACGGAATTTGTACAAGTGAAGAAGAGCGGATAAAGAACTCGAAGTCGACTGAGAGGTCAAAATCGATGATGAACCTCAACATCGAGTGAAACAGAGCACCAGAAATCGAGCAGAGGAGAAACAGAGCATGTCGACATAGAAGAGGTCGATATCGATGTCTGAAGGTCGATATCGAGTGGCCTAGATCGAGATAAAAGATAGAAGTCGAGTGCCAATCTGAGGTCGAGAAGGACTACTCAAGATAAGATAAAGAGAGGTCGATATCGAGGTCTTATGGTCGATATCGATGTTGCTGCAGAAAAGATTCAACTCAGTTTTTGATAGAATTATATCCGAAGCGTTCGAGATAATCCTAAAGTCGAGATCTTCTATCTTCTACACCAAACTTATTACTTTATAAGTTTTACCTAAGTAATTTAGTTGTTTTACTTTATTAAGTTTTATCTTAGAGAATAAAGATAGTTTTTCGAATCCTTGGATAGCGAGGTGAGAGATCTATAATTAGAGGCCATTAGGGCTGAGTTTAATCATTCAAGTTCAGTCATTCAAACACATAGAAAGCAGAGATTTAGTAGAGAGAGAGAGAGGCCGAGTGGGGTGGTGAAGCGAGAGCGGAGTGGCTTTGTTCGGTTGTACTTTCTTTCTTTTGCAATAAAAGTAGTTTCTTTTCCATGACGATGATGAGTTCAATGATGAAGCGCGAGTAGTCAACCCACTTCTAGGGTCGGGGTGAGCCCGACGATAGCAATGTAGGGTAAGTGCATCAAATGTATGATTTTTATGCGATTCTGTCTTTTATCCTATGGATGATCCTTTGCGAGAGTTGAGGAGATTCATTATTTGCATTATTAAAGGGAAGCCAATCATATTGTGAATTTGGATTACTCATGAATTGGATAGTAACTCTTAGGTTTTATGCGAGAGCCTCTAATCACCTAAAAGTTGGTAACGAAAGTTATTTGACGGAAAGGCATTAAATTTCATAACTTTAGCATCATACTTGCATGAGTATCGTTGTGGCATGAACCCCCGACCTTGGAAGCTTTAGTTTATTGAATTCTTATACAAAGTTTGAGTTTTTATTTCTGTCCACAATTCCCTCACCATTCTACGCTCTTCGGACTACTTTTCCGACAAATAGGTTACGTTTACAATTACTGTTGTTGACATCGAAATCGACTGGAAAGGTCGATATCAAGCATTAACATCGATATCGAGGTCCATCTCGACGTTGAATGCTTTGCTTCTGTCTTCTGCATGAAACTCACTGGAAATCAATCAGAGATGAGGTCGATATCGACAAGACACCTCAATATCGAGTGTCTCCTAGAGTCGAAAGCTTGATCATGATTGCAACTTAGGAAGCACTGACATACCTCCTCGTGGATTCGATCCTGAATTACCCTACCACTACATCGGGAGGGACTCTTGTATTTTATTTGCTTGGATAAGGGAGTTAGCTTAGTTCGATTTGAATATTTTATATCTGAGTGAATAACCTCCCCCTACGAACAAATTGGCGCCGTTGCCGTGGAGGCAATCAATCGCCACTCAAGTTTTCTCACGATCTTTCTTTAGTGCTTATTTTGCAGGTTTATGCGACGCACTGATCGCGAACCTATCCTAGAGAGTCTTGATGAGCCTGAATGTTTCTTCCATCTTCGCAACAGAGCTATTCAAATCATGGCGGATAATGAGACGCAAGCAGAGACCATTGAGCGGTTGAGGAGAGAAATCGAGGATCATAATGCTACAATCGTTGTTGAAAGGGTCGCCGTTGCTGTAGAGCGAGCCCGTGCTGATAGAGAGGAGGATGCGCGCAGACAAGCCCAAGAGCGGCTTAATCAGTATCCACAAACGGCGATGCAATACATGCATCCGCCGCTACATGTTCCTGAATCCGCTATTTTAATTCCTCCTTCTAACTATGAAATTAAAATAAACTTCCTATCTGAGATTAAAAGAAACACTTTTGAAGGAAGACTTAATGAATGCCCTCTGCAACATATCTCTACTTTCATGGATTTATGTGAAACTATTGCTGATGCTGTGAATTTAGAGTATGTGAGACTAAAATCCTTTCGATGGTCTTTGGCAGGGAAGGCATTACAATGGCTAGAGAGTTGACTCCACGCTCGCTGAGGACATGGGCAGAGGTGAAGGATGTGTTCCTAAACAAGTTCTTTCCTCCATCAAAAATGACGATGCTGCAGCAAAGGATCACGACTTTCAAACAAAAGCCTGGTGAGACGTTGGCACAGGTGTGGGAGCGTTTTAAGGACTTGCTGAGATCATGCCCGACACATGGGCAACTACCATATGTCATCCAGGGCATCTTCTACAACTCCCTTGATGCGCCGAATAAGGAGAGAATCAACTCATACACCTCCTATCTGTAAATTGAGCTCACACCAACGGAGGCCTAGGAGACAATTGAGAGGCTGGTTAACTTTGATAACACATATGAGACTGTTGCGGCCTATGACTCAAGGCCTGCCCCATCTATGCCACTTTATGAGCCTTCAAAGAAGATTGATCTTGATGTGTGGCAATAATTTCATAACAATCAAACACGCCATCTTCAAAAGCAAGTAAGGTTCCTGAACAACAATCAACCTTGTCAGGAATGTGGCTCAACAACGCATAACACTAGTGCCTGCCCACATCTTGAGCAAGTATCTATGGCGGAACAACATGAGGAATCCAAGTGAATGAGAGGCCCCTATGGAGGGGGCAATCAGCAGTACTGGGGAGATCAACGATTCTATCAACAAAGGGATCCCCCACCATATAGAGCACCAGGGCACCCTGAGCGCGAAACAAGGAAGGATGACCTGTAGATCATTCTTGATGAGATACGGAGGAACCACACTGAGTTCAAACAAGCCAATAACTCCGTTCATACTCAGTTGCAGGGCATCAACTCTAGGCTTGGGGAGATAGACGTTTGGAAGCGCAACATGGAGACCCAAATGGGTCAATTGGCGGAATCAATACCCAAACCGTCAGGATCGCTTCCTGGATTAATTGTGCCCAACCAAAAGGGCAAAACTACTGGACACATAGTGACCATGAACTTAAGAAGTGGGCATAAATTACAAACGCTCGAGCAAAAAGCGGAGGAGAAGGCCCCAGAACAGACGTCGATATCGACCCCCTGTCGATATCGACCAAGGTGATGTCAATGTCGACCATACTCAAGTCGATGTCGACGTAGCTGATGAATCACCACAGAAATCGACTCCTCCAGTCGATACCGACCCCCATCCAGTCGATGTCGACCTAACTCCAGCCGCAGGGAAGAAGAAGGTGTTGCCATTCCCATCAAAGAAGGTGATTAAGGACTCGGTGGAAAAGAAGTTCCAGCGATTCGTGAAGATGCTTCAAGGACTTAATGTCTCAATTCCATTCACCGAAGCACTTCATGAGATGCCATCATATGTGAGGTTCCTTAAGGACATAATAGATAAGAAATGATCAATTGCTGAGATCGCAGAGGAGTGCAACAGATTAGAGCTACCCCAAAAGCGGGCGGACCCAGGTAAGTTTTCTATCGCTATAGGCTTAGGTCGATATCGCTTTAATGCTTTAGTTGATTTGGGCGCTAGCGTTAGCATGATGCCACTAACCATATGGCATAAGATAAAGATAGGTCCTCTGGTGCCCGTGGATGCAAAGCTATACATGGCGAACAACGCCGTAGTGATTCCAACAGGGATGGTAGATGATGTGCCAGTGCAAGTAGGTAAGTTCTTTGTCCTTGCTGATTTCTTAGTTGTTGATATGGCAGACAACCCTGCTTGTCCCATTATTTTAGGTTGGCCATTCTTAGCAACCGTCGATGCCAACATAAGCGTGAAGAAAGGATTGCTATCATTCACCATCAATGACGAAGTGATAGAGTACGCCTTCAACAAGACGGTGAGGAATAATGAAGGGCCAATGGAGATAAAGGCCATAAAAGGTGTCTACATCACATGTGAGGAAGCCAAGGTAAGGAATATGACACCGAAAGAGCTTGAAAAGAGGGCCATAGAAGCCCAAGTGGAGGAAGTCGTGGAAATCTTGAACGAAGGAGCCAAAAAGCCACTCGAAATCGACCCAGGTAAGTGGATATCGACTAACATAGTTCAAGATTCTGAGCTAGGTTATAAGTATTGTAACGGCCCAGATTATAAAATCCAGGTTACGTTTAGAGGGAAGAATTATCCCTCTGCCAGATCTTGCAATCCAAGTACGAGCTGCTTATTTATCAACTTCAAGTTATAACCCTGTTTAAGTCTTAAGAATTAAATGATATAATTCAGAAAAATGGGATTTCATACCCTAGAAAGAGTCAAATAGTCCAATTATATTTTGTGCTTCCGCACGAGAACCTGTCCTATTACAACTAGCCAGACTCAAAGGAGATGACAATGAGTTTAAATCAAGATAAATATACATTGTTTTAAATTTCCAACTAAACCAAAACATTTATAAAGTCAAGTTGGAAGATGTACAAAGTCTTCTTAACACTCGTCCCATGAGGAAACCCCGTCATAGAAGCAATCAACAAGCAAAAGAAGCGGGTACCTGAAACTAACCACGAAGTCAGGCCAAGAGACGCATGCGGGCCCTAAAGTCCTCGGTGAGGACATATAATACGCCTATACCTAAAATAAAGAATGTTCTAGTACATTACGGAATTTAAATCACACAAGCATGCTGACAGTTTATATATGCAGAAAGTGATTAAATGGATCCACACAGAATGCCAAGTGGCATATCCCCAATCTCCCAATTTGTGCCTACTCCGGGGTCATACATGTCCGTACCCAACTCCGAGGTAGGACGCTCGGTCGGTGCCGCAGCCATCATATGTCCGTACCCAACACCAGGGTAGGACGCTCGGTCACCGTCGCAGCCATATCATAATATAAGACTCGACTGGGACCGAATCGATATGAAACACGAATGCCCCAATGACCCTAGGAACGACTCTATGGACTCACAGATAACGGCCGTTCTCTTTGCAAACGCATAAAAAATAGGGATGCTCATTCATAAGTGCAAGTCCTAAGCATGATACTACATGGCATGCTTTTATGCATATGCAACACCTACATACTATATGACACATCAGGCATCAGGTCCTGGTTACTTAGTAAGCTCCCGTAGGAAACTTACCTGGAGTCTTCACATCCAATTAGCCAGCAAACAAGCCATCAGAGAATCATCCATCAGTAATTCATCAATTGTTAAATCCTCCAATACTCAACAAAACCATAAGTTCTCAAAACTATGGATCAACAAGTCTTATTTATTAAAGCTCGCGAAATAAATCATGTTCAATAAGTAACCCAAGGTAAGTTGACATTTCAGGAAATCATTTATAATTTCGATTACAAGAAAATAACTCAATAACAAAGCACTACAGTAAGCTTATAAGCATACGAGTTTAATAAATTAACTCTATCCTAAAGATGATAGCTCACTAGTTATTCGATGCAATTAATCCATTATAACCCAATAATCAAACATTGCACACAAATTAAAGGTTGTTTCTACTAAGGAAAAATGTTATCATATGACCAATTAACTACAAGTCTCCTTAGCTTATCTAGCATCGGTCCATATTAATTAGCTAAAGTGAAACACTCACCCTATTGGCTAAATCATTCAACTAACTCGGTTCACACTTTATAAGCACCTCAACTTGATTAGAATCCGATAATATAGTTTGGTCAATAAGTGACCCAAGACATCCATATACATCCCTAAGTTAACCATAACTTCAAGTCAATACATTTAATCTTGATGTAGTTATTCCATCACCACCTATTTATAAATTACCTTACTTAATTTTATACACAAAACAAATCCTAAATTAAACTTGTTGAAAGGTTCGATCAATGAATCATAATTCAAGAATAACATTTCAACTCCTCCTAATTGTTAGAACAAAACTCATATGTATATCAAATTATCAAGAATAGCTATTAAATCATATGCCGAGGTAGTGACTCTTTAACCGCTTATCTATGTTCAACCTCAATCATCAAGAAACAAGAAAATGCAATATATATATACACACATATATTAAGTCACATTATATAAGAAAACTCTTATCATTTCAATAATCGAAGTGAGTTATATTACAACCTTCCTACAACAATCCAATTCACATTACCGATGTATTAATGTATAAAGCATTTAAGTTGAACAAGTATTCTATTATCCATTTTATTATATGGTAATATAGGGAGGATTGAAAAATTATCTCTCAAATCATAAAACACTTTCAAAACCAAATTCAAAACTTCAATATTAATCAATTTTTTAGCAGTCAATCCAAACAAAACCCCCAGCCAAAGAGTTATACCCAAATATAAGCGGGAAGGAATGAGGGCTCGGATTCAAGGCCTCGGGTCAGAGGTTCGGACTCTCCTAGATCCAACTTCGAGGTGCTCGGATCGGGGAGACAGGGCTCCGAGGTCGGCGTCGGATCGAAGGAGAAAGGTCGAAGGAGGAACAAGGCTCGAGGGACACGGACGACATCAATGGCAGCTCGCAGGTGACCCCGAGCGGGTGTTCTGGACCGGCTATTCCTCGACATAGGCGCGAGAAGGGGAGGCCCCAATTTCAGCGAACGAGCGTCGATCAGTCTCCACCTCTGTTCACTAGAGCAGATGCGAGAGGGAGAGAGTAGGGATGATAGAGGTGGGCGAGGTCGAGCAGAGGGGAGGGGCTGAACCGAGGCTGCCATGGGGGCTTCTGAGCGAGAGAGGGTGTGGCGACTGGAGCTCTTGATAAAGGAGGAGGAGAGTGAATAAGACCTTAAGGGTTATAATGGGATACATATACTACCTCAATTAGGGTTAAATTGAGCTATGAGAAATCACCAAAACAACCCGTTATTCTTAAGTTATAGAAATATCACCACATTAAATAACAAATTTTATCCAAACAGATTCTGGTATAGAAAGCGGAACATATCTGTTTCAATCGAATTCAATATATGTCGGAATTTCCTTCAAAAAATTTGCTCGAGGACGGAGATCTTTAAAATTTCCGAAACCTTATAATTTAAATATTGAAATTAAATCATAAAATAATATTTTAAAATTCTAGGTCTTTACAAGTATGGGGTCGATGGATGAGAAGGAGCATAGAAATCGAGTATACAGGTCGATATCGACCATTAACCCAAGCCGAAATCGACTACCACAAAAGCTGAGAAAGAAGGAGGAGCAACCTCGATATCGAGGACAGAAGGTCGAAATCGACTTGACCATATCGAACAGAACCACTTCAAATCGACTGAACCTCCAGGAGCATAACAGAGCTCGATATCGAGTACTGATGATCGATATCGACCTGACCCTAAGACAGAAAAAAGCTCCGAAAAGGCGAGCCAAGGTACGGACTCTTCTTTCTCGATTTCAATTAAGGATTTATCACTTTTTGGAAGAGGTTTGCCTTGGTATGTGCACTTGTGCAGGGTATCCAATGATGATTCGAGCCATTATGAAGTAGGAGATAAGGTGTATGTCTCCAAGTCAAAAGAGCATTGGTTCCCTAGTAGATTCAAAGACAAGAGGATGGGACCATTCACGGTGAATCAAATCCATCCGGGCGGAATGCAAATAAGAGATAAGAAAGGAGTTCTGTTTGAGGCCCAGGCCACATGGGCTCTACAGATGCCGCCTTGAGAGCGTAAAGGAAGAAGTCGTCTTAGCGACTTAAAAGTCTAGAGCTTGTAATAAAGACAAATAGTTTTGGTTTTAGACATTTGTTGGTTTTGAGACATTAGACTTTACATCATGCTTTATTTGTTTTGGTTTTATTTTTTTAACAAGTTGCAGGAAAGAAGGAGAACACAAAAACAGACATCGAAATCGAGCTGGTAGCTCAATATCGACCTTAAGGTCGATTCAGAGGAGCTTGTGGTCAAGGCCGGATCACCCTGAAGCTTGAGCTAGAAAACGATGAAACTAGTCGATATCGAGTGGTATGTTCGATATCGACCACCACTGCAGACTTCTTCGACTCCTGAAATTTGTGAATTTTTAGTATGTTTCTTTCTTAACCCTAGTTCTTATACAGTGAGGACACTTTAATCTTTAAGTATGGGGTGGGGGAAAGGCTTACTTGCAAATTTTAGCATATTTTTAGCATATTTTGAAATTTTTCATAAGTTATTGCATAGTTTTTACAAGTTAATGCATATTCAAACATAGTTATTGCATATTTATCTTTAACATCATATTTAAGCATAGCATCTTTTTAATTTCGAAAAAAAAAAAAGAGAAAAATGACCCCCATCAAAAATTTTGAAAATAAAGAAAAGAGTCATGGAAGCTAATAAGGACCTCGACGATGCAAAAGTAGATTCATTAGAGATATAACATGAAATTGCCTAGTTAAGGAAAGTCACAATGAAGTGCGATTTTTTAGAGAAAACCATAAAAGTGAGGAAAAACTTGAAGTTACTTTTGACATATGCATGATAAGATGATGAAGGACTTTAAGAAATTTCCATACATATGCTCAAGTTCATATCCTAGTCTTACCTATGCATATTTGCAAAAGTCACAAGCCATATATGAGCCTTACATCATTATTGCTCCACATATATTACATATTGCCCATTTTTTATACCTTATACCCTATCCGGGGACAAGTTTGAGAATGGATGTCATCTTTGGAGTTGTTATATGGAGTTTGTGCATATTATTGAAGTTGTAGGCGGGAATGAAAGAAATTTTTGAATTATGGAAAATTTAATGAGTGAGAAAAAATCCGATCACCTCAGGAGATAAAGGTAGGTCGACCCTGCTCGTTGAGATGTTAGTTCAGCGAGATGGGACACAAGGTGAGGAGTCCGAAGTACTAAGGATCTGGGGCCATTCATGACACCCATGTTTGTGACTCGCGAGAAGGCAGTGCTAAGGTTAGAGAGGTAAAAGCATTATAGTGAAAAAAGCATTGAGCGATGAGTGAAAGGTGAGAAATATGATGAAGAAGGAATGTGGAACGAATTGGAAAGAAGTTAATTTTCCCGCATTTAACACCACATGGCCAAAAATTAGCCCACCTTTAGCCTTTTACCAATCTACTTCTCTAAAGCTTGCAAAAGTCCTCTTGATTATTAATGCTATGTTGCAAAATTGTTTTATGCATATAACCCTCCTTTTGTGAGTATGATGTTGCTTTTATTCACAGACATGGATTTGGTTGACATTAGTACCTTTTCGAGGATGGAAATTGAGTGTAGGGACAAATGAGAATGAATCTATGATGTTGAGGGTTTACTTTCTTCCCCTGAATGACCATTAAAAGTATTGCTTGGGGACAAGCAAGCTTAAGTATGGGGTGTTTGATGTGCGCACAAATTGTCATATTTTCTATGTACATTTATATCCATTTCATCGTTATTTGCATGTATATTAGTGGGGAAATTATAAGATTAGTGTAGTTTATGCATAATTGTCAAATATAGAGGTCTACACGAGTTTTTATGATATTTCGCAGAAAACGAGACAAAAATGGATGGAATTTGGACAAATGAGGAAGAGCGGAAAAAGAACTCGAAGTCTACTGAGAGGTCGAAATCAATGATGAACCTCGACATCGAGTGAAACAGAGCACTAGAAATCGAGCAGAGGAGAAACAAAGCATGTCAACACAGAAGAGGTCGATATCGATGTCTGAAGGTCGATATCGAGTGGCCTAGATTGAGATAAAAGATAGAAGTCGAGTGCCAATCCGAGGTCGAGAAGGACTACTCAAGATAAGATAAAGAGAGGTTGATATCGAGGTCTTATAGTCGATATTGATGATGCTACAGAAAAGATTCGACTCAGTTTTTGATAGAATTATATCCGAAGCATTCGAGATAATCCTAAAGTCGAGATCTTCTATCTTCTACACCAGACTTATAACTTCATGAGTTTTACCTAAGTAATTTAGTTGTTTTACTTTATTAAGTTTTATCTTAGAGAATAAAGATAGTTTTTCAAATCCTTGGATAGCGAGGTGAGAGATCTATAATTAGAGGCCAGTAGGGCTGAGTTTAATCATTCAAGTTCACTCATTCAAACACATAGAACGTAGAGATTTAGTAGAGAGAGAGAGAGAGGCCGAGTGGGGTGGTGAAGAGAGTACTTTCTTTCTTTTGCAATAAAAGTAGTTTCTTTTCCATGATGATGATGAGTTCAATGATGAAGTGCGAGTACTCAATCCACTTCTAGAGTCGGGGTGAGCCCGACGATAGCAATGTAGGGTAAGTGCATCAAAGGTATGATTTTTATGCGATTCCGTCTTCTATCCTATGCATGATCCTTTGCCAGAGTTGAGGAGATTCATTATTTGCATTATTAAAGTGAAAGCCAATCATATTGCGAATTTGGATTACTCGTGAATTGGATAGTAACTCTTAGGTTTTATGCGAGAGCCTCTAATCACCTAAAAGTTGGTAACGAAAGTTATTTGACGGAAAGGCATTAAATTTCATAACTTTAGCATCATACTTGCATGATTATCGTTGTGGCATGAATCCCCGACCTTGGAAGCTTTAGTTTATTGAATTCTTATACAAAGTTTAAGTTTTTCTTTCTGTCCATAATTCCCTCACCATTCTACGCTCTTCGGGCTACTTTTCTGACAAATAGGTTATGTTTACAATTACTGTTGTTGACATCGAAATCTACTTGCAAGGTCGATATCGAGCATTAACATCGATATCGAGGTCCATCTCATCGTCTACTGCTTTGCTTCTATCTTCTGCAAGAAACTCATTGGAAATCGACCGGAACTGAGGTCGATATCGACCAGACACCTCGATATCGAGTGTCTCCTGGAGTGGAAAGCTTGATCGTAATTGCAACTTAGGAAGCGCTGACATACCTCCTCGTGGATTCGATCCTGAATTACCCTACCACTACATCGGAGGGATTCTTGTATTTTATTTGCTTGGATAAGGGAGTTAGCTTAGTTTGATTTGAATATTTTATATCTGAGCGAATAACCTCCCCCTACGAACAACTTTGGTAAAGGAATGAGTTATGGATATCGTTGAGGTTTGAGTGTCTAGGACGGTCAAGGATTAGCAGATCATGGGAATTAGGTTGTTCTTGTGATAGGCGACAGAATATGAGACTTGTACTTAGGAATCGCTCATGTGGTTTTGAGGATACTTGCTAGAGGCGTAATTTAGAGAATTATTAGAGGCATAATCTGAAGATTTTTAGAATAGGAAGGCGATCGTAATGGTATGAGTAACGTTGATTGAATGTTGAGGTATTCGGAAGGAACAAACGAGATTTCAAGGAAAGGGCTATAGCTGAGTAAAGGATATCGTTAGGGTTGATCGTAGGTCTGATCGATTGGGATTTAGAGGTAAAATATCTGAATGACGAGTATGGGAGATAGTCTAGGTGGAGAATATCAAAGTATTGATGATTGTGGAATTTTGGGAATTCAAATAGATTGTAATACCTTGGGTAAACAAAATGTAGAAGGATAACGTAGAGATGCTATGAGGGAATGATTGATAGTAGGGTCATTAAGAGGTAAGGTGTCGTTATTGAGGATTGTAGTCTAAGGTAAACTAGGAATATGCAACAATAAAGAACTAGAATGAGATGACATGTGGAACTGTGATCATTTGGGAGGAATAGTGGAATTTTGAACAGTGAATTAGAGTTGGGAGTAAGTGAAAATATTGTGACCTTTGAGAAATGAAGAGATGGGATTCGGATTCAGGATATCGTGATGAGTTAGCTGGGCTGAAAATATTTATTGGTTATTTGGAAAAGATGCGGGTGAGAAGGAACTTAATGATTCGTGGTTACAAGGTTAGCACTAGATGGCTCTCTGATTTAGAATCTGACAAGTGAAGGCGAGTGGGTATTGCTAGCGGGGTGAGATGCTTATGTTGCCTTGGGTTATGTAAGAAATGTAAGAAATGAACTTTGTTGCGAAATATTGAGGATATAGGTGTGGGAATGCTCTTGTATGAAGATTTTCCATAGGATTTGATTCTTTAGAGGTGGATTAGTAGTGACTGTGCTTATTGGCTTAGGGAGTAGAATAGAGATAGTGAAGCAATTCGGGAGAATAGGCTTAGGGGTAATGATCGGATGGATTTTAAGGACATAAGGGGAATAAATGAATCTGTTAGGAAACATCTAGGTGGAATTTGTGCTTGATAGAGGTCTTAACAAGAGGTTGGGGTGATAAGCTTGATCCATGATTATTGGAGAATTATGAGTTCCGAGATAAGGGCTTAACTTGGTTAGGTTGAGAGTTGGGACCGTGAAGCTTATGATCTTGTGTAAATTGACACTTAGAGGATTCGTTGACCTAATCCTTGAGGTGTATCGTGGATGAATTGGGGAATGTTTTGACCTTTGGACTTATACGAAAGGAATTGAAGAGGATGTCTATGGGTTTGGCTGTAAGGGGAACGAGATGCGGCTGTACTTGAGGATTTTAGCATAAATTGGTTGGTGGACCTAGATTAGGCTTGCTTTTGATTTCGGGAGCTCGATAATTGGGGTGTGAGTATGCTAGTTCGTCGATGTAATGATATGTGATATTGATATGATTGATATATTTACATTGTGTGAGATGAAATTCTTGTTATGACGGATTCTGTTATGTGACAAGTGATAAGATATCTTGAGCCTTGATATGATGATAGATCCTGGTATTGATGAACTTTGATGGTTGAATTCATTATGTAGTGATATGAGTTTCTCAGCTTTATGAATGGTTAAACATGATAGTATCTTGGCTAAATAGAACGAAATGACTTGACGTTGAGAACGGAACCTAGGAAGAGAATATGGGATTAGCCCTTAGAGGTGGATAATGATATTGCTTGAATGTTGGAAATTTGTTTGACTAACATGGGAAAATATGCTCGAATTTAAAAAAAATGATTTTAATCTCGAGGACGAGACTTGTTTTTAGAGGTGGATGATGTAAGGACCTTGGTTTTCAAATAATATTTTAATAATAAACTATTAAAAATGGATTTAAGTCAAAAAATTCGGATACTTCGAAATCCTCGTCCTCGATATAATAATCCTATTTAAACTACTTAGAGCGTATTCTAGCATAATTTTGACTTTGAAGGACAATTCCGTCATTTTACCTCGGGATTTGAAATAAACTTTGGGATGTTGATATCCTCGAAATTTTGAAGCGTTGTTTTGACTGAGTCGGGGTGAAATCGAAAGAGCGGGTTTTGGGATTTCCTTCCGTTAATCAAATTTTATCTTTGGACCACTCTCTTGTCTTTTCTCCCCTTCACACTTCCGAATTTTAGAAGAATAAGCAGCCCATTCCAGCTTGCTCCATTCCCTTTTGGTGTAACATCCACCTTCCCCTTTTCTCTTCCTTACACTATTGACCTCCATCTTTGACAAGATGCTAAAACATTTGTCTGCAGCCTCCCTTTCTCCTGATTTCATACAGATCCCACGCCAAGCCTACAGTGCCATCTTTCCCCTCAGTTTGGATCTCATACTTAAACCCCTCCCACACAAACCCATACCCACCATAACTCTTTCTCTGCACTCCCTCCCCAAACACACCCCAACACTCTTCCATCCTCCCTCTTCCTACAATGTAACCCAAACAAACCTCTAAGCACCACCAGCCCACCACCATCTCATTTCTCTTGTTTGTCACCACACAGCCACCAGACGACACCACCACCTCCCTGATCCTCCTCGTCGTCCTCGCTCACCGTTGAAGCTGAGTCGCTCCCCCTGTTTATCGAGCGCTATACTGACTCCCGAGCACCCATGGCCCTCACCTCCTCCCTCCTCCAAGTCGAGCATCAGCAGCAGCAGCAGCAGCATCGACCTTCTCTTTTCCCTCGATGTCGACGAGCCACCAGGACACCGGAGCCGCCGCTGCCTCTCTTCCTCCCCTGTTCGCGGATCGAGATTGGTAAGCTCTCTTCCTCATTATCTTTCCCTTGAAAACCATATAAAAGGCCACCTTTAAACCTCTCTCACCCTTCCTAGGCAGTCTCCGGCGAGGATCCATCTATGACGAAGTCAGACAGGCACCAGCCGAGCTTTCCCGACTGTTTTTTGAGCCACCCGGTGAGCACCTATCTCTCCTCCTTCTTGTCCGCTCTCTGGGTGTTTCTCGTCCTTGCTTTCGAACTAACTGCGAGAGAGAGAGTATCGGGGAGCGAAAGGAGCTGGAGAGTGAGGTCGGCGGCAAGAGGAGGGAGGCGAAGCAGGGGAATTGAGATGGAGGAAGAAGAAGGAAGGTTTGGGTGGGCCCGCTTCCCTTTTCTTGAATTGTTTAATTATTTTAGTAAAATTGGAAAATCTGATTGAAAGAAATAGAAGAGAAGGGGATTGGGCTGGGGATCTGTTGGGCTGAGTCCGAAAATTTACATGGGCTTTTAGCTTGGGCCTAATGGTGTGGTAGAGTTATATAATGTATGAGTTATATGTGGTATTTTCGGATTTAATTAACAAGTTATCAAATAATTGAATTACAAAATATTATATAATAATATTATTATTGAGATTTAAAATATAATACTATTATTGAGATTTAAAATATAATAGTATGGTACTTGAATTTTTCAAAAGAGAAATTCGGAAAAAGGGTTTCAAGATTGGAAATTGTTTTAATAAAATTAAAAGGAGGAATTTTGGAATTTCCCCTAACTTTGTCAATTTTGATTTAATAATAAAATAAGTTGATTTAGAGAACAATGTTTCTAAAGGGATTTTGAGTCAAATATGATTGGGAAAATGTTTTGAACAATGAATCGATTTAAATCGAGATTTAAAGAGTTTTGGGAAATCTGGGGGAAAACGACCTCCCTTACCTAACTTGATGAATAACTTGATAGCTTGTGTGATTATAAATTATGACATATTGATATTGCTATGATATGGTATGATATAGGATCTATGATGAGATCTTGATCTGATAAGCATGTTTTGATGCGTTATGATTGCTAAGTATGAATTGTGAGGTACAATGTTGATACATTAAAGTATGATATAACTTAGAGTATGAATATCACTTATATATAAGTGAGATGATGGTACATAATTACTAAAAATGTTATATGATGTGATAATGAGTGAAAGCATGTTGAAACATTGAGATGAGATATTGATATGACGAGTTGAAACCTTGAGGTGATGAGTTATATTCAGACATAAGATATGAGATGAACGGATGTTGACGAGGGAATAATAATGATGAGACACGTATATTGTATGAATTCGTGCATGATATCATATGTTTTAGGTAATATTAGGAATAGACTCATTTATATTACTTATATATGTGTGTTAGGTGATCAACTGTGACGTGTTGGCTTTCTGTATACCTAGTCATTGCCTTTTGTTGTTCCGCACTTCCAGGTAAGTCTCTACGGAGCTTACTCAGATCGAATAGATATTCCCTGCCTTATGGGCATGATATACTAGGTGCTTGCATTCATGATCAGCATGCCATGTAGTATCCTGCTAGGTTGCATTAATCGTTGAGCATTCTATTTCTTTATGCGTATGTAAACAGAACGGCCGTTATCTGTGAAGTAACTAGAGTCTTTGCTACGGTCATAGGACGACCTAGTCCCATCGGGTACCGTCCTGAGTCAATCGAGTCATATGGAACTTCCTTTACTTATATTATGAGTATGATTACGAGATTTATCTGCGAGCTTTATATATGATTATGGGTCGGGCCTGTGGGCCAATTTGATTATGATGGAATGGAATGCATTCATGAGCTGGCCAGTCTCCGCCCTATCGGAAGGGGGTGGAGGTAGGAGAGGGATATACCATTTGGTATTCTGTGATAAGGCCTTATTATTATTAAACACTTGATCTTAGGGGCATGCTAGTGTGTTTATATTCCGCCTCGCATCTAGAAGCATGATTATTAGGAATAGCGTATGTATGTACATATGGTGCGGGCAGCACCCTTAATGAAGGGACAGAGCCATGTGGGCATCATCTGATCTCGCCCACTATCAAAGTTTTTAGGTATCCATTATGCTTATCACCATTGTTGCTGATTTGGCTTCATGACCGCGGGGTCTAACATGGCGGAAAGAGAGAGTCGAGGCTCTGACTTCACTAATTCATTAATGGTTTAGTTTGGGTGTTTTGATCTTGTTTTGACCTAGCTCTGCCGTGGCACCCTCTTGTATTACACTTTGAATCCGCTATTTGCATGGCTACTGGTTTTCTATGCTTAGACTTACGACAGGTACAAGGGACTTCCCCCGGGATTCCAACAATCCCTTCGAACTTGGATATGAAATCTCACTTTGAAAATGTTAATTTAGAAATTCAAACCTTCAACCTATACTCGGGGTGCAAGATCCTAATGAGGGGTTTCATCCCTCGAAACGTAACCCGGGAATCATAATCCCGGGCCATTACAAAGGTGGTATCAGAGCGAGGTTTTGCAATCCGAGTATGATAGGTCTGAGTAGTTTTAAAAACGGCCCAAAGATTTCAAATGGTTTTGCAAAATGTTTCAAGGGGAAAAATGAATTTAATTGGACCTAACCCTAGACTAACCGGCCTTTAGGATCGAACTCGTGGGTAGAGACCCAAGCGGTAGACATCCCTTATGGATGTAGAATTCGGGGAACGGTAGGCAAAATACTAGCTTTCTTTTACAAACGGGTTTCGAAGACTCCAAGGAGCCCGAGGGTTGGAGTAGCATGGGTTAGGAGGCCATGAGGTATTTTCCCCTCCGGTCAAACGTCCCTCGAATGATGGCATAGATCATCCTTGTGCTTTTATAAACTTTGAAAGAGATCATATTAGCCTCGTTGACTGCTTTTGTGCTGAGTGTTGCCTGCTTAGGCTAGGAGTCCGATTGGTATGTCCTGACTGGGATAGTGGGAGAAGCCTTATTCCTATATAGCCGGGTTTCCAGTTTTGGGTGCAACAGTCGTTTTTTTATTCAAACCTTCTTAATGATCCTAATTCCGTCATCCGTCCCACAAAAATGTCTATGTGTGTTGATAAGGGTTGAAGAGTGTCAATTCACTTTTGTCCTGATTCGTATCCCGTGTCTCAAACCTTGATGCTCTTATCGAGCTCTTCTGTCTGATGATAAGCTACTTGTGTCGGAAGTTTAATCGGATATAAGGTTACTTGAGTGTGTGATGGGAAATGAGTCATGATTCTGAGTCTAGAGAGTGAGTTGCCTTAGGGAGTCATCCTTCTTGATTTTTGAAATGGTCGAATCGTGTCTTCATATCACAAGATTCTAAACACAAACTCTACCATCCTCCTTCGGAAAGTAATATGAGTGTCCTTCGACGTTACTAAAATGAGTCATACTAATGTCCCACGGGAAATGGGGTGATAAGTCGGTTGGGATGAGTCGGTTATTGCCCTTAGAGATTTCTGTCTGATTATAATGGTGGCTCTCTCTATGATTGCATGATTGATGCGTTGATTGTATTCACAACATGATTTACTTGGCTTGTTGCAATTACCGTGATAATGATTGATTGAGTATATGTGTCCTATGTTATGAATCTGCATGAATGTTTCTCTCCCTTGACTTAGGTTCATGATAGTGTGGTCAGCTCTTCTTGGTATATATATTCCCGTAAAATGATTTCCTTAGCATGTTACTCGATGATGCATTGATGATTATCGTGCCTTCTGTGACAATAAACTCATAGCATGCTCACCCCTTTGGACATTCGTGATGCCCCTCCTCCTACCCTATGATATACTCTTGTGCTTGCATGAACATATGACTTGACCCCTCGCATGGAATATGAACATTATGCTAAATTCATTTAGATCACCCTTGACTATGCTCATGTCCTACCACGTGTCACTAGTATCATATAGGACCTATACTTTTGAAATATATCTTTTCGTATGATTACATGTCGTATTCACCCTATTATGCGAACGTTATTTGACATAGAGTGTAATAGGTTACTATATTGCCTTTATGTGTCCTATTCATGACATTTAATCCGATTAGCATGATATATCTCGACATGCTTGCATTAAACTCCACATTGTTATGACCCAACTATGTGTATGCCATACCTGAGCCATTGTTCTTACATGAGAAGTGATAGGTTGCTAGATCGTCTCGCATGTGTATTATTATAGAATTGAGCATTTTCTCCCTCTACGAATGCATGTCACGCTATTCTTTGAGATAGGTACATGCTAGTGTTCTATGATGTGACCGATATGCTTTATGATGGATATGTGTTTTGCTTGCCGCAATTATAACCTCATAGATTTCCATAAGGGCATCGTTGTCGTTCCCGGGTTGGAACCTTGTCTCTTGTCTCGTCGTCTTTAGCATGGGTCCATGTTCGAGCCTGTCAAGAATCCGGATTGTCCGCCCTTGTCCTTCCCTATCTCCGTTGACTTGGAACCCCGTGTGATAGTTCTAGAATTGACATGATGATGAATTCTGACGTGCTGACATGGATGATATGACGTGTTTCCATTCTGAGTTAACAACTATTGCCTAAATGCTTTGCCTATAAGATGTGAATCTCAATTGTTGGAACCATGATTTAGTGATATGAAATGATATATGATAGGCTCTATTAGTGCGTGATGATGAACCATTATGACGTTGATACGATATTATCCTTGTTGTGGTCGTTAGCATGATGCAACTTGATGATTTGACTAGAATATGTCTATATGTACAATGATTCGCAATATTATTGAGTATAGGGATACCTTGAGTGGTGTGATATGACTGACGATGTACTGATGATGCTGTAGATATAGGGTGTTAGTAAGTATGACGTAGAATATGTATGATGACTTTTATTTTTGGTTTCCGCTTGATTATGTGGACTGAGGACCTTGGGTAGAATGATCAAACAATGGTGAAAGGACTTGAGTTTTAGGATTGACCGATGATAGTATGCAATAGGGATATAGGGAAGCGATGATAGCATAGATGGACCGAGCGAGTTCTAGGACTGATAGGATATAGTGGTTAGTGGATTTCAGACGAGCTTCTAGGTAGGCCTTAGGGGAGCAGTAGGATGAGAATGGCGGGACTGCAGAAATGAGGGTGTAGAATAGGTGAGTGTTTCAGAATGAGGACTAGGGTAATTTCGCTAGGTATCCTTGAGAGAAACTCTGAATGAACTAGGCCTGTTGATCGAGGAGCTCGTAGGAAGAATGCGGTGATAGTTAGGCTGTCGTACTAGGAATGGTAACAGTGTTGTTGATGAACTAGTTTTGGATTTCGATAAGGTTGGGCAACTACGATTACTTCAGAAATTGTAGGCCTTGGGATTTAGGGTATTCGTACTGTGAGTAGAAACCACTTTGGTAAAGGAATGAGTTATGGATATCGTTGAGGTTTGAGTGTCTAGGACGGTCAAGGATTAGCAGATCTTGGGAATTAGGTTGTTCTTGTGATAGGCGACAGAATATGAGAACTGTACTTGGGAATCGCTTATGTGGTTTTGAGGATACTTGCTGGAGGCGTAATTTAGAGAATTATTAGAGGCAAAATCGGAAGATTTTTAGAATAGGAAGGCGATCGTAATGGTATGAGTAACATTGACTGAATGTTGAGGTATTCAGAAGGAACAGACGAGTTTTCGAGGAAAGGGCTATAGTTGAGTAAAGGATATCGTTAGGGTTGATCGTAGGTCTGATCGATTGGGATTTAGAGGTAAAATATCTAAATGATGAGTATGGGAGATAGTCTAGGTGGAGAATATCAAAGTATTGATGATTGTGGAATTTTGGGAATTCAAATAGATTGTAATACCTTGGGTAAAAAAAATGAAGAAGGATAACATAGACATGCTCTGAGGGAATGATTGATAGTAAGGCCATTAAGAGGTAAGGTGTCATTATTGAGGATTGTAGTCTAACGTAAACTAGGAATATAAAACAATAAGGAACTAGAATGAGATGACTTGTGGAACTGTGATAATTTGGGAGGAATAGTGGAATTTTGAACGGTGAATTAGAGTTGGGAATAAGTGAAAATATTGTGACCTTTGAGAAATGAAGAGATGGGATTCGGATTCGGGATATCGTGATGAGTTAGCTGGGCTGAAAATATTTGTTGGTTATTTGGGAAAAGATGCGGGTGAGAAGGAACTTTATTATTCGTGGTTACAAGGTTAGCACTAGATGGCTCTCTGATTTAGAATCTGACAAGTGAAGGCGATTGGGTATTGCTAGCGGGGTGAGATGCTTATGTTGCCTTGGGTTATGTAAGAAATGTAAGAAACGAACCTTGTTGCGAAATATTGAGGATATAGGTGTGGGAAAGCTCTTGTATGAAGATTTTCCATAGGATTTGATTCTTTAGAGGTGGATTAAGTAAGTGTGCTTATTGGCTTGGGGAGTAGGCTTAGCTGGGATAATGATCGGATGGATTTTAAGGACATAAGAGGAATAAATGAATCTGTTAGGAAACATCTAGCTGGATTGTGCGCTTGATAGAGGTCTTGATAAGAGGTTGGGGTGATAAGCTTGATCCATGATTATTGGAGAATTATGAGTTCCGAGATAGGGGCTTAACTTGGTTAGTGGAGAGCTGGGACCGTGAGCTTATGATCTTGTGTAAATTGACAGTTAGAGGATTCGTTGACTTAATCCTTGAGGTGTATCGTGGATGAATTGGGAATAGTTTTTGACCTTTAGACTTATACGAAATGAATTGAAGAGGATGTCTATGGGTTTGGCTGTAAGAGGAACGGGATGCGGCTTTACTTGAGGATTTTAGCATAAATTGGTTGGTGGACCTAGATGAGGCTTGCTTTTGATTTCGGAAGCTCGATAATTGGGGTGTGAGTATGCTAGTTCGTCGATGTAATGATATGTGATATTGATATGATTGATATATTTACATTGTGTGAGATAAAATTCCTGTTATGACGGATTCTGTTATGTGACATGTGATACGATATCTTGAGCCTTGATATGATGATAGATCCTGGTATTGATGAACTTTGATGGTTGACTTCATTATGTAGTGATATGAGTTTCTCGGCTTTATAAATGGTTAAACACGATAGTATCTTGGCTAAATAGAACGGAATGACTTGACGTTGAGAACAGAACCTAGGAAGAGAATATGGGATTAGCCCTTAAAGGTGGATAATGATATTGCTTGAATGTTGGAAATTTGTTTGACTAACATGGGAAAATTGGCTCGGATTTAAAAAAAAATGATTTTAGTCTCGAGGACGAGACTTGTTTTTAGAGGTGGATGATGTAAAAACCTTGGTTTTCAAATAATATTTTAATAATAAACTATTAAAAATGGATTTAAGTCGAAAAATTCGGATACTTCGAAAATCCTCGTCCTCGATATAATAATCCTATTTAAACTACTTAGAGCGGATTCCGGCCTAATTTTGAACTTTGAAGGACAATTCCGTCATTTTACCTCGGGATTTGAAATAAACTTTGGGATGTTGATATCCTCGAAATTTTGAAGCGTTATTTTGACTGAGTCGGGGTGAGATCGAAAGAGCGGGTTTTGGGATTTCATTCCGTGTAATCAAATTTTATCTTTGGACCACTCTCTTGTCTTTTCTCCCCTTCCCACTTCCGATTTTTAGCAGAATAAGCAGCCCTTTCCAACTTGCTCCATTCCCTTTTGGTGTAACATCCACCTTCCCATTTTCTCTTCCTTACACTATTGACCTCCATCTTTGACAACATGCCAAAACATTTGTCTGCAGCCTCCTTTTCTCCTGATTTCATACAGATCCCACGCCAAGCCTGCAGTGCCATCTTTCCCCTCAATTTGGATCTCATTCTCAAACCCCTCCCACACAAACCCATACCCACCACAACTCTTTCTCTAAACTCCCTCCCCAAACACACCCCAACACTCTTCCATCCTCCCTCTTCCTACAATGTAACCCAAACAAACCTCTGAGCACCACCAGCCCACCACCATCTCCTTTCTCTTGTTCGCCACCTCACAGCCACCAGACGACACCACCACCTCCCTGGTCCTCCTCGTCGTCCTCGCTCACCGTTGAAGCTGAGACGCTCCCCCTGTTTACCGAGCGCTGTCCCGACTCCCGAGCACCCATGGCCCTCACCTCCTCCCTCCTCCAAGTCGAGCATCAACAGCAGCAGTAGCATCGACCTTCTCTTTTCCCTCAATGTCGATGAGCCACCAGGACACCGGAGCCGTCGCCAGTGGCGGATCCAGAATTTTGTTTAGGGGGGGCTAAATTTTCTTTTGAGAAAAAAGACTTTACATAAGTACACAACCATAAGAGTATATAATTTCTCCATCCCCTATTTTGTATGAAATATCCTTCATTGCTCTCCCCTTCCATTGGATTGTAAAGTTTCTCGACTCCGGAAAGAACCCATTTGTAATCTCCTCAATTTGAGTTGATTATCATTCTATTTTGTTGAGAGGCAAAAACTGGGTTTTCATGAGTCTAATGATTCTTGGATTTTTTTGTTTCTGGGTTTTGATACCCATTTGTATAACTGTTCTATTTAGGAATTTTTACATGATATCATAAAGAACAAACCACAATTCCACAAACCACAATTCCATATCAAAAATCAAAGATTTACAAATTTATTTCTCAAAACCATAAACCAAAATTCCAAAGCCCAAAGCACAAATTCACAAATTTATTCACCAAAACCACAAATTTTAATCACAAACTCTAATCGAAATTTCCCCAAATTGATTCTCAAATCCACAAATTGTAATCTAAATTGATTCTCATCACAAATTTATTTCTCAAAATCAGAAACCACAAATTCCAAATCCCAAAGTACAAATTCACAAATTTATTCATCAAAACCACAAATTCTAAGCACAAACCCTAATCGAAATTTCCACAAATCGATTCTCAAATCTAAAAATTCTAATCTAAATTGATTTTCATTGGTAATCAAATTAAAAAGTAGAGGAAAAAAATACTAACCTTCAAGCTCTAGGTCGAATAAGAACAAAGGCGGCTGTACTTGCAGCCTATGCGGGAGACGGGAGTGGAGTGTGGGGTTCGCCGTCGACTGCCGAGTGCTGGGTGGAGATCGGCGGCGTGGCCGGAGGTGGAGCTTGCGGTGGCGGCTTGGGGACTCGGCTCTCTCTGTCGCGTTTTGCCTTCGGGAAGTTGAAGGCTCTGTGCGTCTGTGTAAAAGACGTCTGTCAATCTGTGTAAAAAAGAGACAGAAGGTATTTTGATGTTTTTAAAAGCAAAAAAAGAAAACAGTGTTTTTAAAAGCAAAAAAAAAAACATGCAACAATGTAAAAAAAGAGAATTCGAACCTGGCACCCCACCTCACACGCTTCCCGTTTGCCTATGTCCTTATCCGCTGGGCTAAGTTATCTTTCTGTTTTTATACTACTTCAATTTTATATATTACAAAATAACAGATATATAAAAATATACACACACCCTTTTTTAGGATAGGGAGGGCTTCAGCCACCTCGAGCCCCCCCGTAGATCCGCCACTGGCCGTCGCCGCCTCCCTTCCTCCCCTGTTCGCGGATCGAGCATGGTAAGCTCTCTTCCTCATTATCTTTCCCTCAAAACCATATAAAAGGCCACCTTTAAACCTCTCCCACCCTTCCTAGGAAGTCTCCGGGAGGATCCATCTCCAACGAAGTCAGACGGGCACCAGCCGAGCTTTCCCGACTGTTTTTCGAGCCCCTAGGTGAGCACCTATCTCTCCTCTTTCTTGTCCGCTCTCTGGGTGTTTCTCGTCCTTGCTTTCGAACTAACTGCGAGAGAGAGTATCGGGGAGCAAGAGGAGCTGGAGAGTGAGGTCGGCGGCAAGAGGAGGGAGGCGAAGCAGGGGACTCGAGAGGGAGGAAGAAGAAGGAAGGCTTGGGTGGGCCCGCTTCCCTTTTCTTGAAATGTTTAATTGTTTCAGTAAAATTGGAAAATCTGATTGAAAGAAATAGAAGAGAAGGGGGTTGGGCTGGGAATCTGTTGGGCTGAGTTTGAAAATTAACATGGGCTTTTGGCTTGGGCCTAATGGTGGGGTAGAGTTATATAATGTATGAGTTATATGTGGTATTTTCGGATTTAATTAACAAGTTATCAAATAATTGAAATACAAAATAGTATATAATAATATTATTATTGACATTTAAAATATAATATTATTATTGAGTTTTAAAATATAATAGTATGATACTTGAATTTTTTTAAAAGAGAAATTCGGAAAAAGGGTTTCAAGATTGGAAATTGTTTTAATAAAATTAAAAGGAGGAATTTTGGAATTTCCCCTAACTTTGTCAATTTTGATTTAATAATAAAATAAGTTAATTTAGAGAACAATGTTTCTAAAGGGATTTTGAGTCAAATATGATTGGGAAAGTGTTTTGAACAATGAATCGATTTAACTCGAGATTTATAGAGTTTTGGGAAATCTAGGGAAAACGACCTCCCTTACCTAACATGATGAATAACTTGATAGCTTGTGTGATTATAAATTATGACATATTGATATTGCTATGATATGGTATGATATAGGATCTATGATGAGATCTTGATCTGATAAGAATGTTTTGATGCGTTATGATTGCTAAGTATGAATTGTGAGGTGCAATGTTGATACATTAAAGTATGATATAACTTAGAGTATGAATATCACTTATATATAAGTGAGATGATGATACATAATTACTAAAAATGTTATATGATGTGATAATGAGTTAAAGCATGATGAAACATTGAGATGAGATATTGATATGACGAGTTGAAATAATACCTTGAGGTGATGAGTTATATTGAGACATGAGATATGAGATGAACAGATGGTGACGAGGAAATGATAATGATGAGACATGTGGATTGTATGAATTCGTGTGTGATATCATATTTTTTAGGTAACATTAGGAATAGACTCCTTTATATTACTTATATATGTGTGTTAGGTGATCATCTGTGACATGTTGGCTTTCTGTATACCTAGTCGTTGCCTTTTGTTGTTCTGCACTTCCAGGTAAGTCTCTACGAAGCTTACTCAGATCGAATAGATATTCCCTACCTTATGTGCATGATATACTAGGTGCTTGCATTCGTGATCAGTATGCCATGTAGTATCCTGCTAGGTTGCATTAATTATTGAGCATTCTATTTCTTTCTGCGTATGTAAACAAAACGGTTGTTATCTGTGAAGTAACTAGAGTCTTTGCTAGGGTCATAGGACAACCCAGTCCCATCGGGTCCCGTCCTGAGTCAATCGAGTCATATGAAACTTCCTTTACTTATATGAGTATGATTACGAGATTTGCATGCGGGCTTTATATATGATTACAGTTCGGGCCTGCGGGCCGATTCGATTATGATGGAATAGAATGCATTCATGAACGTACTAGCTAGTCTCCGCCCTATCGGAAGGGGGTGGAGGTATGAGAGGGATATACCATTTGGTATTCTGTGATAAGGCCTTATTATTATTATTATTATTATTAAACACTTGATCTTAGGGGCATGCTAGTGTGTTTATATTCCGCCTCGTATCTAGAAGCATGATTATTAGGAATAGCGTATGTGTGTACATATGGTGGGGGCAGCACCCTTAATGAAGGAACAGACCCATGTGGGCATCATCTGATCCCACCCACTATCAACGTTTTTAGGTATCCATTATGCTTATCACCATTGTTGCTGATTTGGCTTCATGACCGCGGGGTCTAACATGGCGACAAGAGAGAGTCGAGGATCTGACTTCATCAATTCATTAATGGTTTAGTTTGGGTGTTTTGATCTTGTTTTGAACCGGCTCTACCGTGGCACCCTCTTGTATTACACTTTAAATCCGTTATTTGCCTGGCTACTGGTTTTCTACGCTTAGACTTACGACAGGTACAGGGGATTTCCCCGGGGATTCCAACGATCCCTTTGAACTTGGGTATGAAATCCCACTTTGAAAACGTTAATTTAGAAATTCAAACCTTCAACCTGTACTCGGGGCACAAGATCCTAACGAGGGTTTCATCGCTTGAAACGTAACCCGTGAATCATAATCCCGGGCCGTTACAGTTTGAAAAATATCATGATATCAGTAGGGATAGTGATTGACGAATTGTCAAATTCGTGGGAGGTCATTAAATACAGCCTATTCAAATAAATTTTGATTTTTTAATATTAAATTATTATAATATCTAGATTATCTTTTTTTATTTGTAGATGAATATACATTGTTTATTTTTTATGGGTAATATGTTTTATAATTAAATTTGAAAATAAATTTTATAATTTTATATATTTTTACATTAAATCCGTGCATAGCATGAGGAATAGACTAGTTTTCTCTAAATCAACATAAGATACACGAAACTAGATCTCTTTATGGGTTCGACTCCTTACTTACTCGCTATATTAGTTTGTTTGTTTGGATTATAAATATTACTTTTGACAAGGATCAACGACATCATAAATCCCACTGTCAGGCGGCTAGACCCTAGTTTTCTTCCTAATTCCTTTCACTACTTGCAAAAAAAAGAACAAGGATAATACTACATTGTAATTATTATAATGTAGTATTGTAATAATACTACATTGTAATTATTTCATATTTAATAATATTAAAATTGATTTCCTTTATAAGATAAATTTAAGTAAAAAATATTATTTAAATATAGTTGGTTAAAATAGAGCTATACTACTAAAAATAAAAAGTAGGTGTAGTAAGATAAATATATTTAACTGATTTTTTTTGGTTGAAATATATATTTAACTGATTCAGATAGAACTTTAGAAAAAATGATACTCCCTTCGTTCTGTTTAGAAATAAATGTCATTTAAATTTTTGACACGTTTTTAAGAAGTTAATAATTATCAAAAAAATTTATTAATTTTTTATATAATTTTATACTTAAGTTTAAAATTATTTTTAAAAATAATTTTAAAAAATGTAAATATTTGATATAGTTTTGAACTTTTTAAAAATCGTGTTGAATAATCAAACGACACTTAGAGCGTGTTTGGTTGACAACTCAAAAACCCAGGAAGTAGAAATTTCCAAGAAGTCGAAGATATATATACGTTTGGTTAATATTTTTGAAAGATGAAAACCCAGAAATTTCACTTCCCATGAAGCTAAATTCCTCCAATTTGGAGGAAGTTCACTTACCTAGTGCCCCCTAAGTAAGTTAAACTTCCACTCTTTTGTATTTGGAAATTTTCAATTCCCTCTTTTAATCCTCTAAAATAAAAAAATCAGCCAATCATATTTTCACAATTCACATCGATTAGACTCCCCGAAAATTGAATTCCCATGAAGTAACTTCCTGGGAATTTCAATTCCCACATAGAACCAAACGAGCCCTTATTTCTGAACAGAGGGAGTATGCTTTTATAGAAAGAAAGTTTTTTTTTGAACCGAAAAGAATTTGGCTTTAGGGCTAAAAACCTAACAGCCAAGAGCATCCAGATGGATGAGACTACAAAGCAAATCATCGTCAGGTGCATGTTGACTGTGATAGGCAAAACCAAGATGAGAAAGATGATACGCAACTTGATTAGCCTCACGATAGGCATGACGAATCTCAACATAATCGAAGAGGCCTAAAGTGACTAGACTGTCAAAGACAATCATTTCGGAGTCCCCTGTAGGCTTCCCAAGCCCCTTAAGGCTATTAATCACGGTGAGGTTGTCACCTTCTATTTCGAGGTTTGATATATGTAGTTCCCGTGCTGTTGTGATACCTTTCCAAGCCCCAAGACATTCAGTGCCTGCAACCGACTTTATGGGACAAGTTTCAGCCCCATAAAATATAGGGTTTCCTTTCTCGTCACGGATGATGTATCCATAGGTCCCACAACCAGAGGGTGCTAGAGCCCCGTCAAAGTTTAGTTTGAACACTCCGTGTTTTGGTGGTCTCCACTTTGTCCTTCTCCTATTTCCGGCTTTCGCGTTTGTGTGCTGTGGTCGGGGTTCACTGTCGTTGGTAGTGCCGTCATTGTTTTTAGTAGATTTCCACAAGAAGATTTGATCTTTAATGAAGGAGCATATGCTCCTAATGTCAGGTTTAACGTTGTTGAATAGAGATTTGTTCCTGAAGTACCAGATACCCCACCATGTGAAGGCGATTTTTTCAAATCTCTGTGGTCCTATGTTTTCTTTAATGTCACATAATATGTGGTTAAGATTGGTATCATCCCTAATACAGGTATTAAGCTTTAGGAATATTGCTGGGTCTGTCGATATTATAGTGTCTCGTGCGATAGGGCACTTCCATAGGAGGTGCGGAAGGTCTTCATAAGTGGAGTCACATTGTGGACAATTTGTAGGGATTCCCACTCTATGAGAAGCTAGTTTTACAGCTGTGGGGAGCCCATTTTTCGTGATTTTCCAAAGGAAAGTCTTTACCTTTGGTGGAATATCGAGATTCCAAATCGATCTCATGTCTGATTTATGATGGTGCTTCATGTTGTTGACCATGTCAATTGCCGATTTCGTTGAATACCACCCATTTTTACTCCATTTCCAGTATAGTCTATCCACATGAATATTTTTGGGTATGGGCATTTGTGCTATCTCATTGATTGTCGTAATTGGTAGATTCTGTTGGACGATATCGTGAAGTTTTTGAAGATCCCATGTTTTATTGTTTTTCAAGAAGAAACCTACCATGATATTAGTGTCCAATTGTTGAGGGTTGATTACCAGGTTAACAAGAGGAGCATCCCAAAACCAATGATCAAGCCAGAAGTTTATATGATCCCCATTACCAATCGACCAACGAATACCTTCCTTAAAGAGTGGAATAAGCTTTGTTAATTGGCACCATTGCCAGGATGTTACCCCCTTTCTAGTGTATTTTAGTATATCTTGCTGTTTTAGGTATTTTTCTCTAACTATTGTTACACATGGGTTTTGAGGTTCAGCAAGAATTATCCATATTAATTTTAGTTGCAACGCTTTGTTCATATCTTCCGATCCTCGCAGGCCCAGACCCCCATTTTGTTTAGATTTACAGATGTCAAATCAACTGATAAGTGGTTTATATTTTGGTCCTTTATTCCAGAGAAAGTTCCGGTTTATTTTGTCTAGTTCCACATGAACAGATTTAGGCAAAAGAAAGCACTGCATCAAATGCAATGGTTTTGCAGATAGGGTTGTTTTTATCAATGTGCAACGTCCCGCTTGAGAGAGACAATTGGCCTTCCATCGGTGAAGCTGGACTTTTGTTGTATTTAATAGGTCTTTGAAATCTTCTTTTGAAGTTCGTCCAGTAATGATAGGTCATCCTAGGTAGCTCCCCAGGTTTGTTGTGTATGCAATTTGCAGTTCATGTCGGATAAGATCCTTTTGGCTAGATCCCACATTAACTGATGTTTGGTATTGCGATTTATGCCTATTTATCTTTTGCCCTGAGAGAGTTGTGTACTCACTAAGAATGTTGTTTATCTGATTGCAAGCAGTCATTGAGGCAGTTGCAAAGATGACGATGTCATCTGCAAAGGCCAAGAAAGGGATTTTTGTTCCATTTCGTGTTAGTCTCAGTCCAATATGGCTCTGCGGCTTTGTCGATTCAGTTTGAAGTCCCCGACAGAGGACCTCATACATAATAATAAAAAAAATATGGCGATAATGGATCTCCCTGCCGCAACCCCCGCTGCGGCGTAATCATATCAGTTGGTTCATTGTTTACTAGAACTGAGTATGTAACTGTTGTTATGCATTCTTTGATCCAGTTAGAGAATTGATTAGAAAAACCTAGTTTTTGCAGAACTAGGAGAAGGAAATCCCATTCAACTAGGTCAAAAGCCTTTTCCATGTCTGGTTTCACATCCATCCAGCCAGATTGTCCTTTTTTATTAGAGAAGGAATGGAAAATCTCATTTGCTATTAGTATATTATCTTCTATTGCTCTCCCCGATGTGAATGCACTTTGTAGCGGGTTGATTATTTTGGGAATAAACTTTTTTAGTCTTGCCGCTATAATCTTTGAGATTATCTTGTATGTGGTTGAGCATAAGCTAATTGGTCTGTATTGTGATGTTGTCAATGGTTTGTCACACTTTGGTATGAGTGCTATGAAAGTATGGTTTGTTTGTTTTAAGATTCTCCCACTGAGGAAGAAACTCTTGACTGCCTTAATCACTGATGGTTCGATAATGTGCCAATATTTTTTATAAAAACCAGCAGGGAAGCCATCCGGGCATGGGGATTTGTCACTTGCAAGGCTAAACACAGCATTCTTAATTTCTGAGTTGCTGATTTGTCTTGTTAGCCAATTATTATCCTCATCTGTGATTTGTTCTTGTAAATTGTTCAGCAAGTTACCTGATTGATAGTGTCTTGGTTGCGTAGAGTATCGCTTTTGGAATTCGTTCTTGATGATGTCTCTAATCTCCTTTTCATTGGTCAGTGTCACCCCAGCCGTTGTTTGTATTTGTTTAATGATATTTTTGTTTTGGCGTCCTGTTGCTATCTTATGGAAGTATCTTGTATTAGCGTCAATTGAGGTGATATGGTTCTTTTTTGCTCTTTGTCCCCAGTATTTATGTTGGTAGCTTAGTGGAGTTGTGTGCTTGTTGGTTAGTCTTTTAATTTTGTTATCTAGGCTGCTTTTATATTTGTTATATAATCTTATCTGTAACTCCTGCAAGTCATTTTCTACCTAGTTTAGTTTCCTGAAGATGTTTCCAAATGTTATTTTACTCCAAATTTTACTCTTTTTCTTAACTTCCTGTAATTTTTTTGCTAGTTTATACATTTGTGATCCTGGTGGATTGTAGCGCCAAGTGTTTCGAATAATTGTTTCGTAGTCTGTTCTGGTAGTCCAGGCCGTTTCAAATTTAAATGGTTGAAGTTTTGGTTTTTGGCTGTCCATTAAGTCAAGAGTAATTTGCGTGTGATCAGATTTGATGAATGCGTGGTTTTTGGTGTATAGGTTAGGGAATTGATGTAGTAGGTTGTAGCTAATTAAAGCCCGATCTAATTTTTCGTAGATGTTATCTTGACAATGAGAGCGCTTTCTCCAGGTAAATTTGTTCCCACAGGTACAAGAGTCAATTAAGTTATGTGTCATAATTAGGTCATTTAGTCTACGAAACCTATTTATGTTTGCCGAGATACCTCCTAACTTATCTATGGGCTCTAGTATCTCATTAAGATCCCCAATGATAATCAGGGGCTCTTTTATATTCCAATTCTAGTTGAGAGTGTGGTCCAGAATAGATTTTTATCCCCCTCGTGCGGAGGGGCATAGACAAACAAAATTTCAATCTTCATGTTAAGGGTATGGTTTTTATATGTCTCGTGTATTATTCTACTATCTGAGTTTATGACTTCAAAGGTTTCATTTTGGAGTTGGGCTTCCTTCCACAGCAGACAAAGGCCACCAGACAAGCCAAAGGAGGGGCAGAAGTGCATTTTATCAAAACCGGGCTTCCTCCAACAATTATCTGGTGGAGGATTTTGCAGTTTAGTTTTAGCTAGCATTAATACTTTTATGTGGTTTGTTCTACAGGTTGATTCTATATGGGTCCAGATGTTCTTTCTATTCAATCCCCTAATATTCCAGTAGCTGAATTTCATATTACTATTTTTTGAGAGGATTGGTACTTCTAGAGTAGCTTACCTCATCGGCAGGATAGTGAGATACTATTATATGTTGTAAGGTAACTTTTGTAACTTTACTTCCTGAGTGTGTTTGTGCTGGATAGTTATTCAGCCTTATAGTTGTTGGTTCCTCCCTTCTTATAACAAGGCACTTTAGAATTAACGATCTGTTAATAGACCTATGCAGGTAGTAGGAGAAGGTCAAGTTAAGCCATTTACATTGCGTTCTGTCCGCATAATCTGTTCTGGAGGTGGTAGTTGAATCTGTTTGAGTTTTCCATCTCGTTGGGCAATTTTCAATGGCTTTAAGTGTTACGAGTATTGATTCAATACAATAGACTAACCTTACCAAAGAGCCTACAATACAATGATCATTAACAGTCCAGTTTATTGTACATGGAAAGAATTGTTGTCCTATCATAAAGCCTGACAGAGGCACAGATTGAATGTTGTAGATCCGTCTTGCCCCCTTATTTGTTGTTGAGACATTGTATGAGCTTGATGGAGGCTGGTGGCAGAGATCCTGCATAGATCCTATCAGTAGTGCTGGGGTCATTTGGCCATAATAGTGGCCAAAGGCTGTTTGCTGCCCCTTGATTGTAATGATTGAATTTGCCTGTAAAACAATAAGAAAGGTTATATTCTTACAAGTGGTACAATTGTATGTATATTGAGTGTGTTGAGTTTGAATAAGAGGAAGAATACTCAACTCAAACCAGAAGATGTTGAGCTGGATAAGAGTCATCTCCTTGAGTCCTTGAATCCTTTGTTGTAAGTTTTGTAAGCAATTCTGCAGGACCAGTTGGGAGTGCCTATGGTCAAGGGGAAAGAGCCCTTGAGCATCATTAGTGTTGCATATTAACTTTATGATATGTAAATAACTTATAATGATTAATTTAAGATAGGGAAGGCTTAGTGTGGCATTGCTTAAATCTTCTAGTTTGGATTTGAATAACATAGAGTCCCTTTTCTAGCAGAAACGGTTATTGATAACTTTCTGCTGGAGTATAGTGTGTGGAATATTTTTATATGAGCAATTGTTATGATTGTAGTCCTGGCAAAGATAAAGGAAATTGAGGGGGTTTAAGAGCTCACTAAAATGATCCATATTAGATGAAGTATTCCTTGTGAATAAGTAATTAGTGGTGTAAATATAATCAAATTGCCCTAGAGTGAATTCATGGTAGTTTGTATGACAAAATATGTAAGAACAGATGCAGACAGAAAGGAGATGGTGCTCCTGCATAACACTTAAGAGGTAGATATTACAGTAGGGGTAGATGGCATATATTTTACAACAAAAGGGGCCATCATGAACCTGCTGCATCACACAGAGGAAGTAGATATTACAAGGGAAATGAATATCAAATATCATACAGCAAAAGGGGCCATCCAAATACTGCTGAAAATTACACACTAGAGATTGAGTTTCTAATGTAACCCATACTGAACAAAAGGAGTAGTTGTTACAATAGACTGCAAGATTTTGCCAAGAAGTAGGGAGATTGAGGTTGGCAGTGAGTGTGCTTAGAAGGAACCAGTCCCTATTGCTTAGCAAAAGCTTGAAAATCATGGTGATTACTTTGAATTTTTGGTCCTCTTCAGGTAGAAGCTGGCAGTATCCTCCTCTCCTCCAGGGACCCTCCTCTTAAAGGAGCCAGAGGTGGAGACTTCATTGGGTGGAACTTCCATGGTGGAGAGCAGCTTTATGACGGTAGAGTTTGAGTGGATGGAATGAAAAGATAGCTCAGAGAGTAGTTCCTCTTGGGTATCAACATAGTCACCATCCACCATAGGGTCATCCAACAGGTAATCCTCCACTGCAAATTCATCCCCCTCAAGGACTTCCTGATTAGGATCAAACTGCAGACATGAGAGGATTTCAGAGTCCACCTCAGCTCCTATTTCAGAGAAGGGTAGTGGGTCTGGGAGGGGAAAGCCAAGCCCCAAAATTTCATCATTAGAGGGGTCTTGTTTCATGTTGGTGGGTGTTGGAGGTTGCTCAACATTGTTCTGCACAACAGAAGCCATCTCATCAAGCAGAACAGTGGGAGGGGCCACTTCAACCAGGCACCCAGGGCTCCCAATGAAGCCAGCAGCTGCAGGAGCTGGGCTACCAAGAGGAGCCACAAGGGGGTGGGAAGCAGCCACCTTGCAACCACCAACAGCTGGCAAGGGTTCCACAGTTGAAGCATCAGCAGATTTTTTGTGAGTAGAGGCACTGTCAGACTTGGTTTTGGAATCTCTTGATGAGGTGGAGAAGTTAGAAAGGGCTTCAAAGGCAATAGAAACACCACCTTTTCCTGAAATGTAGGGCTTGTTGCTGAAAGCTTGAATGGGGTTAGGAAGATTTAGAGCCTTGCCTTTCTTCCCTATCATGGTCCAAGTAAGACCTTCAGTAAGTGGTAGTCGGAGGACAAGTTTTTTTATTGTAACTTGAACCTTCTTCTGTTTGGGAATGTGTAAGGGACATTGGGTAAAAAGATGGTTTTGGCCCCCACAATTTCCATAGCCCTCTGGAAATTCTTCAAACCATATGATGTGTGAAGAAACTTCTTTTTTGTTGACAGGGATAAGAATTGTGTTGGAGATCTTATTAGAAAGGTCTAGGTTGACACAAATTCTGGCATATCTTGCATTAGGCTCCACAGTGGTATCAGCCTTAATAAAAGTACCAAACTGGTTGTGTTTGATAATGGTTTCAAGAGCCCCAGGTTTTTTTTGTAAATGTCAGGGATTGAGGTTATTCTCACCCACATATCAAGAGAAGTGGTGTTCTCTTAAAGGGGATAAAATGATTTCCTCCAGGGTCTGAGAACAATGAGTTGCCCATAGACATGGAAAGGGCGAGCCTCCCATACCAAATATAGGTCTCTAGGGTCAGAGAACCGGATTTCAAACCACTGGTTTGGTAGTTCCAATAACTGGAGATCTCCAAAGAGACCCTTCTAGTCACTAGTGATCTTGGTTTCGAGTTTGGTGAATTCGATTGGGGCACCAAAAGCTCTTTCATAGAGGATGGCTTTGGTTTCAAATCTGTATTTTGGCTGGTATTCTTGTAACTGGGAGAAGAAAGAGGTAAGATCAAGTTTCCCCTTTCCCTTATCACCCTTGAGTGACTTAGGAGGAGAGGGAGCTTTTTGTTGGTTTGTGGGGTTCGGTAGAGCCTCAGAGAGGTCCTCCTTCCCATTGGTTTGGGTGTTAATGGGGTTCGGAGGAGCCTCAGAGAGACTCTCCTTCCCAAGGGGTGAGTGGTGATTTGCCATGGGACAAACAGAAATCACAGAATACCAGAAGATCCAAGAGCCAACAGAAGAGATTAGATGAATAGCAGAAGGAGGAAAGTGAATTAAAGAGTGTGCAGTTAATTTAATGTTGTAATAGTTTATATATAGCGCATTTTTGGGGTGAAATTGTTGCTTAGCCCAGGCTCTGGAAGGCAACTGGACTTTAGAACAATTTGTTAGGGATAGGATTGCATACCTGTACACCAGAGAAGAGCCCATCAACAAGGACAGGCGACAGGAGGAACAATGATGAAGACGGCTAAAACTCCAAGAGGAACAGCCAGTCAAGCACCAAAACCAGAGAGAACCATCCAATCGAAGAAGACTGCCCACACTGAGGAAGTAACAGAGGCCCCTTTTGTTGTCAGTGACCTTCGTGCGTCTAAATCACCAAAGGTGTGACACGATGGAGCAGAAGAGGTCAACACCAGAAGAAAGACGCCCAGAACTGAGGTAGTAGATGGAGTTTCACCCATTTGGAGTGACACTCGTGATTATAGCTCCCCAAAGGGATGATTTGATTAAACATGGAGAGGTGAACCTAAGGACCAGGAAAAGCCCCTTTGCCTTGCTCGATTTCTGTCTCTTGTGCCAGATCCAGTACGAGTAACTCTTAATGGTGATAGGACGAATCCCAATCTGGCTTCTGAGCAAGTTTGGGGTTTGATTTGAGTAAAGATTTAGGGTTTTCTCAGATCGGATCCTTAGGTTCTGGATTGAAGGGGAGAGCTTTTTCAGATTTAGGGTTGAAAGCTTGTGGGTGAGGCAGCCTGGTGTGGTTTTTTTTAGCGCGTGACATAGCGCGTTCTTTGTCTGGGAAAAGGGTTTTTTTATAGAAAGAAAGTTTAGAATGTACATTTACAATTATTAATTAAATAAAAACAATATATTTTTCCCCTTTTTAAATAATAATAAAAATAAAAAATTAAGAGATTTAGTGAGAGATCAGCCCATAAAATAAGAATGTTCAACTTTATCCTAGAGTATTAATCATTGATGATTATCTAAATAAAATGAAACATCTCTAACTTATAAAGAAAAAAAAATATTGGACCCATGTACGGTCTGTGAAGGTAAACCAACGAAAGGAATTGCCAAATAACTAAATCTCTTATCCATAACTTAAGCATTAAATTAAACAAATCATTCGTGATACCTAACCTTACAAGTAATATCTCAGAAAATATTGTTAACACTAAAGCCCTGAACATAGACTTTACCGACCTATGCCACCTATGGCACTCTATTTGGAATCTTCGTAACAAAATCATTTTCCAAAAAGGTTCAAACAAGAACATAACCAATACCCTAACCCACACCATCGACAATATTCTATGCTGGAAAAAGGAAGAAAAAATAACCAATTTGCCCAAACAGATCAGGCCTCGCGACAAATTGATTTGGAAATATCCTCCAAAAGATATCGTTAAAATAAATGTAGACGCTTCTGTAAAAAATGGAATCCATTCTCAAATTGGTTGTATTATCAGAAATAATCAAGGTCGTGTAATTCGTATACACAAAAATAATAGCAACACAGACTCTGTGTTAAAAACAGAATGCTTTGCAGTTTTTGGAGGTATAAGACTGGCAGCAGAACTCAGGATACAGAAGACCATTATTGAAAGCGACTGTATAACCGTTATCAATGCCATCAACCGGATGAACGACACACCATGGGAAATTTCTCAAATAGTAGAAGAAATACAAGCTCTAAGCAAGGACTTTGAACTTATCAAATTCCAACATTGCTATAGAGAAGCGAACCGTGCAGCTGATTTTATTGCGAAATCGGAAAAGAGTTGTAGCTTTATTTTAGATTATAGCTGCGAATTCTAGAACATCATCTTTCTATATGATCATGGATACTTTTAGTATCCAAAACATTGCCTACTGTAAAAAAATAAATAAATAAATAAAATCTTTTGTACAAGGACAATACTTTATTCTAATTGATGATAGAAATAAAAATATAATAATTCATGTAGTATAGGAGAGAATCCTCTTGTAGATGACAATGATCTGGCTGGGCCGTTTGTGTTTATTTGGGAAGTTGCTTTCCGATTTTGTGAAAGATTACATGACAATGATAATTAATATGCTGTTATATAATTGGAGCAATGGCTACTGCCTAGGTTCATGCTTTACATGTTTATTAAATTGGAGCAATGTCTTAGTGTCTAGGTTCATGCTTTAACTGTGTAACATCACCCTTGTTTGCTAGTACCAAAAAAAATATTATAAATTATAAATACATTTTAAAATGCATTTCATAAAAAGCTATTGGACTGAATAGTGAAGATTCTCTGTAATCCTCTGTGTAAACCCTAAAAAAAATTAGGGTAAATTGCAACTAATATCCCAACCTTTAGGGATAGTTGCTTTCAATACCCTAACCTTGTAAAATTTTACAAAATATCCTAACCTATACCATTAGTTGCAATTAACACCCTAAATAAGTTTTTTAAATTAAAAAATTACCCACATCAAACAAAAATTACAAAAAATCACCTATATTTATAAAATATTTTCAATGAATCCCTAATACATTTTTAAAAAAATGAGAATTAAATAAATCTCTTACAATTTAACCCCATCTGACCCAACATCCAAAAATAATTATAATATATATATATACTCCTTTAAAATATAATATAATTACTTTAGCATCTACTCATTTAAAATTTTAATATAATCAATCAAAATAATTAATTATTTATCTAAAAATATACATTATAATTAAAATCTAAATTTATACTATAAGTCTGTCTCGATACATGCCGATTTGTGCATCTATATATTCCCTGTATATTATTTGATACGATATATAATGTCTTTTTGGCTAATATTATGTTATATATACTAAAACTAATACATAACATCTTATAATGTATCACACATAAATTTCATGGTATTAAAAAAATGATTCTATAAGAAATGTTTGACATAATAGTTTTACAAAAATAAAATAAAGTAGATTTAAAAAAATAAATGGTAAAATATACTATAACCATTTGCAATAAATAATTATATAATAAAGATATATTAAAAATAATATGGTAAAAAATAATAATTTTACCATATTATTTTTAATATATCTTTATTATGTAACTATTTATTACAAATGGTTATCATATCTCATACCATTTATTTATTAAAATCTACATTATTTTATTTTTGTAAAAGTATTATGTTTAAGATAAATAATTAATTATTTTGAGTAATAAATGCTAAAATAATTATATTATATTTTTAAAGGAGTAGATTTATATACCTGTTATAATTATTTTTGGATGGTGGGTTGGGTGGGCTGAAATTGTAAGAGATTTTTTTAATTTCAAATTTTAAAATATATTAGGAGTTTATTGAAAACATTTTATGAATATGGGTGATTTTTTGTAATTTTTGTATGATGTGGGTAATTTTTAAAATTTAAGAATCTCATCCAGGGTGTTAAGTGCAACTAATAGTATATGTTAGGATATTTTGTGAAATTTTACAAGGTTATGGTATTAAAAGCAACTATCCCTAAAGGTTGGGATATTAGTTGCAATTTACCCAAAAAATTATAAAAACTAGTATTATTACCCGCGCGTTTCGCGGTTTCTTAATTAATAAATTATATTTTTTTTTATCATAGTTATTACTAATAAATATGAGATTGTAATTTTTTTGATATTTTATATTGTTTTTAAAACACACACTTTGAAATTTTAGGCATGATAACATGAATAAGATAACAAATTTCTCTCGTGCATTATTTATATTTTTATTAGATATGATTTTGTACAAATATAGTCAAACTTCATCATATTCATAAATTTGAAATTAATAAAAATAAAAAGTTTGAAATTAGATATGAAAATTGATATATTAATAACGTTATATGCTAAAAGATTTGATATACATCTTTTAGGTAAATATTAATCAAGATATATATGACTATATTTGAATTATTTTTTATTAAAATTATTTAATTGTAATTATTAATGGATTTTTTTTGGTATGTGTCCATTTGGGGGCCAAATTTTAACCCAATGTTCATTTTCCTCTTGAAATTAGGTGAGTGTCCCAAATTTCCAATTTTGCCCCTACCCTTATAAAATTTAATAAATCAGGTCGTCTCGTTCTTCTCTTCGCATCTCTTCTCTCCTGGTTCTCTCTCTCTCCCTCTCGCGTCCTTGCCGATCTCCGTCGCCATCTCTCTCCACCGCCGATCTCAGTCGATCTCCGTCACTATCTCTCTTTACCGCCATCTCTCTCTACGTCGGCGACCACCCGACTCAATCTATCCCGTTTGCAATCAAAACCCAACAACGACAGCGACCACCCGACTCCCCCGCTGCTTTCTAATGCCTCCCTTTGGACCGTCAAGATCAGCCAGCACAAGCCAGCCCCCGGCACCAGAGTAGCTTCCCTCGCCGGGTCCCGGGCTGATGACTCGGTGCCGTTCGAGATGTCAGTAGAGAACGCTTTAAAGCTTCTCGGCGTCTCGGAGGGGGCCTCTTTCGATGCTATCCTTCGTGCTAAGAATTCGATAGTGGCCTCTTGCTTGGCGTATGTGATTTTATTGAATCCAATTGTTCATTGCTTATCTAACAAGAGAAGGTGGGCTGCAAATCTGTCGTGGAGGCCATTCAATAAAATCCCAGAGTATTCAGATCTAGCTTGTGGGTTAAATGGTTATACAATGTTCAAGCTTTCAAATGGACATTGAAATAAAAAATTGGAATGGTTGTGTCTTAATTGCATGCAATTGTTTTGATTTTGGTACAGAACAGTACCTTGCAACTAGCTATTAAATATTTATTTAATTTCTCAACCCAAAGTACTTAGTTCATTTACATTAAAATAATATTAAACCCCCAAATTGCATATTGTATATAAAGGGTGCCATTTCCATTTCAGAATTCATACATTCATTCATTTCATTCTATTCACCTCCCCTTCTTATATACCTAAAAAAGTGTAACCACTTTGTCACTAAATAAAAGCCCCTAACGAAAACCCTAGGATAGGAAAAAGTGTAATTAGTAGTGTCACCACAATAAAAAAAAATTAAAAATGTAACTAGCTACTGTTTTCACCACTATAAAAAAAAGGTCATCGACACTGTCATCACTATAAAAACAGGGTCATAGACATTGTAACCAAAGGAAAACCATAGGACAAGGGAAGCACAAACCTTAAAGGGGCTAATGAGAAGCCAAAATACATGTGGTGGACAATTCTCGTCCAATATATGAATAGGGAAGAGGGTCATAAAAGCTGTAACCAAAATAAAAATAAGGTCATAGACACTGTAATCAAAGGAAAAGCCTAGGACAAGGGAAGTACAAACCCTATAGGGGCTAATGAGAAACCAAAGTACACGTGGTGACAATTCTCCTTTAATATATGAATGGGTAAGAGGGTCATAGACGCTGTAATCAAAATAAAAACAGGGTCATAGACACTGTCACCACTAAAAAAACAGGGTCATAGACACTGTCACCACTATAAAAACAGGGTCATAGACAATGTCACCGCTATAAAAACAGGGTCATAAACATTGTAACCAAAGAAAAACCCTAGGACAATGGAAACATAAACGTAACCCTATCGAGGCTAATGAGAAGCCAAAATACACGTGATGACAGTTCTCTTTTAATATATAAATGAGTAAGAGGGTCATAGAAGCTGTAACCAAAATAAAAACACGGCCATAAACACTGTCGCCACTATAAAAACAGGGTTATAGACACTGTAACCAAAGGAAAACCTTAGGACAAGGGAAGCACAAACCCTATAGGAGCTAATGAGAAGCCAAAATACATGTGGTGACAGTTCCCCTCTAATATATGAATGGATAAGAGAGTCATACATGCTGTAACCAAAATAAAAACAGGGTCATAGACACTGTCATCACTATAAAAACAAGGTCATATACACTGTCACTACTATAAAAACAAGGTCATATACATTGTCACCACTATAAAAACAGGGTCATATATAAACACTGTAACCACTATAAAAACAGGGTTATAGACACTGTCACCACTATAAAACCAAAGTCATAGACACTGTCACCACTATAAAACATGGTTGTAGACACTGTAACCAAAGGAAAACCCTATGACAAGGGAAGCACAAACCCTATAGGGGCTAATGAGAAGCCAAAATATGTGGTGACAATTCTCTTCTAATATATGAATGGGTAAGAGAGTCATAGACGTTGTAACCAAAATAAAAACAGGGTTATAGACACTGTCACCACTATAAAAACAGGGTCATAGACACTGTAACCACTATAAAAACAGGGTCTTAGACACTGTAACCAAAGGAAAACCGTACCCTAGGACAAGGGAAGCACAAACCCCATTAAAACATGTGGTGACAGTTCTCGTCTAATATATAAATGGGAAAGAGGGTCATAGACGTTGTAACCAAAATAAAAATAGGGTCATAGACACTGTAACCAAAATAAAAAAAAAAAAGGGTCATACACACTGTAACCAGAATAAAAATAAGGTCAAAGACACTGTCACCACTATAAAAATAGGGTCATAGACACACCACTATAAAAACGGGGTCATAGACATTGTCACCACTATAACATACTAACCAAACGGAGCCAACAAATTATATTCTACCATGATGGGAGCTGAATGTCAAACAAGGATATATAGAAAATTAGCAACCACTTCCCACAAAAAAAAGGATATATAGCAACCACTGCACTGAGGAATCCAAAGCTTCGCCAAAATTAATTTGCTCATCTTTTTACCATCTTTCTCAGAACCAATTCGTATCAATCAAAAGCAACTAAGTAATTACTTAATTAATTCCTATACATAGCTAATCAGACGATCACCTTAATTCACGATCGCTAAATGAGTTAAACGTATACTCTGCAGATTGGGCTCCAAGCCGCCGTTGACTATTGGATGAGTCGTACCGGGCGATGGCCTTCATGAGCTGCTCGAGCACCTGCTGGACCGTCAACTCGTCAAGCACTGGAGGTCGAACTTCCTGGCCAGCTCCTCCAGCCGCTTCTTCGTCACCTTCACCTCCTTGCAAGCCAACGCTCGTTTAGGCTCCAGATCCGACTTCGCGGTGACTACCGGCGGCGTAATTGCTGTCCCCTAGTCCTCGTCGCTTCTTTATGTAATTAGTAATGTGAAGACAAATTTTTCCGAAGCATGGAGAAAGGGGAGAACGGAAGGAGATCTGAATGGTAGAATAGAAGAAACGAGGGTTTGTTTTAATTAAAACAGGGGTAAAATGGGGATTATTGAAAAATTCTGGACATTTACTAGCAAAGCCAAACCCCTAGGACAATTTCTAAATATGTTATTGTAAAAGGCCTTTGGGCCAAATTTTTTCATTATTAATTAAGGTGGACACATAAGATGATAGGTGGATACAGGAAATCATTAATTGACGTGACTTAAATTTATTGGATACTCATTAATTGACGTGTCAAAAAAATCCGGGTCAAATTGCACCAGAGAATGACATCGCACCAAAGCCCGCTACGTGGGATTTTTACGTCTCTGTTTTATTTGTTATTAAAATGTAACTAAACCAACATATGATAAGCATATATTACCTAAATTAATTAATTATATAATTATGTACATATTTGTACACGTATATCCTTTATATGAAATAAATCCTTAGTTGTTGGTGTATTATATAATAAGATATAGAGAATAATTTTTTTATTATTTTATATGAAATTTGTATGGAATATGATTTAGTAAAAATATATTCAAACTTCATATATAAAGATAAGTGTATATATTTCTTTTTTGAATCAATTTTTCAAAAACCACTCCGGGGCGCTGTTTAAGATTTCATTCAATATAATAATATATTATATACAGTAATAGAAAAGATAGGATTTAAATCAATATACTCCGTATTAGATCATGTTAAATAGTACTAACAGATTATATAAATTAATCTAATATCTTAAGATTATGTAGATTTTTCTAGGTAAAATATTTATAAAATAACATAAGGTAAAATGATAAGATTTGTAAGATATGAGGTTGAATATTTATAATAAAAATTAATTTAATCATTAATTAAAATGGACACATACGATGACACATGTATAAATAGATGGGTTTATTGTCTATCCGAACAATGGCCTAACCCCAAACACTCCCAATGAAAACCCTAACTCCTATCCCGCCGCCACCAGCAACTCGGCCCACACGCCAAATGTCGGACCTCCGACCACCCCCTTCAATCAACACAAGCAGCCTTCTCCTACCAAGAGCGCAAGAACCAATAGAAGTGATATCTTACTCAATCTAGTGAAAAAAGTGAAGGAAATTACATCCAATTCCTCAGTTTGGCTGAGATGTTTCAACAAATGGAAGGAGAAGCAAAAATTCTTATTGATTTCAAGAAGGAAATCTGTTATAGGTCGGTGGTTAAGGCGGCGTTTGGGCCTCGGTGTTCGGCGGGTTCGCTGGCGTTCTTCTATCCCTCACGGTAGCGAGATCTCTTCTCTTCTTCGTTGCCCTTTGTCACGACCGACCCCTTGGGGGTGGTCTTTCATTCCCTGGTGGCGTTGTCGATCCTTCGGATTGAATGTATATCACACCCTTCAACTAAACACCTACCATATTTGTGCTGCTTGGCCATTTCATGACCAACACCGGTCTCTACTTGCCCCAAAAGTTGGGTTGCAATTACCTTATACATTCACCATGTACACCCCGCAGATCCGTTTTAGGCCATCTACTAACGATTGTTGCTCAGTAAGTCTGCTCCTCTCTCTTATGATACACTCGATCTATCCTATTGCTCACCAGCAAATTTTCGATATTTATCATACTTGCGTATGTATTGGGGTTCATCGCCCTCCTTTTACTACCATATATGTGTTCACGTGCTTTGTCAAGCTCTTCAGTTGTGTTGCATTTTCGAGGTTGTGCTGCTGGTTTTCTTGTTCACCTTTCAGGTCTTCGGTTTGTCTATGTAAGTTGGGTATGTTGGATGGCTTTTCGTCTACTCATACTCTGTCAAAGCTCAAGGTTTTCGGTTTCGATCAACTATTTCAACCGTTCTTCGGCCTACAACCCACTATATTTTTGAACTCTTCTTTGAGAAGAGCTACCCAACTATATCTACTAAAATTTGAATTCACTCTGAACTTGCTTTGGTCAGTTTGTGTTGAGTACAGCTCCTGCCAGGCATGTTCAATTGTTGCTGATTTGACACTTGAATTTGTATCATCTCTTTATACAACTTTTATGACCAGACTACAAATGATAATGGGCAGTTGCTCACTCTGTTTCTTGGTTTTTGAGGTGTGCAGATGGAGTGCCTTTGTGTCTTGTTGCTCAAGAGCTCTCGGCCACAGTTTTGGGGTGCTTCTCTCCCTGTTCTGCTGTTGCTTTGAGTGGTGCTTTCCCTGCTGCCGAGACGATCCAGCGGTGTGCTCTCTTGCCTACCTTGAGGTTGGGTTTTTAGGTTCACAACCACCTACATTCAAATATAAAGGCTCACAAGCCCACTACAACTATCCGACTGGTTCTGATAACCCTTCCAGGGCCTATATACCCATCGGTTGTTTAATCTTATATGTTTTTTCTTCTGTTTTCTTCTTCTTATTCAGTGGCACTCTCTTCTTATATTACATATTTAATTTTTATTATTACCTTCATACTCTCTATACCAACTACTACTCCCCTCTTTTCTTGGTTGTTTGTCTCTGCAGGTTCTACATTCTAAGGGGTTGTCTTCCTCGTGCTACTGCAAGGGTGCTGCTGCTGCTACTCATTTCTGTCTGCGCCTGCCATTGTCTCTGCCATGGATACAGTCCAACTGTTTTGGGGATTGCTTCAAGATTCACCCTCGTAGGTGCAACAGATTTTACAATAACAAAATTACAAACTCAAGGCTCACAAGCCCATTTACATTACATAATTGCAGTTTTATTACCACAAAAGATCCTTGTTCATCATCATGAATTGGGCTTTTTTGGTTGTATTATCTCTTACTACCTTGCTTGCTCTAATTTTTATGATATGTGTCACAAGAAATTCTTATCGGCAGTTATAAGCTATTACAATCCTACAACGTTTTTGGGCTGTTTTCATACCGCCTATGATATGTTTTACTATCAAAACTATTTCAGCTCTGCTAGGTTACTGCTAGTTACGCTCAATTTCAAGTTATATCTTGGTTATGGAAAAATTTTGGTTGTTTCATCCTCTAGCCTGCTGCTGTTTGCTTGCTTGTTTGTCCTTCTTTTCAGGTGGTGGAAGGGAGTTTTATGTCTTCGCTTGCTGAATGGCTGCATGGACGAGCTACCCAAGCCGCCTCGAAGTCGTATCCTTCGCCAAGAATTCAGATTGGCTGGACAGATAGGGCCCCTTCTACATGATCTGTTGACTCACATTCACCACTTTTATAACATAAACTATGGCTTACAAGCCCACTTCCAAATGCTATTTCATCCTCTTAAGCCTCTTAACAAGGCAGATGTAATGTCTACAACATATGTTCATTACATCACGTGTGAGCCACAGTTTTACTCCTTACCTTTCCACCAAGTTTATGATATGACTAGTTGCTATAACCATTCCTCTGCCCCATTTACTATCAATTCTTGTAGTATTTTGTCTCCTGACCTGATCAAATACTCTTATATATCTACTCTTGCTTGCTTTGTTGTGTTACACTGCAGGTGGAATGCTTGGTGTGTTTGCAATACACTGCTTGAGGCCCTTTGGTTCGGGGTTAACTGCCCGTATTGGGGTTCTTGCATTAGTCTTCGCTCTACCTGCAACATCCACCTTGGGAGCCTGGTTTATCTCCCTCGGATTAGTAACCAACAATACTATGAAAAAACACTGTGGCTCACAAGCCCATCAAGTTTTGTTATTCAAACTAAATAAACCTCACAAGGACCTCGTAATTTTACTATACTGTGACCACTACATCCACTATAAACATTTTACGTATAACTTTTATTCAAATCAATATCATCCCAGGGAGAATATAGCTTCTGTACTTCACCTGTATTATAAAATCATTACTCGTTTATTCTATAACTCGAATATAAACCGATCAAGTTATCTATTCACCAATAGTAAGAAATCATTCGCGAAAATCATTAACACGTACATTCCCGATGTATCGACTTTACAAGTTCATCTGCCTTTCCAGGTTCTCATGCCTTCATTAGTGCCCCTACAATATACATTGCTTATATACACCAACTTTTCGTATGTAAAAATTAATCTATCATTGACTATGATCAATAGTTTTCGCACACAATTACCGATCTTAAAAGGTTTCCTATGAATATATGCTCCTGGAACTGCTGCGGTATGAAAAAACGCAATTTCTGGACGAATACGGAAATATTCTGTAAAAACAATTACATCAACATTTTAGCCCTTATTGAAACAAAAGTTAATAATCCAACGCCAGATAACTACTGGAAAAAATGCGGATTCTCCAGCATTGCCTTTGATCCTGCCATTGGCTTCTCTGGCGGGATCTGCTTACTTTGGCAAGATCTTTCCCCTTCTGTGGGGGAAATTGCACTCATATCTGTAAACCATAGATTCATTCATATAAATTATCATGATGAGGTTCTTAAAAACTCATTTGCTATTGTTTTCGTTTATGCTCCTCCAAACCTCGTCGCAAAGGACGGTTTCTGGGACACTCTAGTTTTATACACATCCAACCTAACCTTACCTTTCTGTCTAATGGGCGATCTGAATGAAATTGCCATTCCTGAGGACAAGCTGGGAGGCATTGTTCAGGCAAACAACCGATTCACAAGAATCCAACATCTGAAAAACACTCTATTACTTCATGATGTACCCACTTACGGGGGGAAATACACCTAACAAAGGAAAAAAACTGGATCCCAGAATAACAATTTCGCTAAATTAGATCGACTGCTTGCTCAAAGCGACATCATCGACCTATATGATGGATTAAGGGTGAAAATTCACCCATTTACAAATTCGGACCACGCGCCGATATCTATGGACCTCAGATCCCAATTAAATTTACCCAAAAAAACCTTTCCGATTCGAACTGGCTTGGACCGATAAGCCTGATTTCAAAAACATTGTGAAACAAGCTTGGCGGGAAAACGCGGCAGGTTCAAACCAATTTAAATTGGTCAAGAAAACAACTTTACTTAAGAAATTGGCAAAAAATGGCATAAGGAAAACTTCAATAACATACATAAACAAATATTTGAAACTGACGAAGAAATCATGCGCCTACAATAGATTCTGATTAAAGAACACATAATAGACATCTTTACCCATCACAACAGATTACAAAATAAAAGAGAAAGAATGCTTGACTTTCAGAGGCGTTATTGGAGCCAAAGAGCAAAACTTAAACACGCAAATTTAAATGATTGTAACTCTGCATACTTTCACAGAATTGCCTCTGCTAAAAGGGGGAGATGGGTGATAAAACACTTAACCTCTGCTTCGGGACTACACCTCGACCATTCCTTAATTAGAACTGAGTTTGTTAACAGCTTTCAAGCACGTTTTAAATCTTCGTATAATCATAACATCCCCTTTTCAGACGATCTTCAAGTAATCGGTCATGAGATCTCACAAGAGGATAATAACAAACTAACCTCTGTGGTTACTAACGGAGAAATAAAAAAGGCTTTGTTCTCAATCAAATCTGATAAGACTCCGGGTCCTGATGGTATGCCTGCGGGTTTTTACCAACACTACTGGGATGTAGTCGGACCATCGATAATAAGGGTTGTCAAGGCATTCTTCCACTCGGGGAAATTGTTACGACAAGTTAACCATACTTTCATCACCCTCATACAAAAAATAGATAACCCTGAAATAGTCAATCACTTCAGACCTATCAGTCCTTGCTCTACAGTTTACAAAATAATTTCAAAAATACTGACAAATAAAATATCAAAAGTTTTCGACAGATTGATTCATCCTCTACAGAGTGCATTCACTAAGGCAGAGCCATTCAGGATAATATTCTGATAACACACGAAATATTTCATTCTTTCCGTACATCAAAAGCAAAATGTGGCTACATGGCTATCAAACTAGATATGGAAAAAGCTTATGACAGAATTGAATGGCCTTTCCTTTTTGCGGTTCTACAAAAATTTGGTTTTCATGATAAGTTCATTCTTTGGATTAAAGAATGTGTACAGACGGTTTCTTACTCAGTACTGATTAATGATGAACCATCATCACCTTTTCAACCTTCTAGAGGTCTTAGACAGGGTGATCCTCTGTCTCCGTTTCTTTTTATCCTCGTGGCAGAGGTACTTGCCAGAACGCTACAACGACAATCAACAATTTCAAAAGACCTAGGCTTCTCCTTGGGTCACCCGGGTATTAGGATACCATTCCTAGCTTTTGCTGATGATATTATGCTCTTCGGAAAAGCTAACCAAACAACGTGTCACAACCTTTCTAACATTATACAACTGTTCTGCTGTATATCGGGACAAAAAGTAAATTTACACAAATCTAGCTTTCAAGTTTCTGCTGCTACCTCAGTTACAGCAATTCAAACTATATCAACTTCCCTGGGAATACCGCAAACTAACAATCTTGAGAAATACCTTGGCTGTCTAATTGTCAATGGCAGGGTAAATCGTGATACTTTTGCAGATGTAATTCTGAAAGCGAAACAACAACTATCTAAATGGAAAGCTTCATCTCTCTCTGCTGAAGGCCGGAAAGTTCTCATAAAATCAAACCTCAGTGCCCAACTGATTTTTATTATGCAAGCTTTCATGTTGCCGCAGACTATTCTGCGGGAGCTAGATAAAGTTTACAGACAATTTTTCTGGAATAAAGGACCAAATTCTACACCTCTTGTCAGTTGGGATAAAATCTGCTCTGACACACTACAAGGTGGCCTAGGCTTATACAAAGCAAAAACAATGAACGTAGCCTTACAGATGAAATTACTTTGGAAATTTTTGGCTGAACCGCAGAACATCTGGGTTCGAGTCATCTCTGCTAAATATCTTAAAAGTACTCACTTGATGGACTACGACAAGAAAGGTAACACCTCATGGCAATGGTCCAAAATGATCGGAATTCGACATCTGTTCAGGCCGGGTCTCCGTTGGTCTATCGGTGATGGACGCTCGGTTAAGTTCGGAAAAGATAATTGGGTCCTTAACACTCCCTTATTAGACTCAGCTACAACCCTGATCAGTGGTACCATTGCCGATTGGCAAGTTAACCGCTTTATAACAACTGAAAAAAAATGGGATGTGGATAACATTCAACATGACCTACAGGATAAGCTCAGCTCGACGACCATAAAGAATATACTAGAAACTAAATTACCAAATAACAATCTCACTGACAGACTCTATTGGGGTCCTAGTAGGAATGGCTGGTTCTCGATGAAATCAGCGACTTCGATAATTTCGATGCATGAGGGTGATCTCAGCTTTGAATGCCAGTGGTTGTGGAAACTTGACATCCCACAAAAGATCAAACACTTCTTTTGGAAGATCTCTCGGGATGGCCTGCCTACGATTGAAAGGCTACAGCGAATCCATATTGCGGTTCCATCAGACTGTTGCTTCTGTGACTGCACAACAGAATCTACACACCATATTTTTGTTCAATGCCCATGACCCAAACCCTACTCAAGGAACTTCGCATTACTATTCCTACTCTTAATAATATCGATCACCTTTCTAAACCCAGTATTATTCTGTCTTCCATCTACAATACGATTGGCAAGCTGAATATGTGTTCCCTGGCTTTCGCCTGATGGTCCCTTTGGTACTTCTGGAACCAGCAAACTTTCAATCAAACTATAAAATTTCCGTTTCGAGAAATTGCTCTTTTCTGTCTTTCTACTCGTATGACCTGGAAGGACTGTCGAGATACAAAGGAGGATACCCGAATCATCACAGTCAGCCCCTCTCCACGGGATGATGTCATTACAGAAACAAATAGTGCAGAACCTATGGTTCGCACTAAAGGTTGGGATAAACCTCCTCAAGGTTTCCATAAACTGAATTTCGATGGTTCTTATCGCCAGTCGGGAGACGCTTCCTATGGTTATGTCATCCAAGACGAGTTTGGTCTTGTGTGTGATTGGGGCTCGGGTAGGTGTAATAACACATCGCAAGTTTTCGCTGAAGCCTTAGGCCTTCACAGGGGTGTGTCGAGGGCTAGAGAACTCGGCTTTCATAATCTCCTTATTGAGGGAGACTGTTTGATCATCATAAAAGCTCTCCTAGGTGACTGGTCGTGCCCTTGGAATATCGAGCTACTGATGGCTGATACGTGTTTGAATCTTATTTCTATTTCTAATGTTGTTATTCGTCATATTTTCAGGACATCAAATGTAGTTGCGGACAAGATTGCATGTCTGGCTTACTGTTGCCCTGCCGATTATAGCTTGGATACTGATCAGGATGTCCAGATTCTCGTCCGCTCGGACGCTCTAGGAAAGAATCCTCCCCGTCGGCATCTCTCCTAATTCTTATCCTGCTTCCAAAAAAAGACGGGGTTATCGTCTAACGTGGCTTAAATTTATTGGATCATCATTAATTGACGTGGCAAAAAACCCGACCCAGAATGCACCAGAGAACGACACATAAGCGAATCGCACCAGAGCCCGCCACACAGGATTTCCACGTCTCTGTTTTAGTATTATATATTGAAGTTTAAATCTAAGCAATTAAATATTTCCTTTTTTTTAAATCGTATTTTCTAGAAAATCCTAAAAATGAAAAATTCATTGATTTCAAGGGTTAATGCGTTAATAGAATCAATCTATCTATATCTATATCTATATAAAAATACTAAAACAAAGACATAAAATGGGCTCTGGTGCAATTCGAATATGTGTTATATTTTGAAGCAATTCGCATACGTGTGACATGAAACGGGCTTTGGTGCAATTCGAATATGTGTCATATTATGAAGCAATTCGCATACGTGTGACATGCTGGATTAACATGGTGTTATCTTTTTTAGCCACATCAATTAATAAGTCAATATAATTTTGCCATGTCAATTAATGGTCCTACTTATTCTTATAAATATTCAACCTTATATCTTAATTAGTTAACAAAAACTTATCTTTTTAGATCAAATAATCTATCCAATATTACATCAATTAATAAGTTATTATCATATCTTACTTTGTTATATTTTATTAATATTTTGTGATTTATTTAAATAAATCTAATTAGTTTTGATAAAATATATACCATTAGTTCTGATAAAAAAATATAAATCTAATTATTTTTGATAAAATAAATAATACCCATATTTGAACCAATCTAATTAATTTTATAAGAGAACAAATAAGATTCATCTAGACTCAACGATGGTTTATATATACTAAAACTGATGTATTGCGTTCTATGTGGCTTGTTGTGGTTGATTCTAGGATAAAAATTAATAAAATAATATATTGTCATACTTTATAGAAAGTTATATAAGCCACAATCTATATATATAGTTCATTGACAAAAATATAAATAAAACATATTTCATAGTCATACTTACCAAAAATATTAATAGATAAATATGTAGTATTTGATAGGTGATATTTTATTTATATCTACATTATATTTTGGTGGAGAGAATTATTTATATCAAAATTATTCATTTAATCATTGTTATTTTATTTATATCTATAATATTTTTTGAGGCCAAAATAAATTATTAAAATATTATGTAGCCACAGCCCTTTCGTGCATAGATATTTTAGTAAACTAATGTAATTAATATGTAATACATATTTAATAAAAATGGACAAAGTTATTACAGTTTATAGAAAGTTATCATAAGTCACAAACTATCTATATATATATTTTTTAATTAATTGATACAAATATAAATCAAAACTATTTCATAGTCTTACTTACCAAAAAATATTAATAGATAAATATGTCGTATTTAATAGGTGCTATATTATTTATATCTATATTATTTTTAGAGCCAAAATAAATTATTAAAATATTATATAACCATAATATCTACCCAAAATTAATTAGTGCATAGATATTTTTGTAAACTAACACAACTAAGATATACGGAGTACTACATACGAAGTATTTTAATTAAAAATAATATTAAAATATTAAAAAACCAACTATTTATTAAATTGAGATTTAGTTAACAATATATTAGAAAAAATTTACCTTATAAATATGAATTTTATTTATATTTTGAGAGAATCTAAATAAAAGTTATTTAGATTATATAATATGTCAAAATAATTTTATTTGTATCTATAATATTTTTTGAAAAAAATTATTTATATTTATATTTTTATTTATTAGAATTCATCTATATTATTTATATTATTATATTAACTTATTGTCCGTGGACAGAATGGGAACTACACTAGTATTATATATATAATAAGACATGAATTTCTATCCTTTTTAATATGGAACTTTGTAACATCATCCTACAGAATGATCATGGGGGTGCTGCAGAGGCATGGACAAGGGTCTCCCAAGGGTGATGAGGGTGGAGTCGTGGACCAAGTAGGTCGTTGGACGGTGAGGGAGAGGGTGATGGAGGTGTACACAGTGGGGGGGCTGTGTGGTGGTGGGTTTGTGGATTGGTGGTGTTGGTAATGGATTGTTGATTGGGGATTTCTAGAGAGATAAGAAAGCTCTTCTCTCGATCTAGAAACGTTTTTAATTCAATTCTTTTACAATAAACACATGTATTTATATCCCAACTAAAAAATAGAATTTAAAAAAAATAATACTTATATTTTATTTTATATTAGTTCCAAATTTGTAAAATAAAATAAATTTATGAACAAACCGCGCAAATGCGGGGAAAAAGACTAGTTCTTTTTTTTATTAAGTAAAGATTCGAGATCAGGCAAGCCTAATTCTCGAGAGATCGACGAGTCGGCAGGCGAAAACCGCCTAAACATACAGTACAAACAGAAAAAGGCGCAACAAAATAAGTAGAAAGAAACTCTACAAAAAGACAACCTATGCAGAACTACTCCCAATAAGTTGAGGACGTCGACGAAGAACGAAGCCAAGCACCATCGAACAGTAGCACCGCCGGCCAGCGATACTACAGGAATCTAACTCCTAAGGGTAGTGCAGACAAAACTCTAAAAAAGCTCCTTCCTGGATACGTAGTCGCCCTGAAAGCACCACCACGACCCCAATCACTCTCGAATCTGGATTCCACGACCCTAACCAAGTAGAAGAACTCCGAGAGACACTGATGTAGAGCCACACACTACTCTTTCAAAAACGCCAATAAAGTTATTTTCCAAGCCCTTTCAGTGTTTGAACAACCCTTTCAAGAATTTAGGTCAAACCCTTTCGGGATTTTGATCAAACCCTTCTGCAAATTTGTTCAACACCTTATAAAGGCCATAATTTTATTCCATTATAATTATATAATAATAAAATTATTATTATTATCTCTTATTTTTTTCTTTTTTTTCTATTGTTTTTTTTACTTTTTTTTTTCTTTTTTTTTTTGAGATTGGAGCTTAGTGTCCAAGTTGAAAAAAACCCTTGCATGCCAAAGAATAGTGCAACATTAGCACACCACCGCGTAACAATCGAGCAAGGAAAACTCCTGGCTTGCACGACACGGAACACCGCCAAGACAATAAGAGAGGGGTTTTAACAGGGCTCGAATGAGCCTTTGGGACGCCGCCAACAACGAGGTTGCACGAATGGAGTACTGTCAAAGAGCGAGAGTAGTCAGGGATGCCAGATGGAGATGGTGGCCGGGTGGCAAAAAATAGAGCATATTGGAAGCTTGGGAGGCACCAAGGAGGCGCCGGAGGACTCAATTGAAAGTCGATTCAGGGAGGAGAATGGTAAACCCCAAATCAACAAGGGAAGTCGGACAAAGGAAAACGAGAACCCCAAATTAGATGATGAATAAGGGACTACAATTTGCAAAAATCACGAGCCAAAGGGGACATCCAGAGGCACGGGGAAGATGAACACAAACGCCACAACCCACCCATGAGAGATGGGAAGGGGATTGATCGAAAGGGCTGGCCAGAAAGAACTCGAGAGGAGAAAGATCTTGAGAGGACCATGGGTATCGAAGACGTCGAGAACGAAAGACAACCAAACCGACGTCGAATGAGTGATCAGCACACTCTGAGCGAGAAGGAGACGAGATGACCGGTGTCGAGCTGTGGTGGTGGTTTGGTACTGGAAGTAGGTTATTCAAGCCAAGGAGCGGGCTGGTTGCACCTAGAGAAGGTTTGGACTATCGAAGGAGGTTTGGGACTCTCTAGAAGAGAGGGTGGGTTTTCTCTCACATGCTCTATACACCCTAAAGATCCCCTAGTTATGACTAATTCTTCGCCTCCGCTATATACACCACAAACCCTGCACGTCAATTCCGACGTGCAAGGTTAAAGTGGGTTAATTAATTATGACGAAACTAATTAAAATAACCCAACCTTTAAAGGGGTGTTAAAAATATATCCCTACCTTTCAAATGTAAGATAAATATCTCGACCTTTTTAAGAGATGGTAATATAATATCCCAAAATTTTCTCCCCCACAAAAATGCTTACATGGCACATATGTGGCAAAAAATAATGATCATATTCACAAGTATGCCCTCGGATCTTAATGCTCGAATTATACAAAGTATAGTCTAGATTGTCATGATAATTTTTTTAAAAATAAAAGTCTATTTTGTAACTAAAAAAAATCATTCAATTTAATACGTTTTTATAGATTATAATTAAATTTAATCAAAACAAATATAATAAAACAAGTCAATATTTAAAATATAATTTTCAATATCTTGATTGTGTAAAATATCATTCAAGTTTATTAGATTAAATTAGATTGTTTTTTAATTTTATCTTATTTTTTTTATTTTGGATTTAATAAAAAATAAAAAAAATTACATTCTTTTATATATTTTTTAATAATAATAATTTACTTCTTATATATAAATGAACACCATTGAATAATCTAAATAATTAAATTTTCATTTCAATTTCGTAGTAATATAAAGTTTATAATTGACAAAATATTCTTCAGTTTTGATAAGTTAAATCACTAGCTAATCATTTACTAATTGAAAATATGTTATTTTTCTTTACATTTTTTTATTTGGCTTGTTATAGATATTGATTTTAAAAAGATATAAAAACTTAGGTACAAATTAAATCTAAAATTACGAAAGTTTATTAAATAAACTTTTAAACTCATCTAATTTAATTTTATATGTTTTATTTGAATTGAAAATACATGAGTAATACAATACAAAAAATAAGAATTTTATTGGAGAGAAATCATTAGAATATTATATTACCATCACTTATAAAGGTCGGGATATTTATCTTACATTTGAAAGATTGAGATATATTCTTAACACCCCGTTAAAGGTTGGGTTATTTTAATTAGTTTCGCCATTAATTATTTAAAAGTGCTAATTAGTGATGGTGGCTTGCACGTCGAAAGCAACGTGCATTTTTAAAGGTGGATTTGCGGTGTATTTAAAAACACCCCTAATTCTTTTATGAGTTTAGGTTTTTAATATACTGACACAAGTTAAGAAAATTTATATTTTAAATTGGCAAAATTTTGAATAAAAATATTTACGGATTGTCCAATAGCATTACCCTTTTCATTCATTGAAAAGGAGGTCCTCCATTACTTAGCAGCGACTGGGTCAACAATGGTCGACCATTAAGCATTTAGTTAATCCCTAAAACAAAACTCTATCAAAAATAACAATTCAAATAAAAAAATAAATGATCTCTATAATAATTTGAAAGTGAGAGGATTTCTCTATAAAAAAAAATCAAATATATTTTTAATAATATCATAGGCGTCCAATAAAACACCGACACAGCCTCATAAGTCGTATCCGATACACACCTGATTAGGAAAGCTTAAACGGGGATCTTAACGGAAAATCGTCTGACACACGTTCCCATTGACAGTTCTCCAGCGGTGCTCTACTTTTCTGCATAAGAATATCTGGCACGACGCGACTTTGCATTCCTCCTTCCATAGACACACAGACACATTTGCAATTTCTTCCCCAAATCCCCACCGGTGGTTACATTCTCGAATATCTCCGCCAAATCCGCTTCCCCTCTCAGCTCTCCAAAGCCACTCCAAACTCTCTCTCAATTACTCACCCTGAATGCCTGATTCATCTTCCCACATTCCAATCCAATAAAAAACAATAATCGTCCCAGATTCGTCCTCGTTTTTCTCTTTTCTTTTTTCTTTTCTTTTTTTTCAATTTTAATTTTGATTTTGATTTTGATTTTGATTTTGATTTTGATTTTGATTTTGATTTTGGGGGTTTTTTTGGATCCGTCTAGGGTTTGCTCCTACCTATATTCGAATGGCAGATTTAGATTTAGATGTAGAGAGGAAGTACATTACTTCTTCAGATCTGAAAAAGCACAACAAACCCGGGGATTTGTGGATCTCGATTCAAGGCAAAGTGTATGACGTTTCAGATTGGGTGAAGGAGCATCCCGGAGGGGCGACGCCCCTGTTGAACCTAGCCGGAAACGACGCCACCGACGCGTTCATCGCGTATCATCCAGGTACTACTTGGAAACACCTTGACAAGCTCTTTACCGGCTTTTTCCTTAGCGATTTTCATGTCTCTGAGGTTTCCAAGGACTACCGGAGGCTCGTGAACGAGTTCAACCGGATCGGCTTGTTCGATGATAAAGGCCACGGCGTTTTCATCAATTTCGTTTGCATCTTTGCGCTCTTCTCCGCTGTGGTTTGGGGCGTAGTTTTCTGCGACAGTGCCTGGATCCATCTTTGTTCGGGTTTCGTTTTAGGCCTTGTTTGGGTCATCAGCGCCTATCTAGGTCACGATTCAGGGCATTACATCATCATGTATGATCGTCAATGGAACCGTTTCACGCAGTTTATAACCGGGAATTGCCTGACTGGAATCAGCATTGCGTGGTGGAAATGGACTCACAACGCACATCACATCGATTGCAACAGTCTCGACCACGACCCTGACCTCCAGCACCTCCCTGTGTTCGCGGTCTCCACGAAGCTGTTTGAGAGCATCAATTCGGTGTTCTATGGGAGGAAGATGGAGTTCGACGCCCTTGCTCGCCTCCTCATCTGTTACCAGCACTGGTCTTACTACCCGATTTTGATTTTCGGAAGGATCAACCTCTATGTGCAGACCTTCCTGTTGCTGTTCTCCACCAGGAAGGTTCCCGATAGGGCTCTCAACCTTGTTGGGATCGCCGTCTTCTGGACTTGGTTCCCTCTCCTTGTGTCGTGCCTCCCTAATTGGACTGAGAGATTCGCCTTCGTGGTGGCGAGCTTCACCATCACTGCCTTCCAGCACAATCAGTTCACCCTCAACCATTTCTCCGCAGATGTGTATGTTGGCACGATTGTTGGGAACGACTGGTTCGAGAAGCAGACTATGGGGACAATAGACATCACCTGCTCCTCGTGGATGGATTGGGTGTTCGGAGGACTTCAGTTCCAGCTAGAGCACCACCTCTTCCCTCGCCTTCCGAGGTGCCACCTTAGGAAAGTCTCCCCTATTGTCCAGGACCTCTGCAAGAAGCATGGCTTGCCTTACCGCAGCTTTTCGTGGTGGGATGCGAATCTCAGGACGATTGCTACTCTGAAGACTGCTGCCTATCAGGCCAGGGATCTCACTCCCGGTTCCACTCCTAAGAATTTGCTTTGGGAAGCTCTTAACATTCATGGCTGAGACATTCAAATCTATTTCCAATGTTTAATATGTTCAATTACCTCAGCTACATTTTTATAGAGGTTTTACTACCCGAGATCGCCCTATTTGCAATTAATCCAGCCATATTGGATGCAATGATGCTTGCGTACTGCGAGACAGTCTTGCAGATATTGAAAATTCTGTTTTGATTAAATCCCTTCAATTTTGCAAAATTCAGCATTTTTCTTTGCACTTGCAAGTCTCAGATGTGAATCAATCTCATATGCTTTATTTTCATTACCTATATATACATACAAATGAGTAACTATGAGATGCTTGTCTCGTTTTATTAATGCCATTGACAGTTTCCCATGGATGAATAATTCCCTGTATTGAGAATAGGTTTTTGATCAGGTGGGTTGAACAAGCATATATGGGAGATTTGACAGCACTTTAAGAGAAAGCTAAGGTATCTGTAATATTAAAGTCACAGGATTTAGTTCTAATTTAAAGGCATATTGAGTAGTTTAAATCATGCCATATGTGATGAGTGATGCCTCTGTCGTAGTTAGTTGTGTTGTATGCTGAATAAGGTTGTGGGAAAATGGAGATTTGACTGTTTTGAAGTTGTATAATTTTGGGATATTTAGAGTTTGGGTAACCGATATTTATATCCCTTGTGTTAATCTTAGGTCGGGTCTTCCAAATTGTTGGGTTGGGTTAACAGCTTCCAGCTGGTGCACAAGACAAAAACATAAGAAATTCGAGCTTGGCAGATGATTAGAGAGAGTAATGTATTGCCAAAAATAGAATCACTTTATAACACCAATAGTCAACTATTAGGTTGATGATGTTATAGATAAAGATATGCTTGTATGACCCACTCGATCAATAGTCATGTCAATGTATTGGCTAAATACTAATGGTGCCTTGATAATTAAGAATTCCGGAAAATTTTAATTCCCTAGAGTCTAGAACATTCTAGTCCATAGGAGTGCTGCTGGTGTCCTTGTTATCATGATCACCACTCGATCCTGGTAGGGGTGGTAGGGTGCGTATTCTCAAAACTCTCAGGTTCTAAGGAGGAGTATCTGAGAATACGCAGCAGTAGCAGCCACCTGAAGCTTGTTGAAAGTCAACAAGGGTTGAAGGAGTTGGTTGTGGAGATGGGATGGGGTCGTGGGGAGTAATGAGGGTCCGTTCGGGTGAGGGTGGTGAAGAACTAGGTGGGGTTAGAAGACGAAGCTACATGTAGAGGTGGGCAAAAATAATTGAAATTGAAAAACTGTTTTGAAAAATTGCTCTATTTTACAATTAATTATTTTGAAATGAAGGTATATTTCAAAATAGTTAATTGATTTTGTTTTTATTTTTCAATTCAAAACAATATCAATTAACCAATTAATTGTTTAATTGATCTCCTCCCAATCCAGCTTCCGCCTCACCCTTTCCCTGCTACTCCAGTACTCCTCCATAGCCCCTTTCCCTCCTACTCCAATACTCCTCCATAGCCCATCTTCTAGCATCCCACTACCTCTTCCCCCAATCTCAATCCCTCCTCACCTTCGTCGTCTCCCGCAAAGGTAAGGACTCCACCCTTCGATCTTCAATTCCGTCGAATTCGAGTTTCGGATCGTTTGATTTTGAGTTCTTAGCGAGATTCGCTGTCGTGGAGGAGATCGGATCCATGTCGTCGGCGGATGAGCTCTTCATCATCCCTCCCGGCACGATCTCCTTGTTCTTCGCCAGGCAACAGATCGCGCAGTTCTCGGATACAGATCCGGTGTTCGGATCCGAATTGGAAGCTCCGTTCTTCACCATCTCGGCGAGGGAGTTATCGAGGAACGGCTGGACTTCATAATCCTACTCCTTGCTGTCGTTGGCGGGGCAGGGCGCCTTGAACGAGGTGTCGATGAAGGTTTTGAGGATTTCAATGGCGGATTCCGGGATAGTTGACTTGCCGTAGACTACAAGGACGTTGGCGTTGTTGATGGAGCGGGCATTGTGCGCGTCGTCGACGGAGAGATAGGTGGCGGCGTAGATCCCGGGAATCTTGTTGGTGAAGGTCTAAACTCCAACGCCGGTGCCGCAGGAGACAAGCCCTAGGGTTTTGGTGGTGGCGCTTCCGGCGCAAGATGCGGCAACGACCCTCGGGATGATGAAGTCTTCTACTCTTCTGTATTCAATTACTAATTAAACTGATTAATTGTATTGAAATTACAATTAATTGTTATCAATTACTCCATCCGATCCAAAAAGGATGACGTTTGACTTTTTAACACGTATTTTAAGGAGCTAAAAACTATATAATATATCAACTTTTTTAAAATTATTTTTTTACAACTAAATATTTGTTGGTAATAAGTATTAGATTATAAAAAATAAAAATAAAAAAGTTAATATATTATATAGTTTTTAGCTCCTTAAAATACGTGATAAAAAGTCAAACGACATCCTTTTTGGATCGGATGTAGTAATTACTAATTTGAATTCAAATACTATAATTGAATTTTTGTATTTGAAAATAACAATTAATTGCTATGTAATTAATTGAAATAACAATTGGGGAATTACTACTAAATACCCCACTTTGATAATTGGTTTGCAAAAATACCTAAGTTTGAAAACAATTGCATCAGTATATGGAAATTTATAAAAATACCTTATTTAATTATCAAAACTACCCACCACCCCAAAAAATCAGAAAAAAAAAGTTAAATATTTTGAGTATTTTTCATTTTTCTTATATTTTATATGATTTACCGTATCTTCAGTGATTCTCTCCTAGATTATAGCTTCAATCATGTCAATGTACATCCGCAGCTTTGTCACTATAAACATTAATCCCGTCGTAGTGAACGAATAACTTTGTCTTGGTCATGCCTTTAATTTCTAGTTATGGTAGGATAAAATCGTATCTTTATTCTCTTCCCTATTATAAACTCAATCCTGTCAGTATTAATTTTTAGCCTTGTCATAAAAAACATATATCCTGTCAACAAAAAATTTGTTCCTGTCAGTATTAATTCTCTTACTAAAGCGATGATTTTCATCCGGCTACTTTTATTATTTTTAAATTTCTGAGAAAAAATTTAAAAACATTATTTTAATGTATATTTGATTTTTTATATATTTTTTAACTTTTCTTTTAATTCATAAATCTCCTTTTAATGATTTTTACATTTAAATTTGGCCCATTTGCAGAAATACACCAAATCGGTGTTCGGTTTGCAAAAGTATATCGGTTTTCTGAGAATAGCAAAAATAGGATATGTGGGTCATTTGTGCTAAAAAATAGGTCATTTGTACTAAAAAATAATGACTAATTTTACCTTTAAATTTAAATGTAAAATCATTAAAAGGAGATTTATGAATTAAAATAAAAGTTAAAAAATATATACAAAATCAAATATACATTAAAATAATGGTTTTAATTTTTTTTCTCATAAATTTAAAAATAATAAAAGTAGGCGGATGAAAAACATCGCCTTAGTAAGAGAATTAATACTGACAGGAACAAATTTTTTGTTGACAGGATATATGTTTTTTATGACAAGGCTAAAAATTAATACTGACATGATGGAGTTTATAATAGGGAAGAGAATAAAGATACGATTTTATCCTACCATAACTAGAAATTAAAGGCATGTCCAAGATGACAAAGTTATTCGTTCACTACGACAGGATTAATGTTTATAGTGACAAAGCTGCGGATGTACATTGACAGGATTGAAGCTATAATCTAGGAGAGAATCCCTGAAGATATGGTAAATCATATCTTCACGATTATTAACCATATTTACAAAAGGATTGTCAATATATATCTTGAAATCATAATATTATTACATTGACAGGATGAATATTGTTCTTGACAATCCCAAATATGAACATTGACAGGATATCATCAATAATCGGCAGGAGATTGAGTAAAGATACGATTTTGACCTAAATTATAACCACTAGATTATAATCGGCGGGAGATGGAGCCGGAGCCGGAGGTTGGTCTGCTCTTGGGGTCGAGGCTGGCGCCGGAGTGCTCGCGTAGTGACAGAGGGTGAAGGCAGCGACAGTCGGGCTGCTCTTGTGTGTTCTGGTTAGAGATTGGGATTGGGTCGGTCGGGGGCGCCGGAGTGTAGGCGCAGCGACGGAGCCGGAGACGCGGGCTCAGGTCCGAGCGCCGGAGACTTGGGGTTGGGGCTGAGCGCCGGAGACTTAGGGTTGGGGTTGCTCTTGTGTGTTTTTGTTTAGGGATTGGGTCGGTCGGGGCTAGGCTATCCTGTTACTAGGGATTGGGTTGGGATTGGGAAATTTCTTTTTTTTTTTAATTTCACTTTTTTTTATTATTTAATTATTTAAAATAATTTTAAAATATAAGAAAAATGAAAAATACTTAAAATATTTAACTTTTTTTCCTGATTTTTTGGGGTGGTGGGTAGTTTTGATAATTAAATAAGGTATTTTTGCAACTTTCCATATATTGATGCAATTGTTTTCAAACCTAGGTATTTTTGCAAACCAATTATCAAAGTGGGGTATTTAGTAGTAATTCCCCTAATTACTAATTATCCAAAATCTAGAAGAGTTCGCATTAGCCTAACACAAATCTCCATTTGCACAAATATATCATGAAGGAATTATTAGCAAATAAGCAAAAGTTGGTATACTTTTGCAGATTAAAATGTCACCCTTTTGGGAGCTAGCAAGTGGATTTGAGGGACCTTGCTGGCGCCAAAATGGAGAGACTCCTCCTGCCTAGTTTTAAATAGGATAAATCATTTAATATAAAGAGCATTAACAAACATTAATGATGGATAATCATTGGATTTTAATTCATTTCCTATAAAAGTATTGAAGTGGGTGAGGAAATAAAATTAACTATTGCCACAAATAGCATCACATGCAACCATTGGGAGAGAGTTATTATGTATGGTCTGATGAGGATCCTCTAGTTCACATTTATAGTTTCTTTTATAGTCCATCTATTTTTATTGGTTAAATATAATTATAAAACTATCCCATTTGTTAAGAAACATAATTAAATAGTTTGGCACATCAAATCAAGTGATACTGACTATATTATGGACCGTAATTGCGGACTAGGTGATCTCAACCGTATATGGTCGCCCCGTGTTGCGTCGCCCAACATGATACCCTTTCAATATTGTATGACCTCTTTTGGAATGATGAGGACCATCTAATCCGCAATCACGGTCCTTTATGCGGTCCATATCGCTTGATTGGATGTGCTGAATTATTTTATTATTTCTCTTAATAAATGGGATAGTTTTATAAATATTTCTAACCAATAAAAGAAGGTAGACCAGATAAGGGACCATGATGGCAGACTAGAGTATCCTTATCACTTTTGGAAACCATGTCAGTCACTACTTTCCCCACGATACCTATTATATTTTCTTTCTTACCACTGATTACATTCTCAATGTCAATCTTTACAATCTACATGTCCCCATTATATTCTCCATGTCACCACTATTTCGAACTGAACCACCATTTACCTTCCTTTGGATTTTTAAAAGTTCTTTTATCACTTTTAAATTTTGTGACATCATGTCATTATTACATTTGACTCTCTCTCTCTCTTCTCTTTTTAATTTTCCATTACACAATATGACAGTTGAAAACAAATGTCTGATCACAAGATATATCATGTTACTTGCAACCAGTGCCTTTTGCAAATCCCAAATGAGTTGATATATTTTTGCAAAAAAAAAATGGAGGGGAGGTTTATTTTTCCAAATCGAGATTTGAGTTAGTATATTGGGTACCATTACCTCATTTTGATGGTCAACAACGGGTATTGGTTTATAGAATCTACTTATTAAAGTGATGTTAGCATTCTATATGTCGGTTTGTGATTCTAGTAAAAATTCTCTCATAAACAATTGATTAAAATAATTTGTTGTTGTAATTTATGAAAGGTCGTAACAAGCCGCAATCTATCTATCTATATACATGCAATTGTGGCCACGAAATCGATGTGGCGGGTCGATGGATTTGACCTATCGGGTCGCAGGTCAGGAAACCCCAACCCGAACTCTAACTTGGGGGGGGGGGGGGTGTACCTGATGCGTTATTATTCCCGATCCTTCACCTGTGGGCTTGAATCAAGAACAACGACTTATAATTTGTCCCGATCTTGCAATTATCGCCTTGACTTCTCTTGATATGGAACAAGTATTGAGTTTGGAATAGATGCTAAAGTGGCGGAAGTAAAACAAGCAACAAAAGACAACAAGAAAAGCAATAGCGACGGCGGCTGGAGGGATGCAGCAACGGATGCAGCGGCTAGGGCAGCGAGAGCAGCCAAGGTGCGGCGGCCGCCGCCTGGGCGTGAAGCGAAGGAGCAGCGACGGATCGGTTCCTCTGCAGCGACAGCTCCTTCTGGTTTTGCGACGGTTTCTGGGTTTGCTTTTGTGTTTGTGTTGAACAAGGGATTAGGGTTTGGATGATTGTTTGGATGGATGAATAAGAACAAGAACTCAATATGAATTTATGAAGGCAAAAGTTTTGGATTGGTAATTGAAGAACCTTTAGCTAAAATGTTTCTTCAATTCTAATTTCCAATCTATGTTTATTAAATGAATTGAATGTTTCTTAAATAACAAAGCATTGCCAATCCTTCCTTGCAAAGAATAAAATTTGGCTGAAATAAAATATTAATAAACTAGATAAATCTCCTAAGATTCCTACTTAGTGGCCAAGGAAAATATCTAAAGAGATAGACTTTCATTTTCCACTTTTATTCACCTAACTAAGTATTACTAAAAATAAGAAATTCCATAAATAGCTCCAACTAAAATAGGAGTTACTAAATATGGAAAGAAATAAAAACTAATAATAATAATAATAATTAGATAATTAAAATATCTCTGGCCCAGTCGATGACCACTTCAATGTCTTCTTCTCTTCAAACCATGATGTCGCCTTCTTCTTCCTCTTGAGGAGGACATCATTATCCTCCATTTGCATTCGACCCGTCTTCGAGTCGTCGTCAGGATCAAGATTGTTGTTTGACCCACAAAAGGCCATCTTTATCCGCATCATTCTCCCCCTCTTAGCTTCGATTTGTCCTCGAATCGAGTCGTTGATGATCAGCGGGGAAGGAACAGCAACCCTAAAATAGGATGATGGAGGGGTGGGTGGAATGGGTGCTAGAAGAATTCAAGGTATAGGAACCCCAATAACAACACCTTTCATAGAGGTCATTGAACAATCAAAAGAAACAATATCAATTGGCTCAATAACCCCATGAACTTCAGAATTCTCAACAATAGGAACATTCTCAAGAGGTACAATAGCTAACTCGAGAGAAGTCCCCCCAACGTCCTTATCGTCGTCATCGGCAACGACCACAACATCCTACGCAGCACTGCAGTCCACTTGCAGAGCAGTTTCGGATGTCTTCCTTGGAGAGTCTTGCAGCTTGTGACCTACCGTTAGAAAGCTCGTCGAGTCTGCTTCGCAACAAGACTGAGATAAGGTGAATCCGAGGGTTGAGTCAATGGGAATCTACAAAACAAGATCGGCGCTGTGCTGAATCCTGGGCAACGAATTCAACACTAGACTCCTTAGGCTGAATTACCTCGTCGTCGGTTGAGGCAACTATAACCGTTGAAGCAGGGGGATATGCTATGGCAAAAGATTCCGGACACACACTAAGAAAGATATCATGGTTGTCCTTCGATATCGCCTCCAATTCATACCTTAGGATGTCGGCATCGCTCTTCCCAGGAGGACGTGGTGCGTCCTAGACGGCTTGAAGGACTTGAAAATCGTCTTGACTTTGTGCCTCCTTATTGCGGTGTCGTTCTTCCTCTTGAAGTTGAAGCCAAAGTTGGCATCTTTTGGCTTCGCGTTGACGCTCTAAGGCTTGTTGTTGTTGCAAAACTCTTCTCTGCAACTCTCGTTGGCGTGTAGGCGTGCAGCCCGTTCCAAGGCAAAGAACTCATCCAATGGATCGGGATCATCATCCCAATCTCCATAGAAAGCCCAAACCATTGAATCAAAACGTAAGTAACATCAAGAAAAGACAAGAACTTGCGTATACCTATGGCTCTGACACCACTTGATGCATTGCTATTCCCGATCCTTCGCCTGTGGGCTTGAATCAAGAACAACAACTTATAATTTGTCCCGATCTTGCAATTATCGCCTTGACTTCTCTTGATATGGAACAAGTATTGAGTGTGGAATAGATGCCAAAGCGACGGAAGTAAAACAAGCAACACAAGACAACAAGCAAAGCAATAGCGATGACGGCTGGAGGGATGCAGCAACGGACGCAGCGGCCGGGGCAACGATAGATGTAGCGACCGCAACCAAGGTGCGGCGGTCGCTGCCTGGGCATGAAGTGAAGGAGCAGCGACGGCTCGACTCCTCTGCAGCGACGACTCCTTCTGGTTTCACATCGGTTTCTGGGTTTGCTTTTGTGTTTGTGTTGAATGAGGGATTAGGGTTTGGATGATTGTTTGGATAGATGAATAAGAATAAGAGCTCATTATGAACTTATGAAGGCAAAAGTTTTAGATTGGTAATTTAAGAACCTTTTAGCCAAAAGGTTTCTTCAATTATAATTTCCAATCTAAGTTTATTGAAAGAATTGAATGTTTCTTAAATAACAAAGCATTGTCAATCCTTCCTTGTAAAGGGTAGAATTTGGCTGACATAAAATATTAATAAACTAGATAAATCTCCTAAGATTCCTACTTAGTGGCCTAGGAAAATATCCCAAGATATAGACTTTCCTTTTCCACTTTTATTCACCTAACTAAGTATTACTAAAAATAAGACATTCCATAAGTAGCTCCAACTAACATAGGAGTTATTAAATATGGAAAGAACTAAAATCTAATATCAATAATAATTAAATAATTAAAATATCTCTGGCCCAGTTGATGGCCACTTCAAAGTCTTCTTCTCTTCAAGCCATGGTGGCGCCTTCTTCTTCCTCTTGAGGAGGACATCATTCTCCTCCATTTGCATTCGACCCGTCCTCGAGTTGTCGCCAGGATCAAGATCGTTGTTTGACCCACAAAAGGCTATCTTGATCCGCATCATTCTTCCCCTCTTAGCTTTGATTCTTCATCGAATCGAGTCGTTGATGATCATCGGGGAAAGAGCAGCAACCCTCAAATAGGATAATGGAGGGGTGGGTGGAATGGGTGCCAGAAGAATTCAAGGTATAGGAACCTCAAAAGCAACACCTGTCATGTAATGGCCCGGATATAAATACCCGGGTTATGTTTCGAAGGTTGGATAGCTTCGTTCATCTTGCTCAGCAGGCGTAGCTTGGAGTGAGAGTGTAGCGAGGGTAAGGTAAGGAAAGAATAGATCTTGCAGTCCAGGTATGGGTTGAGGTTTTAAAACCTCAAATGACAACGCTTTAAAGTCGGGATTTCGAACCCCAAAATACGCGCGGGCCGCTGGGTACCTAGAACCTGTCCTAGCTGACTAAGTCGCTCAAAATCCTTTGAAGTCAAGCATGCTAAAACAGAAATCAACGTACAACTTACCACGGTAGAGTCGGGTCAAAACCATAACACGAGAAATACGAATATTGAAAACGACTAAGTTTATAAGTTCGGAAGTCGGTCTCTAATAATACGCCATATGTACCCATCGTCAAACAGCATGCAACATGAGTTAAGAGTATGCATTTATATACCTAAAAAAATAGAATGGGGAAAGGAGTCAAGTCGAGCCACGCATGCGGGTCCTGGAGACCTCGTTGAGGCCACATAGTATGCGCTAGTCCTAAATCAAGATGCTCTAATGCAGTGCGAAATATTAAACGCTCAAGCATGCTGACAGTTCATATATATAATAATAGAATGCAGTAAATGGGCCCACACAGAATGCCAAGCGGCGTTGTCCCGACTCTCGCTCGTGGGACCCTCGCCTCAATCAGGGCGAGGCATATGTAACGCAACGTCCGTACCTAGCATCGAGGTTGGAGTACATATGATCTATGTAACGCGTCGTCCGCACCTAACATCGAGGTCGGAGTATATAGGGTGAGTGGGGTCTATGTAACGCACCATCCGTACCTAACATCGAGGTCGGAGTACATAGCGTCTATGTAACGCATCGTCCGCACCTAACATCGAGGTCGGAGTACAAAGGTATCAATGGGATCAGGCTGTTCCCTCACCGACTCTATCAGGACAACCCAATGGTGTTGGGCTGTCCTATGACCCTAGCAAAGACTCTACGACTCACAGATCACGACCGTTCTCTTTTCAAACACATAAAGTAAACAGATGCTTGATCAATTAGTGCAACCTAAACAGGATACTACATGATCATGCTTTTATGCAAATGCAACACCTAGCATAAGATGCAACAACAGGCATGAGAGTCCAACTTGAGTAAGCCCCCTAGGGAACTTACTTGAAATTGTCGAACAACAAAGCAAAGCAGCAATAGAGATAATAGCCAAATGCTCACAATCACCTAGCATATATAAAGGGACATAAATATAAGTCTATGTCTAAAAGCATAACTAATATCACACATGTAAGCGTCACATACTCATAGAACTCATCATCACATCTTATCCATTTCATCATCATCATCACATCATATAGAAGCTCATACATCATCTCAACATATATCATCACATAACATCCCCTATCATCTCATATATATATATATATATATATATATATATATATATATATATATATATATATATATATATATATATATATATATATATATATATATATATATATATATACCATCTCCCATATTTCCTCTATCATCTCATTATAAAATATCTCATCATACTTGCAACTCATATTCATACTCTATGACATCTTCATATTCTCATCAAAGATCATACATCATACTAAATCATAGCAATAGCAACATATCATAATTCTCATAATTGAATATAAGATTCCATCATGTCAAATTATGCTTCAATTCATATTTTCATATATATCATATCACATAACATATCATGCTTCTCATTCTAAATACATCATGCTCTTAATCAACTCATATTCACATATATCACATATTTCTCAAGTTCAAATAACATAATTAGTTCATCTTAAATCTCAACATCTTAAGAGTCATAACTTTCATATAACATATAATCATGCCAACAATTTATAAACATTTAAACACCAAATACTCATACAAATCATCAAACCATCCAATAAGTTAGATCAAGTAAGTCAACTCGATAGTCAAACAATTCTTTTAAAATCGCTTAGCCGAATCCCGACATTAAACATTTAAAACTTAAATCCCATTTTCTCAAATCATATTATAGAAATCATTCCGGCATTTCTTACTTATTTTAAAGTCATAATCTTAAAATCACTTAATAAACATTTATTAATAACACTTCTCAAATAATATTACTTTAAAATTCCATTTTTAAACAACATCTAATATCACACTCGAAATAATATTTAAATATAATAAAATTACCAAAATCAATCCTTTTTAATAACCCACATTTATAGATCAAAACACTAAATTACTTTATCATTTCCAAAACATATATTCAAACACCATATCATAACATATAATAAATATATATATATATATATATCAAATAACACTACTCTTTAAACACTTTTATAATATATAAAATTTCAGAGATATATTTATCTCACAAAATCTCAAAAATATATAAAAAATGAACTAATAATACTTTAACAATTATATAATAACTATAACTATAACTATATATATATATATATATATATATATATATATATATTATAACACAACATATAACCATAGAAATAAAACCAGCCCAAAAGATATAACCCGAAAGGGAGGAATTAGATCCGGCTCAGATCCAAGCCCACACCCATAACTCAAAACGGATCCTCAATAACTGAACCGACCATTAAGAGCCCAGACCAGACAAAAGAAATAAGAAAAATAAAAGAAGGGGAACCGGGTTTTTGAAACCATCCCCAACCTTCAGCACCCCTGCCGCTCGGAAAACCGAGATAGAAAGGGAGAGAGAGAGAGATGAAGAAGAAGAAGAAGAAAAAGAAAAAGAAAAAGGGAGAAAAGTGGGCCCCACAATGACAAATTGAATCGCAAAATTCGAAACCAGGAACCCGCTCACTCGAACCAATCCCGACTCACTCAAATTTTGAATCGGAATCTCAATTTTGAAAATAAATAATGAAATTCATTTTATATTTCCAAATTCTCGAATTTGAAAGCGGAATTAAAGTTCGTTTTTAACATCCGGTTCAAAACTACACCGGAATTTGCTTCAAAATAGTTGAATAAGATTTAATTGCTTGAGAGCGGGAATTTCAAAATTTTTTCGAATTATAGAAATTAGATCATCCACAAGTCAATATTTCGATAAAATAATTTTTGAATTTTTCGGTCTTTACATGTCATAGCGGTCATTGAACAATCAACAGAAACAATATCAATAGGCTCAATAGCCCATGAACTTCAGAATCATCAACAGTAGGAACATTCTCAGGAGGTACAATAGCTAACTCGAGAGAAGTCCCCCAACGTCCTTATCGTCGTCATCGGCAACGACCATAACATCCTGCGCAGCACTGCGGTCCACTTGAAGAGCAGTTTCGGATGCCTTCCCTAGAGCTTCATGCAGCGTGTCAACCACCGTTGGAAAGCTCGTCGAGTCAGCTTCGCAACAAGACTAAGATGAGGTGAATCCGAGATCGGAGTGAACGGGAATCTGCGAAACAAGATAGGCGCGCTGTGCTAAATCCTGGGGAACGAATTCAACACTAGGCTCCTTAGGCTCAATTACCTCGTCGTCGGTTGAGGCAACTATAATCGCTGGAGCAGGAGGATATGCTATGGCAAAAGCTTCCGAACACACAATAAGAAAGATATCACAGTTGTCCTTCGACATCGCCTTCAATTCATACCTTAGGATGTCGACATCGCTCATCCTAGGAGGACGTGGTGCGTCCCAGACGGCTTGAAGGACTTGAAGATCGGCTTGACTTTGTGCCTCCTTATTGCGGCGTCATTCTTCCTCTTGACGTTGAAGCCAAAGTTGGCGTCTATTGGGTTCGCGTTGACGCTCTATGGCTTATTGTTGTTGCAAAGCTCTTCTCTGCAACTCTCGTTCGCGTCGTTGTCGTGCAGCCCGTTCCAAGGCAAAGAACTCATCCAATGGATCGGGATCATCATCCCAATCTCTATAGAAAGTCCAAACCATTGAATCAAAACATCAGTAACATCAAGAAAAGACAAGAACTTGTGTATACCTATAGCTCTGACACCACTTGATGCGTTGCTCTTCCCGATCCTTTGCATGTGGGCTTGAATCAAGAACAACGTCTTATAATTTGTCACGATCTTGCAATTATTGCCTTCATTTCTCTTGATATGGAACAAGTATTGAGTGTGGAATAGATGCTAAAGCAGTGGAAGTAAAACAAGTAACACAAGAAAACAAGCAAAGCAATAGCGACGACGGCTAGAGGGATTCAGCAACGGACGCAGCGGCTAGGGCAGCGAAGGAGCACCGACGGCTCGAATCCTCTGCAACGACGACTCCTTTTGGTTTCGTGATAGTTTCTGGGTTTGCTTTTGTGTTTGTGTTGAACGAGGGATTAGGGTTTGGACGATTGTTTGGATGGATGAATAAGAACAAGAACTCAATAAGAATTTATGAAGGCAAAAGTTTTAGATTGGTAATTGAAGAACCTTTTAGCCAAAAGGTTTCTTCAATTCTAATTTCCAATCTAAGTTTATTGAATGAATTAAATGTTTCTTAAATAACAAAGCATTACCAATCCTTCCTTGCAAAGGATAAAATTTGGCTGAAATAAACTACATAAATCTCCTAAGATTCCTACTTGGTGGCCAAGGAAAATATCTAAAGAGATAGACTTTCGTTTTCCACTTTTATTCACCTCACTAAGTATTATTAAAAATAAGACATTCCATAAATAACTCCAACTAACATAGGAGTTACTAAATATGGAAAGGAATATAAACTAAAAATAATAATAATTAAATAATTAAAATATCTCTGGCCTAGTCGAGGGCCACTTCAATGTCTTCTTCTCTTCAAGCCATGATGGCGCCTTCTTTTTCCACTTAAGGAGGATATCATTCTCCTGCATTTGCATTCGACCCGTCTTCGAGTCGTCGTCAGGATCAATATCGTTGTTTGACCCACAAAAGGCCATCTTTATCCGCATCATTCTCCCCCTCTTAGCTTCAATTCGTCCTCGAATCGAGTCGTTGATGATCAGCGGGGAATGAACAGCAACCCTCAAATAGGATGATGGAGGGGTGGGTGGAATGGGTGCCAGAAGAATTCGAGGTATAGGAACCCCAAAAACAACACCTTTCATAGCGGTCATTGAACAATCAAAAGAAACAATATCAATAGGCTCAATAACCCCATGAACTTCAGAATTCTCAACAATAAGAACATTATCAAGAGGTACAATAGCTAACTCGAGAGAAGTCCCCCCAACGTCCTTATCGTCGTCATCGGCAACGACTACAACATCCTGCGCAGCACTGCAGTCCACTTGCAGAGCAGTTTCGGATGCCTTCCTTGGAAAGTCTTGCAGCATGTGACCTTCCAAGCTCGTCGAGTCTGCTTCGTAACAAGACTGAGATGAGGTGAATATGAGGTCGGAGTCAATGGGAATCTGCTAAACAAGATCGGCGCTGTGCTGAATCCTGGGCAACGAATTCAACACTAGACTCCTTAGGCTCACTTATCTCATCTTCGGTTGAGGCAACTAAAACCGTTGGAGCAGGGGGATATGCTATGGCAAAATCTTTCGGACACACACTAAGAAAGATATCACGGTTGTCCTTCGACATCGCCTCCAATTCATACCTTAGGATGTCGGCATCGCTCATCCCAGGAGGACGTGGTGCGTTCTGGACGGCTTGAAGGACTTGAAGATCGTCTTAACTTTGTGCCTCCTTATTGCGGTATCATTCTTCCTTTTGAAGTTGAAGCCAAAGTTGGCGTCTTTTGGCTTCGCGTTGACACTCTAAGGCTTGTTGTTGTTGCAAAGCTCTTCTCTGCAACTCTCGTTGGCGTGTTGTCGTGCAGCCCATTCCATGGCAAAGAACTCATCCAATGGATCGGAATCATCATCCCAATCTCCATAGAAAGCCCAAACCATTGAATCAAAACGTTAGTAACATCAAGAAAAGACAAGAACTTGCGTATACCTATGACTCTGACACCACTTGATGCATTGCTATTCCCGATCCTTCGCCTGTGGGATTGAATGAAGAACACTGACTTATAATTTGTCCCGATCTTGCAATTATCGCCTTGACTTCTCTTGATATGGAACAAGTATTGAGTGTGGAATAGATGCTAAAGCGGCGAAAGTAAAACAAGCAACACAAGACAACAAGCAAAGAAATAGCGATGGCGGCTGGAGGGATGCAGCAACGGACGCAGCGTCTAGGGCAGCGACGGATGCAGCGACCGCGACCAAGGTGCGGCGGCCGCTGCCTGGGCATGAAGTGAAGGAGCAGCGACGGCTCGGCTCCTCTGCAGTGACGACTCCTTCTGGTTTCGCGATGGTTTCTGGGTTTGCTTTTACGTTTGTGTTGAATGAGGGATTAGGGTTTGGATGATTGTTTGGATGGATAAATAAGAATAAAAGCTCAATATGAACTTATGAAGGAAAAAGTTTTGGATTGTTAATTGAAGAACCTTTTAGCCAAAAGGTTTCTTCAATTATAATTTCAAATCTAAATTTATTGAATGAATTGAATGTTTCTTAAATAACAAAGCATTGCCAATCCTTCCTTGCAAAGGATAGAATTTGGTTGAAATAAAATATTAATAAACTAGATAAATCTCCTAAGATTCCTACTTAGTGGCCTAGGAAAATATCTAAAGATATAGACTTTCCTTTTCCACTTTTATTCACCTAACTAAGTATTACTAAAAAAAAGACATTCCATAAATAGGTCCAACTAACATAGGTGTTACTAAATATGGAAAGAACTAAAAACGAATATCAATAATAATTAAATAATTAAAATATCTCTGGCCCAGTTGATGGTCACTTCAAAGTCTTCTTCTGTTCAAGCCATGGTGGCGCCTTTTTCTTCCTCTTGAGGAGGACATCATTCTCCTCCATTTGCATTCGACCCGTCCTCGAGTCGTCGCCAGGATCAAGATCGTTGTTTGACCCACAAAAGGCTATCTTGATCTGTATCATTCTCTCCCTCTTAGCTTCAATTCTTCATCGAATCGAGACATTAATGATCAGCGGGGAAAGAACAGCAACCCTCAAATAGGATAATGGAGGGGTGGGTGGAATGGGTGCTAGAAGAATTCGAGGTATACGAACCTCAAAAACAACACCTGGTATTGCGGTCATTGAACAATTAAAAGAAACAATATCAATAGGCTCAATAACCCATGAACTTCAGAATCATCAACAGTAGGAACATTCTCAAGAGGTACAATAGCTAACTCGAGAGAAGTCCCCTAACGTCCTTATCGTCGTCATCGGCAACGACCACAACATCCTGTGTAGCATTGCAGTCCACTTGAAGAGCAGTTTCGGATGCCTTCCCTAGAGAGTCTTTCAGCGTATCACCCACCGTTGGAAAGCACGTCGAGTCAGCTTCGCAACAAGACTGAGATGAGGTGAATCCGAAGTCGGAGTGAACGGGAATCTGCGAAACAAGATGGGCGCGCTGTGCTAAATCCTGGGGAACGAATTCAACACTAGACTCCTTAGGCTCAATTACCTCGTCGTCGGTTGAGGCAACTATAATCGCTGGAGTAGGAGGATATGCTATGGCAAAAGCTTCCGAACACACAATAAGAAAGATATCACAGTTGTCCTTCGACATCGCCTTCAATTCATACCTTAGGATGTCGACATCGCTCATCCTAGGAGGACGTGGTGCGTCCCAGACGGCTTGAAGGACTTGAAGATCGGCTTGACTTTGTGCCTCCTTATTGTGGCGTCATTCTTCCTCTTGACGTTGAAGCCAAAGTTGGCGTCTATTGGGTTCGTGTTGATGCTCTATGGCTTATTGTTGTTGCAAAGCTCTTCTCTGCAACTCTCGTTCGCGTCGTTGTGGTGCAGCCCGTTCCAAGGCAAAGAACTCATCCAATGGATCGGTATCATCATCCCAATCTCTATAGAAAGTCCAAACCATTGAATCAAAATGTCAGTAACATCAAGAAAAGACAAGAACTTGCGTATACCTATAGCTCTGACACCACTTGATGCGTTGCTCTTCCCGATCCTTTGCATGTGGGCTTGAATCAATAACAACGTCTTATAATTTATCACGATCTTGCAATTATCGCCTTCATTTCTCTTGATATGGAACAAGTATTGAGTATAGAATAGATGCTAAAGCGGTGGAAGTAAAACAAGTAACACAAGACAACAAGCAAAGCAATAGCGACGATGGTTGGAGGGATTTTGCAACGGACGCAGCGGCTAGGGCAGCGACGAATGCAGCGACCGCAACCAATGTGCAGCGACGGCTGCCTGAGCGTGAAGCGAAGGAGCAGCGACGGCTCGACTCCTCTGCAGTGACGACTCCTTCTGGTTTCGCGACAGTTTCTGGGTTTGCTTTTGTGTTTGTGTTGAACGAGGGATTAGGGTTTGGATGATTATTTGGATGGATGAATAAGAACAAGAACTCAATATGAATTTATGAAGGCATAAGTTTTGGATTGGTAATTGAAGAACCTTTTAGCCAAAAGGTTTCGTCAATTCTAATTTCCAATCTAAGTTTATTGAATGAATTGAATGTTTCTTAAATAACAAAGCATTGCCAATCCTTCCTTGCAAAGGATAAAATTTGGCTGAAATAAAATATTAATAAAATAGATAAAAATAAGACATTCCATAAATAGCTCCAACTAACATCGGAGTTACTAAATATGGAAAGAACTAAAAACTAATATTAATAATAATAATAATAATAATAATAATAATTAAATAATTAAAATATCTCTGACCCAGTCGATGGCCACTTCAATGTCTTCTTCTCTTCAAGCCATGGTGGCACCTTCTTCTTCCTCTTGAGGAGGACATCATTCTCCTCCATTTGCATTCGACCCATCCTCGAGTCGTCACAAGGATCAAGATTGTTGTTTGACCCACAAAAGGTCATCTCGATCCGCATCATTCACTTGATGCGTTGCTATTCCCGATCCTTAGCCCGTGGGCTTCGAATCAAGAATAACAACTCGTTTGTTGCCCGATCTTGCAATATCCTTTGATATCTCTTCATGTTGAACAAGTATGTTGAAGGTAGGAATGAGGAAAAGCAACGAAACCAAGAGAAACAACGACGGACAGCTTCTGCAGAAACTGTCACAGGAACTGCTGGGCAGGCCGCGGCGGCCTGGACTGGCGAGCTACTGCACTTGTGTTTTGGCTCGGTTTTCTTCCCCTATCTTTGGGTAAATGTTTGGACATGTGTAGTATGATGATATGTGAGTGGTATGAAGGCAAATGTTTGGGTTGAGGGTTGAAGAACACTTAGCCAAGTGCTCCTCAATAATTTTCAACCTAGTTTTATTGAATGATGAAAATAGTTTAAATAACAAAACTTAACATAGAAACCCTAGATGTGGCCAGCTCTATCCCTTGCAAAAGGATAGAATCATGGCTGAGAATATAATTAAAATAGCATAAAAACAACCTAGATAAAGTTTTCTTAAGATTAACTACTTAGTGGGCAAGGAAACCAAAAAGATAGGTTTTCCTTAATCACCTTATTTATCCTAGCAAATAAAAATAAAAGAAAACTAATTAGAAATAATATCAATTAATTAACAAGTCAACTAATAGATATTATTCTAACTTACATTATTCCTAAATAAATATAATGCTTAAATAATAAATTAATTAAATAAATATAGGTAAATTCGTTCATACAGTGATAGTTGCAAAGATGATGATTTTCGGCTATGCTCGAGGTTGATTATGGAAAAACCTTCAATAGCAAAGTTGTACATTTTTTCATCCTCGTTCTAACAAGTTATGGCACGACCTGATCCGACAAATATGGACTCCGAACGACCAATTTTACTGAGACGTCGAAAAGCTGTCAAACTTCATGAACGAACCAAAACGTGGACATTAGCTCGCCTTGCACCTTTGGACTTTCTTCCATGGTGGAGCCTTCTTCTTTCTCTTGAGGAGGACATACTCTTCTTCCAATTGTCCTCCAATCGATCTTGATAGCTCTCCTGGGTCATGGTCATTGTTTGACCCACATAAGGTCGTCCTTGATTGCATCATTCTCCTCCTCTTATCTTCGATTCGTCCTCGAATTGAGTTGTTAATGAGTAGCGGGGAAGGATCAGCCAACAAGAAGTAAATTTTCTGAGAATCAACTTGAAAAGGTGCCAGCTGAATTCGAGGTACAGAAACCTAAAAAAATAACACCTTTTTGATATGTATCTAGGTAATACTTTGTGATTATGATTGATGTGTGCCGGATCTTCTATTATCCTGTTCTGCAGAGCCAGGTAAGTCTCTTCAGAGCATACTCAGATCGATAGAGAGAACTCCCTGCTTTACGTGCATGATATACTAGGTGCTTGCATTCATGATCAGCATGCCATGTAGTATCATGCTAGGTTGCATTGACCATTGAGCATTCTATTTCTGTATGCGTATGTATACTGAACGGTCGTTATTTGTGAAGTATCTAGAGTCTTTGCTAGGGTCATAGGATAGCCCAGTCCCATAGGGTCTTGTCCTGAGTCATATGAGTCATGAGCAACACCTTATTACTATTATGTGCATGATGATGCTTATGAGCATGATGATAATATATATGAATTGGAAATAGAATGCATTCATGAGCTGGCTAGCTTCCGCTTCTAGGAGAGGAATATACCATTTGGTATTCTGTGCTAAGGCCTTCATTATTATTATGCACTTGAGAATTAGGGGCATGCTAGTGTGTTAAGATTTCCGCCTTGCAGTCTAGAAGCATGATTATTAGGTATAGCGTATATGTGTACTTAGGGTGGGGAAAGAGCAAGTGGGCATCATCTGATCCCGCCCACTATTAATGTTTTTAGGTATCCATTATGCTTACTACTATCGGCAGAAAGAGAGAGTTGAGACTCTGACTACACTAAATTATAACGGTTTGAACTTAAGTTTTTGGATTATGTTTTGACCCGGCTCCGCCATGGCAACCTTACGTATGATACTGGAAACTTTACTGGGTTGTATGATAAATGGTTTTTACAGCTTAGGCCATAGGGCAGGTACAAGGGACTTACCCCAGGGATTCCAACGGTCCCTCTCGGTTTTTGGGTGTGAAATCCCACTTTCAAAGCGCAATTGTTGATTTCAAACCTTCAACCTGTACTCGGGACGCAAGATCCCAACGAGGGATTTTATCCCTTGAAACGTAACCCGGGAATCATAATCTCGGGCCGTTACATGTTGTCTGGAAGTGAGGATTGGAAGGATTGGAAGGAGTTTAATTGTTGCTCCTACAGCTCCTTCCCATGATAAGGCACCTGTTCCTGAAAATGAATCCTCTCCACTTGAGGTTTTATTTGTAGATTATATTTAAGTGCTTTTTTTTTTTTTCAATAACTACTTTTTCTATGTTTCCATTTGTTTTGTGTGTCTCTATGTGTGGTTTTGTGATATTATCTTTAGGCTTTTATACAATGCTTTGCTCAAAAGACGGATGCGCTTGCTTCTTCTATATCTGAATTTGCTGAGTTGGCTAGTAAAATTTCATATGAGTTTCAAGATAATGAGAAAGTTAAAGTTCTTAGTGAAGTTGCAAATTAGCTTCTTGGGTTGGAGCGTGAGCCTGATAAGGCTGGTCCTGATGTTGCGGACCACTCGTATTTGGTTGACTCCCCTAACACAGTTTGGAATTCCTCCCAGCATCCTTTCTAGTCAGATCATGTTTTATTGGACTGTTTAACTCAGCTTGAGTTAGCTGGGAAGAATAATGGGAAGATGAAAATGAATACTCCTTAAGACTGTCCTTTTGATACATTTGTTATTGATCCTTCTTTGGGTGCAACCAAAAAAGCACCTCGGCAGACCTCTGGTGCGGGTGGCCAAAAGCTTTCGGAGGATGGGCAAAGGGGAGATCCTGTAGGTGCTAAATGTGATGGGAAAATGAAAGTGAATCCTTCGTTTGATCCATCTTTTGATATATTTGGATCTAATCCTGCCTTTGCTTCTCAAAAGAAGTCTTCTGCGGCGAATTTTGCTCAAAAGGGGGTTGACGATGCACCCAAGCCCACTACTGATGCACATGAGGATATTAGAGTTGCTCAGAAGGATGGTGTTGTTGCACCTGGTGTGCCTGAAAGAGTTGTTAATATTGCCAAAGAATATGTTGGGTATGGTGTTGGTACTTCTGCTAAGGGTCGAACTTTGCACAATGTTGCTGCGCTTGTTGCTTCGGCAGGGATTCCACCTTCAAGTGACATCCCTGCTGCAGATCATAAAGTGTTTACAAGGAAGAATAAGTCTCCTGTTATGTTGCTTGTACGTAGGTCTACCCGAGGCTACCTTGTTGTTTCCAATGCTTCCGAACAAGATCAGGGTGAGAAGGAAAATGTTGTTGGTAGGAGGTCACATAAACCTACTGTTATGTTGAAGAGCCCTTACTATTCTAGACTTGTTGATGTCAATGACCGTGTGTCTGACCTTGAGCATGTCATTTGTGCATATTTATCTAAGAGGACAACTTTTGATGCGTAAGTATGTTTTATTTATTTATTTAGTGATCTTTTATATTTAAGTGTTTGTGTGTTATACTTCTTCATATAATCTACTGTCCTTTTACGCAGAGAGGTTCTATTTAAGCACTCTACTACTAAAGTTGTTAGAAGTGACATGAAATCTCTTGAAGGTGTTTGTGAAGTGGCTTCTTCTGTTATCAATGCATGGGCTGCAGTCCTTAACCATAAGGAACAATATAAAAGTGCTCTCTCCCCATTAAGGCTTTTTATATTTTTCCTCTCTTCTGTAAGAATTATTATTATTATTATTATTATTATTATTATTATTATTATTATTATTATTATTATTATTTTGTATTTATGAGTTTCCCTTATCTTATATACTTGTTGTCATATAGGTATTTATTTCTTGTTTTTTTATATATGCAGCAATATTTCTTGATGTTGCATTGGCTTCAGCTCCTCATATCGCATTAAAAGATGTTGATATGGTAATTAAGTATCCATTCTGTTTTTATGAGTTTTAATAATTAAATTTCTTTTCTACTTTACCTTTTCAAGTAACTTTATTATAATTTGTTGGTTTTTTTATAGTTTGTGTTTGTTGTTAATGCCAGGAAAGAATATTACATGGCAGTCTTTAATTTGAAGGTGAAACTCATTCAAATTCTGGATGCTTCAAAGTCTACTCCATGTTCTTCTTCAATCTTCCAAATTACAATTGGGCATTTGATTAGTTTTCTTATTTATTTTATATCTGGTTTATGTGTTCATTTAGTCTAGTACTTTCTTTTTTCTGTTTGACCTTTTAAATAACTTCCTCTTTTTGATTTTTTGATACAGCAAGATTTGATGATTGAGTATTTGAGGAAAAAAGGATTTTTGGGGAAGGCAGAGCTTGTTTCCATGTGAAACTGTTCAAACCTTCAACTTGCCTGGGCTAGGGAGGATAAGATTGTGCATTCTGGGATCTGCGTTATGCGGCATATGGAGTCCTTTATAGGTGTTGAAAGAGGATTTAAATGTGGTTTTAAAAAAGGCAATGAGAGGAACATCTCAAAGCTGCACTTGAAGTATATGACCGACCTTATCTGCTCTGACGTGAATGATGTGCACAATGAAATTGTAAATACAGCCAAGAAACATGCGACCTTGACTTTAAAAGGAAGTCATGCACTGAGGTTGAGGTTGGATTGATTTGAATGAAGTGTATTCATTTTCTGGACAGGGTGTATCTAGGTGATGTTTGCAGGCAGTTGTTGTTTTTATCCATATTACATGTGAACATAGGTGTTGGCAGTTGTTATTAGGGTATACACATTTTGGGTTTTACTTTGCTAGTGGTGTATACCCCTTTTGCGGTGCCCTTTTCGGCTGGTTTTTATGGATATTATGGCATGTTGCTGTAGTTATGTCTATTGGTCGACTATGTATGTGGTTGGAGATTGTGTTAACTGGATTCTGTGCCTGCTTTTGCTGGTATTATATATATATATTAAGTATTTTTGTGTCCAACTTTTTTTTAATGAATTCCAATAGTTAAAGAGCAAAGTCTCAGCGTGCAAATATAATTGTAGTATGTGCATCTATACATATTTGATGTGCTAGTAGAATATGATTTTGTGCAGTCTGACCATTATATTGTGCAAGGTCTCCCTTATGTTTTGCACTTATAATAACATAATGTCCATATGTGATATGATGTTGTGCAAATATAACACCATAGTGTGCATATGTACTTTGATGTTGTGCACTTTTAGTAGTACAATGTCCACATTTAATTTTAATATTTTTCCCTATGACAATATAAATGCAGATACTAGGGTGCATATTTTTTTTGGCAAAAATGCATAAAACCACCATTTATTCAAGGTTGTTTGCAAATAACTACCCCTTATTTAAAAATTTGCAAATAACCACCCATTATATACAAATTGGTTGCAACTAACCACCCATACCCACTTTTCTTGTTAAATCTAATTAAGTTTTCTCCAATTCTAAACAAAAAGGGTGATGAATGTCTAGAGTCTCCTATTGTTCATCGCCTCCAGGCTCCAGCAATGACGACCTCTGGTGGAACCTCCTGGTGGTCATCGGGTCTTGTTCGTGGACCTCTAGCTATTTGGCTAATTAGATTCGAAATTTGATTTAGTTGAGACTAATATAAAGAAATATGTAAAACATTAAAAAGTTATGGGTATAATTTAGACCTGTCAAAACACGACCTGACACGAACGCCCGGAAAATTTTGGGTCAAGACCCAAAAATTTTAACCCGGAAATTTTTTCCGACCCGAACCCGAAAACCTGGTAATTTTCTAGGTCATCTGGGTTTGGACCCGTACCCGATTGACCTGGTGACCAGATTGATTTATAATTATATATGATTAAATTTTTTTTTATGGAGATTCCAATTTATTACATTTTATAATTACAATCACTTGATCTTTCATTTTCAAATCAACTTTTTTATTTTTTTTTGTATTGTGTAATACTCCTTCCAATCGATAGTATTTTTTTTTACAGTAGGCAAAATTTAGGATACTTCTAAGTATCCATGATCATCAAGCATGATGATGTTTTGGAAATCACAGCTATAGCTAGAGTTACAACTCAGTTGAGATTTTGCGATAAAGTCTGCTGCACTATTCGCCTCTCTATAGCAATGTTGGAATTTGATGAGTTCAAAGTCTTTGCTTAGAATTTGAATCTCTTTTACTATTTGTGTAATCTCCCATGGAGGGTTGATTTTCTGGTTGATGGCATTGATGATGATTGCACAGTCGCCTTCGATGATCGTTCTCTGTATACCAAGTTCTGCTGCCAGTCTTATACCTGCAAGTATTGCAAAGCATTCTGTTTGGATAACAGAAAATGTTTTACCATTACATTTATGTATTTTAATTATTTGTCCTAGATTGTTTCTTACTATACAACCAATTTGAGATTGTATTCCATTTTTGACAGAGGCATCAACATTTATTTTCACAACATTTTTAGGTGGATATTTCCAGTTTAGTTTTTGACGGGGCCTAGTATGCTTAGGAGAGTTTTTTTATTGATTCCTCTTTTTTCCAGCAGAGAATTTTATCAATGGTTTGAGTGAGAGTGTATGCTATATTATTGTTAGAATTTTTTTGGAAGATGATTTTATTTCGAAGTTCCCAGATTGAGTGCCATAGATGGCAGAGGTCTGTGAAATCTCTATTTTGGCTCTTAGTGTTTAAGATGTTTTCAGAGATATTACCTGTTATGTTGGGGATATTAAAGGATTTGTGTAGTCTAATACCCAAGTTTTGGATGAGTAATCTGGTGATTTGATAGTTAAAAAACAAGTGATTTGCGTCCTCTGGTTGATAGTTGCAAAGAGAGCAGATACTGGGTACCCTATTTATGTATCTGTTTAGACGCTCAGCGGTAGGTAGGATATCTGAAATAGTTTTCCAAATAAAGTTTTTGATATTCGGAGCGACATTTAGTTTCCATATCCAGTCTCCATAAGTATTATAGTTATTTCTTCTGTTAAAGAGAGAAGAGGTAGATTTAACTGAAAAAATTCCATTTTTGTTGTAGATCCAAATTAGTCTGTCCGCGATATCAATTCTGGGGATGTAAATGTTAGATATCATTTTAGCAATGTGAGGTGGGAATATGTCATTTAGTTTGTTAGTATCCCAATTGTTTGAGTTTGTGAATAATTCACAGACTTTTAGGTTAGGGTTGTGGTTGTTTCTAAACATTTCGAGTTTCTGTGCGTTTATCCAGATGTCAGACCAGACATTAATGGTTTTTCCATTACCAACTAGCCAAAGTAAACCTTTGGAAAAGGTATCTCTAATGTTTAAGAGTCGTCCAAATTGCCATGAGGTTTTGGCTTTGGTTCTTTCCATTAATGGTTCTTTTGATAGGTATTTTTCAGTGATGATCTTTGACCAGATATTGTCTGGGTTTGCTATTATCCTCCAAAGAAGTTTCATTTGCATGCCTAAGTTGATTTGTTCAGCTGTTTTAAAGCCTAGCCCACCATCCTTTTTTGGGGTACATAATCATTCCCAGCTAATTAGTGGGTGATAGTTGTCAGATTGAAGTTTGTTCCAGAAGAAGTTTTTGTTGATCTGGTCAATTTTGTCAAGAATTCCTTTCGGAAGAAGGAAGGATTGCATAAGATAATTGGTTTTAGAATTGAGATTGGCTTGAATGAGAACGGATCTTCCTGCTTGAGATAGGGTGTTCGATTTCCATTTGGATAGTTGTTTTTTTAGGTTTGTGATGGCTTCGTCGAAGACATTGTTGTTTACTCTGCCACTGATGAGTGGTATTCCTAGGTACTTTTCTAATGTTTTAGTTACAGGGATGTTTAATTGTTGAGCAAGATTTTGAGCTTTTTGGGTGGAGATATTTTTTGAGACTTGTAGGGAGCTTTTATCGTAGTTTATGGAAAGGCCTGATATGTTGCAGAAGTTGTTTAGAAGGTTTTTTATTGTGTGAAGACTTAGTTCATTAGCTTTTCCAAAAATGAGTGTGTCGTCTGCAAAGGAGAGAAATGGGATAGGATTACTGTTGTTTGTCAGTTTGATTCCAATTAGCGGGTCAAGTTCTAATGATTCTTATTGTATCATTCTGGCTAGAAGTTCCATGACTATGACAAAAATATATGGTGCAAGGGGGTCTCCTTGTCGTATACCTTGAGAAGTTTCGAAAGTTTTGCCAGGTAAGTTATTAACTAGGACAGAAAAGTTGGTTTTAGTTAGACATGTCATGGTCCAGTTTATCCATTTTTGATGAAATCCAAATTTAGTCAGAACGATGCGTATGTAGTCCCAATTTATTTTATCATAAGCTTTTTCCATGTCTAGTTTAATTGCCATCCATCCGTATTTCCCTTTTTTGTTATGGAAGGAGTGGAAGACTTCGTGGGCTATTAGGATGTTATCCTGAATATTTCTACCTTGAACAAATGCTCTTTGGAAAGGGTTGATAATGCGAGGTAAAATTGGTTTTAAACGGTTAGCTAGGAGTTTTGATATAATTTTATAGATGGTGTTACAGAGGCTAATGGGGCGATAATGGTTAATATTGGTGGGGTTATCGATTTTTGGAATGAGTGCAATGAATGTTGTATTTACTTCGTTGAGAAGAATGCCAGAATGAAAAAATGATTTGATAGCTTTGCAGAGCAGCCTTCCCACTATATTCCAGTATTTTTTATAGAATTCGGGGGGGAAACCATCAGGGCCAGGAGATTTATCTTCTTTCATTGAGAATAGAGTATCCTTAATTTCTTTATCTGTGAACGGTTGAGTTAGGGTTAAGTTTTCAGAGTCAGTTATTGTGTGATTTATTAAGTCTGGGAAATATTTATTGTTTGTTTGTTTATTTGAAATGAATCTTTCAGCCAATTCTTTCGTATTTCATCTCTAATTTGCTTTTCATCTTTAATGACTAAGCCATTTTTGTTTGTAAAATTACGAGTGATATTTTTAGAATTCCTGATTTTAGAGATTGATTAGTAGTATTTGGTATTCCTGTTTCCAAATTTAAGGAAGTTAGATTTAGCTCTTTGTTTCCAGAAGGTATTATTAAAGTTCATGAGTGCTTCACGTTTATTTAGAAGTCTTTGTCTTTTGTTTGTTGTAATATTATCATAGTTTCCAGTAATTTGTTGGGTTTGTAACAATAAGAGTTGATCTTCAATGTCTTTTAACTGTCTAAAATTATTATTTGGATGTGATTTACACCAAATTTTCGTATTTTTCTTGAGCAGTTTCTGTTTTTGTAATAGCGTAAACATGAATGATCCACTGAGTTTATTTTCCCAGTCCAATCGATAGTATTTGATTTTTTATTTTTCATCATATTTTTTAAGAAGATGAAAACTCTAAAAAATATTAAAATAATTATATGCTTATTACTAATTGCATGAAATTATTTTTTAAAAAAATTATTTAAATTATTGATATTTTATATATTTTAAAATTTTGTTAAAAATTACGAGAAATAATAAAAATAAAATATTTTAGATCGATATATTATATAATTACAATCTCTAGAACTTATGAACCACGTCTATAATTTTAGCATTTTAAAATTATCGCAAAATTACCAAACCATGATTTTTTTAATTTAAAAAGGAAAAAATTGACAAACCCAAAATCGACCCGATTTGCCCAGAAACTGAGTCAAACCCGAGTTCGAGTCAACTTGGATCTACCCGGGACCTGTTTTACCCAGAACCCTTTTTACCCGAAATCCAAAACGACCCGACCCGAATGACCCGATTGACAAGTGTAGTATAATTGTCTTTTCCTATTAACTTAAGTGAGGTTTAACAAGAAAAGTGGATATTGGTGGTTAGTTGCAACCAATTTGTATATAATGGGTGGTTATTTGCAAATTTTTGAATAAGGGGTGGTTATTTGCAAACAACCCTGAATAAAGGGTGGTTTTATGCATTTTCGCCAATTTTTTTAGGTAGTTTTTTTGCTATCATGTGCAGGCATAACTTTATGTTATGCAAGTACACAAGCATGTTGTGCAAGTATAACGTCATGTTGTTCATATGTAATATGATGTTGTGCAAATATAACATCATATTGTGCATATGTTCTATGATGTTGTGCACTTTTAATAATACAATTCCCACATTTTATTTTAATATTTTTCCCCATGACAATATAAATTCAGATACTAGTATTATAAAATCAAAATATATAAATATTGAAATTGAAGGAAAGCTAATATTATAAACATATATAAATATTGAAATTGTTCAAAATATTTAAACTTATATAGAAATTCTTATAGTGACATCTTAACTAAAATTTATAATAATCAAAATACAAAAGGATGTCTGCCTTCTTCTTCTTGTGATGACTGGACTACATTCCCAGGAATTCTACAATCTTCTGCCTTCTTTTGCCCTCTGCTTTGAAGACATCTCTAATGCAGTCGATGCAATGGCCTTTAACCTCATCCAGTTGTTGCTGAAGTTCTTCTTCTTTTTCTTGCAACTACATCTATACAATTACTTAATTCCGAATACTTTCCGCTTATGTGGCAGCCTCCCCACGTTTCACTCCTTTTCGCCCAATCACATTTTTTTCTTTTAATTTTCCGTTTTTTTGTCCACAATTTACACTAAAGAAAGGTTAGGGTTCATTCCTCCAACGCCCCCCCTTCTTCATGCCTCTCTTGATGTACGTCTGACTCCGCCGGTGATTGAAGCCCTTCCCCTTGGCTTTGCCGGTTCTAGCCACAGTGTTCCTCCTCGGCTAAGGTATACGCTTCTGTCTCGGTCCTTCTTCTTCCTCCTCCGCCGAGGTTTGTTGCTTATTGTTTCCAAATGGCACTTGTTTAGATTTTTATTTGGTTATTCAATACTCCGTAATATTTTATATTCTATTTTTTTTCCTCTCGCAATCGCGCCATGGCGCGGGAATTTCACTAGTACATTTTTAAATTTAAAAAGTCAAATGTTTTATGCAGATTGAAAGATATTATATGAAACATTTATAACTTACCACATGTAGTAGTTGCTGATCATCATCTTCAGTTGCTTGGGTGATCTTATAAGCGTTTACTGACATCTCCCTTTGTATTTAGGAGGAGTAATATTGATGAAACTCAATGGCGTCCATCAAGTCCCTCTTAATAACTGCAGTGTTTGTTTGACATGCCTCTTCTAAGAGATTCATGTGGAAGCCAGGGTAGAGGATCTCGTCCAGTTGGTCATTTAGTTGGTAGTACTCTTCGCAGAACTTGACTGGGTTAATAACTGCCATTGTTTTGGGGGTGGGGGGTTGGTGTTTTTGGTTAAGGAGGAATTGGACAGGCGATTGTAGATGGTTAAGAATTGAGGGGTTATGGTCTGAATGTATAGGCAGTTTCACCTGTTTAACTTCCTTTAATTGGATCTGTCTTGGAAAATACAGTTTTCCAATGCAGTTGAGCCTCTTCAACTTCCTTCAACTATAATAATTACTTAAATATTTTTAGTATTTGCTGTCCTATCTGAAGTACTCGTGTGCTTACTTTTTTTGCACAGTTTTTTAGAAAAAGATTCATTTATTATTTATCCTTCTATTGTGTTTAATGTTAGTAATTCTTTATGTTTAACTTATCTCTGTTACTCTATGTCTTAAAAGAAGGCTAAATTTTAAAAGTGCATAAATATTTTTTCGGATTTTAACAAATAAAAGTGCATACATATTATATCTGTCTAAAAACTGAAATTATAATATTTGGGAAGTTCTAGTATAATACTAAAGTCCAATGATTATAATTAAAATGGAGTTGATCAATATTTGCATATTTTGGCAGTTGTACCTCTGTAAGTCCCTTTTAATTTGGTATGTCTTGTAATAGATAGTTTTCCAATGCACTTGAGTCTCTTCAACTTCCTGTAACTATAATAATTACTGAAATATTTTTAATATTTGGTGTCCTTTCTGAATTAACCGTGTGCTTACTGGTTTTGCACGGTTTTTTAGAAAAGCATTCATTTATTATTTATCCTTCTGTTGTGTTTAATGTTACTAATTTTTTATGTTTAATTTATCTTTGTTACTCTATGTCCTAAGAGAAGGCTAAATTTTAAAAGTGCAAAAATATTCTTTGGGATCTTAACAAATAAAAGTGTGTACATATTATATCTGTCTAAAAATCGCAGTTACAATATTTGGTAAGTTCTATTATAATACCAATGTTCAATGATTATAATCAAAATGGAGGCGAACAATTTTTGCATATATTGGTAGTTCAACATCTGTTACTTCTTTTATTTGGGTGTGTCTTGGAAATGACATTTTTCCAATGCAATTAACCCTCTTCAACTTCCTTCAACTTTAATAATTACTTGAGTCTCATCCTAAACAATCATGTGATTAATGTAGTGATACAAATACTTTTTTTTTACTTTTGTTGCACGGTTATTTAAAAAAGCTTTCATTTATTTCTTCTCTTTCTGTCTTATCAATAATTCTATCTTTTGCAAATAAAATCAATTTTAACTTTATTTTGTGCACCTATATCTTTACTTTGTGCTAGTATAATATATAGTTTTGCATGCATACCATTATATCTGTAACTGATTTTTTTTTTTGGAAATTTTGTTGTTTCTTTTTATATATTGTCTAAAAAGTAAAATTATTTTATTTAAAAAGTGCAATTATAATACCAAAGTACAATGATAATAATCAAGAGTTTGATGATATTAAACAAAAGGGCAATTAAACTAATATTTATATCTTTTGCAGATGAATGCAATTTTAACTTTATTTTGTGCACCTATATGTTTACTCTATGCTAGTATAATATATAGTTGTGCATGCATACCATTATATTTGTAATTGATTTTTTTGGAAATTTTGTTGTTTCTTTTTATATATTGTCTAAAAAGTGAAATTATAATATTTAAAAAGTGCAATTAAAATACCAAAGTACAATCATAATAATCAAGAGTTTGATAATATTAAACAAAAGGGAAATTAAACTAATAAACTGTATTTATAATAATTCGATCTCAAAAGTCTGGATATGATTACTATTAGATTTTCCTCATTGGGCATGTCCTGCTGTTGTGAGGAGCATATTCGTCGCAGATAAAGCACAATCTTTTTCCTTTCTTCTGAACTTGTATTGATTATTCTTTCCCGCTTTTCAGTCGCATTCCACTGCCCTTTGTCTTTGCTTGTTTAGGGCGGCTTACCCCAGCAAACTCATCAAACATAACAGACTTTGATGCTGAAGAAGATGTTGTTGTTGGTGCATATTCAAGAAGCTCCTTCTTTGCTTTTATCAATGTATCTGTGAAGTGCCTAATCTGCTCACTGTTGTCTTTAACAGTCCACACAAGATTGAAATTCAGCTAACATATTTGTCAATAGCAGTTTTTGCTCTTGCTTTGCACTTGACTGTCTCACAACTACATTATCCAATGTGAAAAAATTGCTCAAAGTTGCAGCCTTAGTCCAACGAGTCGGTAAGAGAGTGTCCGACAACTTCTCTATTTGTAAATCTTTCAAAACAGTTAATATATGGCGACAAGGCATGCCTAATCTGATGAATAAGTTACAAGAACGGCAGCAATCATGATCATCAATTTTGTGCTCGACAGTGTATATCTTACTGTTTTCCTATTTGAGAGTATATATCTCCAAATTCTCAAGCTCTATCACATTTGTCACCCTGTAGTTGTACAATGTTGCACGCAACTCTTCCTGAAATTTTCCCACATTTTCAACGTATACAATGTGGATGCATGCTTTTCTAGAGGAAGTGGGAAAATGAGAATTGATTTTAGTATTTCAGAGTCATAGTTCTTCTTCCCTTGGAGATGTCTTTGACTTTCTATTGCATTATCAAAATATAACACAAACTCAATTAAATTTGTTGCACAGTTGGAGAACCTACGGAAGAAGTTATTCATGCTTTCTGAAATTGATGTTGTTTTAATTAATCCACTGAGCTTCACATTTCGAAAGTATGCAGGAATCCACTTCTCCCTGATAAGAAATAAATCAGACAACCATGAGTGATTTGTCATGCCAAACTCTTCCATTAATGTAATCCACTCTCTGTCAAAATCTTCTGCCATAACCTCTTGGTTCCACACAATTTTTCTCAACTGGTTAGTGAACTTGAAGTAGCTATTCATTGAGTTGTCAATTTTCTGAGATAGCCTATCCATAATATGCCACATGCATAATCTGTGTCTAGCCTCAAGAAACACAAATTCAACAGCAATCTTCATCGATGGATCTTGGTCTGTTGTGAAAATTCTAGGACCACAACCTATTGCTTTCTTGAAGTGCTCAAATAGCCACACATGTGATTCCACATTCTCATTCAGCAAAAGCCCTGATGCAAATATTACTAATGATTTGTGGTGGTCATATCCTGTGAAAGGACTAAACACCATTTTGTACCTTCAAAATATTAAACATATAAACATTAGATAAAGAAGAAAACAATAATTCAGTTATAAATGACGTATGTGCAACTTTTTTGCTAAAGGATCGGATATAGAAGGCAACAGTAAACTATGTTCAGTTTCTGTGTAACAACGCACTTCCTGAGTGTACTTTCTGTGCAACAGTGCACTTTCTGTGTAACAGTGCACTTCCTGAATCCAGATGTGCATATATAATACTAAATTGTGCAGTTATAAATGACTTATGTGCAATCTGTTTATTATAAAAGTATGTGAAGAAGGAAACAATAATTTGTTTTGTATTATAAACTAAAATGTAAATACCCTTTTTACAAAACATATTAAGATTAGATTAATTATAACAGAGAATAACCTATTCAACTGATTGTCTTCATCCACGTCAAAAGTGTAAAGATCGGAATTTAATTAATATTTATAAAATATCTGTAGGATAATCCGAATATTATCCTCCCTTATGATTATGAAAACCCGGAAAATTTAAAATTTATGGATGGCTTTACATTGGTTTAATTATGGATTTTATGAAAGAAATATATACCCGAGCCACTTTTCTCGTATCTTGTAAACGTAACGGATTTTAACATGTCACGAACTCAGGATTTACGTCTTGCTAATATAAGGGCAGCCGCCCCATCCATTCCTTGCACACATATCACCCACTCCCTTTGATTTGATCATATGACAAGCTAGGATCCTATTCATCTCACCCACTCTCTTTCCCATCACCCCTCCCATGCTTTGACCAAAGGAGCCCTCTCCCATTCTCTAAATCTGATCCCCAAGGCTCAGCCTCACTCATTCACAAAGAACAAGCCGTCACTTGAGAGGAAAGGGAGATAAAAGAAGCCTATCTCCATTGCTAGTCCTTTTTGGCTGCCTTCCATTCAAAAAGCCATAACTCCCTCAATATTGATCCCAATGGAGTGATTATTGAGACCTTAGCTCCATCTTTGAATCAGATTTCAATAAATATATCAAACATCCAAATCCAAGGTGATTTGCCCCTCCAAACTGACCGATCTTTAGGGCTGCAGTGGAGTGTTCTAGGAGGACCTTGGGTTTTTCAACTTGATCTATGGTAAGTCCTCTTGGTTCCTTTCAAAACTGAGTTCCAACATGTTTTATAACTCTTTTTCTTCAACTTTGAGTAAGAATCTAAATCATGTTTTGGGATTTTTGGTGACAAAATGGCAAGGTGTTTGGAAGGTGTTTGGAAGGTGTTCTGAAGCACTTTCGAGGGTGTTCTTGAGTCGTTTGTGTGGGATTCTTCGAAGGTAATCTCTCATCTGCCTTCCCCTCTCTAGGATAGATGTGTTTTGGTGTGGAAAAGGCTTAGAAAGTGGAGCCTCTATGTTTTTGTTTTACAGTAGGCAAACATGGGGAGCTGCTACTAGTACAGTAGCCTAACTCCCGGATCATCCTGAAGGATGATGTTACAAAAATCCCTATGGTAGGGGATGGAATGTAAATTACAGATGACTCCTCTTCTAGCTATATAGTCTGCTGAAATATTCGCTTCTCTATAAATATGACGGATCTCTGCTGAATTAAACTCAGCTTTGAGGTTGCGAATGTCTTCAATTTGCCGCATCACTTCCCATCTCGGTGGTTGTTCTCCATTAATCGATTTCACCAAAATCTGGTTGTCACATTCCAAGATGATCTTCCTTAGATCCTTCTGTTTCGCACATTGGAGTCCCAAGATCACTACCGAAGCTTCTGTTTGGATGACGGATCCAACATCAACTTCACGATAAAACATATGAATAATCTGACCTTCTGAATCACGAATGATTCCCCCAATCTGACTTTTGCCAGAGTGGGAAATAGAACCATCTACATTAATTTTGTAGATAGTTCTTGGTGGTCTGCTCCATTTGGCTGTCGCCCTTGTATTTCCTTTCTTCTTTACTTCTATTCTTTCATCTCCTCCCTTGGTCCAGTCTGTCATGTTTTGCTTAATTCTATGCACAATAAGGGCTGCTCCTGTCGGATTTTTGGACCTGAAAATTTGATCATTCCTAACTTCCCATATGGTTTGCCATATAAAAGCTAAGTCTTCAAACCTGTTGTTAGCATTTTTTATTTTGCTAACATTTGCATGTAGAGGACCTTGAATATTAAGGTCCTGGAAATACATACCTGTTATTTGTTCGTATTGTGCAATAACTTCCCTCGTGATCATACACCTTGTGAAAAGATGAGCAGCATCTTCATCTGCTTGGCCACAAAGAGAGCATTGACTTGGTACTCTATTAACATACCTGTTAAGTCTACTTGCCGTTGGGAGGCCATCAATTTGGATTTTCCATAAAAGGTTCTTGATTCGAGGAGGGAGCTTCAATATCCAAATCCAGCTTAGTGATTCGATATCTTGGGGCAGAGGGCCCAAGATTTTCTTCACCGACCTAGTAGTGAATTTTCCTTCCGGATCGGGCCTCCAGATCAGCTTATCTGGAGTCTGCCAATGAGGTACCTTGATTTTTAAGATCTTGTCGATGATTCCTTGCGGGAATAGCTGTCTTAGAATATCTTCATTCCAGAGCTTCCTGTCATTGATAAGGGTCTCAACTGTCATATTAGGGTCGTTAGACCCCCTGTATTCCTTAATACTAGTGGCTATCCTCCCATACATTGATGGTCGAACCATTACCAATTAGCCAGAGTAATCCTTCTTCAAATTTCTTCCTTAAGGAAAGAAGTCTTCCAAATTGCCACAAGGTTTCTTTTTTATGAAAGTTTCTAATGTTTTCTTGTTGTAGATATTTCTCCTTTATGATTCTAACCCAAATGCTATCCTCATTATTATAAAGTTTCCAAAGGAGTTTCATTTGGAGAGATATATTTAGATCCTCAGCCTTCCTAATGCCAAGGCCTCCTAAGGATTTACTTTTACAGATAGAATCCCAGCTAATAAGGGGTACATATTTGTCTGTCGGGGATTTGTTCCAAAAGAAATTTCTATTGATTTGGTCCATCTGGTTAAGAATTCCTTTAGGGAGAAGGAAGTTTTGCATGAGGTAATTTGTTTTGGAGCTGAGGTTTGACTGAATAAGCATCATCCTGCCCGCTTGAGATAGATTTGACGCTTTCCATTTTGATAACTGCTTCCTCATATTTTCTGCCCTTAGAATCACGAATGATTCCCCCAACCTGGCAGACGCCAGTGGGTTTGACAGAACCATCTACGTTAATTTTGTAGATGGTTCCATGTGGTCTAGTCCACTTAGACTTAATCCTCATTTTTCTTTTCTGACCTTCCTTATTTTATCACTATTTGCTTGTCTCCAGTCCTGTATATTAGCCTCTATGTGTTTTGGTTGCGTTTTGTAGCCAAAACGTCAAAAAACAAAATGGATATATGTGCCTCTGTAATTTGGACTTTATTTCCAATCCAACGATCTGATCCAGTTGAAATCTTAATATGCTTTTCAGGGCAATGTTATCTAACTGCCCTCCAAGAATGAGGACGATCCAACGGTTGGATCAAGAGTTATTATCATTTTAGTAAACAATGTTCATAATGACTCGATTAAAAACTTGGTTAAGGGAATGCTAAGAATATGGTTCAATATATGATGGCATAACCGAAACTTAGAGCATATAAAATTTGGAAATGAAGTATACCCATAACTTGGCCAAAAATATGGATGAAAAGGTTAGGATTACGTGATGATATGACCCGGATTATACTTGTTAAGTGTGGATGCTTAACCAAGCTTATAAGTCCTTAAGCCATTAACCTTATGTGAATGTGTGTGATTATCTTGCGGTATGGGTTTATGTGATGCATTAATAAGAAGAACCTAATGTGAAATAATTACAATGTTAGGCGCTTGATTCGTGTTTACACTTGGTGCTTGTTGGTTTCCGTGCTTACCTTCGGATTTCAGGTAAGTCCCCTGGACTTACTCATGAGGTTACTCGTGACACATGAGTGTCGTAACGAGATAGATTCATGCATATTTTACGACATAGAATTATTGTCGGGTATAAACCGGAATTATAACATAGAACAGAACATAGGGAACGAAATGAACCCTTGTCTTCTCTTTGTCTTTGTTATAATAGGTGGCCATCCTATTCTATGTTGTTGTGTGGTGATTATCGTGATTCCCTAAAGGCTGCGGCGTAGCCGAACCTTCGAGCATTCGATAAAGGTTGGCACATCCTCCAAGAATTTGGGTGATAAAGGATGGTGTAACCTCCAAGCATCTGGAAAGGGATTATATGGTTGATTGTTATCATTTGGGTACCCATTACCGCATTTATTTATATATTCAGATTATGCCTTAGGAGCATGATAGTGTATTTACAGTTTTATCGCATCACGTTTATATGTCTTTTTACGTACTCGCAGAGTATGCTGGTGCATACGTGTATGAGTAATCAATGATTGACCCCGTTATCTTTCTTGTTTTTAGATTCAGGTACCCCCGATACCTGATATGTGTGATCATATGTGGATGTTTGCCGGGCACAGCCTATAGGACGATAGAGTGAGAGAGACATGGACCACGTTTTAGTATTTTCTCGCTACTTATTACTTTTGCGTTTTGACCCGGCTAGGCCGCGGCATGTGTTGTACTTTAATTCTGCCTTTATCTTCCGCTTAAAAAACCGTTTTGCGATAGTTACCTAGGATAAGTTCTAGCCTCCAATGGGCATGCGTTTGCTTTGGGGTTCGAAATCCCCGTTTTAACAACTTATCTATGCTTCCGCTAAATAAATAATCTAAGTAGTAACTCGTACTCGGTCGTAAGATCTAAAGCTCACGGAAGAATTCAAAACTCTTCCTTAACTTACCCCGAATAACCGGATCATCCGAACCTTATTAATCCTCTAAGTGGATTAATGGAGGCATATTCGGATATCCAAACTTTTGGGTCGTTACAAAAAGCAAAATAGAATGCACTGCATATTTCTTGCTTGTAGAAAAACCTATCATTGACAACTTGAACATCAGAACCTTTGAAATAAGCTAGAAGATCTCTTCGGTGGTTTTTGAAATCAATAGCCAATGGTTGTACATTGCTATACCTCCCCCCCCCCCACCATTCCTTTAAATAATCTGTAGGATTTTGCAGGTCCAACTCTTTGCTTTGCACAGTCAAGTACAAACTTTTGATGATGGTTGTGCATCTTCCTCTTCTTCTTTGTTAGAATTATTTTATATAATTTGGACATAATTAAATGTACGCCCAAAAGATAAATAACCTAATTTCCGTAATTAGGGAATTAATTCTTATACGTTAAGAGTTAAGTCATATTAGGATAAATAATATATATTCGTTATATATTAATTTATCTAATAAATAAAGAGATAAATAGGAGAGACTCCTCTCTCCTGATCTCTAACCCTAGAGAGTCTGTTTGTCAGACATTCTCACAGGAAAAGAAAACTCACAGAGAACTCTCCTTCGTGGAGAGAGTCTCCTTCCTCTCCAATGCTCACCCATGGTGTGTAGGCTGTGAATCGTAGGTTCTCCACTGCTCCTGAATCTCTAACGAGATTTAGTGCTATGGAGATCTACCCGGTGATCAAATTCGAAGGCAAGACGATCTAGATTCCGCTTCCGCTATTCGAGGTAATCCGTTTATCCCTCAAATTCTATCATTGGTATCAGAGCTAGGCTCAAATTGCCTTTGAATTTGTTCAATCGGATTGAATAACAGCATGAGGAATTAGGTTCTTAGAACTACATTCGATTAAAAGGTCCATTTTTTATGTTTTGTCGTGTTCTTGGCTTATGCTTATTGAACTAGGCTACTGTAAGTTGTTTGCTGCTATGGCAATTACTTAACTACACACTTCTTGTTTTGTTTTTGCGAGGAACCGTATCAAACAAAACCTATGCTCAGTTTTGAAAGAGGCTGTCTTCTTCAACCTCTTGCGCTCCTCCTCTCTCGTGTCCTGTTTCTCATCCATGTAGAAATTGCTCTTCGAACATGCATATTATAATTGATTTTGTTTTATCTTCGAATTCATGAGATATATGCCTGTAACTCGAGATCTGTGATGTGTCGATTGCATTCGTTGCGATTGATTTTGATGGATCTGATTTTCGATTCGTATTCGAGGGTTTGTGTTCTTCGTGAATGTCCGAACCAGATCTGAGCAACTGGAGCTTTTATGGCTCGAATGGGGCATGGATGATGGAAGATCTGAGAACTCCAACATAGAATCAACAAAACCCATGCTCATTTGGTCGTTTTGATTGAATTAAGAGATGGGGTTTGAGATTTGGGGCTTTACAGGTGGTTCTCGGCCTTGTTCTTCGAATGGCTAAGAGACTAGGGCTCGGCGGCGCTTGGTTCGCCACCATGCTTCTTGTCGGAGTAGTCGGTGGTGCTAGCGTTGCCGCCTAGGGTCGTCGAAAGCGAGGCAACGGAGATTGAGATGCTCGAGCCGACGGTAAGGGTTGTCGCTCCTTCTCCTTTCGGTTTTGGCTGCAAATGGAACCTCGTCGAAGATCCATGGCATGGCGGCGCCACTGCCACCGTGCTCCTCGATGGGGCACTTGGAGGCGGAGGCGCTACCGCCTAGGTCGTCAACGGCGGGGAAACGGCTGCACAGTGGACGGAGAAGATGACCAGTGGCGGCGGCCTAGAGCAAGGTGGCGCTGCTATTGTTGCCTGCCCTTCGTGGGTGTTGGTGGTGGTGCAGCTGCCGCCTAGGGCTGTCGACGGCGAGTCCCCGAGGCAGTGGGGGACAGATGGAAAGCTCCGAGCCGGCTGCCATGGCGGCAGGCTCATGTCGAGCTCCATCGGGTCTCTACGGGCTTCCCTTCGGGCCGAGCTGGGTGCGTGTGACCTAAGCTCTCGGGCTTCGGCGGGCATTTGGGTCACACTTGGGCTCTTGGTCAAGGGTGTTGACTCAGATGTTTTTTTTTAAATTGGGCTTAATTTTCGTTTGGGCCTAATTATTTGTCAAATTGGCTGAGCATATGTTTATATTGGACTTGCTGTTATATGTGTTGAACGTGACTAGTTGTCCGGATTCGTTTTGGACTGAGACTTGTCGTGTTTGACCGAGTGTTGGAGTTGTCTTAGTCGGGTTCGGACCCGGACTGAGACATGGTGGGTTGTGTTTGATGAGTTGGGCTTAGCCCGATTCGGTTCGAACGTGGATCATCGCTTTTATGTGACCAAGCTGTGACTAAGTTATGTGAACTAGGTCCGTTGAAACAGTTTTTCGCTTATGTTTGCTCTCAAAATTTTGATCGGACTACGTGTCTGATTGTTTTTTTATAGAAGCGAACGAACTTGAAAGTTATGTGATATATCGACCTACGTGGCACTTTATCTAATAACGAGTGATGTATGTCCTAAGTTATGTTGATAAGTTCACATACGGACTGAGCTCTCTAAAATTCTTTTTCTAAGAATTTGTTTTTCAAGGATGTTTAACTTTGGTTGAATATCGTTTTACTTGAAAATTGATCGGATTTAAATAATTCAATTGTGAATTTTTTATAATTATTTTGAGTTAATGGATAGTTATTGCGTATAACTTATTAACTTAAATTGAAAAATTGACTTTATGTAAGTTAATTAAAATCTGAGAAATAAATCTTTTATGTAAAGATTGTAAGAGACAGGCATTCGGGATGCATCTCTGAACCTTGTGATAATTTCTTGTTTTACTACTATTTGGTGATGTACTTGAGATTATGAAAAGACACTTGACTTGTTTGAGTGTGATTGCAAGGTAATCGAGCAAGTAATTCATTTGTTAAATGGATGAAATATGTTCAGTAATTTTGAATAGCGTTTTTAAACGTAGTTCCAAAATTCTGAATAAACCCTTAAGGGGCAAGGACCTATATGTCTAGGATCCTGAAAGTCGATAGTCCTAATGAAGACATGTTATCTGACTTTGCTCGATTAGACTGGATTTGTTCTAGTGTATATCCATACGTTGGATATAGAAATAAAGTGAGCCAAGGTTGAGTACTTGGGGTACGTCAACAGTAATGCAGTTCCCTTGAAAATTAGAAAATGAGCAGATGGACTTGATGAGAGTTCGACTCTTGTGTCCTAGGCTTTAAAAATTATTTTTTAATTTGTAAAGCTCACTTTGGATTTTTCTCAGATTAAAAAAGTTGTAAAACTAAATTTCATGGTTCTAAGGCATTTTCATGCTAAGGAAGATTATCATTCAGTATACTATGTTTCACTTAGGGACATGGTCCTAGTGGGAGCAAATCTTTAGACTGACTCGCACAGTCAAAAGATAACCTTGAACATACGTTGTTCGAAAATCGTCAGATGGACGATGATGTCATCATGAATTTTTGTTCCAACGGAGTTGACTGCATGCTACATGTATGTTTTTGCTTCAAAGGTCATGGTAAATGATGATATGTGTTGGTTTGTGCTTCGTGCATAAACGGTAACATGTTTCTGGTCAATGGTGATAGACGGGTGATATACTCATTTCACTGATCTGAATCGGAAGTTAGCAGAACTGAGGTTACATCGATTTATATCGTAGTAATAAATGTTTAGCTTTCCTGAAAATGTCAGGGGCTTCTGAAGTTTTCTTACAAAGACCATGTGATGTCATGATGCTAGTAATGGAACATACCTTGAGATCTTATTGGATTTCGGTTCCAATGTTAAGATCATAAGTTTGCTGATTTTGTTTCAGTAACAAGAGGTTAAATTTGTCACTTTTGTGATAATGGTTGCAAATATGATTTGTAACTTATGCATAATCTGATCATTGGGAATAAGCAAGTCGTTGCTAGGTCCATGTGAAGAAGTTGCGATCTACTTAGTTCAAGTTGATCACTAGGCAATTAGATCAGATGATATACCCAAAGATTGGTGCTGAACTTCGAAGTTAAGCTGAAGCCAATCGTATAAGATGATATCAAGTTCAGATCTTGTTATTTTCTAATCCTCACTGAATTTTTGTAATTCATGAGAAGTGTCACTATGGAAGCATAGTTTAACCACTTTGCATGGTGATCAAGGGTAGATGAAATGCATCCTCTAAAAGGTATTCTACTAGCGAGTGGGAAAGTAGGTTCAACGGAACTTGAGAAAAGACAGAGTTGTCAAAAGAGGATGTTTCCTTATCTGAAAATGATGTGACACACCCTGAGGTATGTCCAGGATGATCATTGTGGGATTGTCCAAAAAGATTAGATGCTTATTGCGTTAAGCACTTCTCTTGAGGCTTCGAGGGTAATCTGTTACTTGTAACAGATCACTACATTTTTTTTTGTAGATTGCGTTCTACAAAATTTAGAAGCTTAAAGCACAAATTCTATTGTGCTGTTTGAATTTCATGATTTCCTAGGATCAATATGGATCCGAGGATGTATAAATGGATGTTGGTATACAAGTTAAGCTTGTTGGTCAACATATATCCATGATTTCTCTCGCATTGAGTGATTGAGAAATCAGATGAAATTCAAAATGTTTTCTGTCTTAAATTCTTCTATTGACTGAAGTTACACGAAAAGGTCAAATCCGAGCACCAAGCATTGGTTTCTGCTGAGTGCGTATTGTGCTGATTTGGGGAGTGATCCATTTGTTGGACAATCCTTAGTCAGTTACTTCCTGAAAATGGCACAGGTATCATGTTAAAGGCTAAAGGCATAAGAGGATCTCTAGGAGATGTACTTATGATTGAAGGTCACTTGATGAACCTTAAGATATGGAATAAGCTTGAGAAGCTAGTTCTTATATATTTTAGCCTTATCTGTTTAATTGCATTAAATCCATTTGGATAAATGGCATCAAGAAGAATGTGTGTACTAGGCATGAGGCTAGGTACATGATCACATTCTTAAATCATCTTGGAAATGCGAACTTCTAATATTGATGAGAGCAATCTGATAAGGAAAATGAGTTTTCGTAGCTTCGGGATCCTTAATCATGATTGTCTTGCCACATTAATGTTCAGGATATTCTGGATCAATCGTGATCTAGTGTTCCTGAGAATGTTCAGAGCTAAAGAAGTTTCGTTCTTGGCTCACAATTTGTTGAACAAATGTGTTTCGAGTTCAGGATTTTCATCTAGAACGATTGTGAGCATATCGAAACCACTTTAGAGTGGGAGTTGTTTTGAACACGAGATATCTCAGAAACACATTAGATGTGGTTGCTCCAAAAAGTATCCAAATGAGATAGCACTAATTACCACTTAGAGTCTTTGATCTGTTGGTAGATCTAAGACACAACGAGCGGATGGTGATGAGAGATAACGAGTCTATAGAAAAAGCCATGTTTTGAACTGGTTTCTATCCTGCCTAGATATAAAGCAATGAGATAATTGGGTTCTTAAAGCTTTATAGGCGGGATGATCCATTGAGAGTTATACCCTACATCAAGAGAGTTAGGTTGGAACCTTCTCTCTACTTGGTTAGATTGTGTTCAATTAGACCGTTGAATGGCTACGAAAGCTTGTATCAGTTTACAAGTTGACCTAGATAGCAAAGTTTTTCCCAGTGGGAGGACTTCTGGAAATTCGTTTTCTGGAAAAGTTTCTGCTAAGGTTTTGAGAAAGACACTAGTCTTGTACTTATACCTATGTAAGCATTGAAACATGCATCTAGATGACAATGATAAGAAGTTTTGTACTTTGTGTTCAAAATATGAATCATTGTAAGTATGTCATATTGGAAAGTTTAACTTTCTGATGTTGCAGATGACACATTGATAGCCAACTATGTTGTGATTCTAGCATGACAACTTTGATACAATTGTCAGGTGAATCTGTTACATAGAAATTGGGTAGTTGTCTATGAGGTTATTTCATATAATCTTAAGCATGTCATTCTCATATATGGAAATGTGTAAATGGACTTACATAGGAAGTGGATTATGTGAGGAACACTTGAGAAACTAAGTGCAATCTCGCATTCTGTTGTATGCTGAGATGAGACAAGCGAACATGTGTTTGTTTACAAACTGATTCGAGTCTTATGCACTGAACACGGTAAATGATTGCAAAAGCACTCTTGTAGACTGTGTATTGTGTTATGGTGGATGATGTCTATGTCCATGTTGGAACATAGATATGGATCTTAGTGATCTAAGGGAGGAGACACTGATGTAAGTATCAACATCAGTCTGTAGGTCTTATCTCTAAGGAGAAGAGACGTTGTCTAGCAAGAAATTGTCTTGCTTGTCCTTCCACCACGGAAGCTGAGGTTCTTACATCATCAGTAGCTTCCGAGGAGATTATGAAAAAGGATTCTCCTGAAAACACAAAATTTGGTTGTGACGAAATATGGCGAGCAGATGTCATGACTATGGGTTGTGACTGACCAATTTTGTCAATACCAGGATTTCCAAAGGATGTTGAAGATCAAATGATATTCAGATCAAACCCTGTCTAGTCGGAGAGACGTTGTTCAAGAACAACGTTGTCATAAAATGTTTGACTCTTGATGGTTATGCGAGCCACCTCTCTAATTTGAGTTTTTAGCAAGTGGGAGACTTTGGTCTTAACTCATATGTTGTGCCATTGACATGGTGAAAACTGGTGATGTAAATATGAAATATGTTACATGTCACTGAACCATAGTTTGTTCTCTCACACGAACAAACGTTCCTATAAGTGTTCGTCACTATAGGTGTAAGGTATCTCAATTCTTATGAGAACGGAATGAGATGATAACCGCCTTGACTATCTTTGGATGTCAGGATGAAGTCTCTCCGGTTGGGAAAGACTGAATGGGTAATTTATAGTAAGTCATTTATATGACTCGTAACTATGCTCCTGCGCCCATAGGTTCAGAAAAGCAAGGTGTTGTAGGGTAAATGGTTCTCAAGTCTACGTGACTATGAGATGAACACCTTTACAGGTTGAGTGGACAACGCTTTAGAGAAGCGCTCCCTGTAGCACACTGTCATACTAGTGTGTGCTAGTCGACCCTATGTGGTGATAGATTGATCCCATCTCTATCACTGTGTGAGCTAAGATGTATGTAAACAAGGCAACCCTTAGTGACTAACGACTTGGGTTCCTGATTGTGGTGGTGATGCGCTACTTTGGTTGTGTTCCGATGGCCATGAGTGATGCGGTGTAAGTGGGGCAGTTCTGGGAAAGTGGTCATCATTTACATGAAAGTAATGCCAATGCGAAAGGAAGGTATTATGAGTAATCGTTGACGAAAATGGGATTTGCTGGATTCGACAGTTACGTACTGTTGTGAATCGCCATTACAGTTGAACAAAACTGAGAGGGATCCAGTTTTGTGTATCAACTAGTCCGATGAAAGATAATCCTAGGGATGCAGCAATACTTTTCAACTAACGTTGTGACCTAGTCCCTAACGGGATTTTTATGCAGGTAGTATTGCCGGGTCGCACGGCCTATACACGACGAGTATGAGATTGAGTTTTGGAGGAACGTAATCTTTTGTGCGAGTGGGAGATGTTAGAATTATTTTATAGAATTCGGACATAATTAAATGTACGCCCAAAAGATAAATAACCTAATTTCCGTAATTAGGGAATTAATTCTTATACGTTAAGAGTTAAGTCATATTAGGATAAATAATATATATTCGTTATATATTAATTTATCTAATAAATAAAGAGATAAATAGGAGAGACTCCTCTCTCCTGATCTCTAACCCTAGAGAGTCTGTTCGTCAGACGTTCTCACAGGAAAAGAAAACTCACAGAGAACTCTCTAACCCTCTCCAATGCTCTCCCATGGTGTGTAGGCTGTGAATCGTAGGTTCTCCACTGCTCCTGAATCTCTAACGAAATTTAGTGCTATGGAGATCTACCCGGTGATCAAATTTGAAGGCAAGACGATCTAGATTCCGCTTCTGCTATTCGAGGTAATCCGTTTATCCCTCAAATTCTATCATTTTTCATATAGACCTTACATGTGTCATTAACAAAAAGATGTGTGTGCTTCTCCTCAAGCCTTTTCACCACATATCCTTATCCCTCAACATACTTGAATATGATTCTAGCACTACAACCAACTCGTGCAAATAATCTTTTCCTTACATTCTTCCTCACCTTATCATTCTTGTATCCAGATCTATTGCAATATAAGTATTTCAGCCTCTACACACCATCAATCTTAACCATTTTTCCATGTCTTACATCAAATCCCACTTTATATGCATAATCTGTGTATGCCTTCTGATAGGCTAAAAACCTACACCCCCAAGTGTATGGGGTTCAGTTGTAGTAATCAAGTGTCGTATCCACAAGGACTATGTGGTATTGATTGTAACCTTAAACCGATTTAATTAAGCCAAGAAAAATGTGAGAGAAGTGTTTATATGGATGGAGAAAGTAATCAACTAAAAGAAACAACTATACAAAATTGGTATTAAAACAAGGGATACGAGGCAAATCTAGGGTAGAGGATCACCACAACGACGCTTTAGTAGATTAAAATTAATATTCGTGTCACCTTGTCTGGATTTGTTAAAGGTAGATTCAGGTACTCCCGATACCTGATATGTGTGATCATATGTGGATGTTTGCCGGGCACAACCTATGGGATGATAGAGTGAGAGAGACATGGACCACGTTTTAGTATTTTCTCGCTACTTATTACTTTTGCGTTTTTACCCGGCTAGGCCGCGACATGTGTTGTACTTTAATTCTGCCTTTATCTTCCGCTTAAAAAACCGTTTTGCGATAGTTACCTAGGACAGGTTCTAGCCTCCAATGGGCATGCGTTTGCTTTGGGGTTCGAAATCCCCGTTTTAACAACTTATCTACGCTTCCGCTAAATAAATAATCTAAGTAATAACTCGTACTCGGTCATAAGATCTAAAGCTCACGGAAGAATTCAAAACTCTTTCTTAACGTACCCCGAATAACCGGATCATCCGAACCTTATTAATCCTCTAAGTGGATTAATGGAGGCATATTCGGATATCAAAACTTTTGGGTCGTTACAAAGTTAGTATCAGAGCCAAGGTTGCTCGACCTGAGTACGCACGAGTTATAAAACATTTTCAAATCCCGCCCACCATTTTGGAAGTTTTAAATGATTTTAAAAGGTTTTAAAGGGCAAAGTTGAAAACCTTTTGGAAATGAAAAGGAACTAGGATCCTTCTAGATGAGAGATAGGATCGATGGGTAATATAAAGGCGATAGACATCTTATAAAGATGTAGAACGGGATTCTGGTAGGCAAAATACTAGTTTTCCTTTACAGCTGGTCGAAGAAGACTCCAAGGGAGCAACCATGGTGGTTGGAGTGGGATAGGATTTAGAGGCGGGCTCGCCAAGCTATCCCTCGAAGGATAGCTATCTAGTTAGCTTCCGTGCGATATAAAACTGTGCCTACGAGCCATCCCCTTGAAGGGATGTAATTATGTGAAATGAATGTGCCTGAGGGCTATCTTCCTTGAAGAAGACATTTCATTGAGGTGTATATTGAGTACACTTATATGTTCAGTTGCACAATGGTTGAGACGAGAGGACAAACTGGTCCCGGAGATGCGAGTGGCCGAGGTAGAGGCCGAGGTAGACCTCGTGGAGGTCGTACCACTAGAGATAGATAGACTGAGACTCAGACTGAGCTGCCTACCGATAGAGCTGGGATAGAGCAGTTGGTGCGCACGCTGATGGCGTCGATGCAGCAACAACAGGATCAAGAGAATGCACCCGGAGGGGGTGACCGTAGAGAGCAGCAACAGACCGAGACCCCGCCTGGGGGAGACCAGCGACAGGGTCAGGAGGAGGAGCCTAGATCTGAGGGACGTCGTGTGGATTGGGTGAAAAGGTTCACCCAAAGTAGCCCGCCATAGTTTCTAGGTAGTCCGGGAGAGGACATAGAGCAGTGGTTTTATATGATCGAGGGGTTGTTCGAGCTGCTGGCCATACCCGAGACTGAGCATCAGAGACTCGCAGTGGGACAACTGCGTTATGCTGCACTTGACACATGGAGAGTTTGCAGAGTCGAGAGAGAGACCTGGACATATGCTGAGTTCAAGGAGATGATGCTACGCGAGTATTGCACACCAGGGACGCATGATGCCCGAGAGACTGCCTTCTACGATCGTGGTTACGATCCCTCGCTTTCTATCACCCAGGTCGTTCAGCAGTTTAAGGCCGAGTTAGTATACTTTGGGGAGCTTTGCAAGACGGATACTACGAAGATTAGGATGTTATCGAGGAGGCTTCCTCAGGAGGTTCTGCTGCACGCCTCCCACCTAGGGTCAACTACCTTTGATAGGTTTCTAGATGTTGTGTTGAGATATGACCAGCAGCTATAGCTGGGTAGTTCGAGTTCTCGCTCCACCCGCGCTCCTTCAGGCGAGAAGAGGCCGCGACCTGCAGAGAGGAGGTCTGAGGGAGGCACCTGGATTAGGCCAGTGGCGAGAGGAGGAGGACATGGCGGTAGAGGCACCGGACCCATTCCAGCTATACTGGTGTCATCTTACAAAGAGGACGGAGATGGCTGAGCTGTAGGCTCAACTAGAGGAGTTAGCCTCGAAGGGCTAGATTCAACCGAGCGCTTCGCCATGGGGAGCACCAGTGCTGTTTGTCAAGAAGAAGGATGGATCGTTGAGGTTGTGCATTGATTATCGGGAGCTGAACCGGGCCACAGTGAAGAACTGTTATCCGCTGCCAAGGATAGACGACCTGATGGACCAGCTGCAGGGAGTCGTTGTGTTTTTGAAGATAGATCTGAGATCGGGTTACCACCAGTTGAGAGTGAAGGGCGAGGACATCCCGAAGACCGCTTTCAGAACCAGATACGGTCATTACGAGTTTGTGGTTATGCCGTTCGGGCTAACCTATGCGCCAGCAGCTTTTATGGAGTTGATGAACAGGGTGTTCATCGACTATCTTGACAGATTCGTGGTTGTATTCATTGATGATATCCTGATCTACTCGAGGAGCAGAGAGGAGCATGCCGAGCACCTGAGGATTGTGCTGAGGATTCTGTAGAAGCACAAGTTGTTTGGGAAGTTCAGCAAGTGTGAGTTCTGGCTCTCAGAGGTGATGTTTCTGGGGCACATCATATCTGCAGCAGGGATAGCAGTGGACGCCTCGAAGGTTGAGGCTATCGTTGCTTGGGAGGTCCCCAAGACCGTCAGAGACATCCGGTCTTTCTTGGGTTTGGCTAGCTATTACCGACGGTTCGTCGAGGGTTTCTCCAGCATAGCAAGGCCGATGACAAAGCTGACGAGGAAGGGAGTGCCCTTCGAGTGGAGTCCGGCCTGTCAGGCCAGTTTCGAGCTTCTGAAGAAGAAGTTGACGTCCGCGCCAGTGTTAGCGTTGCCCGAGTGGACGGAGGACTTCATGGTCTACACTGATGCTTCGAGTTCAGGGTTAGGCTGTTTGTTATAGCAGAGAGATCGGGTCATCGCTTATGCTTCACGCCAGCTGAAGAAGGGGGAGGAGTCGTACCCTACTCACGATCTTTAGCTAGCCGCGGTGGTTCATGCGCTCAAGATCTGGAGGCATGACCTGTATGGTACGTCAGTGAGGATTATGACCGATCACAAGAACTTGAAGTATATCTTCACGCAGAAGGAGCTGAACATGCGCCAGAGGAGGTGGCTTGAGTTGATAAAGGACTATGAGCTCGACATAGTTTATCATCCCGGAAAGGCCAGTGTAGTGGCCGATGCGCTGAGTAGGAAGACTCGTCAGGAGGTCACCTTGTCGAGGTTGACAGCACGACCAGAGTTGCAGAGAGATCTGATGAGTTGTGGTATCGAGGTCTGGTCACAGAGAGAGAGTGTGGTCAGTTGAGCTTCCTCGCGATCCAGTCCGAGCTGATGGATGAGATTCGCCGAGCAGATGCAGAGTGTCCACGGATAGCAGACATCCGACAGCGTATGGCTCAAGGGCACTGCTAGTCGTTTTCCGTCAGAGAGAATGGGATGTTAGTGTTGCAGGGTCGAGTTGCGGTACCCGAGGTACACGATCTGAGGTAGAAGATCATGATAGAGGCGCACTCTACTCCTTATTCGGTCCACCCGAGATCGAATAAGATGTATCAGGACCTAAGGAGGACCATTTGGTGGCACCGGATGAAGACTGATGTTGCATTGTTTGTTGCGAGATGTCAGGTCTACCAGCAGGTGAGGATTGAGCACCAGAAGCCTGGAGGGATGATCAGGTCACTTCCCGACCCCGTGTGGAAGTGGACAGATATCACCATGGACTTTGTTACCGGACTTAGGAGAGATGTCCGAGGATTTGATGCGATATGGGTGGTGGTCGATAGGTTGACCAAAACCGCTCATTTTATTCCGATTAAGGAGACGTGGCCGGTGTCCACATTGGTATAGTCATTTGTGCAGCATATTGTGAGGCTACATGGAGTCCCTGAGAGGATTGTGTCGGACAGAGATGGCAGGTTCACCTCGAGATTCTGGAGGCAGGTGCACGAGGCTCTGGGGAGCAAGTTGCACTTTAGTACAGCTTATCATCCACAAACGGACGTTCAGAGTGAGCGGACGATACAAACCTTGGAGGATATGCTGAGAGCATGTGTACTTGAGTGGGGAAACCTATGGGTGAGACATCTTCCGTTGGTGGAGTTCTCGTACAACAACAGCTATCATTCTTCGATTCAGATGGCTCCTTTTGAAGCGTTGTACGGGAAGCGATGCTAGTCGCCGATATGCTGGGATGAGCCTGGGGATGTAGTTGGTACATTGCCCCAGTATGTGCAGGAGGCTACCGATCAGGTTAGGCGCATTCGCGAGCATCTGAGGGTCGCACATGATCGTCAGAAGAAGTATGCAGACCGTCACAGGACGGAGTTGGCTTTTGATGTAGGCGACCATGTTTGGTTGCCTACATCGATTTCAAACTCCTCCCCATTGCTTTAAAAATGATTTTAGTCTCGGGGACGAGACTTGTTTTTAGAGGTGGATAAATGTAAAGGCGGAATATAATTTTTATATATGTTATATTTATAATTTTAATTATATATGTAATTATTTATGTCAAATTGTAAAAGCGGAGAAAAATCGTCCTCGAACACGAGTTCAAATTTTAAACTCCTTCCGGCATCATTTAAATTTGGATTTTGACGGGATTTAATTTTCGCTTTCGAGTTCCTATTAATAAAATTAATTTAAGTACCGAGATGATTTAAAATTTGATTTGAATTGTCGAGTGTCGGGAATTCGTTCGAGGGAGCGGAATTAGGATCGAGTGTCGGGATTTCAAATTTGTGTGTGGGGCCCACTTCACACTATTTTTCTTTTCTTTTCTCCTTTTCTTTCTTTTCTTTTTCTCTTTTTTCTTTCTCTCTCTCTCTCTCGGCTGGTCCCCTGCCGCTGCCCTGCAGAAAACCACCCTCCCTCTTCTATGGATGGTCCCCCTCTTTTTGTCCGATTACAGCAGCAGCTAGCACTCCTCTTCTTTCTCTTCACATTGGGAGCAGCAGCTCACTCTCCTCCTGGCTTTTCTCTCCCCCAAATCTCCAGAAACCCACATCTTCCTCTCCTCTTCATCCCTAAAAAACAACCCAAAAACCACCACCATCTCCTCCTCCATTGGCAGCCACCGTCACCACCACCACACTGCCACCACACTGCAACCACCTTCACCTCTATCTTCACCTCCCTCCTCCGTCGAAGAGCCTAACAGGCTAACCGCTCCCCCATCCTCTGTTTCGGTAAATGCCGAGCGCACCAACCGAGCATCCCACCACCTCCTCCTTCTTCCATTCGAGCAACAGCAGGCCAAGCAAGTGCAGATCAAGTCTCCGACGAACCTCCGAGCATCCCCAATGAAGCCACGTCGAGCATTTCCGGCGAGTCGGCGCCCCTCGGTGAGCACTTCCTCCCTCTCCCTTCCTTGTCGTTTGAACCTATGGGTGTCGGGTAGTCGGCGTCGGGTAGTCGTAGCCAGAGTCGGAGTCCGGGTTGTCGCCAACGAGCACCGAGCTTCCCCTTCCTCCTCCGTTCCCTCCCGTGCACGGCAACTGCACGCCTCCCCTTCTCTTCTCTCTGTTCTGTCGACAGAGGAGGAAGGAGACACCTGGGGCCCACCCTTCCACCTTGGCGCCGAGTCAGCGCGTGGGCCCCCTTCTTTTTTTCTATTTGTTCGGGCTGGGTTATAGGAGAGGGTGAGTGGGCCTTTTATTTTGGGCTTCGTTTTGATGGACCCGGGTTATATCGTTGCCAAACGGATCCTTCTTCTTCTTTATTTTCATTTCCGGGTTGGGTCTCCTGGTTTGGGCTTCTTCTTTCTTTTTCGGTTTGGGCCTGTGTTGGGCGGGTTTGAGTTCTGTCCGGGTAACCGTTTGGGCCTTCCTCTTCTTTCTCTTCGGGCTTGGCCTCCCTTCCGGATTGGGTTTGGTTTGGGGCTGTTGGGTGAGTTGTTAAAAGAGTCTTTTGTTATGTTATACTTATATGTGATGATTGTGTTATGTTATTTGTACACACACACACACACACACATATATATATATATATGTTATATTAATTGCTATTTCTGATTGGGAAATATATATATATATATTCTGAGATTTTAATATATTTTAAAAAGGTTTTAAAAGTGATATTAATGGACATGGGGTTATAAATATATTTATGGATTGTTTTGATATTATATGGATAGTAAGTGTAAATTATTTGAATATTATTATTATTTTGGGATTGGTTATAATTATAAATTATGGAAAATTAATCGTCTTATATTGTTATTTGTTTTAAATAGTATTAATTGGATTATTTATATATGATTCATATTATGAGGATTTAACTATGTGAGTTTGGAATTTTAAAGTGAATTGTTCGTTTTGATTTATAAATATGATTTGTGAGCATAGGATTATTTTGATGATTTAATATTGGAATTTATTTATATAATGTTTTTGAAATAAGAAACATGTCGGAATGATTTCTATAATATGATTTTGGGAAATTGGTTTTAAGGCTAAATGTTTAATGTCGAGATTTGGATAAGCGATTTTAAAAGAATTGTTTGATTTTCTAAGTTGAGTTCTTTGAGAGATTGTTTTGAAAATGAGATGATGAGATGAGATGAACATGGAATGATATTTGAATAATGATAAGATAAGATGGAATAATCTGAAATGAGATATGAGAAGAGATGTATGATAGTTAGGGGCGCCTTGTGTGAATTAGATAGACTTATGCATTTGTATGTTATTAGGTGATTGTGATATGTTGGACATTGCTTACTATTGGATGATTCATTACTTGGACTCTGCTTCTGCCTTGTTTCTCTGCTGTTCGGCTTGTTCAGGTAAGTTCCTTTATGGGCTTACTCAGATTCGAAAGAGATTACCTGCTTGTGAATATATGACATACTAGGTGTTGCATAAGCATTAAAGCATGCCATGTAGTATCATGCTAGGATTGCACTTGTGATTGAGCATTCTATTTCTTTATGCGTATGTAAACAGAACGGTCGTTATCTGTGATAGTCCTAGAGTCTTTGCTAGGGTCATAGGGTAGCCCAGCCCCATCGGGTGCCCTGAGTCTATCGAGTCGATATGAGCATGATATGATAGCCCAGCACCATCGGACAAGAGATGAGATGATACGATATGATATGATTAGCCCAGCACCATCGGGCATGAGCATGATATATGATATGATGACGATATATGAAATGATGATGAGATATGATATGATGATGAGATATGATATGATATGATGATACCGTGGTGAGTGCACCACCACGAGGAAATTGCTATGCTATAGCACCGAACTGGCCAGTCTTTGCACTAACGGGAAGGGGTGCAGAGGTAGGAGAGGGATATGCCACTTGGCATTGTCTTGGGCCCTTTACAGTTCTTTTCGCATATTGTAAATTAGGATCATGTTAGTGTGATTTAATTCCGCATCTGCATCATCTTTATTATTAGCGTATGTGTATGTTCGCTTGCGGGACAGGGTGTGTTGGGGCCTCGGTCTGATCCTGCTCGCACCAATTGTTTTTAGGTATGATTGCTCCCTGTCCCTATGGCGTGGGAAAATCCCCCGGGCGATTGCAAAGAATCTGTCTAACCCCGCTGATTTGGCTGTACTACCTTATAATTTATGCTATGGTTTTGACCCGGCTCTGCCGTGGCATTTGTATCTAACCCTTACTCCCGCTTTACTTTCATTTAAATTGAATTTCTGTAACTTCGATTGATTGGGGTTCGAAATCCCCGCTTTGAATACTGATTGATCATTAGAGGTTTGAAACCTTGACCCGTACCTGAATTGCAACATCCGAATGAAGGTATCCAGCCTTCGAAACGTATCTCGAATATTTATATCCGGGCCGTTACAAAAAGATGCAATAAAAAGAGGTACAAATATGTACATCACCCTTTAACCATTTAATACAGCGCTTTCTCTGCAAGTCCCATACTCTTACAACCTGTTTATTGCCCCCGGAGCACTAGACCAAACTAAAAATCAAAACTCTAATCGGCAGTAGAAATAAAAACACTAAATCACCAAAATCAAAAGGGAAATAGAGTAGTTGAAAGCTGGACCTAGATTGGAGAAAAACCAGTCGTTGAAAGCGCAGACGACGAGGATGAGAGGAACTAGGTGAATGGAATTCTCGGCAGATCGAATCTATGACCTCTCGTGCTTGGCGACGTAGGAGGAAAGGCCGTAGATGGGAAATTGGATAACGAGGAGCGAGGAGGCGAGGAGCCTGTCAGCGGTGTCCTGAATGGAGGCCTGGTGTTCTGAGGTGTATTTTGCATCAGATACTAGGGTTAGGGTTACACAGGGAGAGGAAGACCAGATCCAAATCGAGGGAGAGAGGAGAAGAACATTACAACCTAAAGGCAGAGGAGTTGGTTGAGAGACGGAAACTGTCGGAGGGGAAGACTCGGAGCCCTATCGTGACTGTCGCTGCAAGAAGGAGAGAGGGAGGAGCTGCTGCTGTGATTGTGTGTGGGGGAGGAGATGAAGCCAACTCAAGGAGGGAAAGATGATGTCGACTCAGGGAGGGAGAGAGGGAGTTTCTGGCGAGAGATGGGTGTGGTCACCGCGAAAAGTACGGACGAAGGACGAGAGGAGATGTGAAGGGGCTCCCTCTCTTCTCTCTACATATGACGGCCAAGGCGGAAGAAAATTAAAGGGGAAGCCTAGAGGAAGGTGGTAGATTTTTTCTTTATTTTATTTTTTTAAATAATAAAGACCAGTCCAATTGCCACGGCAAATCCATACCGTTGCTACCATGAATGGCTACTTTAGGATTTTTTTACTCAATGGCCACGACAAACCATGCCGTTGCTACCGTCGGTGGCAAATTTGCTTTTTTGTTATCCATTAGCCACGGCAAATCCTTTCCGTTGCTACCATGCGTGGCAAATTTGTTTTTTTTTTTGTAGTGTTAATAGTAATTATTCGCTAAATTGATCGTTATTATTCGTATGTAAAGAGGAGTTATTATTTAGATAATAGCAAAAGGGTTGGTCAATTTTTCAACTATTCGCTAGGTTGATAGTAGTTATTCGTTAAGTTGATAGTAATTATTCGATAGCTTGAAAGAGTATGTAAATATACTTCTTATTTTCCCACATTTAATTTATGAATAATTCCTTATTATCAACGAATAGTTTGCTAATTAAATTAGGCCGATTTACATATAAATTATGCCCAATTACTTATAAATTATGCACATTTACTTATAATTAGACTCATTTAGAGAATTTTACACCTTAAGGAATTTTACACCTTAAGAACATTTTACATTTGAACCTTTACCTATATATATATATATATATATATGTATATATATATATATATATATTGATTAGGTAAGAATTCGAGATCAGGCAAGCCTGATTCTCGAGAGGCCGACGAATCGGCAGGAAGAGAACGCCTAAACATACAATAAGAATAGAAAACGACGCTATGAAACAAGTAGAAATAACTCTACAACAAGAACGATCTAAGAAGAACAACTCCTAAAAGTTGCGGACGACGACGAAGAACAAAGCCAAGCACCACCGAAAAATAATATATAACCTTCTCATTCTAACTCTCCATTTTCGATGTGGAGGATCATCTCAATATTTGATTTTGTCTCACATTGAAAATGAGGGAATAAAAGGAAAGTTCCAAAAATAAGAAGATAAGGCATTATGCATTGCATATTAGTTTTTGTATTATTATGAATTATTCTAAAAATAATATACATAATAATTATAAATTTATTTTTTTAAAAACAATTTTTTCAAAAAAAAAAATATTGAGTATGGATTGGCCTATCGGGTCGACCTGCTAGGTGGCAGATCACGAGTCACCTATCCTCGACCCTAACCCGAACTCACCTCACCCATCTACCCCGGTGACCCGACGGGTAACGAATAACTCGTGACCCGTGGTTTTGCCTTTTTTTTAATAAGGAAATAATTCGAGATACAAATAAACTTGACTTCTCGAGAGGACAGACGGCGAACCGTCAACCATATTATCGTAAAATAAAGAACGGTGCAATATAAAAAGTGGCAAGCAAATAAACCCAAATTGCCAGGTGAACAAACGATCGTAATCCTAAAACATTGAGGACAACTTAGAATAAGATCCGAAGCCAAGCGCCACGAAACAAGATAAAAACCCGAAAAAAAAAGTACTATTCAATCAATTGTGACTTAAAAATTTTCAGCAATTTATTACTTTGCCATCAATTGTTATGATTTTTTACCAAGTATGGAGTAACGTTACTGACATAACAAACCTCATGCCAGGATGTAAATGTGCTGTGTTGTGTGTATGTAAGGTGCGCTGCGAGAGTCTATCCCCTTCGGCTTTCATCTCTCTGTAGGGAGGTCTCTACCTATTCTTCCTCCTCCGCTTTCCGTTACCCTCCCCAACCCTCCTACACCGCCATTGGAGCTCCACCTCCCCCCTCCTCTCTCCTCTCATCACCGCCAAAAATTCCATCAAAGCTATGAATCGGAGGGTGCGGCGTAAGGTGGCGGTGAAGGGCAAAGGCAAGGCCATTTTCCCCAGCTACCCCGAGGCCATTGACGACGACGATGAGGAGCAGGAATCCTCCGGAGATCTAGCTCTTCCTTCGTCTTCTCCGATCGCCGGAGGAGGAGGGAGAGGGGGCGAGGTCGACTGGACCGCTCTCCCCGATGATACAGTGCTCCAGCTCTTCTCCTGCCTCAATTACCGGGACCGGGCGAGCTTGTCCTCCACTTGCCGGACATGGAGGACTCTCGGAAGCTCCGATTGCCTCTGGGAGTCCCTCGACCTTCGCTCCCACCGCTGCGACGCTGCCATGGCTGATTCTCTTTCCTCCCGGTGTTCGGGCCTCCAGTCGCTCCGATTTCGGGGCGCCGAGTCCGCGGACGCTGTTATCAGCTTCCGAGCTCGCGGCCTTAGGGATATCAGCGGAGATTATTGCAGGAAGATTTCCGATTCGACGCTCTCCGTGATCGCCGCTCGGCATGAGTTTCTGGAGTCTCTTGATCTCGGCCCTGATTTTTGCGAGAGGATTACAAGTGATGCGGTTAAGGCTGTTGGAATTTGTTGCCCTAGGCTTAGAAGACTCCGGCTTTCCGGGTTGCGAGAGATTGATTCGCTTGCTATCAGTGCCCTAGCATCGAATTGCGCCAACTTGACGGAGGTTGGATTCATCGATTGCTTGAGGGTGGATGAAACTGCTATTAGCAATGTGGTTTCCCTCAGGTTTCTCTCCGTGGCTGGGACAACTAATTTGAAGTGGGCATCAGCTGCACAATTATGGAGCACACTCCCGAATCTTTTTGGATTGGATGTTTCAAGAACTGATATCGGGGCCTCTACTGCTTCAAAGTTGCTTTCTTCATCTTCAAAGAGTTTGAGGGTGTTATGTGCGCTTAATTGTCCAAATCTTGAAGCTGAAGGAGCCTCAGGTACTAGGGTTGCCAAGGGTAAGGTACTGCTTACCATCTCTACTGATATATTCAAACAGGTATCTTCATTAATGGAAGACTGTAAAATCAGGGAAAAAGATGTGTTTTTGGATTGGAGGAGGTCCAAAAACAAGAACAAGGGGTTAGATGAAATGATGACTTGGCTTGAATGGATTCTTTCGCATTCATTACTCCGCATTGCCGAGAGCAATCCTCAGGGACTGGATGAGTTTTGGATTACTCAGGGGGCAGCATTGTTGTTGAGCTTGATGCAGAGCTCCCGGGATGATGTTCAAGAGAAGGCAGCTTCGGGGCTGGCAACTTTTGTGGTGATTGATGATGAAAATGCAACCATCGATTGCAAGAGGGCTGAGGCTGTCATGAAAGGGGGTGGGGTGCGCCTGCTTCTTGGGCTCGCAACTTCATGGAGGGAGGGCTTGCAATCAGAAGCTGCAAAGGTGTTTTCTTTGGTGCACTGGTTTGATTGAGAAAAGATTTTGATGTAGCCAATATATGATGCATGAAGGCTTTTCTGCCCCTTCTAGTTCTGATTGAAATATTATAACTTCTTGAGACATTATCATTGACTTGTTTTCCTGGTATATTGTGGTTTGTAGGCTCTAGCGAACTTGTCCGTGAATACTTGTGTCGCAAAGGCAGTAGCTGAGGATAGAGGTATCACTATTCTTGCAAACATGGCACGTTCCTTGAATAGGCTGGTTGCTGAGGAGGCTGCTGGAGGGCTATGGAATCTGTCAGTGGGAGAAGAGCACAAGGTTGTTTACTTCATACTACTTTCTGGAGGATGCCAATTTTAAAATTCCTTGCAAGTGTAAATTGTTTAAAGATGTTGCTTGTTTTTTCTGGATTTAGGGTGCCATTGCCGAGGCAGGAGGTATAAAAGCTTTAGTTGATCTTATTTTCAAATGGTCTAATGGTGGTGATGGTGTTCTGGTTTGTGCCTTCTCTACCACATATTATTCCTGTTCTTTTGGCCGCCTTTGAATGTCTTTGTTATACTGTATTGATGATTGCTAATTAAAATGTTTTTTGTTTTGTTCTCAGGAACGAGCAGCTGGTGCATTGGCTAACTTAGCAGCTGATGATAAATGTAGCATGGAAATAGCTTATGCTGGAGGTGTACATGCGTTGGTGATGCTAGCAAGAAATTGCAAATTTGAAGGAGTGCAAGAGCAGGTAACACCAGTTTAATGCAAAATAAACTACTACGATGTTATGTCGAGCAATTTACCAGTGGCTGTCTTTTCACTGAGTTTAAGATCAACTTAATTTTCATCATGGAGATGGTACTTTCTGAACTTCTAGCAGTGTACACGAAGTTACATTGTAGTTTAATGCAAAACAAACTACTACTATGTTATGTCGAGCAATTTACCATTGGCTGTCTTTTCACTGAGTTTAAGATCGACTTAATTTTCATCACGGAGATAGTACTTTCTGAACTTCTAGCAGTGTACACAAAGTTACATTATAGTTTAAAGCAAAACAAACTATTACTATGTTATGTAGAGCAATTTACCAGTGGCTGTCTTTTCACTGAGTTTAAGATCAACTTAATTTCTCATCATGGGGATAGTAATTACTGAACTCCTAGTAGTGTACGCAAAGTTACATTATACGTTGAGAATGACATGATGTCATCACTAGGAAATTAAGATAGGCAAATATTTGCAAAATTATGTCCATGAACAGTTTCTTTTATGATTATTATTATGTGTTGGTTAAATGTACTTTCTCAAGACATCTTTCATTTTCTTCCACTCTTTTTTCTGACTTACATTTGATTGAATATGCATGAAGTTGTTTTATTCTGTGTTTGCCATTTTCTTTTTTGCACACATCTAATGAACTCTCATTTTGTATTCCAGGCTGCTCGAGCATTGGCAAATTTGGCTGCTCATGGTGATAGCAATAATACCAATGCAGCGGTTGGACAGGAGTCTGGTGCTCTTGAGGCACTGGTGCAACTTACAAATTCTCCTCATGAAGGCGTCAGGTAGCATCTTTGACAAAACTCAAAAGTATATAATGGTTCTCTTTTAGCTGGATATATTACCCTTACATTGGTTCTTAAATATTTATTTTCTTTCTTCCAACTTTCAACTTTATGTATGAAATGTACTGTTTCATTGCTAATAAGCAGTCTGATATTACATGACAGACTTTTCCCTTGACATCTTTTACTAAAAATGGGTGATTACTATTTTTGTGCTCCCTATTGTTTTTAATTTAATTTTATATTTTATAATTTAATTTTATCATCTCCTTTATGATTCTATGAGCAGGCAGGAGGCTGCTGGTGCATTGTGGAATTTGTCATTTGATGACAGAAACCGTGAAGCAATTGCAGAAGCTCATGGTGTTGAGGCCTTGGTATGCAGTTATTGGATGTGATGTGTTTTTGTGGTGGTTGATTACATAGAATCAGATTTTGGTGTCGTGTCTGCATGGATCCTGGGGACAGGACATGTGCTGAAGTATGTGGCAATAAATTTAGTGATATTTATTAGTAAAATAGATGACTATTTATAGCCAGCAGAATCTGAATCTGGTACTATACTTAATTTTTTTTTTCCCTAAGGAGGAGTTTGGATCCAAGCCCTTTTTGGAAACGCTTTTGAATAACAAGGTTTTGGGGATGACTTGGTGGTTTTATTGTTACTTTTGCCTGAGTTTAGATTCAGTGGCCACCAATGAAGTGTGTCTGATTCCTTAATCTGTTAATTTTTTTTTACTAGACATAATATATTAATGCATCTTTGTCTTGGTTTACACGTTATTATCATGCTCATTGTATCTTTCTTTTTGGACTATGAAGGTTATGCTCGCACAGTCCTGTTCCAACGCATCTCCAGGTCTGCAAGAGAGGGCTGCTGGTGCCCTTTGGGGCTTATCTGTCTCAGAGGCCAATAGGTTTGTTTAGATTCTCCGGTGATTGTCCATCGTGATTAAATAGGTTTATTTGGAAATTTGCATTTAAGATTTTGTTGAATTTTGCAATTCTTGTTTGAACTGTTCTTGGCTTTCTGCTTTTCTTATTTTCTACCTCAGTTTTTCATTCAAACAATATTTGTATTTGATTGTTAAGAAAAACAAGACCGTTCTTACCATTTATGAACAACTGGAGCATCTAGTGATCTAGGGCAGTCATGTTGTCAGGTTTTGAATGATCATTCATGAGGCTTTTCAACAACAAACGAATTAACAAGTCAAATCTGCTACATGACTACCCTTCCTCTACCACGTAGAATGGAACATGGTTTCATCACTAATATTTCTTGTTTAATCGGTGATGTTATGACATTATGTATAGCAACTAGCCCAGATTCTGTTTGACTAGTTCTTTGAAAAATTAACATGTGAGTGTAATTTCTTGGCAATCATTACAAGACAATTTGAATGATCTTAAGGACTGCTAAGCATCCCAATAATATACACATTTGAACTATTTTTGCTGATGCTACTCTTATTTTGTATTAGCATTGCTATTGGGCGAGAAGGTGGTATCCCGCCTCTTATTGCACTGGCTCGATCTGAAACAGAAGTGAGTACTTCATCTGCCACTGTGATTTAATCTCATGTAGATTGATTACTTCACACATGATTTACATTGACCATCCCACCTAAATGATGCCATGTTACCATATTGATTGCTTTACTTCTGATGTGTGCCAATTACAGTATTTCTTTTGTTTGTAGTATTTATTATTAACCAACCAGAATTCAAACATGTTAATAAGCGAACAAGGTATAGGTGATTCATGTTTATTATGGCCAAGGTTGATTCAGCTCTTGTTGCGGCTGCTACTGCCGTTTATTATCCCATAATTAAACACAAAATTGTGTAGCCTTGAGTTGTGAACTTGTGATGATCATATGTTGACTTGACATACCACATGGATTGCACAAAGCTAAACTTCCCAACTTCTCCCATCACATGAGTCAAGAAATTCAGTAGCGCGATATTGACACTAATAGTAATGTTCATGAAAATTACAATCAAGAGAGTGGAACTCTTGGGGTAGTTCATTGCAAAAGCATTAGTGCTATGCCAAGTGTAGATTTGTGAATCTTAGTAATTCATCCGTGTTCAAAAAGACAATTGGATGACCTAGTGATCAACAAGTTCTTGCTCATGGCATCACTAGCATAGGTGGTCTTGTCTCCTATAATCCAACAGGATTTAGGAAAAAGAGAACCGCGTTGTAGGTTTCAAAGTCAGTCCAAAGACTTTAATGTAACATCCTACACTAGACATCAATAAAAATGTCCACACACATCAAAAAGATGAACCATTAACAAAATAAATTCTCAAGAATTGCATTCACAAAACTTCATCCATTTCAAATTAAGTCCCATGTATTTATCATCATATTCTTGTGACCAATCCCCTTTTTTAATTATCAAATCGTCGTCTGATGATTTTTTCATAAAAAAGCCGATTTTTGTGTATGATGACCACTCCACAGCCATCACGGTGCAATATCATCATATCTCCATGACCATCGTCTTTTATGTCATATTGCATCACCATGTTCACCACGGTTTATCAGTCATCACATGGCTAAGGCCACCAGTCCCACTCCCACCACCTTTTTTGATGTTAGATTATTTGCCAATGTTCATTTACTTACCGATCCAACATTCCTAGACCGGATCAGTTTCGAATTTCAACATATAATCAACCATATTATGTAAGCAACCACCTTGTTCATATTACCACTCGAGGATGAAATCCTGTCCCATCACCACTCGAGGATGAAAAAGGAAACCCAATTGGAGGATCCCATCCCTGATGATTTATCCCGATTTATGTTCCGGAGATGGTGGCACAAACCTATATAATTATTTTTTATTAGTTTTGATTAATATATATATTTTATCCGCCTTTTCTGGTTACATCCGTTAGTTTCCTGTTCCCACTTTCTAGTTTTTAGGCACGTTCCTTGCTGTCTCCATGTTTTTCACTACTATGAATTCTAGGTATTTAGTATTTTCTTTAAGTTAGTTATTTGCTTGTCCAATTATAAAAAGAGGAACATCACAGCTTCTATCATTCATAGACATTGATTTGAATGAAATTGAAGTCGAGATTCTTGTTTTCTCATCAGCTGATTGCGAGATTTCTGCTCTCAGTTTCCTATCTTTTTATTTTCATTGTTGGGTTCTTAACAGATGGAGAACCCCATAAGTTGATCTATAATCCATCCCAATTTAATGATTTTATGTTCCTTTTGGGTTTCCCCGTAGTTCTATTTTTATCAAATTCCCACGGAGTCCCCATTTATGGTTATCATAATTTTCTTGTTTAGTACTCTTATTAGGAAAAAGATATCATTTGAGCAATTTGCACAATTTTTAAAGAAACTAACAAATATACAATTATACCCTCATTTATTACTCTACTAATTATTCGAAAGGCAATTTTGTAAATTAAACACCAAAATATCTAAAATGACTTCTTTTGTTTAACATAAAACGCCCTAAAATGACATCTTTTTCTTTATGGAGGGAGTAATAATACATATAAATAGCTTTTAATCAACTCATTAAATTCGACATATAAAGTAAATAAAATTAAATATTCTGTATCTCACAATAAATATTTCACATGCATACTATAGTTCTAAACCATTATAAAGATGCAATACTAGATACGTAAATAAAATATTTGATTAAAATCACGAGTACTTGCTTTAACCCAATCCTTGTCCTCATCTCCATTTAAATTCTCCATACCCATTCCCATGGCGGAGATTTGGGAATCCCTACCCATTTACAACCAGCTCCCATTTCCTTTATGTGTCACCTCGTCGGAATTGTTTTTAGAGTTTGCAAGTTCACAAGTTCAACTCTTACTCTATTTGAGCTACTCTTATCATCCAACGAAACAAAGATGGATGGAAGTGAATTGTTGACATCTATAGCTAGATATCGACAACTTTAGTTATATGTATAAGGAAACAAATGTTAAAAGATTTAATCTCACCTCTCTGTTCTGATTGCTAGCTTTGAAATCCCTTCGAAGTTTTGATGTTCCATTTTGGCCTTGTTAAATAATAATGGGGTGTTTAAATTGTAAGCTAAATAAATTAATATCCTCATCTGGTTAGACCGGGGGCTAGGGATAGCAGATTTAGTCTAAAATCTTCTATTCAACCAATGTGTGTGTCCTAAATACTGAATGTGACATTTTAGCACAGACGATTTTGTGGTTGAACAATCTTTAAGCTGGGTGGGTAAGTTGTTCCTATGCTATTTTTGAATTAACTTGGATGATATACGATATAGGGTAATGATTCATGGGCTGGAATCTAATTTCATAGAAGAAAGGGTGTTCTTATCCTTTTCACGGGATTTATATGGAACAGGAACATAATAACTCAGCCGATCATGAAGTGCTAAACTGTCAAGACAGTGCACCTTATTTATTTTCTTTTTTATGGAATTTGTTAGCGTGACTTTGTAATTTTGCTTTTAATGAAATTCCCCCTTGTCCCTCATGCTGATAATTCACACATGTTGTGTTCAAATTGAACATCTGCTGGTCACTGAAGCTGTAGGTTGTCGTATTCTTCACATTGGGTTATTTTGTGTTGTACAATTTAAGCTAATTGATAAAAATGCTCTTTTCTTCCAGGATGTTCATGAAACTGCTTCCGGTGCACTTTGGAATCTTGCTTTCAACCCTGGTAATGCTCTTCGTATTGTGGAGGAAGGTGGAGTCCCAGCCCTTGTTCATCTCTGTACGTCATCTAAGTCAAAAATGGCACGCTTCATGGCTGCATTAGCCTTAGCATATATGTTTGATGGAAGGTGACCGACTGATTTGTTTCCCCAATAAGATTTATTCAACTAGCAGTGGCCATTATTTTTGTGCTTATGTCATGATAAATTGTTCTTTTCATATTATGGAAATTTAAGGAAGTCCTGCAACTGATATATCATCTTACAAAAAATCAAAGCTGGTTCCTTTTTCATTTATGCTTTATGGAGCTTTTTCTTATCAAGCAGCGGAAATTTTCTTATTATTGACGGGGTTCTAAGATTCTTGTGGGAATCTCTGTATCAGAAAGAGGTTTGAAGGCTGTAGATTTGTTCTCATGGAGAAAAAGCTAATGCAGATATATTACAGTGCGAGTAAACTTGTGAACACCAGAGCTTGTTAATTTTCTAAATGAAACCAATAAAGGAAATAACACAGTTAATTTTGAGGAAGTAGTGGAGAACAACTCCCAATGTGCTAGGATCATCCCATTCCTAATGTGCTGGAACTTTTCTTGTGCATGCATCTTAAGTATTTTACACAATATGTAGCAGTTTGCCTGATTGACGAGGTTGTGTTACCTCCAGGGCTAGAGTTGGTGAGATGATTTACTGCATATAGAGTGCACATTTCCATTTTTCTTATTGAAGGTTCAAGAATAGGTTAAGATCTGATTTAATAGTTCGTTTATACGCTATTTTTGGCCTTGGGTTTCCTGATAAATACTTAATTACCGCTGTGGCTTTCTTTTAATCAAATTCCAAGTTGACAAATGTCTGAGAGAGGGAGTGAGGCTTTAGTAGTTGCTATGTTATATTTATTGTATGGGTTAAGATGCATTTCAGGGTTATGGTCTGTCATCTCGTACTAATGTCAAGGACATGTGACCTGTGCTTGCTGTAATGCTGTCTAGTTATTTTTCTTCACAGAATGGATGAAGTGGCACATGTTGGTACCTCAGCAGAGGGTGCAGTAAAGTGTATAAACTTGGATGGCCCTAGAAGAATGGCTTTGAAACACATTGGAGCTTTCATGCTTACATTTTCAGACCCCCAAGCCGTTGCAACTGCAGCTGCTTCATCAGTACCTGCAGCATTAGCTCAAGTAACAGAAGCAGCTCGAATACAGGAAGCTGGGCACTTGCGATGCAGGTAATATCTCGCATCCTTCCCAACTGTGGAAAGGGAAAACACCAGCGATCCATAATAAATTATTTTTCAAACTGTTTCATTCAAGTCTTAATTTGTTAATATACAATATTTTCATAAAGGGGAAAATAATGATTTTTGAGGTATCAAATCATCATTCCCTGCTTCCATCTGAAGGGCAGGATCAGTAACACTTCAATTCTATAAGCAAAGTCATGCAAAATTCATCTCAAGTTTTTGTAGTTTGACCCATTATTTTTGTTGGCTTTTAGTGGGGCTGAGATTGGAAGGTTCATTGCTATGCTACGAAATCCTTCTTCAACACTTAAGGCTTGCGCTGCATTTGCTCTTCTTCAGGTGACGGAATATCACTCTTCACTTCATGCATTTCTACATTTTTCAGTTGTTGCATTGCTATGAAAGAATAAAATCTCTATTTAAAAAAAAGAATAAAATATTAAAATCTCTATTTATATGTTGACTCTTCAATATTTGAAGTCTGGTGTTGCTTCTCAGTCTGCTGAATGCTAATACATTAGTTGGTATGTTTTCTGCAACGCAGTTTACATTGCCTGGTGGTCGGCATGCAATACACCATGTGAACCTTTTGCAGACTGCAGGGGCAGCACGTGCCCTTCGCTCTGCAGCTGCAGCTGCTACTGCTCCACTTGAACCCAAGATCTTTGCTAGAATTGTACTTCGCAACCTTGAGTACCATCAAAGTAAACATTGATTTAAGCATGAAAACGATTTCAAATTTAAAAAGGTGAAAGAAATGACGCATCTGCGTCTGCAGATTAAGATCTGATGAACTAGTTTGAAGTTGGTCCTAGCAGCTGTTGGTACATATTTCCATCATCCTTTCTTTACTTGCCAACAAGTAAAGATGAAACAAAAGCATAGGAAACAAAGGAAACCCTTGTAAGTTGTAACCTTTTCACTTTTCCCAGAGGTTAGTGAATCTTTTCTCTTGTTATATTACTCAGGAACTTTAGTCATAAGCTTGTGCTAGTATACCTGTAACTTCAAAGCTTAGCATCTGGTATTTGGCTGGACAAATGAAATTTTGTGTTTTGGGGTTGTGTTTAGTGATCCATTTTTGCCATATTTATATTCATAGGACCGAAGGTTGACAATATTTAATGTTCATAGTAGGACATCAAGTTTTCCATGCGTTAACCGCACTTCCTCTGAGGTCTCTTTGCCTTGTTAATTTTGACATTTGGCATGAATGAATGATTGTATATAGGTTTTAGTGTTACAAAATATTAAAGCCCCTGGACTAGTTGAAAAGAAACTGGTTCTTCAACTGCATTGCATCGATTTAGTGCAAGGGCTTTGCCTCTGGATTTTCCTGCAGATCGTTACTTTGAAGTGAAATGCACCGAGTCCTGACATAGCAAGATTTTACATGTTCTAGAATACTGTGAATTACTGAATTCGGTAAAAGTCCTGTGAATTGTGCTGCATGAAGCATGTATGACTAGGCCTTTTTATTTGTTTTTTTTTAAATTTGTTGTTGTTAATATTATTATTATTTATTGGTAAGGTTTTCGACCACCTCTTAGAATGAAGCAGAGCAAGAGGCATTTGCAGGATGACTTCTTTTTTTTTTTTTTTTTGAATTGGTAATAATTCGGTTGGAAACCTAACCGATAGCATCCCGGAGGATAAGATCTAAAAGATCTGTATGTGATACCAGTGCAATCCCGCTAACAAAGCGGCAAAGGTGTGCAACCTTATCAGCCACTTTGTTACCTTTGCGGGGCACATGGGAAAAAATTACTTCCTTTCCAGTGCAATCCTGCTAACAAAGCGGCAAAGGTGTGCAATCTTATCAGCCACTTTGTTACCTTCGCGGGGCACATGGGAAAAAATTACTACCTGAAAGGATTGAAGAATCCTTTTAATGTCTTCCATTAAAAGTTCGATTTCCCAAGGACAATGGTTATTAGATTTGAGATGATTTATAATTACTTGTGAGTCGACCTCAATAACAATTTTACTAATCCCATTATTTGCTGCATACAAAATTCCCTCTCGAAGAATGGTTCCCCAAGTGTCTATACCCAATAATGATTGTTTTGTCTTGCCAGTCTCTCACAACGTATCCGGCACTTGCATTATCATCAGGGAATGAAGCGCCATCAAATTTTATTTTAAGAAGCCCACGAGCTTGTTTTCTCCATCTAACATTTTTCCTACTTAATTTTCTTCGTTGCATCGAATTTCCACTAGAAACCTCATTATCTGAATGGAAGTAGCCGGACGACGCTTTCTTCCAATTTTCTTTGATAGAATGCATGAAAAGTTGTATTTCCGCGTCCGTAGGTTTTTTCTGGTGTCTGAAAGAGACCTGATTTCTATAAAACCATGTTGTCCACCATTTTAGTGCCATCTCTACCTTTTCAACCTTATTTAGGGATTGACCTAATTTTTCCAAGATGGATTTGGCATTCCTTGCTGAACTTGGGAGGTTACAAACAATATTTCGGATTTTTTGTATTCCTAAACTGGAATTTTTTACGAAGGAGCAATCCACAAACAGATGAGCTTTGTCTTCCGTGCATGCATCACAAAAAGAACAGTAGTTTGGAATAAGGGTACCCCTTCGCACAAGACGCTCCCTTGTGGGTAATCCATTCTGAGAAATTTTCCACAAGAAGTTTTTAATTTTTGGAATAGTATCAATCTTCCAAATCCAACAATTGGGGTCATCGGTGAGGCAATCTTGGTTTGATATAAGTTTCACCGCACTAGCCGTTGTAAACCAACCATGTTTATCTGACCACCAATAAAGTCGATCCGGGGTTGGGTTAACTGGTAACGGAATGTCTACAATCTTCTGAACTATGTTTTGATCCAAGATATTGCTTAACTTCTCTTTCCACCATCTGCCAGCTATTATGTATTCACTTACTTTTGTGTTCATATCCAATTGTTGATTCCCATTAATCTTATGGGCTAGAGGAGAATCGGTGATCCAATTATCTTGCCAGAACCTGATTGATTCACCATCACCAACTGACCAAATAAGTCCCTCTTTGAATTTTTTGATTAGTGAAGTTGCCTTTCTCCATTGTCATGAAGCATTTTTAGTGTTTTGATAATTTAAAATGTCGTTCTCTTTCAGATATTTATGCTTAATAATTTTGACCCATACGTTTTCTTGTTCTGCAAGAGTTTTCCATAGCAGCTTCAACTAAAGTGCCTCATTCATGTGTTGTGATTTCCGAATACCCAACCCTCCTTTATTTTTTGGCCTGCAGATTCTGTCCCAACTTATAAGTGGTCTATGTTGTAAATCCTTATTCCAGAAGAAAGTTCTATTTATTTGGTCTAATTCCTTGTGGATAGTCGCTGGCAGCATAAAACTTTGCATTGTATATAATGGTTTAGAGGATAGATTAGAGTTAATTAGGATAGATCGCCCTTGTTGCGACAGAGCATTAGCCTTCCATTTTGCCAATTGAGATTTGGATTGATGCAGAATGTTTTCACATGTTTCTTTATTTACCTTACCATTAATAATTGGATATCCTAGATATTTATCCAATGCCCTAGTGTGTGAAATTTGTAAGGAATTACCCAGCATCTGTATTCTGGAGGCAGGAACCCCCGGAGTGGTTTGAAAAGTCGATTTGTAAAAATTAACCTTTTGACCCGAAAGAAGACAATATTCGTCAATTATATCTTTAATTTTTGGCTAGCGGAGAAGTAGCTTTTGCGAAAATAATAATGTCGTCTGCAAAAGCCAAGAAGGGAATACATGGGCCTCTTCTCCCAAATCTGAATCCAATTTGGCTTGGTTGCAGCAAGGATTCCTGATGCAATTTTCTCGCTAGGAGTTCAGCTCCCAGGATAAATATAAAAGGAGATAACGGATCACCCTGACGAATGCCCCTAGAGGGGTGGAAAATTTGAGTAGGGGAATTATTCACCAAGACGGAAAAAGATACAGTTGAGACACATTCCTTAATCCAACCAATAAAAGTCGGGTGAAACCCAAATCTTTTAAGGATCTCAAAAGAGTAGTCCCAGTCAAGCCTGTCATAAGCTTTTTCCATATCTAATTTGATGGCCCTCCATCCTTCCCCATGCCTGCGATTTTTGAAGTAGTGGAAAATTTCATGAGCAATCAAAACATTGTCTTGTATAGCTCTATCCGATACAAACGCACCCTGAAGCGGATGTATCAGTTTTCCTATGACCTTTTTTAATCTTTCAATTAAAATCTTGGATATAATTTTATAAATTGTTGAGCACAGACTAATTGGTCTATAGTGGTTTGTTGAAGTTGGGTTATCGGTTTTTGGCAGAAGGGTTATGAAAGTATGATTTATTTCTCGTAGTAATTTCCCAAATATGAAGAAACTTTTCACGGCCCTGATAATAGAGGGACCAACTATGTCCCAGTAGGTTTTATATAATTCAACGGTGAATCCATCAGGACCAGGAGATTTGTTTTTACATAGATTACGCACTGCATTTTTTATTTCGCTGTTGAGGATTGGTCTGATAAGTTCAGCATTTTCTTCATCGGATACAGTTGGGGTGATCAAATCAAAATAGTTCGACCAATAAGTTCTAGGCGAACTATCTTTCTTGAATCGTTTTTCAAAATCACGTTGAATTTCCAAGTTAATGTTTTCTTCTCCTATGATCTGAGTTCCTTCTGATGAGGAAATTTGCCTAATTATTTTCCTATTTCTTCTTCCAGAAGCAATTTTGTGAAAGTATCCAGAGTTGGTATTAGCTAATTTAAGATGTTTGGTCTTAGCACGTTGGTTCCAATACAAATTATGAAATCTAATGAGTGCTTCTTTCTTTTTTATCAGCTTGTTTTATTTGTCAGTAAGTCTACCATCAATGTTATGTATTAGGGAACCTTGAATATTAATGAGTTCCTCTTCCACTTCTTTTAATTGTCTAAATCTTTTAATTGTCTAAAAATATTTCCAAAAGTTTTGTGGTTCCATTCTTTAATTTTTGCTTTTAGAATTTTCTTCTTAAAGGCTAATTGGAACATAGCGGATCCATTACAATTGGCTCTCCATGCTTGTTTCACAACGCTCCTCAGATCTTTTCTTTGGATCCACATATTCTCAAATTTAAATGGAGCCGCTTTAGTAGTGTCGTCATTGGTTAGGTCAAGAGTAATTGGGCAGTGATCAGAGGTTGAGAAAGTGTGGTGCTGAATTTGTAGATTGGGAATTTTTTCAATGATGCCAATGTGGACAAGAGCCCTATCAAGACGTTCGTAAATGTTATCTGGGCCCGCTTTCTTTTTTCTCCAGGTAAATTGATTCCCGCTGAAAGGAAGATCAAATAATTCGCAATCATTTTTAAGGTTAATTAATCTCTGAAGGCGGTGCAGACTAACTTCCGCTCCACCACTTTTATCCTCGCTTGAAGCAATATCATTCATATCCCCGATGAGTATGCACGGTAGTGAGGAATTGTTCATAATAGATCTAATTTCTTCCCAGAAAGAGTCCTTATCCCGCTCCTGAGGAGGGGCGTATACTGTTATGATTTTACATTGAAAATTAGAATTCGAATTAAAGTATTTTAAAGTGATAAATCTTTGTCTACACATATCCAGAGTGGTTGTCTCATGGGTTAGTAGTTGGGAATTCCAGAGTACTCCAATACCCCCCGATTTGCCTGTGGCAGGGGACCAACACGCATTGTCAAAACTTGCGGCCCGCCAATTCTTTTCTTCAGGGATTTTGCCCGTTTTTGTTTCCATTATGGCGATATGTTGGATTTTTTGAATTTTGCAAAAAGCATTGATCTCCGTCCAAAAATTTGGTCTACCTATTCCTCTTACGTTCCAAGTACTCAGCTTCATTAAAAAATTTTAACAATCCGTCCCCTAAAGAATTAGAGTTTGGTGATCAATAAATATTGATCAATGAGCTTGAAAGTGCTAACGGTAATCGGATACTTAGTTTGGTGCGTAGCCAAATTTGTAAAAAGATGAGGAGAGTGTATATATCTATATACGTGTAGAGTAGTGTGTATATGAAAAAGAAAAAGGCTCCTCCAATTGCCAAAACAAACAGCATTTGGACCAAAGATCATCTCCACATAGTACAGGTGATAGCAAGGAAATATTAGATAATTGAGGAGATTAATGAAGGATAGCTTCACACAAATAATTTCTTCCAAACAACTGGATAACAAGGCTAGGCAAATAGCAGATAGTTGCCAAGAACAGCAAGAAGAGGGGAGCAACCTCTTGGGACTGTCATGGCGTGATAACAAGTAGCTACACTGAGAGGTTTGTACATAGCAAAAATTCCATATACATCATTATATTGTAGATCAATTTCAAGAATATTCCCCATAAAAAAAACCAAAATATAACCAACACTGTAGGGCCATATATTACCGTTCAAATTATGTGTATACAAAATGAAATGGATATTCAAGCAGATGAACATGCATTTTTTGAAAAGAAAAACTTTCCTCCTGGATAGAAGAAAAACAGTAGACCTGTTTTTAATACCAAACAGTTGCTGCCAGAGAAACCAAAACAAACAACTTGTGTTCTCGAGGGAATTAATTCCTAATGCAAGAAATAAACATACACGAGTATTCATACCTATAATCAGATAGAGCCTGCTTTCTTCAGAAAAAGAATTTACACACACAAATAAATTAAACTCAGGAACCATGCTAACCCAAGATATCTCAGAGCATAGGAGGTAGTCAAGGAGTGTGATGAGCCAACCACCCAGTAGATCTAAACAAGCGTTTTTCATAAAGCAATGGCCAACCAGTTCAGACCAAAACAAGCAATAATAACTAGAAAAGCAATGCAGGATGACTTCTTTGTTCGGGATTTCTTGCTCATTTTGACATATGTTCGAACAGCTCACTTTGAGGTAAAAAGCTCCAAAAAATGGTTTCCGTATAGAAGGCATTGATTCTCCGAAGGATGATCTTGGGACGCTTCCCTGCCACATTTGCTTTCCTTGAGAAGAGCATCCATAATGCTGGGGAACCGTATATTCCTGGCTTCATCCAATGATTACCTCACTGTAAGGGTTCGTAGAAATATATAATAACCACAGTGACAAAATGCCTATCTTCCAAATTTAATGTTTTAATTTGGATTCTTACGTGAAACAATTACCGTGTGAATCACCATGGGCTATCAATAAAAAAAAACAAAATAAAAATTGGGAAAGTAAAGAACAATGGCGATCTATATCCAAGTAAACCTACGAATATAGCCTACTGATTACCTTACCCAATTGCATGAATGAAAATTATAGAGTATCGGTAGAAAAGGCATGTCATGAGCCACCTTTTAAATTTGAAAACTTGATCGAACTTCATATGTCAAAAGCAAAAATGAATGTCATACTAGAAGAAATTCAATGGGATTGCATAACTCATTGCACATAAAATATTCCATAATTTTAACCGGAAAAAAAAAAGAAAAACAGGTTGGATGGCTCTAAAACTAGATATAGAAAAAACATATGATAAAATAAATTGGAGCTATATTGAAGCGCTTCTCACCAAATTTGGTTTCCATAGTATATGGATAAGCTGGATTATGAAATGTCTATCTACGACTTCCTTCTCGGTGCTTGTAAATAACACTTCCGGAAAACAATTTAAACATAACAGAGGGATAAGGCAAGGTGACCCGTTAGCCCCTTATATATTTATACTAGTAACAGAGGGTCTCTCTAGGGAATTACACAAAAGCCTTATTAGAGGATGCACTAGTAGGGCTTAAATTGACAAAAAATGGTACCCCCATTCTCTTTTTTAACCTTTGCAGATGACACTTTATCTTTGCTAAAGCTGCTCATACCAGTCTTAACACTATCCAAAACCTACTAATTAATTTCTCTAATCTATCGGGATTAACCATTAGTTACTCTAAAAGCTCAATTCAATGCTCAACAAACGTATCTCTGACTCTAGCCAGTCTTAAGAGAATGCTCAGCAAAAGAGAATGTTACCCCCATTCTCTTTTTAGCTTTTGCAGATGACACTTTAATCTTTGCTAAAGCTGCCCATACCAGCCTTAACACTATCCAAAACATGCTAAATAATTTCTCTAATCTATCGGGATTAACCATTAATTACTCTAAAAGCTCAATTCAATGCTCAACAAACGTATCTCGGACTCTAGCCAGAGATCTCGCACAACATATGGTCACGAGAACACTTGAGAAATACTTAGGTATTCCTCTCTTTAATGGAAGAATAAAAAACCGTGTCTTTGAAGATACTATCCAAAGTCTAAAGAAGCAACTCTCTAAATGGAAGGCTTCGACCCTATCTCAAGCAGGCAGAGCTATACTGATCCAAGCAAACCTTAGCTCTAAAACAAACTATCTTATTTAAAATTTTCTTTTACCAAAAGGAATTCTAGAACAAATTGACCAGATCAACAAAAAATTCTTCTGGAATAAGCTACAATCAAAGAGGTACACACTGCTTGTAAGTTGGGATAACATCTGCAAAAGTAAATTCCAAGGAGGCCTGGGTATAAGAAAAGCCGAAGAACTTAACATAAGCTTACAAATGAAACTCCTTTGGAAACTTTACACAAATGAAACCAACATATGGGTACAAATCATAAAAGAAAAGTATCTTCAAAAGGAAAATATTAGAAATCATTCTAATCATCTTACGTCATGGCAATTTGGTCGTCTTCTCTCCTTAAGAAACAAATTTGAGCAAGGTCTTCTTTGGAAAATTGGGAATGGAGACAACACAAATGTTTGGTCCCACTCATGGGTCCCAAATCATAATTTTGAACAATTCAGAGGGAACTGTGATCCAGACATGAAGGTAAACCACCTCTTTAACTCACAAAAACAATAGAATACTCTGCTAATAAATAGTCACTTCCCCTCTGAAATATCTGGAAAAATTCTAGCTATGCAAATACCAGAATGGAACACACCATATAGACTTATCTAGAAGCTAGATCCAAGAGGGAGCTTCACTACAAAATCAGTAAAACAAATGACAAATAATACTACTCAAGTTTCAAAAGATCTTAAATGGGTGTGGAATCTAAAACTCCCTCCTAGATTAAAAAGCTTAATTTGGAAAATAATGGTTGATGGTCTTCCTACTACCAAACAACTTAACAAATATGTGAATAGAGTTCCCAGCTAGTGCAGTCTTTGCAATCAAGCAGATGAGGATACAGAACACTTAGTGAAAAACTGTTCCTTCAATAGGAAAATAATTGCTCAATTTGAGCTACAAACAGGAAAATACTTCCAACATATGAATACAAATGATTCACAATCTCTAAATATGGAGGAAATTCGAGATAGAAACAAAAACTTTGAGGAACTTGTCTTCATATGGCAAACTATTTGGGAAATCAGAAATGACCTTATTTTTAGGAAGAAAAGACCGACCCCAATAGAAAATATTACCCAAAGAATTATTGCAAACATTAATGACTGGAGCCAAATGGAAAAAGATACTCAAAGGAATGGAACTACAAATAAGAGAACTAGAGCTAAATGGAGCAGACCACTAGGGGCTATCTACAAAATCAATGTAGATGACTCTGTTAATCCCACATGCTCGTGCCATGTGGAAGGGGTTGTTTGGGACTCCTTGGGCCATGTCGTCGACATGTTTTATAAGGAAACTGTGAAAGGTTCAGTCATTCAAACTCAAGCTATCGCTATTCAGATAGGTATGGAACAAGCAATAAGGAAAGGACTTCGAAGAGTAACTATAGAAGGGGACAATCTCCAGCTCATCAAATCCATCACCAATAGCAACGACATCAGATGGGAAGTTATTCATCACATTGAAAAGATCAAGCAATTGGAATATGCCTTTGAATTCATTGAATACAGACACTGCTATCGGGAAGCAAACCAAGTAGTGGATTTTATAGCTCGAAAGGGTATCATTTCTAATAGCTCTACGATCCTTTTTAATAAGGAACTTTGTTCCATCATCCTCAAGGATGATCAAGGAGCCAGATTACGGCTTTTGTAATCCCACTTAATAGATAGTATTGATGCTTAAAAAAGAATAAAATAATTGAAAGATGTGAAGTATCACAATTTCGGACGCTAGAGGTAGAATCGACGCTTGACGGATTGCATGTAATGTTGTGTCAGATGTATTCGTTCCACATTTTTCCCTTGGAAAAACAAGTGCAAAACGACGTAATTCTATATACATCAATTTCAAATATATTTGACCATATTATCAAAAAATTATTTTCTTTGAATACAATTATGTACAATAAGACCCAAAATTTTAACTGGTGATTAATAATTTTTAATGTACAATATTTTTTTTTGTCGTTTCAAAGACGGGGGCAAAGGCCCTCCCTTCAACAAAGACCTGTTGTGCACCATTGAGCAAAATCTCATCCATATCGACCGACGGAGTTCCAAAATTACAACACCTAAAAGAAAAATCTAAACAAGCAATAAAATTCGCTAGGAAGTTTGCTTCACGATACACGTGACGAAACTGAATATCTCAGTCTCTCATAAGGAAGTCTAGACAATAATTAACTAGGCTAAAACAAGAGTGGGTTGACTTCACCGAATTCATGATAAGATTCAATGCATTCTGCTACTCTGTCTCTCAATTGATCTTCATAATCCCAAGATTCCATGTCATCTCCGACCCACTAACAACGCCCCAGAGCTCAGTTAGATGATCAAGCAATTATCAACGTTGTCACCAAACCCACAGATCCACTTTCCCTCTTCATCCAGAAAGCACCCCTCCCCCCATTAAGGCAATGCCTAACCCCTTGATAGCTTCGTCGGTATTGAGTTTAAACCACCCAACATCCAGAGGGGTCCATCCAATCTACACATGGCTTCTCTCATCCATCGACGAGGTAACCACCAAACTCTTTTGAGCCATCTCCTACTCCATAGCAATATTAAACAACTAATGGTCATAAGATACAATATTTGACCACCTTGAAATAACATGCTATTCCTTCTTGTCCAAAGCATCCAATGAGCAACAACAAAGAAGGCATTCCATTCTATGCCATCCATCATCACCTTCTTCGAGAGCATGTTTCGACATAACGAATATGTGAAAAGGAGGGCGAAGCACTCCCCATCCCATTGGGAAACATCAACTTGTAACCAAATAGATTTAGCAGCATCGCAATCCCTGAACATATGAATAAGAGATTCATCGAAAGTAAGACAAATAGCGCATATGCACGGTTAGTTGTAGCGGGTGGTTAGAGAGAGAAACTCTCAAAGAAGGGAAACTCTATGATACTTGTCAAGCATTTTATGGGGGCGCTTGTAGGGTGCTGGCTAAGACCTAGTGATGATATTGTCGAACTTTTAGAGTTGTGGTACTTCCAGAAGGTCCAAGCGAAGATGTGATAGGAGCGCTTATTGCATACTTGTCAAGACCAATCGGAGATGTCACGACCGTGAATAGAATGTTGTGAGAATCCCGGAAGACGCATTTGAGATGATTGCAAGATCCTTGGACATGGTCCTTGGACTCGCATTTTTAAAACTTCCTCCTCTGGTTTTGGAAATGATTTTAGTCTCGAGGACGAGACTTATTTTTAGAGGTGGATGATGTAAAGGCCTCGGGTTTTAAAATAAATAAATAATTTAAAATGGATTTAAGACGGGAAAATCGGATATTTAAGAAATTCTCGTCCTATATATATAATAATCCTAATTTAAAATCTTTAAAGGGGATTCCGGACAAATTTTTAAATTTTGAAGATTTATTTCTGTCTTTTCCCCTCGGAATTTGAAATTATCTTCGATGTCAATATCCTCTTGTTTTGAAACGTTATTTTAATCAAGTCGAAAATAGGTCGAGAAAGCGGGTTTCAGGATTTGTTTTCGGGTATTGTGAAATATCTTTTGGGTACCACCTACCTCACCTCTTTCCTTCTCCTTTGTTTGTATTCGAAACAACCTGCACTCACCCCTCCCCTTATCCATTGTCGACATTGCTGATCAGCTCACCTTCCTCCCTCTTTCCTCCATGTGATGTCCCCACTATTTCTAGCTAGACATCCACCCCTCCTCTCCTACTCCCTCCTTAGTGTGTTTCCCTATTTTTGGCAAGAGCCAAATAGCTTCCCCAAATTCATAAACCCATGCCCTCATTTTGTTTTCAATTCAAAGATACAACCCCCTCCCTCTGTTCATCCCTTTTCAAAACACTCCCTCACCAAACAAACTCCATCCTTCCATTTCCATTTCACCTTTCCCCATCTCCTATCTTTTTCTCTTTCCAAACCCAAATGGCCCCTTCCTTGGACCCTTTTTGCTGCCACCAATAGCTCTTTGTTGCACCACAGCCCCACCACCACCTTCATCCACGTCGTCATCGTCGCCATTGAAGCCGAGCTCACCCCAGGAGCCCCTTTGTTTTTCGACGCCAAGGCCGTGATGCGGATCAAGATGGACTTCTGTGGGTCGAACAATGACCTTAACCCAGGCGAGCTATCAAGATTGATTCGAGGGCTATTAGAAGGAGAGTGTGTCGTCCTTAAGCGCAAGAAGAAGGCCCCACCATGGCTTGAAGAGAAGAAGTGACCATCGACAAGGATATTTTATTATTTAGTTATTATTATTATTATTAGTTTTTAGTTCTTTCCATATTTAGTAACTCCAATGTTAGTTGGAGCTATTTATGGAATGTCTTGTTTTTAGTAATACTTAGCTAGGGGAATAAAGTGTAAAAGGAAAGTCTATCTCTATAAGATATTTTCCATGACCACTAAGTAGTAATCTTAGGAGATCTTTATCTAGGTAATTTTATGTCATTTTTAAATTAATTCTCAGCCAAGTCTATCCTTTTGCAAAGGATGGCTGACCAACCCTAGAAGATATTAGGATTTCTAGAGATTAGGATTTCTATTTAAACGTTCTTTTTCATTCAATAAAAAACATATTGACATATAGAATTGAGGAAACCCTTTGGCTAAAGGGTTCTTCAATCTTTAATCCAAACACTTGATTCATAATTTCAGATTATTATTCCTCTTATTAATCATCCATACAATTGAGATTCAAAACCCTAATCCAAACACAACCAAACAAACACAATTCCTGCAGAAAACCGTCGCTAAACCCTATGTGTTTCCGTCGCTGGAGAGAAGGAACTTCGTCGCTGAACTCCACCCCCAGGCCAAGCGGCGGCCACCCCCTGCTTGCAGTGGCTGCTACCATCCCGCGGCATCCGTCGCCGCTGCCGCGGCTTCTCCAGCAGCGCTTCTCTTTTGTGTGGTTGCTCGTGTTCTTTTTTTGCTTCCCCCATCCTCACACCTTAAATCCCTTCACTTACACTGAGTTATAGTTGTTCCAAATCAAGATAAATCAAGGAGTATTGCAAGATTGGGCCGTCAACAAGTTGGTGTTCTTGATTCGAAGCCCACAGGCGAAGGATCGGGAATAGCAACGCATCAAGTGGCATTCAGAGACAGGTTATGCTACGCTCTTTGTTTCGTTGAATTTGGTATTACTAATATTTTGATTTGATGACTTGGGAAATTTGTGGAGATTGGGATGATGATCCCAATCCATTGGATGAGTTCTTTGCCTTGGAACACGCTGCGATCTTACAATGCCAACGGGAGTTGCAGAGGAGAGCTGTGCACCAACAACAACAACTAGAGCGTCAACGTGAAGCCAAAAGACGCCAACTTTGGCTTCAAAGGCAAGCGGAGATTGAAGAGCAGAGGCGTCGACAACAACAACAACGTCGTCATCAGATTTGGCTTCTCCAACAACGAGAGGCTGAGGGAGAACGACGACAAAAGGAGAGGGCACAACTTCAAGCCGACCTTTCTGCCATCTTCACCGAATTGAGCGCCAAGTTCATGAAGGGCTTTCATCAAGCTTTTGCTTCGGCGTTCACCCCTTCCCCAACGGTTATAGTTGCCTCAACCAACGACGAGGTAATTGAGCCTACGGAGCCTAGTGTTGAATTCGTTGCTTAGGATTCAACACAACGCACCGATTTTGTTTCGCAGATTCCCGTTGACTCCGACCTCGGAATTGAATCAACTCAGTCTTGTTGCGAATCTGACTCGACGAGCTTTCCAACAGTGGGTCATATTCTGCAAGAATTACCCGGAAAGGCCTCTGAATCTGTGCTGCAAGAGGACTGCAGTGTTGCGCCGGATGTGTTGACTTTGTCCAGTGACACCGAAGAGGATGTCGAGGCCATTCCTATGGAGTTAGCTATTGTACCTCCTAGGAATGTCCTTGATGTGCCCCGTACTGCTCTTACTTTTGCTTCTTTTGAATTTTTGGACTCAATGGTTCCTTGTTTTGTTTTTGAGGTGGTGACACATCCTATGATTTTGTCGGATGTTCTTGCTTGCCCTCCGACGTCATGCTTCATTCTTGCTGCTGTCCCCCCGCTCCTCAACGACTCGATTCGAGGGCAAATCGAAGCTAAGAGGGGGAGAATGATGCGGATCAAGATGGCCTTCTGTGGATCGAACAATGACATTGACCCAGACGAGCTATCAAGATCGATTCGAGGGCTATTAAAAGGAGAGTGTGTCGTCCTCAAGCGCAAGAAGAAGGCACCACCATGGCTTGAAGAGAAGAAGTGACCATCGACAAGGATATTTTATTGTTTAGTTGTTATTATTATTATTATTATTATTAGTTTTTAGTTGTTTCCATATTTAGTAACTCCTATGTTTGTTGGAGCTATTTATGGAATGTCTTATTTTTAGTAATACTTAGCTAGGTGAATAAAGTGTAAAAGGAAAGTCTATCTCTTTACGATATTTTCCTTGGCCACTAAGTAGTAATCTTAGGAGATCTTTATCTAGGTAATTTTATGTTATTTTAAAATTAATTCTCAGCCAAGTCTATCCTTTTGCAAAGGATGGCTGGCCAACCCTAGAAGATATTAGGGTTTCTAGAGATAAGGATTTCTATTTAAACGTTCTTTGTCATTCAATAAAAAAACAGATTGAAATATAGAATTGAGGAAACCCTTTGGCTAAAGGGTTCTTCAATCTTCAATCCAAACACTTGCTTCATAATTTCACATTATTATTCCTCTTATTAAACATCCGTACAATTAGGATTCGAAACCCTAATCCAAACACAACCCAACAAACACAAACACAATTCCTACAGAAAACCATCGCTAAACCCTAGGCGTTTCCGTCGATGGAGAGAAGGAACTCCGTCGCTGAACTCCACTCCCAGGCCAGGCAGCAGCCGTCCCCTGCTTGCAGCGGCCGCTGCCATCTGATGTACATATTTGTACCCCTTTTTATTGCATCTTTTGACTTCATATTTCATTCGATTCTTCAAATAAAGGTGAAAAATAATATAAATTTGTGTAGAATGAGCTAACGTGCAAGAAATAGAGTCTGCACAAGTTTTGATCTAATTATGTAGGAATTGGAGTGGAATCGGAGTCAAAACGAAAAAACCAAGGAAAGCTGAAAAGAGGTCGAAATCGACCTATCTGGTCAATATCGATTGAAGTATCGACACAGACCTTGAGTGTCGAGACAAACCATCAACCAGCAGAAGAAAAGCGCTCGATATCGACTTCCTGACATCGATATCCACCAAGTCCCAGAAATCGAGTAGATCTGAGCCCGTCGAGCAGAAATGAAGAGGTCGAAATCGACCTGTCTGGTCGATATCGACTAGACTTCGACACGGGTTGGACGCACTTTTCAAGACGTTGATTGCAAGTCTATCTTCAAGAGCCACGATTTATCCTTTGTAATTTAGATAGATTACAGCTTAGGGTTATTTGTTTTTTACCCTAAGGCTTTATTAAGTTATTTAGATAAGTTACCAAAATAAAAGATCTATCCTACTTTTTTGGATAGAGTTTATAGTTTAGATAGAAGATACTATCCTTGGATAGCAAGGATTAGTAGCCTATAAATAAATCCCTAGGGGGATGGCATTCATGAATTCAATTACATACACAATCATACAATAGAGTTAGAGTTAGAGAGAAGCTTTAGGGTTTGGCGTTTGCGAAAGCCGACGTTGAGTTGTAAAGTTTCGGAGTTATTAATGCAAGTTCTTTCCTTTCAACCAATGATGTTTCCTACGATGAAGTGCGATTAGTTTCCCAAAGCTTCTAGGGACGGGGTGAGCCCAACGTTAGCCATGCGTGCCTGAGGTAAGTGTTTGATGTTGATATCGTTGTGTCTATATCATCTCCTACGATTCTATGTTTAGTCCTAATCGAAAGAAAAGGGATTCATGCTAATAACTTGAGTTATAAACATAAAATTAGTAGAGACAATTAGACTTATTTGCAAGAGTAATCCTAAGAGTTGGTGTACAGCGAAAGCTTGTCCCTCGGGTGAAATAGCGCAATTGTCCATCTTATTTGCCTTATCGCATGCATTGGTTAACGTTGTGGTAAACCCTAACCCTAGGAGTTGCTTTTTATATATATTCTCATAAAAAAACACTGTCTTTATTCTATCCATTGCTTCCTTATTCATCATTATTTCTTCGACCTTTCTTTGCCGACAAAAGCTAACAACTTTGCAGGAACAACATCGATATCGACCACTGTGCTTCGTCGATGGTTTTCTGTGTCGACGTCGATCTCCGTTGTTCTTGCTGCTGAGGTCGATTTCGAGTCAACTCCTCGATATCGACCACCCTTGTGTCGACTGGCAGTCTTCTGAGCCAGTCGATTTCTACACTAACATCGATATCGACCTTCCCAGTCCATATCAACTGCTTGTTTTTGTCTCTGCAGGTTTTCTGTTGCAGAAGGAATCGATAGCCAAGGTCGACATCGAGCACTTAGGTCGAGATCGAGGCTTCTGGTCGACTAAAGACGGGAGCTTTCAAGACTATCTAGGATCCCGCTGACCTGCTTCCTCGTGGATCGATCCTGACTACCCTTCCACTACAATGGGAGGAAGTCTTGTAATTATTTAGGCTAGGAATCGGATTGTATCTATTTTATATATTTGTTTAAGAACTCGACATTCCTCCTATCAACAAATTGGCGCCGTTGCCGGGGAAGCAATCAATCGCGCCCTAGTAGTCTATCTCACGTTTTTATCTAGTTTTGCTTTGCAGGTGTATGCGACGCGCTGATCGCCCACCTGAATTCGAAGGTATAGACAACCCTGAAAGCTATCTTCACCTTCGCGCTAGAATTCAAAGAGCCATGGCGGATCAAGCGACCCAGGCTGATCAAATTGAGCAACTAAAGAAGCAAATGGATGATTTAACAACTAGAGAGGCGGCACTTAAAGAGCGTGCAGACAGGGAGGAGGAAGGCCAGAGGCAAATAGAAGCCCAAATCAACGCCCTCCCCCAGAATGCCAAGCAATACATGCACCCTGTGCTCTCAGTGCCTGAATCGGCCATTCTTATCCCTCCTACTTTTGAGATTAAACCTATTTTCTTAACTGAAATTAGGCGACGTCAATTTGAGGTAAAACCTAATGATTGTCCTCTAGATCATATATCTCTATTCCTCGATTTGTGTGATACTATTGCATATGGACAAACCCTTGAATATATAAAACTAAAGGCTTTTCGTTGGTCTCTCGCAAGGAAAGCTCTAGCATGGTTGGAGAGCCTAGCCCCTAGATCGCTCTGCACGCGGGATGAGGTCAAGGATTGTAAAGACCGTAATTTAATTAATATTTATAAAATATCCATTGGATAATCCAAATATGATCCTCCCTTATGATCATGAAAACCCGAAAAATTTAAAATTTTTATGGATGGCTTTACATGGATTTAATGATAGAAATACATTCCCGAGTCACCTTTTCTCGTCTTTTATGAACTTAACAGATTTTAACGCGTCGCGAGCTCAGGTTTTACGTTGTGCTAATAGGCCAGCCGCCCCATCCACCCAAATTGCCCAACATTGAGCCACCAACCCTTGACTTGTGGCTTGGTTGTGAATGTAGACATTCAACCACTCCCATCTCTTCATCCCATCACCTCCCATGCTTTGACTCAAGCCATACCTACTCCCTCCCTTTATAAATCTGAGCTAAGGCTCATTTGGGGCTCATTCACAAAGGGCCAGCCGTACGCAAGAGAGAGAACCAAGAGAGCCTACTCCATTCTTGGTCCATTTTGGACAGCCTTCAAAGAAAAAGCCATATCTCCCTCAATACTCAACCAAATGGAGTGATTTTTGATCCATTAGATCCGTCTTGAAGTTAGATTTCCACACATATAAAGAACGTCAAAATTCAAGGTGATTTGCCCAGCCAAAATCCCTAGTTACAGAGGTGTCGCCAGTGAGTCTTTGGAAGACCTTGTGGTTTTGACTCTTTTTCTTGGTAAGTCACCTCTTTTCCTTTCAAAACTGAGTTGGAGACTTGTTTTATGTCATCTTTGATTCCTTTCCAAAAACATAGCTTGACATGTTCCTTGGGATTTTTGGTCACAAATGTGCAAGGTGTTTGGAAGGTGTTTCCGAAGGATTTCCGAGGGTGTTCTTGAGTCATTTTGTGGGATTCTACAAAGGTAATCCCTCATCCGCCTTCCCCTCTGTAGGATAGCTTGAGTTGATGTGAAAAGTCTTAGGATAGTGGAGCCTATGATGTGTTTAAATCGGTTTTAGCTAGCAAAACGTGTTAAAGACACAAAACGGGGTACCCTAATTTCAGCATTTAAAATGTCAAACCTTGTGTTACATATAACTCTTGATCCCCTGCTTGGATTGGGCTGAATTTTTAATATGATGTTCATGGAGAAATTATCTAACTACCCTCTAAAAATGAAAATGATCCAACGAGTAGATAGAAAGTTATGATGTTTTTAGTAAACGAGGTTTATAATAATTCCATCAAGAGCTTGGGTAATAAGTTATAAGATCATTATGATAAGGTCTTACAATGATGAGTAATAAGTTACAAGACGTTAAGTTGGCACAACTTAATCAAATATGATAAAACGAGGCTAAGATGTTAGGGTTATGATAATACGAGTTGATTATAACTTGTTAAGTTAGGATAACTTAAACAAGCTTATAATCAATAAATCGTTAACCTTATATGTGAATGTTTGTAATGATTGGCGGTATGGGTCTACCTATGAATTAAATAAGAACCTAATGAATATAATTACAACTTGCTAGACATTTGATCGTGATTGGTACTTGTTTACTTCCTTAGATTCCGTGCTTACCTTCGGATAACAGGTAAGTCCCCTGGACTTACTCATGAGGTTACTCGTGACACATGAGTGTCGTAACGACATAGATTCATTCATATTTTACGACATAGAATTGTTGTAGGGTATAAACCGGAATTATAACATAGAACGAACCATAGGGAATGAAATGAACCCTTGTCTTCTCTTTGTCTTTGTTATAATAGGTGGCCATCCTATTCTATGTTGTTGTGTGGTGATTATCGGGATTCCCTAAAGGCTGCGGCGTAGCCGAACCTTCGAGCATTCGATAAAGGTTGGCACATCCTCCAAGAATTCGGGTGATAAAGGATGGTGTAACCTCCAAGTATTTGGAAAGGGATTATGTGGTTGAATGTTATTGTTTGGGTACCCATTACCGCGTTTATTTATATATTCGGACCTTGCCTTAGGAGCATGATAGTGTGTTTACAGTTTTATCGCATCACGTTTATATGCCTTGTTACGTACTCGCAGAGTATGCTTGAGCATACATGTATGAGTAATCGATGATTGACCCCGTTACCCTTATTGTTTTTAGATTCAGGTACCCCTGCCACCCGATATGCTTGATATATACATGTGGATGCTTGATGGGGTTGACCATATGGAACGATAGAGTGAGACGAGAGAGAACATGGTACTCTTTTACTTACTCGCTACTTGGTATTTTGCGTTTTGACCCGGCTAGGCCGCGGCACTTGTTGTATATTATTTCCGCCTTTATCTTCCGCTTGAAAACCGTTTTGCGTTAGTTACCTAGGATAGGTAAACGCCTCCAACGGGCACGCGTCTTTCTTGGGGTTTGAAATCCCCTTTTTACACTTAACTACGCTTCCGCTAAGTAATCAACTTAACTAATAACTCGTACTCGGTCGTAAGATCTAAAGATCACGGAAGAATTCAAAACTCTTCTTTAACGTTCCCCGAATAACCGAATCATCTGAACCTTATAAATCCTCTAAGTGGATTTATGGAGGCATTTTCGGATATCCAAACTTTTGGGTCGTTACAAAGTTGGTGTCAGAGCCAAGGTTGCTCGACCTGAGTACGCACGAGTTATAAAACATTTTCAAAACCCGCCCACCGTTTTGGAAGTTTTAAAGGATTTTAAAAGGTTTTAAAGGGCAAAGTTGAAAACCCTTTGGAAATGAAAATGAACTAGCATCCTTCTAGATGAGAGATAGGATCGATGGGTAGTATAAAGGCGACAGACATCTTATAGAGATGTAGAACGGGATTCTGGTAGGCAAAATACTAGTTTTCCTTTATAGCTGGTCGAAGAAGACTCCAAGGGAGCAACCATGGTGGTTGGAGTGGGATAGGATTTAGAGGCAGGCTCGCCAAGCTATCACTCGAAGGATAGCTATCTAGTTAGCTTCCGTGCGATATAAAACTGTGCCTACGAGCCATCCCCTTGAAGGGATGTAATTATGTGAAATGAATGTGCCTGAGGGCTGTCTTCCTTGAAGAAGACGTTTCATTGAGGTGTATATTGAGTACACTTATATGTTCAGTTGCACCATGGTTGAGACGAGAGGACAGACTGGTCCTGGAGATGCGAGCGGCCGAGGTAGAGGCCGAGGTAGACCTCGTGGAGGTCGTACCACTAGAGATAGACAGACTGAGACTCAGACCGAGCTGCCTACCAATAGAGCTGGGTTAGAGCAGTTGGTGCGCACGCTGATGGCGTCGATGCAGCAGCAGCAGCAGCAGGATCAGGAGAGTGCACCTGGAGGGGGTGACCGTAGAGAGCAGCAGCAGACCGAGACCCCGCCTGGGGGAGACCAACGACAGGGTCAGGAGGAGAAGCCTAGATCTAAGGGACGTCGTGTGGATTGGGTGAAGAGGTTCGCCCAGAGTAGCCCGCCACAGTTTCTAGGTAGTCCGGAAGAGGACGTAGAGCAGTGGTTTTATATGATCGAGTGGTTGTTCGAGCTGCTTGCCGTACCTGAGACTGAGCATCAGAGACTCACAGTGGGACAGCTGCGTTATGCTGCATTTGACACATGGAGAGTCTGCAGAGTCGAGAGAGAGACCTGGACATATGCTGAGTTCAGGGAGATGATGCTACGCGAGTATTGCACACCAGGGACGCAGGATGCCTGAGAGACTGCCTTCTACAATCGTGGTTACGATCCCTCGCTTTCTATCACCCAGGCCGTTCAGCAGTTTAAGGCCGAGTTAGTATACTGTGGGGAGCTTTGCAGGACGGATACTGCGAAGATTAGGATGTTATCGAGGAGGGTTACTATCATTCTGCGTGCCCGAGGAAGGGGATGGCCTGTTATACCTGGGGAGTACTTGGGCACCGTTCTATTGTCTGTCCACAGGGCAAGGCCCCATCTGCATCATCAGCTGCACCTACCTTACGCCTTCTGGAGGCTCCGCAGCAGTCTCAAACACCGCATCGGTAGGGCCAAGGGAGAGGGACTTCCGCAGGCCAGGGACTGGGAGATGGTGGATACCGTGGAGGCTGAGGTAGAGGCCGAGGCGGCTGAGGGGCTTATCAGCAGCAGTCGTCACAGTCTTCGACAGGGCCAGGACGAGGCAGAGGTTCTGCTCTGCTGGCAGTTATTGCAGGAGACACCAGTTTCATGCCACCCCCACCGCCCCGTGCGTTCCCGCTGCGGAATGGCGATATGTCAGCTTCGACTTCCACAGGTACTATTACCTTCTGTGGAACTACTATCCGCATTTTGTTTGACACTAGGGCAACCCACTGCTTTATAGCAGATGCATGCGTAGCTAGGTTGAAGCTAGTATGTACAGTTTGTCCTGCATTAGTAGTGCGTCCGGCGGACGGGGCTAGGGTTAGGACGGGACGTGAGATCATAGGATGCCCCATCCGGATAGGGGAACGAGAGTGGCCCGCCGATCTTATAGTCATGCCGATGCAGAAGGATGAGATGATCCTTGGTATGGATTTCATGGACTTCTATGGAGCGATTATCAACCTGAGGACCCGCACAGTTTCGATCCTTGCAGAGGATGGGACGGAGCACCAGGTTTGGGGGAGTGACCCCAAGAGGAATGGAGCCCAGATCAGCGCAGTGCGAGCGGCGAGACTCTTAGATCAGGGATGCATGAGCTATTGGTGCTACACTTTGGAGGTGGATCGCGAGCGACCCAGCCTAGCAGATGTGCCAGTTGTTAGCGAGTTCGCTGATGTCTTTCCCGACGAGCTGCCAAGACTTCCGCTGCAGCGAGATGTTGATTTCGCCATTCAGTTAGAGTCGGGCACGAGGCCGATATCGAGGGTTCCGTATAGGATGGCACCGACAGAGATGGCTGAGCTGAAGGCTCAGCTAGAGGAGTTAGCCTCGAAGGGCTACATTCGATCGAGCGCTTCACCATGGGGAGCACCAGTGCTGTTCGTTAAGAAGAAGGATGGATCATTGAGGTTGTGCATTGATTACCGGGAGCTAAACCGGGCCACAGTGAAGAACCGTTATCCGCTACCAAGGATAGACGACCTGATGGACCAGCTGCAGGGAGCCGTTGTGTTTTTGAAGATAGATCTGAGATCGGGTTAACACCAGTTGAGAGTGAAGGGTGAGGACATCCCGAAGACCGCCTTCAGAACTAGATACGGTCATTACGAGTTTGTGGTTATGCCGTTCGGGCTAACCAACGCGCCAACAGCTTTTATGGAGTTGATGAACAAGGTGTTCATCGACTATCTTGATAGATTCGTGGTTGTATTCATTGATGATATCCTGATCTACTCGAGGAGCAGAGAGGAGCATGCCGAGCACCTGAGGATTGTGCTGAGGATTCTGCAGAAGCACAAGTTGTTTGGGAAGTTTAGCAAGTGTGAGTTTTGGCTCTCAGAGGTGATGTTTCTGGGGCACATCATATCTGCAGCAGGGATAGCAGTTGACGCCTCAAAGGTTGAGGCTATCGTTGCTTGGGAGGTCCCCAAGACCGCCAGAGACATCCGGTCTTTCTTGGGTTTGGCTAGCTATCACTGACGGTTCGTCGAGGGTTTCTCTAGCATAGCTAGGCCGATGACACAGCTGATGAGGAAGGGAGTGCCCTTCGAGTGGAGTCCGGCCTATCAGGCCAGTTTCGAGCTTCTGAAGAAGAAGTTGACGTCCGCGCCAGTGTTAGCGTTCCCCGAGGGGACGGAGGACTTCGTGGTCTACACTGATGCTTCGAGTTTAGGGTTAGGCTGTGTGTTACAGCAGAGAGATCGGGTCATCGCTTATGCTTCATGCCAGCTAAAGACAGGGGATGAGTCATACCCCATTCACGATCTTGAGCTAGCCGCGGTGGCTCATGCGCTCAAGATCTGGAGGCATTACTTGTATGGTACGTCAGTGAGGATTATGACCGATCACAAGAACTTGAAGTATATCTTCACGCAGAAGGAGCTGAACATGCGCCAGAGGAGGTGGCTTGAGTTGATAAAGGACTATGAGCTCGACATAGTTTATCATCCCGGGAAGTAGTGGCCGATGCGCTGAGTAGGAAGACTTGTCAGGAGGTCACCTTGTCGAGGTTGATAGCACGACTAGAGTTGCAGAGAGATCTGATGAGTTGCGGTATCGAGGTCTGGTCACAGAGAGAGAGTGGTCAGTTGAGCTTCCTCGAGATCCAGTCCGAGCTGATGGATGAGATTCGCCGAGCACAGGCAGAGTGTCCACGGATAGCGGACATCCGACAGCGTATGGCTCAGGGGCACTGCAAGTCATTTTCCGTTAGAGAGGATGGGATGTTAGTGTTGCAAGGTCGAGTTGCGGTACCCGAGGTACACGATCTGAGGCAGAAGATCATGATAGGGGCGCACTCTACTCCTTATTCGGTCCACCCGGGATCGAATAAGATGTATCAGGACCTGAGGAGGACCTTTTGATGGTGCCGGATGAAGACTGACGTCGCATTGTTTGTTGCGAGATGTCAGGTCTGCCAGCAGGTGAGGATTGAGCACCAGAAGCCTGGAGGGATGATCAGGTCACTTCCCGACCCCGTGTGAAAATAGACAGATATCACCATGGACTTTGTTACCAGAGTTAGGAGAGATGTCCGAGGATTTGATGCGATATGGGTGGTGGTCGATAGGTTGACCAAAATCGCTCATTTTATTCCGATTAAGGAGACGTGGCCGGTGTCCACATTGGTACAGTTGTTTGTGCAGCATATTGTGAGGCTATATGGAGTCCCTAAGAGGATTGTGTTAGACAGAGATGGAAGGTTCACGTTGAGATTCTGGAGGCAGGTGCATGAGGCTTTGGGGAGCAAGTTGCACTTCAGTACAACTTATCATCCGCAGACGGACGGTCAGAGTGAGCGGACGATACAGACCTTGGAGGATATGCTGAGAGCATGTGTACTTGAGTGGGGAAACCTATGGGTGAGACATCTTCCGCTGGTGGAGTTCTCGTACAACAACAGCTATCATTCTTCGATTCAGATGGCTCCTTTTGAAGCGTTGTACGGGAGGCAATGCAAGTCGTCGATATGCTGGGATGAGCCTGGGGATGTAGTTGGTACATTGCCCCAGTATGTGCAGGAGGCTACCAATCAGGTTAGGCGCATTCGCGAGCATCTGAGGGTCGCACATGATCGTCAGAAGAAGTATGTAGACCGTCACAGGACGGAGTTGGCTTTTGATGTAGGCGACCATGTTTGGTTGCGAGTATCGCCGACGAGAGGGATCCGGCGTTTTGGTATGAAGGGCAAGCTGAGCCCTAGATATGTAGGACCATTCGAGATCCTGGAACGAGTAGGAGAGGTAGCCTATCGATTGGCTCTACCGACTACATTAGCTGGCATCCACGACGTGTTCCACGTCTCGCAGCTTCGGAAGTACGAGCCCGACCTGAGTCATGTTCTTGATCACTCTAGTCTCGAGTTAGAGCCCGACCACACCTTCGTGGAGCACCCGATAGCCGTTCTTGACCGCCGGGTCAAGAAGCTGAGACGTAGAGAGGTGCCTTTGGTCTTGATTCAGTGGGCTAGGAGGAGTCCCGAGGAGGCTACATTGGAGATATAGGATAGTATACGGGCCAGTTATGGGGAGTGTTAGACGAGTTGTTAGCCTCGTATGTAGAGCCACGTGAGGATATAGTTCTTTACCTCGTGAGACGGCCGATGAGTGTCTCTTACGATGTTTATCCTTTAGTTGCATTCTTGATGATTCTGTGTTTATTTTAGTGCTGAGTGTGCACTTATGTGATTTATATGCGTGGTGGGCCCATGAGTGGCCGCTATGATATGCTATGTTATGCCTTGATATGATGTGCTATCATTGTTTAGTGATATTTTACGACGGGATGATTAGATGGCGTATAGATGAGTTATGTGTTGAGGGTGCTAGCACACACTTGTTACGTAACCTGGTATCACTAGCCCGAGGGGCAGTCGTGTGCAAGTTACGGTAACATGGCTGTGTGCTACTCCTTATTAGGTGAGAGCGGTATTAGGGAACGCCCTAATATGCTTCACAGGTAGTAGACGATGATCCTGACTATATAGAGGAGTTGCCTCGTAGTAGGGTATCTCGATAGGGAGATCTTGAACCTAGAAGAATGGAATATGCGAGTAATCCTTAGAGGTGGATTTAGTCCACCCTCTTGTTTGAGGAATAGTTGTCATGAGACCATATGGATGATCCTTAGAGGTGGATGAGCCACCTCTATCGTATGAGAAAATTGGGAGGGAGAAACCTGTAGACGAAATATCCTTAGTGAGATCATAGGTTTGATCCTTAGATCATGTGATAGCTATGGGTTTTGACCTTAGAGGTGGATGCCCACCTCTCAAGAGTCGAGTTGAGACTAGAAGTGTTTAGGTCTAAGATCGTGTCGGGATTCCAAACACCTTGAGTTTTAAGATTTGTTTAAAAAATGAGTAGGTTTAAGGTTCCATTATCCGGGTAAGCCTGTTATGCTTCGCGAAGTGGATACGAGCTTTTCACGAGGGCACTCGTGGAATTTTCGCTAAGACCTAGCGGTAATATGATGAATCCTCTCGACTTGTGATATTTTCGGCGGTCGAGGCGAGATGTGATGGGGGTGCCCATCACATGCTTGGCAAAACCGTTCGGGGCTATTACGATCGTGGTGAAGGTGGCATGAGATTCTTGGACGACGCATCCGAGCTGATCGTGTGCCCTTCGGCCCGATTCAAGGACTCAAATTTTAAAACCTTCTCCACCGGTTTAAATTTTTTTTCGTCTCGGGGATGAGACTTGTTTTTAGAGGTGGATGATTATAAAGACTGGAATTTAATTAATATTTATAAAATATCCGTAGGATAATCCGAATATGATCCTCCCTTATGATAATGAAAACCCGAAAAATTTAAAATTTTTATGGATGGCTTTACATGGATTTAATGATAGAAATACATTCCCGAGTCACCTTTTCTCGTCTTTTATGAACTTAACGGATTTTAACGCATTACGAGCTCGGATTTTACGTTGTGCTAATAGGCCAGCCGCCCCATCCACCCAAATTGCCCAATATTGAGCCACCAACCCTTGACTTGTGGCTTGCTTGTGAATGTAGACATTCAACCACTCCCATCTCTTCATCCCATCACCTCCCATTCTTTGACTCAAGCCAAACCTACTCCCTCTCTTTATAAATCTGAGCTAAGGCTCATTTGGGGCTCATTCACAAAGGGCCAGCCGTCCCCAAGAGAGAGAACCAAGAGAGCCTACTCCATTCTTGGTCCATTTTGGACAGCCTTCAAAGAAAAAGCCATATCTCCCTCAATACTCAACCAAATGGAGTTATTTTTGATCCATTAGATCCGTCTTGAAGTTATATTTCCACACATATAAAGAACATCAAAATCCAAGGTGATTTGCCCAGCCAAAAGCCCGAATTACAGAGGTGTCGCCAGTGTGTCTTTGGAAGACCTTGTGGTTTTGACTCTTTTTCTTGCTAAGTCACCTCTTTTCCTTTCAAAACTGAGTTGGAGAGTTGTTTTATGTCATCTTTGCTTCCTTTACAAAAACATAGCTTGACATGTTCCTTGGGATTTTTGGTCACAAATGTGCAAGGTGTTTGGAAGGTGTTTCCGAAGGATTTCCGAGGGTGTTCTTTAGTCATTTTGTGGGATTATACAAAGGTAATCCCTCATCCGCCTTCCCCTCTCTAGGATAGCTTGAGTTGATGTGAAAAGGCTTAGGATAGTGGAGCCTATAATGTGTTTAAATCGGTTTTAGCTAGCAAAACGTGTAAAAGACACAAAACGGGGTACCCTAATTTCAGCATTTAAAATGTCGAACCTTGTTTTATATATAACTCTTGATCCCCTGATTGGATTGGGCTGAATTTTTAATATGATGTTCATGGAGAAATTATCTAACTACCCTCGAAAAATGAAAATGATCCAACGAGTAGATAAAAAGTTATAATGTTTTTAGTAAACGAGGTTTATAATAATTCCATCAAGAACTTCGGTAATAAGTTATAAGATGATTATGATAAGGTCTTACAATGATGAGTAATAAGTTACAAGACGTTAAGTTGGCACAACTTAACCAAATATGATAAAATGAGGCTAAGATGTTAGGTTTATGATAATACGAGTTGATTATAACTTGTTAAGTTAGGATAACTTAACCAAGCTTATAATCAATAAATCGTTAACCTTATATGTGAATGTTTGTAATGATTGGCGGTATGGGTCTACCTATGAATTAAATAAGAACCTAATGAATATAATTACAACTTGCTAGACATTTGATCGTGATTGGTGCTTGTTTACTTCCTTGGATACCGTGCTTACCTTCGGATAACAGGTAAGTCCCCTGGACTTACTCTTGAGGTTACTCGGGACACATGAGTGTCGTAACGACATAGATTCATGCATATTTTACGACATAGAATTGTTGTAGGGTATAAACCGGAATTATAACATAGAACGGAACATAGGGAACGAAATGAACCCTTGTCTTCTCTTTGTCTTTGTTATAATAGGTGGCCATCCTATTCTATGTTGTTGTGTGGTGATTATCGGGATTCCCTAAAGGCTGCGGCGTAGCCGAACTTTCGAACATTCGATAATGGTTGGCACATCCTCCAAGAATTTGGGTGATAAAGGATGGTGTAACCTCCAAGTATTTGGAAAGGGATTATGTGATTGGATGTTATTGTTTGGGTACCCATTACCGCGTTTATTTATATATTCGGACCTTGCCTTAGGAGCATGATAGTGTGTTTACAGTTTTATCGCATCACGTTTATATGCCTTGTTACGTACTCGCAGAGTATGCTTGAGCATACGTGTATGAGTAATTGATGATTGACCCCGTTACCCTTCTTGTTTTTAGATTCAGGTACCCCTGCCACCCGATATGCTTGATATATACATGTGGATGCTTGACGGGGTTGACCATATGGAACGATAGAGTGAGACGAGAGAGAACATGATACTCTTTTACTTACTCGCTACTTGGTATTTTGCGTTTTGACCAGGCTAGGCCGCGGCACTTGTTGTATTTTATTTCCGCCTTTATCTTCCGCTTGAAAACCGTTTTGCGTTAGTTACCTAGGACAGGTAAACGCCTCCAATGGGCACGCGTCTTTCTTGGGGTTTGAAATCCCCTTTTTACACTTAACTACGCTTCCGCTAAGTAATCAACTTAACTAGTAACTTGTACTCGGTCGTAAGATCTAAAGCTCATGGAAGAATTCAAAACTCTTCTTTAACGTTCCCCGAATAACCGGATCATCTGAACCTTATAAATCCTCTAAGTGGATTTATGGAGGCATTTTCGGATATCCAAACTTTTGGGTCGTTACAAGGATGCCTTCCTCAACAAATTCTTCCCACCATCAAAGACCACGATGATGCGCCAGAAGATCACGGCTTTTAAACAAAAGCCAGGCGAGTCATCGGCGCAAGCATGGGAGCGCTTTAAGGAGCTACTGAGGTCCTGCCCTACGCATAGGCAACCACCCTACGTCATCCAGGAAATCATCTACAACGCCCTGGACGTAGAAACCAAGGAGTGGATCAACACCTATACCTCCTATGCGTATCTCGAGCTCCTACCACAACAAGCTTGAGATACTATAGAGAGGTTGGTCGAATTTGACAACACCTATGGGACTCCTATGGCCTCTGACTCAAGACCTGCCTCATCTATGCCACTCTATGAGCCCTCCAAGGAGATTGATCCTGACGTCAGAGATCAATTCATGCACGATCAATTCAGGAGGTTGCAGAAACAAGTCAAATTCCTCTCTGCCAACCAACCCTGCGCCGAATGTGGCTCCGTTAGACATATTACCACTGAATGCCCCCACACGGAGCAAGTACAACTAGCGGAGACTCACCAAGAGGCGCGCTACATGAGGAATCCCAATCGCTAGGGGTACCAAAACTGGGGAAATCAACCACCCTAGTATAACCCCAGGGATCCTCCGCCTTATAGAGCTCCAGGCCATCCGGAGAGAGAACCACTACGAGATGATGTCCAACTCATTCTTGAGGAATTGAGGAGGAACCAGGCTGTAAATCAACAATCTAGCAGCGCTATCCAGAACCAACTTCAGGGCCTCAACGCCCGAATGGGAGAGATGGAAAAAGACGATTGAGACCCAACTAGGTCAACTGGAGACACAGTCGATGTCGACCCCCCGGTCGATATCCAGGGCCCTGTCGACGTCGAACCTATAGTCGATATCGAGCCCACTGCGAAGCACTGAATGGAGCCGGAGAGGCACTCGATATCAATCAACCTACCGATGTTGACCCCTCTGTAAATCGACCACAGCTTCAGACTCCCCCGAGGTCGACCAAACCAGTCGATATCGACCACACTGATGTCGATATTGACCTGTCCAGAAAACAGAAATTGACCACTTCACCTCCAAAGCCATCCAAATCTCCACCATATCATTCCAAGGCGCTGCAGGATCCAGGAGACACCAAGTTCAGATGCTTTGTGAAGATCTTAAAAGGTCTAAATCCCACCATACCAGTCACGGAAGCGCTCCATGAGATGCCTGCATATATGAGGTTCCTGAAGGAAATCTTGTCTAAAAAGAGGTCCATCCTAGAGATCGCCGGCGAATGCAATTCAATTGAGTTCCCTGAGAAGCGCGGTGATCTAGGCAAGTTCGCGGTAATGGTAGGGGTTGGTAAGCATCAATTCAAAGCCCTTTGTGATCTTGGGGATAGTGTTAGTTTGATGCCCCTATCAATATGGCAGCAAGTGGGCGTAGAAGCATTGGAGCCCATCGACATGAAGCTTTACATGGCGGACAACTCCTTTGTGAGACCAACTGGGGTTGTGGATGATGTCCCTGTCAAGGTGGGAAAGTTCTTCATACCCACGGACTTCATCGTGTTGGATATGCCAGACGATCCTATTGTGCCTATTATCCTTGGTAGGCCATTCTTAGCAACAACGGATGCCAATATCAATGTGAGGAATGGCACCCTTACATTCACAATCGGCAACGAGGTCGTGGAGTTTCGCTTCAACACTATAATGAGCGAAATAAAGCAGCTGGAACAAGTTGTCCTCTCAACGACTAAGGAGAAGCTTCGCAAGTTTTTATTGGCGAGGACAGAGATAGCAAGAAGAGTCGACATCGACTGATACGCTCGATATCGACCATACCATCTCGATATCGAGTGAGCCAGATGATTGCCAGGAGCTTAAGTATGGGGTCCCTGACATCGACATCAACAACCCCCGGTCGACATCGACTACTGAAGTCGAAATCGACCATCCTTGGTCGAAATCGACTGACCCTTAGCCTGAACATTTCTGTTTTGGGCCCGAGCAAGTAAGCCCAGGTATGATCCCTAACCCTCCTCTATCCATTACTGATAATTCAACTAATGGGAGGGTCAAAGCTCCATGGTTTGCCCATGTTGCAAAAGATAAGTCAAGAAAGAGATGGAAAGCACCCAATAAAGAAGAACCTAATGAAGAAGAAGTCTTGGTTGCCGAACTTAGCTACTATCAAAAGGACCTAGATTATCCAGGAGAAGGCTCAAGCTTGAAGGGTCACTACCTTAAAGGCTCATGAAGTATTGACGGAGAAGTCGGCCTAGCGACTCAAAAATCTAGAGCATGTACATAGACCTTTAATTTTTTTCATAGATGGTTTTTAGGATTTTGATTTTTGGATTTTTTAAACTTTTGAAACTGCGATAATTCGTGGTTTTATCTATAATTATAACAAAGATTTCAGGTTACCAAGCAAAAGGAACGACGAAGAAGAAAAGAAGCTACTGCAGAGGCAGTCGAAATCGACCAGGCTAGTCGAAATCGACAACCCTAGGGTCGAGCCATCTCCTAGAGTCGACACCGAGGACTCAGGAGCGAAAAGGAGAGGTCGATATCGACCATTATACTCGATATCGACCACCATCTAGTGGCCCTCGACTTCACCTTCTTCCTCGACTTCGACAGATGCAGTCGACATCGACCTCTGGCATCGACCTAACCAGAAATCGACCTGAATCCGCAGGTTGCGCTGTGATTTTCTCTCTACCCTTGTTTTTCTTTTAATACAGTGAGGACACTGTATATTTTAAGTATGGGGTGGGGGTGAAACATGTCTTATGGTCATAACTTGGTTTTCTTCTTCGCATTGCATTCATGTTTAAGTTTTTGTTCTTAGTTTTACTTTTATAAAAAAATGTAAAAAATCCAAAAAAATTAAAAAAAATTAGAAAATGTCAAAAAGACAAAAAAAATGCATATTTATTTTTTATGTTTGTTTTTAAACCCTACTTAGACGTCCAATGATAAGAACTCAATGGCTGACTTGATCATGTAAATCCTATGACATATTTGGATGGTTTAGCCTAAGTCCTTAAAATGGTTTTTATGTAGATTGTGAACTTGTGATGAAATTGAGCACATATGATTCTAGGCTAAAAAGAAAATCCAACAAAAATTGTCCAAGTGAGAATTTTGGCCTCTAGGGAGACCATAAAAAATCCCTCTGCTTTCTTGAGTGCATTTACTCTTCCTATGCATCTCTAAATGTTGTGATAGTTATTCAAAGCCAATACATATATATGTTTATGAGAATTAAATGATGGAGGCATCTTTTAAGCCATTTTTATTCTCTCTTTACCTACCCTGCATTATCTCTGCTTGAAGCCAGAATATTAGCCTGAGCCTTATATTGCAAACTCCACAAAATTATCCCTAGCCGAATTGAGCCTGACCCCCATTTCGGAATTGAGACTTAGAATGGTTGGAATAATGCATTGTGGAAAGAAAAGTGCATATATTTAGTTTTGAGCAAAGGAAAATATGGGATGGTACATATTTACATCTTGTCATACTTTGTAAAAAGATTTTTGGCTCACCATATAAATGCACCTTTATTTTATTATTTTCGTGCAAAAACAAATTTAAAAAAAATCTAAAAAAAAATGTTGATACATAGTGCATGAGCCAAATTATTCCTTAGTTATTTATTTTATACAAGTTCTATATTTTTGAGAGCATATTAAGGTTTGTGTAAAGACCGGAAAAGTTAAAATATTATTTTCTTACAATATTAAATTATGTTCGGCTTTAAAAGTAAGATTCTAGAAATTTTGAAATTTTCCGTCCTCGAGCAACTGAATTTTATTCTTTGGAAACGAATTTCTATATAGTTTTGAATTGGGTTTTAGAAATGGATTTTGATTTTCGCTTTTGAGATCGAGTGTTAATAAAATTAATTTAAGCTCCGAGTATCGAAAAATTAATTTAATTTCCGTTTAACTTGAAATTAGTAATTGAAATTTTATTTAAATTTGATTTGGTCGGGATTCGATCGGGCGAGCAGGTTTCGAGTTTATTCCGCTAAATTAATTTCTTTAGTGGACCAATCCTATTTTATTTTATTTTCTTTTTTCCTCTCTCTCTCCAGCTCACTCATCCTCTCACTCTCTTGTCCTCTTCCTCCTCACCAACTCACGTCCACACACACCTTCCACACCCATAATTTCAGATGGTCCCCTCGTTCTGAAGCCCTCTGCAACTTCCTCCCTCTCCTTTTATTTTGATCCAATCCCACAAACCCACAAACTCCCACATTTGACAGCCCTCCAAGGCACTCCTTTCCTCCATTTCTGCCGAACTTCAAGCCACCCATCTCTCTATTTTTCCTTTTCTTTTCTGATCTTCGAGGCCAAGCAACCCCAAGCTACCACCATCATCCTCTCCACTCCTTCCATTGTCGTCAGGCGCCACCTCGTCCTCCGTTTTGGTAGCCGTCCCTTGCTTCCTCTGTTTTCCGGGAGAGTCAAGCCAAGCACACCCCACCTCCTTCCTTCTCTGAGCTCGAGCAGCAGTAGCAACGCGCTACCCAGGAGCCGGAGTCACCTTCCCTCGAGTCCCCGCAGCTGGAGCGCCGCCGACGAACCTCCAACGCAGCTTCGAGCCCTCGGAGTCGCGCACTGTAAGTCACCCTTTCTCCCTCCCCTTCTTGCGTCGTTTCCTTCATTGTGGTCGGGATTAGGTCAAAATCTAGGGTCGACCAGATTGGGGGTGGTTGGGTTGAGAACGGAGCTCCGCCGGCTAGCCTCCTTCTTCTTCTTCCTTCGCTTCTCCGGCGCCGCTCCCCTGCTCTGTTCTATGGAATTGAAGAGGGAGGGTTCAGGTGCCGGTTCCTTCTTTTATTTTCTATTTTTTTTGGGGCCGGTTCAGTTATTCTCTCCGGTTCACTAAACTGAAATGGGGAGGGGATCCGGATTGGGTTGTCGGGTTGGGCTTCCATTGGGCTCGGATCCGGACTCGGGTGTAGGGCTTTAGGGTTGGGCTGGATTTTATTTCTGAATGGGTTATATATATATATATATATATATATATATATATATATATATATATATATATGGTTATATATATATGGGGTTGTTGTTTTTATCTGTTATTTCGGTAGTGTTTATATATATATATATATATATATATATATATATATATATATGTGTGTGTGTGTGTGTGTGTGTGTGTTATATGTTATTATTTTTTCTGATTTTGGAAAATGATTATATATTTATATATTCTGAAATATTTTAATATATTTAAAAGGTTTGAAAAGTAATAATAATTGATATTGGGTTATGTATACATCTATGGATTGTTTGAGTTTTTATGGATAACAATGTTGAATTATTTGAATATTATTATTTTGGGATTTTTTTATAATATTCTGGAAATTTATCATTATATATTGTGTTTGTTTTAAAATAATATTAATTGAATCATTTATATTTGATGCATTTTATGAGGATTTAACTATGTGAATTAGGAATTTTCAAAGTGAATTGTTGGTTTTGATTTATAAATATGAGGAGTTATGAGGATTTAAATATGACTTTTGGAAATTGATTTTAAGGCCCAAGTGTTTAATATCGGGATTTGGATGAGCGATTCCAAAAGAATTGCTTGATTTTCTAAGTTGAGTTTTGAGAGATTGTTTTGAAAATGAGATGATGAGATGAGATGAACATGAAATGAGATATGGTTTGTGATGAAATGAGATGGAATAATCTGAAATGAGATATGAAAAGAGATGTATGATAGTTAGGGGCGCCTTGTGTGAATTAGATAGACTTATGCATTTGTATGTTATTAGGTGATTGTGATATGTTGGACATTGCTTGCTATTGGTGACTCTTACTTGGATTCTGCTTCTGCCTTGTTCTCTGCTGTTCGGCTTATTCAAGTAAGTTCCTTTATGGGCTTACTCAGATTCGAAAGAGATTACCGGCTTGTGAACGTATGACATACTAGGTGTTGCATAAGCATTAAAGCATGCCATGTAGTATCATGCTAGGTTGCACTTGTGATTGAGCATTCTATTTCTTTACGCGTATGAAACAGAATGGCCGTTATTTGTGATAGTCCTAGAGTCTTTGCTAGGGTCATAGGGCAGCCCCCCCATCGGGTGCCCTGAGTCTATCGAGTCGATATGAGCATGATGATAGCCCAGCACCATCGGGCATGTTTATTTTAATTTATGTTATGATGATGAGATATGATATGATATGCTATAGCATCGAACTGGCCAGTCTCTACACTAACGGAAAGGGGTGCAGAGGTAGGAGAGGGACATGCCACTTGGCATTCTTTGGGCGCCTTTACAGTTATTTCTCGCATATTGTAAATTAGGATCATGTTAGTGTGATTTAATTTCCGCATCTGCATCATCTTTATTATTAGCGTATGTGTATGTTCGCTTGCTGGACAGGGTGTTTTGGGGCCTTGGTCTGATCCCACTCGCACCAATTGTTTTTAGGTATGATTGCTCCCTGTTTATATGGCGTGGGAAAGTCCCCCGGCTATTGCAAAGAAATCTGTCTAGCCTCGCTAATCTGGCCATACAACTTTAGAATTATGTTTTGGTTTTGACTCGGCTTTGCCGTGGCTTTTGTATCTAAATCGTATTTCCGCTTTACTTTCGTTAAACTGAATTTATGAAACTTCGACTGATTTGAGGTTTGAAACCTCGACCCGTACCTGAATTGCAACATCCGAATGAAGGTATCCGACCTTCGAAACGTATGCCGGATATTTATATCCGGGCCGTTACAAAGTTGGTATCAGAGCCAGGTTGTGCAATTCGGGTACGCAAGGGTCGAGTGTATGTTTTGGAAAACCGCCCATGGATTTCGAAGATTTGAAAGCGTTTTAAAGGGGTAAAATGAACTTAATATGTCTAACTCAATTGGACTAAATATGAACTTGGCTGATGATAAAAGAGGAGAACCTACTAATAAGGGATCGAGTGGGTATAAAAGGCGCTAGACCATCCCTATTGGATGTAGTCGGAAATGGGTAGGCGAAATACTAGCTTGTTCTTTACAGATGGGTCGGGAGGACTCCAAGGAGATAATTGTAATTGTCATTAACTGATTCTATGATTGAGTGCTAGATATGCTTAAGATTTGATTGTTATGTTCTAATTATTGAATGAATATTGATGATATGTGAACGAGATAGCGGGAGTACCCTTATCTCCCTATGATTAAGCTCAGCTTTTGTGGAACTGCCCCTTTCCTTATGAACCCTTTTGACAATTCAATCGAGTCCTCCCTTTGAATATCGTTCTCCTCCACGGGAAATCGGGTTGGTAAGCATAGTGTTTCGGAAATCATGGTTGGATATGACGGTTACTTGGGGAGAGTATCGAAACTTGGCTTTTGATGTCATTCCAAGTTAGAAAGTAAGTGTTTCCTAGGTTGTCTTTCTTGATTCTTATGACGATCGACCGGTGTCATCTTGCCATAAAAGTCATATCCGAGTCTCACGGGAAAGATGAGGGATGAGTCGGTTGGGAAAAGTCAATGGTTGCCCTTAGGGATCTCTGTCCGGTTGTAATGGTGACTCTCTCTGAATTGCATGACATGATTTTGTAACATCCTGCATGTACCTTGCGAATGCTTCTTAGTAAAATGTTGCTCATGATTATTACACCTGTGGGTGGTTGCATTCCTTAGCCTCCTGTTATGCCTTGCCTTCCGTCATGATTATATTGTTTAAGCTCGGGTTGTAGTTGGTTGCATTGCTTAGCCTCGTGTTATGCCTTACTTTCTATCATGGTTATATGTTGTCATAGCATGGCTACTTGGCCTATTGTATTGCTCGTATGATTGATTGGAAGCATGAACCACATGATATGAACCTATATGATTGTTGTTTTCTCCTGGATTAGGTCCATGATAGTGTGATCGAATCTTCTTTGTATGAATGCCTCATAAGACGTGCTCCTTAGCATGCTCGCCGATGATGCCTCGATGCTTATCATTCATCTTGTGACAAGAATCTATATCATGCCCATCTATTTCGTATTCGTCAGGTTAACTATTGTTGATTATTTTGCAAGTTAATATTGTGTGTTAGTTGTGTTGAACGGAGATTATGTGGCATAATGGAGTCTTGGTGAATGCATGTTTACCCTAGTATGCGATGATTTGTACTCATGCCCTGTATTCTAATTATGTTGCCCATTATTTAAACTTGTGTTATACATCGTTAAACTTGCTCATGCTTCTAATGTGATTGAATTGAAGTCTTACTTAGTGTCGAGTAATCAATCAAGTGCATGTATGTACCATATGTTATATTGAGCCGTTAGTAACATGTCGGGCCCTTGGTTGTGACTTGTGCGAGTTCTACTTTGCCTACCTTGTTGTTGATTCTCTCTTGAACTAGGACTTTGATAGTGTGGCTCTTTCCTCTTCCCGTTCTCCTAACATGTTTCACTCGTCTTGATTAGCTTAATGTTGAATTCGATGATTGACTAGCCTTCCGTGATGGTGAAATCTAGCATGCTTGAATGGTTAAAATGTCTACTACTCTATGTTATTCTCTCATGCTTGCATGAACCTATGACTTGACACCCCGCTTGATCACACACCACTCTATATCTTGATTTTGCATATACATGACGCATGAATATCGGAATGAATCTAGTTGAATCATTTTGGTTGTACACCCGTTCGATATGTGCTATTAGTATCATGTAAGACTTATGATTCCAATATGACCCGCTAAATGATCACATGTTGTACTTGTTCCCTGATGTGACAACTATTATACCATATATGTACTCTATGATGGTTCGTTCTTAGCATTATTACAATCTAGCACCCATGATGTTCTTCTTGTTACTTTTGGTGATGCCTCATATTTCGTGAATATTATGTTAAACTCCTCTAAATGATTCTTGTCTATGCTTGTATCACCTTATGTATCGCTAGTATCATGTAGGATCTATGCTCTCTAAATGTATCTCGTCGTATGATTACATGTCATCCTTAACCTACTATGTGATCATTGCTGTTAGGTGCGATAGTTACTATGATGTTCTTATGAGCCTCGTAGGACGCTTCATCTGATTATTATAATATACTTTGCCATGATATGTTTGGACTCATTTGTTGATGTGTATACCATGCTCTTACATTGATCATATGCATGATGCTCGTTATCTTCACTAAATTCCGCATGACTTCGAATTATATATGATCATTGTTGGTTCCGCCCATCTTGCTTGAAGTTACTTGGCATATCTGTTTCCATGGAATACTAGAATGTTAGCTTATTTCACATACATCAGCATCAGATTTGATTGTGTCTTTGATATGAATACGAATGTTGCCCCGAGATAGGTGCATGTTAGTGTGGATTAATGTGATGGATATGCTCTATGATGGATTGTGCTTGTTGTCACCATTGTAACCTAATGGACTTCCATAGGGGCATCGTTACTATTCTCGGGTCGGAGTCTTGTCTCTAGTCGTGTCATCCGTAGATTTAGTCCATTCTGTCTCCGAGAGAAACATTGGGTCGTCCGCTCTTGTCACTCCCCTATCTCCGCTAACTTAAACTCCTACGCGTTACCTTGGATGAGCGACCGCATGGAAAAAGGGATTGAGAAGACGAATAGCGATAGAGCAGCGCAGCGAAAGCGTGGGCCCATAACCCACGGGCCTCAGGATCGATAATGTCGACGGAACAAGCTCGCTTTGAGGATTACGATTGTTGAGCACGACATGACTTGCAGGTGGGAGCGTCCTCTATTCGAATTGATAAACCTTTCTGAGCTTGTTGATGATGATATTGCACTGACTTGATGTTGAAAGCTGCTTGTTGATGTGATGATATGATTCGATGCCTTACAGTCCTAATGTGCCATGATGACTTGATGTGATGTTATTCTGAGTTGCTAAGCATGATCTAAATTCCTTTCCTATATAGTATGAACTGCAAATGCCGAGAATCTGAACTGGTTATTAGCTAAGATTATGATGAAACTTGCTAGTTTGAATTGACTTTATTCATATATGGTGTTATGTGATAATTTCGAGCATGACGGTAAATTGAGACTTTTGATACTTGTTGCAATGCTTAATGATGCTAGTTGATATGATGTAGTCCTTATGTGCAATAATGTCCATGATTGCTTCTTCTTTGAACATGTGAGTGAGGTCCTTTTGGTTGAGCGGTCAGAGAGTGGAGAAAGGTTTTGAGTGATTAGAATGATCGACGGTGGTAAGGGAAAGTTGCAGAAGAGGGGTGTTGACTTAGGTTGGACCGAGTGGGTTCGGGAATTATAAGAGGTAATGCTTGATGATTTTGGATGAGCTCCTAGGTGAATCTCGGATAAGAGTATGGTTAGGAATAGGTCGGCTAGGCGGTGATCGAGGAATTTTACTAGAGGATGTGCGGTTAGCAGGGCATGATGTTGTGATATCTTGGGAAGTGTGAGAAATGTAAGAAATGACCTTTGGGGGTATTGGGGACATAGAGTGAGAGTGTACTCGGGTGTGAAAACAGAGATAGGGGTTGGAGTCTTAGAGGTGGATTGTTAGTGAGAGTGCTTGGCGGGAAGAGGTGTGAGATTAAATGACGGAATGAATTGGAGTTTCTCCCGTGGGATGTTATCCGAGTTGGTGAGTCTAGATGAAGGTTGGTCTTGGCTTGAGAGTTGGAGACGAGCGGGCGGGGTTTGCGTCTTGCTATAACTGATATAATGTGCAAATTTTTTTATTTTTTTTTGATTATGTGATTATGAAATGGCATGATGTTAGATAGTGACCATGATGAACTTGATATGGCTTGATATTACATGTTGATATGCAATATTGGAAATCTAGTTGGCAGTGGCAAGTGTTATTTTGATGTAATGATACATTGCTATCCTACTATGTTGTTCTAAAAGCATGTTATAATGTGTTGAATGAATCATGAGATGATGTCTGGAAAGCATGATGACATTTTGATGATGATATACTGTTCGATCTCCCCTTTTTTGGTTGAATTTTAATAGCATTATTTTGTTGGACTGATGTGGTAATATGTTATGATAATGCTGGACAGAAATTGGATAGGATGACTATGTGAATTTATGTTTTAAATGAGATCTCTTGTTATGACTGGTTGTACTAGTGTGCGATGTTGAGATGCGGTCGTGAGATTTGACTTGTAGTAGTGTACTGACTCCATGACACCTAACCTCCTTGATCTCTTGACATGTGTACTGACATGATTTATGAGAATTCAATGATACACTTGTGATGCCTTCGGTATGATATAGATACACTTTATGACTCGTGATATGACGTTGAGATTTTGTTGTTGCTTTTGATGTGTTTGAAAGAATGGTATGCTTTATGTTATGAGTTGACGAGTTGATTTACTTTTGTTCATGTTGAGTTGTGAATGATGATGGAATGATTTTGGAACATAGGAAGAGAATATGGGATTAGCCCTTAGAGGTGGATGATGCCACCCCCCTACCTTCGGAATTTGATTGATTGGTATGTGTGAAGCTGATTTGGTTTTCGGAAGAGTTTGACGAAATCTTGATTTGGGAAGATTTGATTTGATTTTGGTGTAAAGTTGCTTGATTAAAAATTGAATTTGAAGATTTTGAGCGGTTTTAAAAATGGCCAACTTGGGGTTTTAAAGAAGTTGAGAGTTTCCATGATTTGGATGACAATCTTTCCATTTACAAAACACTTTGAGGTTTACGAACTGGATTTACATTATGACGTCTCACGAAGTGGATACAAGCATTGTATAGGGGCGCTTATAGATTGCTTGCTAAGACCTAGTCGGGCGCTATAATGCTTTAAGAGATGTGGTACTTCCGAAAAGTCGAAGCGAGGATGTAATAAGGGCGCTTATTACACACTTGACAAGACCAATTGGAGATGTCACGATCGTGACTAGGATGTTGTGAGAATCTCGGAAGACGCAACCGAGACGATTACAAGATCCTCGGACATGGTCCTCAGACTCACCGATTTTAAAACTTCATCCCCTTTGCTTTAAAATGATTTTAGTCTCGGGGACGAGACTTGTTTTTAGAGGTGGATAAATGTAAAGACCGGAAAAGTTAAAATATTATTTTCTTACAATATTAAATTATGTTCGGCTTTAAAAGTAAGATTCTAGAAATTTTGAAATTTTCCGTCCTCGAGCAACTGAATTTTATTCTTCAGAAACGAATTTCTATATAGTTTTGAATTGGGTTTTAGAAATGGATTTTGATTTTCGCTTTTGAGATCGAGTGTTAATAAAATTAATCTAAGCTCCGAGTATCGAAAAATTAATTTAATTTCCGTTTAACTTGAAATTAGTAATTGAAATTTTATTTAAATTTGATTTGGTCGGGATTCGATCGGGCGAGCGGGTTTCGAGTTTATTCCGCTAATTTAATTTCTTTAGTGGACCAATCCTATTTTATTTTATTTTCTTTTTTCCTCTCTCTCCCCCTCTCTCTCTCCAGCTCACTCATCCTCTCACTCTCTTGTCCTCTTCCTCCTCACCAACTCACGTCCACACACACCTTCCACACTCACAATTTCAGATGGTCCCCTCGTTCTGAAACCCTCTGCAACTTCCTCCCTCTCCTATTATTTTGATCCAATCCCACAAACCCACAAACTCCCACATTTCACAGCCCTCCAAGGCACTCCTTTCCTCCATTTCTGCCGAACTTCAAGCCACCCATCTCTCTATTTTTCCCTTTCTTTTCTGATCTTTGAGGCCAAGCAACCCCAAGCTACCACCATCATCCTCTCCACTCCTTCCATTGTCGTCAGGCGCCACCTCGTCCTCCGTTTTGATAGCCACCGAGCATCCCACCTCCTTGCTTCCTCTGTTTTCCGGGAGAGTCAAGCCAAGTACACCCCACCTCCTTCCTTCTTTGAGCTCGAGCAGCAGCAGCAACGCGCAACCCAGGAGCCGGAGTCACCTTCCCTCGAGTCCCCGCAGCCGGAGCGCCGCCGACGAACCTCCAACGCAGCTTCGAGCCCTCGGAGTCGCGCACTGTAAGTCACCCTTTCTCCCTCCCCTTCTCGCGTCGTTTCCTTCGTTGTGGTCGGGATTAGGTCGGAATCTAGGGTCGACCAGATTGGGGGTGGTTGGGTTGAGAACGGAGCTCCGCCGGCTAGCCTCCTTCTTCTTCTTCCTTCGCTTCTCCGGCGCCGCTCCCCTGCTCTGTTCTATGGAATTGAAGAGGGAGGGTTCAGGTGCCGGTTCCTTCTTTTATTTTCTATTTTTTGGGGCCGGTTCAGTTATTCTCTCCGGTTCACTAAACTGAAATGGGGAGGGGATCTGGATTGGGTTGTCGGGTTGGGCTTCCATTGGGCTCGGATCCGGATTCGGGTATAGGGCTTTAGGGTTGGGCTGGATTTTATTTCTGAATGGGTTATATATATATTGGGTTATATATATATGGGGTTGTTGTTTTTATTTATTATTTCGGTAGTGTTTATATATATATATATATGTGTGTGTATATGTTATATGTTATTATTTTTTCTGATTTTGGAAAATGATTATATATTTATATATTCTGAAATATTTTAATATATTTAAAAGGATTTAAAAGTAATAATAATTGATATTGGGTTATGTATACATCTATGGATTGTTTGAGTTTTTATGGATAACAAGTGTTGAATTATTTGAATATTATTATTTTGGGATTTTTTTATAATATTCTGGAAATTTATCATTATATATTGTGTTTGTTTTAAAATAATATTAATTGAATTATTTATATTTGATGCATTTTATGAGGATTTAACTATGTGAATTAGGAATTTTCAAAGTGAATTGTTGGTTTTGATTTATAAATATGAGGAGTTATGAGGATTTAAATATGACTTTTGGAAATTGATTTTAAGGCCCAAGTGTTTAATATCGGGATTTGGATGAGCGATTCCAAAAGAATTGCTTGATTTTCTAAGTTGAGTTTTGAGAGATTGTTTTGAAAATGAGATGATGAGATGAGATGAATATGAAATGAGATATGGTTGGTGATGAAATGAGATGGAATAATCTGAAATGAGATATGAAAAGAGATGTATGATAGTTAGGGGCGCCTTGTGTGAATTAGATAGACTTATGCATTTGTATGTTATTAGGTGATTGTGATATGTTGGACATTGCTTGCTATTGGTGACTCTTACTTGGATTCTGCTTCTACCTTGTTCTCTGCTGTTCGGCTTATTCAAGTAAGTTCCTTTATGGGCTTACTCAGATTCGAAAGAGATTACCGACTTGTGAACGTATGACATACTAGGTGTTGCATAAGCATTAAAGCATGCCATGTAGTATCATGCTAGGTTGCACTTGTGATTGAGCATTCTATTTCTTTACGCGTATGAAACAGAACGGCCGTTATCTGTGATAGTCCTAGAGTCTTTGCTAGGGTCATAGGGTAGCCCAGCCCCATCGGGTGCCCTGAGTCTATCGAGTCGATATGAGCATGATGATAGCCCAGCACCATCGGGCATGTTTATTTTAATTTATGTTATGATGATGAGATATGATATGATATGCTATAGCATCGAACTGGCCAGTCTCTGCACTAACGGAAAGGGGTGCAGAGGTAGGAGAGGGACATGCCACTTGGCATTCTTTGGGCGCCTTTACAGTTATTTCTCGCATATTGTAAATTAGGATCATGTTAGTGTGATTTAATTTCCGCATCTGCATCATCTTTATTATTAGCGTATGTGTATGTTCGCTTGCTGGACAGGGTGTGTTGGGGCCTCGGTCTGATCCCGCTCGCACCAATTGTTTTTAGGTATGATTGCTCCCTGTTTATATGGCGTGGGAAAGTCCCCCAGCGATTGCAAAGAAATCTGTCTAACCCCGCTAATCTGGCCATACGACTTTAGAATTATGTTTTAGTTTTGACCCGGCTTTGCCGTGGCTTTTGTGTCTAAATCGTATTTCTGCTTTACTTTCGTTAAACTGAATTTATGAAACTTCGACTGATTAGAGGTTTGAAACCTCGACCCGTACCTGAATTGCAACATCCGAACGAAGGTATCCGACCTTCGAAACGTATCCCGGATATTTATATCCGGGCCGTTACAGTTTGAAAGAAGGTTGATGAGCATTATGGAAAGATAAGGTTGGAAAGTGCAACATTTTAAGAGATATGGTTTGGATATAGTAGTGATAAGGTTTAGGAGTCTTGATTCCCGAATTTTATAAGCACCACATAGCCAAATAATTCCATACCCTCTATTTTATACCAAGCCCCATTACAACCCTGCCGAATGGAGTCTTCTTTGAAGTCTTCCATTGAGCGAAAGTCCTCCTTATGATTCTTATTGCATTTTCATAATTGGTTGCGAAGTGGATTATTATAAATTGCAATGTTTATGAGTTTGTATATGGAATTGAGTTGAGCGTTCATCTTTACAGCCTAAACACATGAGAGTTGAGTGCAAATACATTACCCCTATGAGGTTGGATTAAAATTGCATATGCCTATGGATCGCTCAAATATGTGCTATGACGTTAAATTCACCTGCTTTGCCTTGCTACCACTTATGATGTTGCTTTTGACAAGGGCAAAGACTTGAAGGGTGTATTGTAGGTGTTGGTTATTGCTTGGTTATTGCTTGAGGACAAGCAAGTCTAAGTATTGGGTGTTTTGATGTACATATTTGTACCCTTTTTTATTGCATCTTTTGACTTCATATTTCATTCGATTCCTCAAATAAAGGTTAAAAATAATACTCCCTCTGTTAATTAAAACTTGTCGTTTACTATTCATGCACGTTTTTTAGAATGATAAAAACTATATGAAATATTAACTTTTTTAAAATTTGTTTTTATAAATTCATACTTAATAGTAACAAGTATGAAATTATTAAAAAAATATATTAAAAAAGTTAATATTTTATATAGTTTTTAACACCTCAAAAAGCGTGCGTGAATAGTAAAACGTCAAGTTTTAATTAACGGAGAGAGTATAAATTTGTGTAGAATGAGCTAACGTGCAAGAAATAGAGTCTGCACAAGTTTTGATCTAATTATGTAGGAATTGGAGCAGAATAGGAGTCAAAACGAAGAAACCAAGGAAAGCTAAAAAGAGGTCGAAATCGACATATGTGGTCGATATCGACTGAAGCATCGACACAGACCCTGAGTGTCGAGACATCCCATCAACCAACAAAAGAAAAGCACTCGATATCGACTTCCTGACATCAATATCGACCAAGTCCCAGAAATCGAGTAGAGCTGAGCCCGTCGAGCAGAAATGAAGAGGTTGAAATCGACCTGTCTGGTCGATATCGACTAGACTTCGACACGGGTTGGAAGTGCTTTTCGAGACGCGGATTGCAAGTCTATCTTCAAGAGCCACGGTTTATCCTTTGTAATTTAGATAGATTACACCTTAGGGTTATTTGTTTTTTACCCAAAGGCTTTATTAAGTTATTTAGATAAGTTACCAAAAGAAAAGATCTATCCTACTTGTTTGGATAGAGTTTAGAGTTTAGATAGAAGATACTATCCTTGGATAGCAAGGATTAGTAGCCAATAAATAAAGCCCTTGGGGGCTGGAATTCATGAATTCAATTACACACACAATCATACAATAGAGTTAGAGTTAGAGAGAAGCTTTAGGGTTTGGCATTTGCGAAAGCCGACGTTGAGTTGTAAAGTATCGGAGTTATTAATGCAAGTTCTTTCCTTTCAATCAATGATGTTTCCTACGATGAAGTGCGAGTAGTTTCCCAAAGCTTCTAGGGTTGGGGTGAGCCCGACGTTAGCCATGCGTGCCTGAGGTAAGTGTTTGATGTTGATATCGTTGTGTCTATATCATCTCCTACGATTCTATGTTTGTCCTAATCGAAAGAAAAGGGATTCATGCTAATAACTTGAGTTATAAACATAAAATTAGTAGAGACAATTAGGTTTATTTGCAAGAGTAATCCTAAGAGTTGGTGTACAGCAAAAGCTTGTCCCTCGGGTGAAATAGCGCAATTGTCCGTCTTATTTGCCTTATCGCATGCATTGGTTAACGTTGTGGTAAACCCTAACCCTAGGAGTTGCTTTTTATATATATTCACATAAAAAAACACTGTCTTTATTCTATCCATTACTTCATTATTCATCGTTATTTATTCGGTCTTTCTTTGCTGACAAAAGCTAACAACTTTGCAGGAACAACATGGATATCGACCACCAACATCGATATCGACCACTATGCTTCATCGACAGTTTTCTATATTGATGTCGTCTCCGTTGTTCCGACTGCTGTGGTCGTTTTTGAGTCAACTCCTCGATATCGACCACCCCTGTGTCGACTGGCAGTCTTCGGAGCCAGTCGATTTCTGCACTAACATCGATATCGACCTTCCTAGTCAATATCAACTGCTTGTTTTTATCTCTGCAGGTTTTCTGTTGCAGAAGGAATCGACAGCCAAGGTCGACATCGAGCACTTAGGTCGAGATCGAGGCTTCTGGTCGACTAAAGACGTGAGCTTTCAAGACTATGTAGGATCCCGCTGACCTGCTTCCTCGTGGATCGATCCTGACTACCCTTCCACTACAACGGGAGGAAGTCTTGTAATTATTTGCATAGGCTAGGAATCGGGTTGCATCTATTTTATATATTTATTTAAGAACTCGACATTCCTCCTATCAACAAATTGGCGCCATTACCGGGGAAGCAGTCAATCGCGCCCTAATAGTCTATGTCACGTTTTTATCTAGTTTTGCTTTGCAGGTGTATGCGACGCGCTGATCGCCCACATGAATTCGAAGGTATAGACAACCCTGAAAGCTATCTTCACCTTCGCGCTAGAATTCAAAGAGCCATGGCGGATCAAGCGACCCAGGCTGAGCAAATTGAGCAACTAAAGAAGCAAATCGATGATTTAACAACTAGAGAGGCGGCACTTAAAGAGCATGCAGACAGGGAGGAGGAAGGTCGGAAGCAATACATGCACCCTGTGGTCTCAGTGCCTGAATCGGCCATTCTTATCCCTCCTTCTACTTTTGAGATTAAACCTAGTTTCTTAACTGAAATTAGGTGACGTCAATTTGAGGAGAAACCTAACGATTGTCCTCTAGATCATATATCTCTATTCCTCGATTTGTGTGATACTATTGTAGATGGACAAAGCCTTGAATATGTAAGACTAAAGGCTTTTCGTTGGTCTCTCGCAGGGAAAGCTCTAGAATGGTTGGAGAGCCTAGCCCCTAGATCGCTCCGCACATGGGATGAGGTCAAGGATGCCTTCCTCAACAAATTCTTTCCACCATCAAAGACCGCGATGGTGCACCGGAAGATCACGACTTTTAAACAAAAGCCAGCGTGTCATTGGCGCAAGCATGGGAGCGCTTTAAGGAGCTACTGAGGTCCTGCCCTACGCATGGGCAACCACCCTACGTCATCCAAGAAATCATCTACAATGCCCTGGAAGTAGCAACCAAGGAGATGATCAACACCTATACCTCCTATGGGTATCTCGAGCTCCTACCACAATAAGCTTGGGATACTATAGAGAGGATGGTCGAATTTGACAACACATATGGGACTCCCGTGGCCTCCGACTCAAGGCCGCCCTATCTATGCCACTCTATGAGCCCTCCAAGGAGATTGATCCCGAAATTAGAGATCAATTCATGCACGATCAACTCAGGAGGTTGCAGAAACAAGTAAAATTCCCCTCCGCCAACCAACCCTGCGCCGAATGTGGCTCCGTCAGGCATATCACCACTGAATGCCCCCACATGGAGCAAGTACAACTAGCAAAGACTCACCAAGAGGCGTGCTACATGAGGAATCCCAATCGCCAAGGGTACCAAAACTGGGGAAATCAACCACCGCAACATAACCCCAGGGATCCTCCACCTTATAGAGCTCCAGACCATCAAGAGAGAGAACAACAATGAGATGATGTCCAACTCATTCTTGAGGAATTGAGGAGGAACCAAGCTGCAAATCAACAATCTAGCAACGCTATCCAGAACCAACTTCAGGGCCTCAACGCCTAAATGGGGGAGATGGATGCTTGGAAAAAGACGATTGAGACCCAACTGGGTCAACTAGCGGCTCAAATCCGAAAGCCACCCGGCAAACTCCTTGGAAAACCACAAGAAAATCCAAGGGGATAAGCCAGGCACATTGCCGCTATCAATCTAAGGAGTGGACGCACATTGCCCGAGGCAAGGAGCGAAGGAGAAGTCGCTGGAGACTCAGTCGATGTCGACCCCCGGGTCGATATCCAAGGCCCTATCAACGTATAACCTACAGTCGATGTCGAGCCCACTGTGAATCACAGAACGGAGCCAGAGAGGCACTCGATATCGAGTGACCAGATCGATATCGACCACCCTCCCGATGTCGACCCCTCTGGAAATGGACCACAACTTCAGACTCCCCCGAGGTCGACCAAACCAGTCGATATCAACCACACTGATGTCGATATCGACCTGTCTAGAAAGCAGAAATCGACCACTTCACCTCCAAAGCCATCTAAAACTCTACCCTATCCTACCAAGGCGCTGCGCGATCCAGGAGACACCAAGTTCAGACGCTTCGTGAAGATCTTACAAGGTCTAAATCTCACCATACCACTCACGGAAGTGCTCAATGAGATGCCTGCATACATGAGGTTCCTGAAGGACATGTTGTCTAAAAAGAGTTCCATCCTAGAGATCGCCGTCGAATGCAATTCAATTGAGTTCCCTGAGAAGCGCGGCGATCCAGGCAATTTCGCGGTAACGGTAGGGGTTGGTAAGCATCAATTCAAAGCCCTTTGTGATCTTGGGGCTAGTGGTAGTTTGATGCCCCTATCAATATGGTAGCAAGTGGACGTAGGAGCATTGAAGCCCGTCGACATGAAGCTGTACATGGCGGACAACTCCTTTGTGAGACCAACATGGTTTGTGGATGATGTCCCTGTCAAGGTGGGAAAGTTCTTCATACCCACGGACTTCATCGTGTTGGACATGCCGGAGGATCCTATTTTTCCTATCATCATTGGTAGGCCATTCTTAGCAACAGCGGATGCCAACATCAATGTGAGGAATGGCACCCTTACATTCACAATCGACAACGAGGTCGTGGAGTTTCGCTTCAACCCTATAATGAGTGAAACAAAGCAGCTGGAACAAGTTGTCCTCTCCCCGGCTAAGAAGAAGCTTCGCAAGTTTTTATTGGCGAGGACGGAGACAACAAGAAGAGTCGACATCGACTGGAACCAGTCGATATCGACCGAAACGCTCGATATCGACCATACCATCTCGATATCGAGTGAGTCAGATGATTGCCAGAAGCTTAAGTATGGGGTCCCTGACGTCGACATCGACAACCCCCGGTCGACATCGAGCACTGAAGTCGAAATCGACCATCCTTGGTCAAAATCGACTGACCCTCAGCCCGAAGATTTCTGTTTCGAGCCTGAACAGGTAAGCCCAGGTATGATCCCTAACCCTCCTTTGTCCATTACTGATAATTCAACTAATGGGTGTGTCAAAGCTCCATGGTTTGCCCATCTTGCAAAAGTTAGGTCAAGAAAGAAAAGGAAAGCGCCCAATAAAGAAGAACCTAACGAAGAAGAAGCCTTGGTTGCTGAACTTAACTACTATCAAAAGGACCTAGATGATCCAGGAGAAGCCTCAAGCTTGAAGGGTCACTACCTTAATATCTCATGAAGTATTAACGGAGAATTCGGCCTAGCGACTCAAAAATCTAGAGCATGTACATAGACCTTTAATTTTTTTCATAGACGGTTTTTAGGATTTTAATTTTTGGATTTTTTAAACTTTTGAAACTGTGATAATTCGTGGTTTTATCTATAATTCTAACAAAGATTTCAGGTTACCAAGCAAAAGGAACGACGAAGAAGAAAAGAAGCTGATGTAGAGGCACTCGAAATCGACCAGGCCAGTCGAAATCGACCACCCTAGGGTCGAGCCATCTCCTAGAGTCGACATCGAGGACTCAGGAGTGAAAAGGAGAGGTCGATATTGACCATTATACTCGATATCGACCACCATCTGGAGGCCCTCGACTTCACCTTCTTTCTCGACTTTGACAGATGCAGTCGACATCGACCACTGTACTCGACATCGACCTCTGACATCGACCTAACCTGAAATCGACCTGAATCCGCAGGTTGCGCTGTGATTTTCTCTCTACCCTTGTTTTTCTTTTAATACAGTGAGGACACTGTATATTTTAAGTATGGGGTGGGGGTGAAACATGTCTTATGGTCATAACTTGGTTTTCTTCTTCACATTGCATTCATGTTTAAGTTTTTGTTCTTAGTTTTACTTTTATAAAAAAATGTCAAAAATCCTAAAAAAATTGAAAAAATTAGAAAATGTCAAAAAGACAAAAAAAATGCATATTTACTTTTTAAGTTTGTTTTTAAACCCTACTTAGACGTCCAATGAGAAGAATTCAATAGCTTACTTGATCATGTAAATCCTATGGCATATTTGGATGGTTTAGCCTAAGTCCTTAAAATGGTTTTTATGTAGATTGTGAACTTGTGATGAAATTGAGCACATATGATTCTAGGCTAAAAAGCAAATCCAACAAAAATTGTCCTAATGAGAATTTTGGCCTCTAGGGAGAACATAAAAAATCCCTCTACTTTCTTGAGTGCATTTACTCTTCCTATGCATCTCTAAATGATGTGACAGTTATTCAAAGCCAATGCATATATATGTTTACGAGAATTAAATGTTGGAGGCATCTTTTAAGTCATTTTTATCCTCTCTTTACCTACCCTGCATTATCTCTGCTTGAAGCCAGAATATTAGCCTGAGCCTTATATTGCAAACTCCACAAAATTATCCCTAGCCGAATTGAGTCTGACCCCCATTTGGGAATTGAGACTTAGAACGGTTCAAATAATGCATTGTGGAAAGAAAAGTGCATATATTTAGTTTTGAGCAAAGGAAATTATGGGATGGTACATCTTTACATCTTTGCAAAAGGATTTTTGGCTCACCATATAACTGCACCTTTATTTTATTATTTTCGTGCGAAAAAAAATAAAAAAAATAAAAAATGAAAAAATGAAAAAATAAAAAAATGTTGATACATAGTGCATGAGCCAAATTATTCCTTAGTTATTTATTTTATACAAGTTCTATATTTTTGAGAGCATATTAAGGTTTAAAAGAAGGTTGATGAGCATTATGGAAAGATAAGGTTGGAAAGTGCAACATTGTGAGAGATTTGGTTTGGATATAGTAGTGATAAGGTTTAGGAGTCTTGATTCCCAAATTTTATAAGCACCACATAGCCAAATAATTTCATACCCTCTATTTTATACCAAGCCCTATTACAACCCCGCCGAATGGAGTCTTCTCTGAAGTCTTCCATTGAGCGAAAGTCCTCCTGATGATTCTTTTTGCATTTTCATAATTGGTTGCGAAGTGGATTATTATAAATTGCAATGTTTATGAGTTTGTATATGGAATTGAGTTGAGTGTTGATCTTCATAGCCTAAGTCTCCTCCTCTTGGTTCATGCTCTTGGGCCCTTTCTTGTTCTTGAGTGAGTGTGGTCGGAGTGTGAGCACGAGAGCCCCGGCGAGCTTCCCTAAGTCTCCCCTCCTTATTTCTGTTTTCGATTTCAAGACACTAGGAAGAGGGAGATGAACAGTGGCACCCAGTTTGGTGTTCTTTTTTTTCTTTGATTGGTTCGGTTTAGCATTTTCTTTTAATTAAAAGACCGGTTCAGTTTGGTCAATTAAAAAACAGTCAGATTTCTATGGGTATGGGTTTGGGCCTATTCTGATGGGGCAAATCCGATTTTTTTAAAATAAAGGGAGAAAAAATATTTGGGCCAAGATTTGTGACAAAGTGTATTTTATAACTTACTTATATATAATTGATATAAATATTAAATAAATGGTATATAAAAATATAATATTATATTATTATTGAGATTTAAAGGTATAATATTATTATGGTGAATTAAAATATAATATTATAAAACTTAGATTTTTAAAAGGGATTTGGGAAAAAGGGTTTTAAAGGTTGGAATTTTATTTGAGAATGAAATTAGATTAATAAATTTTAAAAAGAGGAATTTTTTGAAATATTCTAACATTGTTGGATTTGTTTTAATAAAATAAGATGATAATTTGATTAAAGGGTTATGCTTTATAAATGGATTTTGGATCAAGTAGGAATTGGGAAAATATTTTGAATAAAGATTGATCTAACTTGAGATTCTAAATGGATTTTTGTAAATCTTGGGAAACTAACTTAGCTTGTCTAACTTAATGAATAAATGTGATGACTTGTGTGAATAAATTATGGTATGCTGATATTGCCATGATATGATATGATATATGATCTTTGACGAGATATTAATTTGATAAGCATGTTGTGATGTGTTATAATTGTTAAATATGAATTATGAGGTGAAATGTTGATATATGTCCTTAAAAATGATATTATGATGTGTTGATATAAATGAAAGCATGATGTTATATAATATGGAAATGATTAAGAGGTATGATGAGATGTTATATGAGATATGATGTGATGGTACGTGTTATATGATTGTGAGATGATATATGTTGAGATGTAAATTGATGAGATGAAATGTGATGAGATATGAAGGTTTGAGATAATATGGAATGATAAGATGATATACGAGATATTATATGATGATATATGATGATATAAGATGTTGAATTGAGATGATGTTGATGATGATGATAATGTGCCTATTTTGTGGAATAAGATCTTTCACTTATGTGATTTATGTGAATGGTCATTATGTGAGTAGACTTAGACTTATTCATATTATGTATTACTCGCTAGGTGATATGTGACTTGATTGGATCTGCTTTCTTACATTGCTATGATTGCTTTGGATTCAACTCTTCTCTGGGTAAGTTTCTCTGGAACTTACTCAGATTGATCAGAAATCCTCCCTGCTTATATGTGCATGATATACTAGGTGTTGCATATGCATAAGAGCATGCCATATAGTATCCTGCTTAGGTTGCACCATTGAATGAGCAATTGTCTTCTCCACGCGTCTGTAAACAAAACGGTCGTTATAGGTGTTATGGGATGGGACCTTTTTCTTCATTCTTGTCATCTTAGTTGGTTCTTATTATAGAAAGTTGCTTGCACTCGATGATGTGGTAGGCTTTTTGATATAGAAAGTTGATTGCACTCGATGATGCGGTAGACTTTTTGGTAGTAAGTACCATAGGACTCTTAGAGCCTTAGGCCTTATATAGTTGTCGTTGCTTGCCTCCCTTTTATAGTTAGTAGGCTCATTACGTGGGGTTGGCTTGCACCATGAGATAAGGTAAATCCTTTGATTGTGAGTTGCTATAGGATTCCTTAGGAGCCTAGAGCGACATGCCCCTTGGCATTCTGTGTGGGCCCATTTACTGCTTTCTGCATATACATAAACTGCTAGCATGCTTGCGTGATTTAAAATAATATTCTGCATTAGAAGCATGGTATTAGGACTAGCGTATATGTATGCTTATATGTGGGAAACAGAAAAGTGCGGGCCTCAATCTGATCTTATGCCCCATTAACGTTTTTAGGTATATATGCATGACCCGACCTAGTGTTGTATGCTGTTTGGCATGGGATGTTCATGGCGAATAATTGGAAATAACTTGTCACTCGACCATATAAAAGTGTAGTAGATTAACCACATTGTAAAGGCCGAATATATTTTTATATTATTTTAATTAAATATATTATTATTTTATTCAATTTGTAAAAGTGGAATAAAAACTCGTCCTCGAGCACCAAGTTTCGATTTTCAAATCCTTTCGGCATCGTTTTAGAATTTTGATTTTGATGGAATTTGATTCTGCTTTCGAGTTGCGAGTCTTGATAAATTAATTTAATTCCGGTAATGAAATACAAATTCGAGTTAAATTGTATGGTGTCGGGATTGCGTTTTAGTGAGCGGGATTGGGGTCGAGTGTCGGAATTTTGAATTGGTATATTGGGGATCATTCTTCAAATTTTATTTTCTTTTTCTTTTCTTCTCTCTCTCGCTCTCTCTCTTTCTCGGATTTCTGTCGAAATTCCCTTGTATATTTCCAATTCGAAGCAACAATTGTGAAATTGGTCCCCTCCCTCCCTTTTGTCTTCTTCCCTCACACAACTCAGCTTTTGGATTCTTTTGTCTTAATCCCTCATCCTCCTCCTTATATGCACAAACCCCCCTCCTTTTGCATTCTTCTTCCACCATACAAAACCCACAAAGTACCTACCCCTCTTTCATTTCTGTCCTCTACAGGAAACCCATCAGGAGAAACCCACCTTCATCCTCTCTTCCTCCTCCCTCCGTTCCCATTTTGATCGCAACCACCACCCACCAGCACCACTCTTTGCTAGCCTATTTACCGATTGTAAAACCCACCCTCACCACCATTTTCTGCTTCCATTCAAACCACCACAAAGCACCCAGTCGTCAGCCTTGTCTCCTTCCTCCTGTTTCACCGAGCACCACCGTGTCCTAGCAACATCAGTTCGGATTTCGAGCGGGTCGAGCAAAGCACCACACTCCCTCCTTCTTTTCCGACGAACAGCAAACCAGCACCCCCACCTCTGACGTCCGGCGACGCCCAGCAGGCACCCAGGAGCTGTCGGAGATACTCGTTCCTCCTCCTGTTTTCGTAAGGTCGGTTTTGTCTTGTATGTCCGATTTTGATTCAATCGCATCAAAATCCGCCTTTAACTCCCTTACCCCCTTCCTAGGCCATTTCGGTGTCGAATCCGCCCTCGACGAGCCCGATGTGATCCCCGACGAAGATCTTCTGACGGAAATTCGAATCCTCGGTGAGTCTTCTTTTCCTCCCTCTCCTCTGCCCGAGTTTAATTATTTCCGAGTCCGTGATGGTCGGGTTAGTGAGTCGGTCTGTTGGGGTGGAATTTGGAGGCCAACAGGCCGCCGGAGGCTGAAGGTTCCCGTCCCTCCTTATCCGTCATCTCCTCGGTTCAGAACAGAGTTCTTTTCTTATGAGGAATGAGATGGCATAGTTTGGGCCCGGGTTTGGGCATAACCCGGATTCTACTTCGGGTTATATTATTTTTGGTGGGTATTCATTGGGAGAGGTTGGATCCGGTTTCTACATCCGGGTATGGGCCTATTTCTCTCGGGTTGGGCTGCTTGGGTTGGGTAATGTTGTTAGTTGTTTTGTTTACTTGTGTTGATTTATGCTAAGTTGCTATTTTAAAATATGGTAGTCTACATACTTCTGATTTTATGGAAAATATTTATTTTCTGAAATTATATTCATATATATTATAAAATTACTTCAAAGTTATTATTATTTGAAATATGTAGTTTGTGATATTTTAAATATGTGATTTTGGGATCTTTAAAATGAATTATTAATAAAGATAGTGGATGGTTATGTTTATTAGATATATTGATGATTAATTATTAAAAAGGAGATTTTAAGTTGTAGAAATGTCTTTAAAAGAATTGCTATTTGAAAACCAACATGCCGGGACTATTTTAGTAGTATACATTGTTAGTTGATTAAAGAGTTAATGTTTTATAAATGGGTTTTGGCTAGATATGATTTGAGAAATCGCTTTGAATATGAGTTGACTTGACTTGAGATTGTAAGAGTTTGGAAAACCTTGGGGAATAATTTAATTAATTTAAATCGGTGAATTATTGTGGGATTCTGCTTGAGAATTATGTGAATTTTAAATAAGATATGAAATGTTATATGATGATGCACGATGAGATGATGGATGTGATATGTTGACAAGAGATGAACATGAAATGATTTATGATGAGATAAGATGGAATAATCTGAAATGAGATATGGGAAGTTATGTGTGATAGTTAGGGGCGCCTTGTATGAATTAGATAGACTTATGCATATTTGTATGTTTATTAGGTGATTTGTGATCTGTTGGACATTGCTTACTATTGGTGATTCATTGCTTGGATTCTGCTTCTGCCTTGTTTTCTCTACTGTTCGGCTTATTCAGGTAAGTTCCTTTATGGGCTTACTCAGATTCGAAAGAGAATCCCTGCTTGTGATTATATGACATACTAGGTGTTGCATAAGCATTAAAGCATGCCATGTAGTATCATGCTAGAATTGCACTTATGAATGAGCATTCGGTTACTTCGTGTGTTTGAGAATAGAACGGCCGTTATCTGTGAGTCTTAGAGTCTTTGTTAGGGTCATAGGGTAGCCCAGCTTCATCGGGTGCCCTGAGTCAGTATTGTCGATATATGAGCATGATGATGAGATAGCTCAGCACCATCGGGCATGAGCATGATATATGATATAATGATGAGATATGATATGCTATGATGAGATATGATATGCTATAGCATCGAACTAGCCAGTCTCTGCACTAACGGGAAGGGGTGCAAAGGTAATAGAGAGATATGCCACTTGGCATTCTTTGGGCGCCTTTACAGTTCTTTTTGCATATTATAACCTGGGAGCATGATAGTGTGATTTAATTTCCGTATTGCATCAAAGCATCTTTATTATAGCGAAAGTGTATACTTGCTTGCGGGACAGAGTGCGTTGGGGTCTCGGTCTGATCCCGCGCGCACAACTTGTTTTTAGGTATGATTGCTCTTTGTTCCTACGGCGTGGGAATTCCCCCGAGCGATTACAAAGAACCTGCCTAACTCCGCTAATTTGGTTACATAATTTCATAATATATGTTTTCATGATTTGGTTTTGACCCGGCCTCGCCGTGGCAAGTTGTACTTTACTTCCGCTTTCACCAGTTTCGAAAATGAAATTCCGCGATATAGTCTTAGGACAGTTTAAGGGTTCCTAGTGGCCCTTCGATTGTTTTGGGGTTCGAAATTGTAAAGACTAAATGTATTTTATATTATTATATTATTATTTTGAGTAAATAAATTATTATTTTATTCAATCGGTAAAAATGTGAGAAAACCCGTCCTCGAGCGTAAGTTTTGACTTTAAAGTCATTCCGACATCGTTTTTAGAATTTAAATTCTATCGGGTTTTAATTCCGCATTCAAGCTCTGAGTATCGAAAAATTAATTTGATTTCTTTAATCTTGAAATTTAATTGAAATTTGATTAAATTTGATTTAGTCGGGATTCGATCGGGCGAGCGGGTTTTGAGTCTTTTCCGCTAAATTGAATTGGTATTGTGGGGACCTCTTTTAATTTCTATTTTATTTTCTTCTTCTTGTTCTTCTTCTTCTTCTTCTTCTTCTTCTTCTCTCTCTCTCTCTCTCTCTCTCTCTCTCTCTCTCTCTCCCTCCCTCTCGGATGCTGTTGAAGTGGCAAGGTTGGTCTCCTCCTGCCTCACTCTCCTCATCCCTTCACACCCTCCTCTCTTCATCTCTTTTGGCTCGGCAGAGACCCAGGCACTGCCCTCACTCCTGCATTCCATCAAAAGACCCACACCCCCATCAGCTTTCTCTGTCTGCCCTCACATTCCCACCCCTGCGTTCCATCAAAACCACCAAACAAAACCCCCAAAAGCTCCCTCCATTCCTCCATGTCTTCGGCAACCATCACCACACTCCCATCACCAGGCCACCACACCTCCACCTCATCACCTCACAGCTGCCGCTAACACCACCTCTCCTCCACCCTCGTCGTCGCCCCCTTTGGAACCCTCTTCGAGCCCTGTTTCCGAGAGCCCAAAACAACACAGCATCTTCGTTCCTCCTCCTTCCTCTGCGATCCATCACTTCCAGCACTTTCATTCAAAGCCAACACGAGCAGCTGGAGCCCCCAGGAGCCCCGACGGAGCTGCCGAGCACCCTCTTCCCTCCCCTGTTTGAACCCATGTCGGTAATGCACGATTTCCTTTGTTCTTGGCTCGAATTAGTTTAAAGGCGTACCTTTACATCCTTTACCATCATACTAGGCTGGGAGCAAGCTTTCCCCTCCGTCTTTCCAGCCAAGCGCTGCCATGAGCATCCTCGCCGGAGCAAGACCTCGAACCCCGGTAATCTCTCTTCCTCACTCCTCCTTGTGCGCATTTTGTTCTTCTTGTGTGGGTCGTGGTCGGGTTGGCGAGCGATCTTGTGGGTGAAATTTGAGGCCGAACGGACTACCAGAGCCTGAGCTCTTCCCCTTTTTTCTTCTTTTGTTTTCAGCGTCGCCGAGCCCTGTTCTTGTTGTAGGAGGAAGACGGGTTCAGCCTTCCTCCGGTTTAGCTCCCTTTCTTTTCTAATTCACTTCCCGGTTCACTTTCTTCCTCTAGTTCAATAGCACAGAAACGGGCACATGGGTTTTGGGTTGGATCCGGTTTTGGTTTCCGGGTCTGGGCTATTCGGGTTGGGTCAATGCTGGGCTGGGTTTTGATTTCAGTTTGGTCTGGGTTTTCATTTCGGTTTGGGCTGGGATAGTTGGTTTAGTTATTGATATATAGTTTGTATTATTTTATATTGTGTGTTAAGTTTATATTATGTGATATATATTATATATATATATGTTATTCTGATTTTTGGATATGTATATATATTCTGAAAATATTATTATATATTATAAATGGTTTTAAAAATAATATTAATTGTTAGTGGGTTATATACATATGTTATACCTTATGTGATGTTGGTATTTATTTTGTTAGTAGATATTATTAAAGTGATTAAAAATGGAATTTTAAAGTAATATTATTTGAGATGTGTTACTAGATGATGTTTCATAAAGCGATTTATTTATTGACTTAAAAATTTGGGCTATTAAAATGGATTGATTTTGGTAGTTTTTCTATATCTAAATATTATTTGGAGTGTGTTATATTATATATATTTTATAAATTGTTCTAGAAATGTTTTACTGATTTTGATAAGGTTTTGGAATAAAATGCCGGAATGATGTCTATAATATGATTTTGAGGAATTGGTTTTAAGGCTTAAATGTTTAATGTTGGGATTTGGATAAGCGATTTTAAAAGTATTGTTTGATTCTCTAATTTGAGTTCCTTGAGAGATTGTTTTGGAAATGAGATGAGATGAACATGAAATAATATATGAATTGTGATGAGATAAGATGGAATAATTTGAAATAAGATGTGAGAAGTTATGTATGATAGTTAGGGGCGCCTTGGTTGAATTAGATAGACTTATGCATGTCTATATGTTATTAGGTGATTGTGATATGTTGGACATAACTTACTATTGGTGATTCATTGCTTGGATTCTGCATCTACCTTGTTTCTCTGCTGTTCGGCTTATTCAGGAAAGTTCCTTTATGGGCTTACTCAGATTCGAAAGAGAATACCTGCTTGTGAATATATGACATACTAGGTGTTGCATAAGCATTAAAGCATGCCATCTAGTATCATGCTAGGATTGCATTGAACTGAGCATGTGTTTACTATGTGTGTTTGAATACAGGACGACCGTTATCTGTGATAGTCCTAGAGTCTTTGCTAGGGTCATAGTGTAGCCCAGCCCCATCGGGTGCCCTGAGCCTATCGAGTCGATATGAGCATGATGATAGCCCAGAACCATCGGGCATGAGCATGATATATGATATGATGATGAGATATGATATGCTATGATGAGATATGATATGCTATAGCATCGAACTGGTCAGTCTTTGCCCTAACGGAAAGGGGTGCAGAGGTAGGAGAGGGATGTGCCACTTGGCATTCTTTGGGCGCCTTTACAGTTCTTTTTCGCATATTATAATTTAGGAACATGCTAGTGTGATTTAATTTTCGCATTGCATCGAAGCATCTTTATTATATCGTACGTGTATATTTGCTTGCGGAACAGAGTGCGTTGGGGTCTCGGTCTGATCCCGCTCGCACAACTTGTTTTTAGGTATGATTGCTCCCTGTCTCTATGGCGTGGGAAAATCCCCCCCCTGGGTGATTGCAAAGAACCTGCCTAACTCCGTTAATTTGGCTATACGACTTTAGAATATATGTTTTGGTTTTGACCCGGCTCTGTCGTGGCATTTGTATCTAAACCTTGTTTCCGCTTTACCTTTATTGAATTGAGTTTCCCCGACTTCGATTGTTTGGGGTTCGAAATCCCCGCTTTGAATACTGGTCTTTAGAGGTTTGAAACCTCGACTTGTACCTGAATTGCAACATCCGAACGAAGGTATCCAACCTTCAAAACGTATCTTGGATATTTATATCCGGGCCGTTAAAAAATCGGTATCAGAGCGAGGTTGTGCAATTCGGGTACTCAAGGGTTGAGTGTATGTTTTGGAAAACGGCCCATGGATTTCAAAAGATTTGAAAGCGTTTTAAAGGGGCAAAATGAACTTAATGTGCCTAACTCAATTGGACTAAATATGAACTTGGCTTATGATAAAAGAGGAGAACCAACTAATAAGGGATCGAGAGGGTAGAAAAGGCGTTAGACCATCCCTTTTGGATGTAGTCGGGAATGGGTAGGCGAAATATTAGCTTGTTCTTTACAGCTGGGTCTGGAAGATTCCAAGGAGATCATTGATTGATTCTATGCTAAGCGTTTGTTGTGGATATGATTGGTATGCCCTGACTATGAAATGTGTACTAAACTGATCTGTGCAAATGAGATAGCGGGAGTACCCTTATTTCCCTATGGTAAAGCCCAGCTTGTGTGAAACAACCCCTTCCACTATGTTAATCCCTTGATGGTCTTATCGCATCTTTCTCTTGAATATCGGTCTCCTCCACAGGAAATCGGGTTGGTAAACACATTGTTTTGGGAGTCAAGGTTGAATATGAGGGTTGTTCGAGAGAGTATTGGAATACGGTCCTTGATGTAATTCCGAGTTAGAGAGTGAGATGTTTACGGGGATGTCCTTATCAATTCTTATGACGATCCATCAGTGTCTTCTTGTCACGAAGAGTCGTACCAAGATCCCACGGGAAAGAGGGGTGATGAGTCAGTTGGGAAGAGCCAATGTTTGCCCTTATGGACCTCTATCGGGTTATCTTGATTGCTCTGTCCATGATTGTGTGATTCTATATACACTACTCCCTGACCTACAGTTTGATCCTTAGTTTGAAACTGTGTTTACATGCTTGATGTTCATGATGACCATTGTGTGAGTCCGAGTTACATATGTTACGCCCTATCATCCCAGCATGGTCTACTCAGTGAAGGTTCGATAATGTATAACAAAGTAGAATAAAGATACTCTAGAAGGGGGGGTTGAATAGAGTATGCCAACTTTTCGCTGACAATCTCAAGACTTTTGAAACGCTTTCCAAACCTCTGGGAGTAAACTCAATTCTTTAGATTGGGATACCTCAAGCACAACAAAGTTATACAATTCAAAACAAATGCGGAAATAATGGTAAAGCAATAAGTAAAGAACACGATGAATTGTTAACGAGGTTCGGCTCCTTTAAGGCTTAGTCCCCGCCTAGGGTTCTTCCACAACCCTAGGATTCAACAGGCTTTATTGATTCACAAAACTTAGGATCCTAATAGCTCACCGAGAAGCCTCTCTCCTATACAATTGCAATCTACTCCACTCTCGTTCCCTTGGAGTCCTAGACCAATCTAGAAGAGCCCCACCTCTCTCAGCTATCTAGTACAATCCTCTTACACTCGTGAATCAATAACCTAGTGCACACTTCCTGAGTTATAAACTCTCGAGTATAACATTCTCTCTAAATATATCCTATAAGCTCAATGTGTAACTCTCAAATGCTTTGAAACAAAAGATAAAACACTTAACACCTAGCAGAGAGTACACGTAGAAGAAAGATTGACTTGAGGGCTGAGTGTGCGATGTAGTTCAATGATCGTCAGTGTTCAACTCTCCTTTCTTCTTTCTTCTTCATCTCCTTTTATTCTTGATCAAATCGGCGCCAAGAATCTTCACCCAACGGCTACTTGAGATCATGGCTTAGAAAGGATCTTCGCAATCTTCTATTTCGGGAAACTGCGAAGCCACAATCCACCTGATTTGATCTTCATGTCTTTCAGCTTTAAGGAAGGAGATTTCTTCGAAATCTTTGCTGTATGGTTAGTATAACATATGTATAATAATATTTGGAAACCATACATAGATAATATATATAAGATAATAACTAAAATACAGGTTTTGAATTTGATCAATACAGCTTCAGCTTCAAGACCTTTGACACAGGCTTTGTGTCAAAGCCTTTGAAACCTCTTCCGATTTTTATCAAGGGAGTGGAGTTATCACTCAGTATGTTGCATCGTCGTATTAGTGCATGAATATAAATATCATATGTTAGGAAGCTGCATAATTGACGCTCTCCCTGTGAATAGGTTCACGATAGTTTGACTCTTCCCTCCTGCTACTCTCTTAAAAGGTTGAGTTCATCCTGATCTGATTGATGTTAGATTCGATGATTTACTTGCTTCCATGATGGTTAGTCCTAGCATGCCTACAATATAGTCACTCGGTAGTGTTTTCCTATTACATCTATGATTAGTTACCTTGCTCAGATATCTTATTGTGCCTTGCTCTCTATCATGATTATATGTTATCATAGCATGTCTACGTGACCTATTGTACTGATCGTATTAATGGTTGGTTAGAAGCATGAACTACATGATATGGATCTATATGGCTATTGCTTTCTCTTGAGTTAGGTACATGATAGTGTGATCATCTCTTCCTTGTATGAATGCCTCGTAAGATGTTCACCTTAACATGCTAGTCGATGACGCGTCGATGCTTATCATTTCTTTTGTGATAAGAATCTATAGCATGCCCATCTATTTAGTATTCCTCAGACTAAATATTGTTGATTTTTCTGCAATCAATGTCGTTGTGTGTTAATTGTGCTAAATTGCAGATATGTTAGTATGAAAGAGTCTTGATAAATACATGTTTCATCCTAATATACATTGATTTGAACTCATGTCCCCATATTCTCGTCATATTGCCCCTTACTTAGACTTGCATTATACATCGTTACATTTCCTCCCATGCTTCTATATTATTAGAATGTGATTGAATTGAAGTCTTTCTTAATGTCGAGTAATCAATCAAGTGCATGTATGTGTCCTATGTTATGTTAAGCCATTATTAACGTGTAGGATCCTTGGTTATGACTTATGCACATTTATGCCCTGCTTGCATTATTGTTCATTCTCTCTTGAACTAGGTCCTTGATAGTGTGGTTCTTCCCTCTCTTTATCATCTTAAAATGTTTTACTCATCTTGATAAGAGTGATATTGGATTCGAAAATCGATTTGCTTTCCGTGAGGGTAAATTCTAGCATGATTACATGTTATCGTCCGGTAGTGTTCTTTTATTACCCTATGATATCCTCTCGTGCTTCCATGAACATATGACTTTACACCTCGCATGGTCACACACCACGCTATATCATGATTTCGCTTACGCATGACATCTAAATGTTAGCATGAATCTATTCGAATTACCTTGATTGTATTCATGTTTGATATGTGCTATTAGCATCCTATAAGGCTTATGATTTAAAATATGACTCGCTAAATGATTACATGTCGTACTTGTTCTATAATGCGATAGTTATTGTACCAAAAATGTGCCCTACGACGGTTCATTCTTAGCATGATTATGATCTATCTCCCATGATGTTCTCCTTGTTACTCTGTGATGATCGTTCTCGCTTTCATGAGCATTATGTTGAACCCATTTAGATGACCCTTGATTATGATCATGCCTTATCATGTATCGCTAGTACCATGTATTACGTGCACTTTTAAATGTATCCTGTTGTATGTTTACATGCCATTTTTTTACTTATTATGTGGTCATTGTTGTCAAATGTGATGGTTACTATGCTGATCTTATGTGTTCTCATATGACGCTTCGTCTGACTGTTACGATATACCTCGCCATACTATATTTGATCTCACTTGTTTATACTTGTACATTCTTTCATATACATGATTCTCGTTATCTTCACTAAGTCCCGCATGACTTCGAATCATACATGATCATTGTTGGTTCTGCATAGCTTGTTTGAAATTGCTAGGCATATCTGCTTCTATAGAATAATAGACTACTAGCTTGTTTCACGTGCATCAGTGTAGGACTCGATCGGGTCTTTGGAATGAATATGTATGTCATTGTTCTTTAAGGTAGGTACATGTTAGTGTGGATTAATGTGATTGATATGCTCTATGATGAATTCGTGCTTGTTTGTCACAATTGTAACCTAATAGACTTCCTTAAGGGCATCGTTACTATTCCCGGGTCGGAATCTTGTCTCTAGTCATGTCATCTTTCGCTCTCGTCCATTTTTGGTCTCCGAAAGGAACATTGGGTTGTCCGCTATTGTCACTCCCCTATCTCCGCTAACATAGACTCTTATGCGATACATTGGATGAGCGACCGCATAGAAGAAGGGACGGAAAGTAGATGGCGATAGAGCGGTGCAGTGAAAGCGTGGGCCCATAACCCACGGGCCTCAGGATCGACGATGTCGACAGAACAAGCTTGCTTCTAGGATTACGGTTGCTGAGCGCGATATGACTTGCAAGTGGGAGTGTCCTTCATTTGGATTGCTAATCCTTTCTGAACTTGTCGAGGGTGATATTGCACTGACTTGATGTTGAATATTGCGTGTTGTTGTGATGACTTGGTAATGATTATTTTCTGATTATCCGTTGTCTATGATGATATATATGATTCGGTGCCTTACTGTCCTGATGTGCTATGATGACTTGACGTGATGCTACTTTGAGTTGCCAAGCATGATCTAAATTCCTTGTCTATAAAAGTATGAACTGCAAATGCTGAGAACCTGAACTGTTTATTAGATATGATCATGATGAAACGTGCTAGCTCGAATTGATTATGTTCATATATGATGTTTTGCAATACTTGTTGATCGTGACGGTAAATTGAGACTTTGGATACAGTTGTAATGCCTAATGATGAACTAATGATGCTATTGATAAATGCTAGTTGATATGATGTAGTCCTACTGTGTAATAATGTCCATGATTGATGCTTCATTGAACTTGTGGGTGAGATTTTCTTGAAGAATGGTCGGAAAGCGGTGAAGGAATTCAAGCGGTTAGAATTATCGATGGTAGTATAAGATAAGTCACAGGAGAGGGGTTTGGCTTAAGCATGAATGGGTGAGTTTTGAGAGCTATAAGAGGCGATGCATAGTGGTTTTCGATGAGCTCCTAGGTGAATCTTGGATAGTGGTATGGTTAGGGGTAGGCTGGTTAGGTAGTGACCAAGGAATTTTTATAGAAGATGCGTGGTTAGCAGGGCATGATGTTTGTGATATCTTGGGAAGTGTGAGAAGTGTAAGAAATGACCTTGTGGATGTCGAGATCATAGTATGCAGGGGTGCTCGGTGTGAAAACCGAGATAGGGGTTGGAGTCTTAGAGGTGGATTGTTAGTGAGAGTGCTTGGCAGGAAGAGGTAAGAGGTTAAAAGATCGAAATGAATTGGGGCTTCTTCTGTGGGGTAGTATCCGAGTGGATGTTGGTAGGTCTAGATGAAGGTTGGTCTTGGCTTGAGAGTGGGAGACGAGCGAGCGGGGATTGCGTTTCGTTTTGACTGGTAGTGATGTGAGGATTTTCTTGATTATGTTATTTGTAATATGTACTGGCATAATGTTAGATAGCGGCCATGATAAACCTAATATGGCCTGATATTACATGTTGATATGCAATATTGGAAATCTAGTTGACAGTGACAAGTGTTATCATGATATAATGATACATTGCTATCCTACTATGTTGTTCTAGAAGCATGTTGTGATGTGTTGTATGAATCATGAAATAATGATATGTTGCTATGTGAGAGCATGATGTTATATTATAATCAGGAGATGTTAAATGATGAATATTGATTTGGATCATGAATATGACTTATATATATGAGATAATGGTGCGTGATTGCTAAATGATCGTTATATGTCATTGTATGAGTTGAGATGATGTTAATGAGTATGCTGACGTTTTGGTGATTGATATATTGATTGACCTTCCCTCTTGCTGAATCTTAATAGCCTGACCTTGTTGTGTTGATGTGTTGACAATGGGTTTTGGTTCGTTGATTCTATGATGAGAGATACTTTTATGACTTCTGGTGTGATGCTGAGACGTTGTTATGATTTTGTTATGTCGTTGAGATGCATATTACGACCTTTAGTATGATATGGAGATGTTGATGTGACCTTGTGGCACTACGCCGGTATATGTTGAGACTTGCCGTGTGATGTGTTGATTGGAGATTGGATGGTTATACAATTATGCATTTCTTATGGCTTATGCATCTTGCTTGAATTGAGACTGATAGATTGATTCGATTTTGGAACCTAGGAAGAGAATATGGGATTAGCCCTTAGAGGTGGATGATTCCACCTCCTACCTTCTGAAATTGATTGATGGGTATGCGAGAAGCTGATTTGGTTTTTGGGAGATTTTGACGAAATCTTGATTTGAAAGGATTTGACTTGTTTTGGTGTCAAGCTGCTTGATTAAACGTTGAATTTGAAGATTTTGAGCGGTTTTGAAAAGGACCAACTTGGTGTTTTAAAGAAGTCGAGAGTTTCAATGATTTAGATGACAATCTTTCCATTTACAAAACGCTTTGAGGTTTTACGAACTGGATTTACATTATGACGTCTCACGAAGTGGATACAAGCATTTTATAGGGGCGCTTATAGATTGCTTGCTAAGACCTAGTCGGACGCTATAATACTTTTAGAGTTGTGATACTTCCGAAAGGTCGAAGCGAGGATGTGATAAGGGTGCTTATTACACACTTGACAAGACCAATAGGAGATGTCACGACCATGACTAGGATGTTGTGAGAATCCCTGAAGACGCAACCGAGATGATTACAGGATCCTTGGACATGGTCCTCGGACTCACCGATTTCAAACTCCTTCCCATTGCTTTAAAATGATTTTACTCTCGGGGACGAGACTTGTTTTTAGAGGTGGATAAATGTAAAGACTGAATGTATTTTATATTATTATATTATTATTTTGAGTAAATAAATTATTATTTTATTCAATCGGTAAAAATGTGAGAAAACCCGTCCTCGAGTGTAAGTTTTGACTTTAAAGTCATTCCAGCATCGTTTTGAGAATTTAGATTCTATCGGGTTTTAATTCCGCATTCAAGCTCCGAGTATCGAAAAATTAATTTAATTCCATTAAATTAATTTTTCCGCTGTTTTAATTGGGCGAGCGGGTTTTGAGTCTTTTCCGCTAATTTGAATTGGTATTGTGGGGACCTCTTTTAATTTATATTTTATTTTCTTTTTCATCTCTCTCTCTCTCTCCCTCCCTCTCGGATTCTGTTGAAGTGGCGAGGTTGGTCCCCTCCTCCCTCACTCTCTTCATCCCTTCACACCCTCCTCTCTTCATCTCTTTTGGCTCGGCAGAGACCCAGGCACTGCCCTCACTCCTGCATTCCATCAAAAGACCCACACCCCCTTCAACTTTCTCTCTCTACCCTCACATTCCCACCCCTGCGTTCCATCAACACCACCAAACAAAACCACCAAAAGCTCCCTCCTTTCCTCCATGTCTTCCACAACCATCACCACACTCCCATCACCAGGCCACCACACCTCCACCTCATCACCTCACAGCCACCGCCACCACCATTTCTCCTCCACCCTCGTCGTTGCCCCCATTGGAGCCCTCTTCGAGCCCTGTTTCCAAGAGCCCAAAACAACATAGCATCTTCGTTCCTCCTCCTTCCTCTACGATCCATCACTTCCAACACTTTCATTCAAAGCCACCAGGAGCTCCGACGGAGCCGCCGAGCAACCTCTTCCCTCCCCTGTTTGAACCCAAGTCGGTAATGCTCGATTTCCTTTGTTCTTGGATCGAATCAGTTTAAAGGCGTACCTTTACATCCTTTACCATCATACTAGGCCCGGAGCAAGCTTTCCCCTCCGTCTTTGCAGCCAAGCGCTGCCCTGAGCATCCTCGCCGGAGCAAGACCTCGAACCTCGGTAATCTCTCTTCCTCACTCCTCGTTGTGCGCATTTTGTTCTTCTTGTGTGGGTCGTGGTCGGGTTTGCGAGTCGATCTTGTGGGTGAAATTTGAGGCCGAACGGACCACCAGAGCCTGAGCTCTTCCCCTTTTTTCTTCTTCCGTTTTCAGCGTCGCCGAGCCCTGTTCTTGTTGTAGGAGGAAGACGGGTTCAGCCTTCCTCCGGTTCAGCTCCCTTTCTTTTCTAATTCACTTCCCGGTTCACTTTCTTCCTCCGGTTCAGTAGCACAGAAACGGGCACATGGGTTTTGGGTTGGATCCGGTTTTGGTTTCCGGGTCTGGGCTATTCGGGTTGGGTCAATGTTGGGCTGGGTTTTGATTTCAGTTTGGGCTGGGTTTTGATTTCGGTTTGGGCTGGGATAGTTGGTTTAGTTATTGATATATAGTTTGTATTATTTTATGTTGTGTGTTAAGTTTATATTATGTGATATATATTATATATATTTGTTATATTATATGTTATTCTGATTTTTAGATATGTATATATATTCTGAAAATATTATTATATATTATAAATGGTTTTAAAATTAATATTAATTGTTAGTGGGTTATATACATATGTTATACCTTATGTGATGTTGGTATTTATTTTGTTAGTAGACATTATTAAAGTGATTAAAAATGGAATTTTAAAGTAATATTATTTGAGATGTGTTACTAGATGATGTTTCATAAAGCGATTTATTTATTGACTTAAAAATTTGGGCTATTAAAATGGATTGATTTTGGTAGTTTTTCTATATCTAAATATTATTTGGAGTGTGTTATATTATATATATTTTATAAATTGTTTTAGAAATGTTTTACTGATTTTGATAAGGTTTTGGAATAAAATGCCGCAATGATGTTTATAATATGATTTTGAGGAATTGGTTTTAAGGCTTAAATGTTTAATGTTGGGATTTGGATAAGCGATTTTAAAAGTATTGTTTGATTCTCTAATTTGAGTTCCTTGAGAGATTGTTTAGGAAATGAGAGGAGATGAACATGAAATAATATATGAATTGTGATGAGATAAGATGGAATAATCTGAAATAAGATGTGAGAAGTTATGTATGATAGTTAGGGGCGCCTTGTGTGAATTAGATAGACTTATGCATGTCTATATGTTATTAGGTGATTGTGATATGTTGGACATTGCTTACTATTGGTGATTCATTGCTTGGATTCTGCCTCTGCCTTGTTTCTCTGCTGTTCGGCTTATTCAGGTAAGTTCTTATATGGGCTTACTCAGATTCGAAAGAGAATACCTGCTTGTGAATATATGACATACTAGGTGTTGCATAAGCATTAAAGCATGCCATGTAGTATCATGCTAGGATTGCATTGAACTGAGCATGTGTTTACTATGTGTTTGAATACAGGACGGCCGTTATCTGTGATAGTCCTAGAGTCTTGGCTAGGGTCATAGGGTAGCCTAGCCCCATCGGGTGCCCTGAGTCTATCGAGTCGATATGAGCATGATGATGGCCCAGCACCATCGGGCATGAGCATGATATATGATATGATGATGAGATATGATATGCTATGATGAGATATGATATGCTATAGCATCGAACTGGCCAGTCTCTGCACTAACGGAAAGGGGTGCAGAGGTAGGTGAGGGATATGCCACTTGACATTCTTTGGGCGCCTTTACAGTTCTTTTCCGCATATTATAATTTAGGAACATGCTAGTGTGATTTAATTTCCGCATTTGCATGGAAGCCTCTTTATTATAGCGTTTGTATATGTTTGCTTGCGGGACAGGGTGCGTTGGGGTCTCGGTCTGATCCCGCTCGCACAACTTGTTTTTAGGTATGATTGCTCACTGTCTCTATGGCGTGGGAAAATCCCCCACGGGCGCTTGCAAAGAACCTGCCTAACTCCTTTAATTTGGCTATACGACTTTAGAATTTGTGTTTTGGTTTTGACCCGGCTCTGTCGTGGCATTTGTATCTAAACCTTGTTTCCGCTTTACCTTCATTTGAATTGAGTTTCCGCGACTTCGATTGTTTGGGGTTTGAAATCCCCGCTTTGAATACTGATCTTTAGAGGTGTGAAACCTCGACCTGTACCTGAATTGCAATATCCGAACGAAGGTATCCAACCTTCAAAACGTATCTCGGATAATTATATCCTGGCCATTATAGAAATCCCCACTTTAAATACTGATCCTTGGAGGTTTGAAACCTCGACCCGTACTCGAATTGTAAGATCCGAACGAAGGTAACCAACCTTCGAACCGTAACCCGGGTATTTATATCTGGGTCGTTATAAAGTTGGTATCAGAGCCAGATTCTGCAATTCGGGTACACAAGGGTCGAGTGTATGTTTTGAAAACCGCCCACGAATTTCAAAAGATTTAAAAGGATTTAAAAAGGGCAAAATGAATTTAATATGACTGACTCAATTGGACTAAATATGAACTTGGTCTAAGAAATAGATTGGAACTAACTAAGGGGATCGAGAGGGTAGTTTCGGCGATAGACCATCCCTATTGGGTGTAGTTGGGAACGGGTAGGCGAAACATAGCTTGATCTTTACAGGTGGGCGTAGAAGACTCCAAGGAATCGCGCCGTGGTGGTTGAAGTGGCGAGTTAGGTAGCTTGGTTGTGTTTACGCAAACTGTTGATGATTGATTCCACGTTAATTGTTGTCATGCTAAATATCTGATTGTTGTGCCTAACTATGAAATGTATTTGAAATGATTGTGCTAACGGAATAGCGGGAGTATCCTCATTCCTATATGGTTAAGCTCAGCTTTTGTGGAACCGCCCCTTCCCTTATGAAACCTTTCGATAGTTCAATCGAGTCCTCCCTTCGAGTGTCGGAGTTCCTCACGGGAAATTAGGTTGGTGGAAACAATGTTGTCAGGAATCCTGATCGGGTGTGTTGGTTCCTGGTTCTTGACATGGTCGAGTTGGAGAGCAAGATGTTTCTGGGGCTGTTTCCCCTCAATTCTTATGACAATCAATCGGTGTATTCTTGTCCCAAGGTTGCATCCGAGTCCCACGGGAAAGATGGGTGATGAGTCAGTTGGGAAGAGTCAATGGTTGCCCTTAGGGATCTCTATGCGGTTGTAATGGTGGTTCTCTCTGAATTGCATGGCATAATATGATTCTGTAATCTTCAGAATATACCTTGTCAATGGTCATTAGGGAACACCTGCTCATGCTATTACATCTAGTTGCATTGCTTAGGTCTCGTGTTGTGCCTTGCCTTCTGTTATGATTATATGCCGTCATAGCATGTCTATTTGGTCTGTTGTATTGATCGTACTAATGATTGAATGGGAAGCATGAGCTACATGATATGAATCTACATGGTTTTGCTCTATTAGGTGCATGGTAGTGTGATCAACTTCCCTTAAATGAATGTCCGTAAATGATCTCTTTAGCATGCTAGCCGATGACGCCTCGATGATTATCATTCCTTTTGTGCCAAGAATCTTTAGCATGCCCGTCTAATTGTATTCATTAGGTTGACTATCGTTGATTATTCTGCAATTGATATTGCTGTGTGTTACTTGCGTTGAATGGAGAATATGTGGTATAATTGAGTCTTGACGACTACATGTTTTATCCCAGTATGCATTGATTTGAACTCGTGTTCCCGTATTCTAGTTATATTGCCCCGTTATTTAGACTCCTATATTATACATCACCAAATTTCATCCTATACTCTTCTATCGTTGGAATAGTATTGATTGAATTCTTGCATATTGTCATGTTAATCAACTAAATACATGTATGTATCATATGACATGTTGATCCATTAGTATCATGTAGGACCCTTGGTTGTGACTTGTGCGAATTTATACCTTGCCTACATTATTGCCGATTCTCTCTTGAACTAGTTCGTTGATAGTGTGGTTCTCCCTCTTTCTATCCTCGTAAAATGTTTTACTTATCCGATTAGATTGACGTTGAATTCGGTGATCGACTTGCTTTCCATGATGATTAATCCTAGCATGCTTACATGATATCGCTCGGTAGTATTTCCATGTTACTCTATGATATCCTTCTCATGCTTGCATGAACGAATGACTTGGCACCTCACATGATCACATACCACACTATATCATGGTTTCATATACGCATGACACTTGAATGTTAGAATGAATCTAGTTCAATTACTTTGATGGTATCCATGTTCGATATGTGCTATTAGTATCCTGTAAGGCTTATGATTTCCAATATGACTCACTAAATGCTGACTTGCCATACTTATTCTATTACGTGAACATGCTTGTCCTATAGTGTGATAGTTGTTATACTGTTTTATGTGCACTATGATAGTTTGTTCCTAGCATGCTTATAATCTATCGCTGGTGATGTCCTCCTTGTTACTCTCTGTAATGATGTCTCATGCTCTATGAACATTATGTTGAATTATTTTAGATGACTCTTGACTATGCCCATGTCTTATCATGTCATTCTTAACCGACTATGTGATCATTGTTGTTAGATGTGATAGTTACTATGCCGCTCTTATATATTCTTGTATGACACTTAGTTTGGTTGTTATGATATACCTCGCCATGCTATATTTGACCTCACTTGTTCATGCTTGTACATTCTTTCATATGCATGATACTTATTATCTGTATTAAATATCGCATGATTTCGAATCATACATGATTATTGTTGGTTCCGCATAGCTTGCTTGAAGTTGCTAGGCATATCTGCTTCCATGGAATAATAGACTACTAGCTCGTCTCACATGTATCCATGTAGCGTTCGATTGTGTCTTTTGGGAATGAAAATATATGTCGTCCTCCTTGAGATAGGTACATATTAGTGTGGATTAATGTAACTGATGTGTTCATAATGAATTCATTTTGCTAGTCACAATTGTAACCTAGTAGACTTCCATAAGGGCATCGTTGCTATTCTCGGGTCGGAGTCTTGTCTCTAGTCTCGCTCCTTTGGCTTTGGTCCATTTTTGTCTCCGAAAGAAATGTTGGGTTGTCCTCTCTTGTCACTCCCCTATCTCCACTAACTTGGACTCTTGCGCAATAAATTGGACGAGCGACCGCATAGAGGAGGGAACGGAAAGTTGGATAGCAGTAGAGCAGCGCGGTGGGAGCGTGGGCCCATAACCCACGGGCCTCAGGATCGACGATGTCGGCGGAACAAGCACGCTTCGAGGATTGCGGTTACTGAGTACGATATAACTTGAAAGCGGGAGTGTCCTCCATTTCGGATTGCTAATCTTTCCTGAATTTGTTGATGATGATATTGCACTGACTTGACGATGAAAATTACGCGTTGATGTGATGACTTGGTAATGAATATTGCCTGATTATCTGTTGTCTATGATAATATGATTCGATGCCTTACAGTTCTAATGTGCCATGATGTCTTGATGTGATGCTACTCTGAGTTGCTAAGCATGATCTAAATTCCTTGCCTATAAATGTGAACTGCAAATGCTGTGAAACCTGGATTGTTTATTTGATAAGGTTATGATGAAACTTGCTAGTTTGAATTGACTATATTCATATATGGTGTTTTGCAATAATTTTGAGCATGACGGTAAATTGAGACTTTTTGATACATTTGCAATGCTTGATGATGAACTTATGACGATATTATTATAAATGCTAGCTGATATGATGTGGATCTTATGTGTGATTATTTCATGATTACTTCTTCTTTGAACGTGTGGGTGGGATTCTTTTGTGGAGTGGTCGGAGAATGGTGGGAGGAATTGAGCGGTTAGAATGATCGATGGTATTACGAGGTAAGTCGCAAGAGAGGGATGTTGATTGAAGTAAGACCGGGTGAGTTGGGATTTATGAGAGGTAATGCTCGGTGGTTCCGATGAGCTTTTAGGTGAATCTCGAGTGGGGTTATGGTTAGCAATAGGTCGGCTAAGCGCGATTGAGGAAATTCTAGAAGAAGTGTGGCTAGCAGGTCAGAATGTTTGTGATGTCTGGGGTAATACAGGAGCGTAAGGAATGACCTTTGTGAGTATTGAGGACATATAGTGAGAGTGTACCCGGGTGTGAGGTTAGAGATAAGAGTTGGGTTCTTAGAGGTGGAATGCTAGTGAGAGTGCTTGGTGGAATGAGGGGCGAGATCGAGCGAGCGGGGATTGCATTCTATTTGGTTGGTGGTGATGTGAGGATCTTCTTGATATTGTGATTTATTAATATATGCTTGCATGATGTTAGATAGCAACCATGATGAATCTGATACATAATGATATTACATGTTGATATGCAATATTGAAATCTAGTTGGCAGTGACAAGTGTTATCATGATATATTGATGCTTTGCGATGTTGTTTTAGAAGCATGTTAGGATGTGTTGTGATATGATATGTGAGATAATGACGTGTTATTGTGTGAGAGCATGATGTTATATTATGTGGTAGTAAACATGATGTCGTATTCTATGGTTGGCAAGCATGATTATAGGTATGTTAGATGATGAATATGACTTGGAGCGTGAATATAACGTGTATATATGAGATGATGGTGCATGGTTGCTAAATGATTGTTATATGGCATTATAATGAGTTGAGATGATGTTTGGTGAATATGCTGACATTTTGATGATCGATATACTGTTGATCTTCCGTTTTGCTTAATCTTAATAACATGACCTTGGTTCTGTGGATGTGTTAACAATGGGTTTTGGTTCATTGACTCTATGATGAGGAGATACTTTTATGATTTCTGGTGTGATGTCGAGACGTTTGTTATGGTTTTGATATGTTGTGGAGATGCTTGATATGGCTTTGTAACATTATGTTAGTATGTGCTTTGAGACTTGCCTTGTGACGTGTTGGATGGAGATTGGTTGGTTTATGCGGTTATGCATTTGTTATGGCTTACGAATTTTGCTTGAGCTGAGATTGATAGATTGATTTGATTATGGAAACTAGGAAGAGAATATGGGATTAGCCCTTAGAGGTGGATGATTCCACCTCCTGACTTTTGAGTTTGATTGATTGATATGCGAGAAACTGATTTGGTTTTCAGAAGATTTTGACGAAATCTTGATTTGGAAGAATTTGGATTGTTTTTGGTGTGAAGTTGTTTGACTAACGTTGAATTTGAAGATTTTGAGAGGTTTTGAAAAAGGAATAACTTGGATTTTAAAAAGAATAAATATTATCGAGAATTTCAACGATTTTGAGGCTAATCTTTCCAATTGCGGAATCCCTTTTGAAAGTTTTCAAACCCGGGCTTATACTATAATGCCTCACGAAGTGGATACAAGCATTTTATAAGGGCGCATATAGAATGCTTGCTAAGACCTAGTAGGGGCGCTATAGTTGCTTTCGAGTTATGATATAACCGAAAGGTCATGGTAAGGGTGTGATGGGGGCCCATATCGCATACTTGCTACGACCAATTGGGAATATTATGATCACGTCAAGGGTACTGTGAGGATCTCATACGGGCCCTTATGAGGTGCTTACGGGGTCAATGGCATGATCCTTGGACTCACCAATTTCAAACTTCATCCCCTTGTTTTAGAATGATTTTAGTCTCGGGGACGAGACTTGTTTTTAGAGGTGGATGAATGTAAAGGCCGAATATATTTTTATATTATTTTAATTAAATATATTATTATTTTATTCAATTTGTAAAAGTGGAATAAAAACCCGTCCTCGAGCACCAAGTTTCGATTTTAAAATCCTTCCGGCATCGTTTTAGAATTTTGATTTTGATGGAATTTGATTCCACTTTCGAGTTGCGAGTCTTGATAAATTAATTTAATTCCGGTAATGATTTACAAATTCGAGTTAAATTATCTGGTGTCGGGATTGTGTTTTAGTGAGCGGGATTGGGATCGAGTGTCGGAATTTTGAATTGGTATCTTGGGGGTCATTCTTCAAATTTTATTTTCTTTTTGTTTTCTTCTCTCTCTTGGATTTCTGTCGAAATTCCCTTGTATATTTCCAATTCCAAGCAACAATTGTGAAATTGGTCCCCTGCCTCCCTTTTGTCTTCTTCCCTCACACAGCTCAGCTTTTGGATTCTTTAGTCTTAATGCCTCATCCTCCTCCTTATATGCACAAACCCCCCTCCTTTTGCATTCTTCTTCCACCATACAAAACCCACAAAGTACCTACCCCTCTATCATTTATGTCCTCTACAGGAAACCCATCATGAGAAACCCACCTCCATCCTCTCTTCCTCCTCCCTCCGTTCCCATTTTGATCGCAACCACCACCCACTAGCACCACTCTTTGCTAGCATGTTTACCGATTGTAAAACCCACCCCACTACCATTTTCAGCTTCCATTCAAACCATCACAAAGCACCTAGTCGTCAGCCTTGTCTCCTTCCTCCTGTTTCGCCGAGCACCACCGTGTCCTAGCAGCATCAATTCGGATTTCGAGCGGGTCGAGCAAAGCACCACACTCCCTCCTTCTCCTCCGACGAACATCAACCCAACACCCCCACCTCCGACGTCCGGCGACGCCCAGCAAGCACCCAGGAGCTGCCGGAGATACTCGTTCCTCCTCCTGTTTCTGTAAGGTCGGTTTTGTCTTTTATTTCCGATTTTGATTCAATCGCATCAAAAATCCGCCTTTAACTCCCTTACCCCCTTCCTAGGCCATTCAGGTGTCAAATCAGCCCTCGACGAGCCCAATGCGATCTCCGACGAAGATCTTCTGACGGAAATTCGAATCCTCGGTGAATCTTCTTTTCCTCCCTCTCCTCTGCCCTCGTTTAATTCTTTCCGAGTCCGTGATGGTCGGGTTAGTGAGTCGGTCTATTGGGGTGGAATTTGGAGGCCAACAGGCCATCGGAGGCTGAAGGTTCCCGTCCCTCCTTATCCGTCGTCTCCTCGGTTCAGAACAGAGTTCTGTTCTTCCGAGGAAGGAGATGGCATAGTTTGGGCCTGGGTTTGGGCCTAACCCGGATTCTACTTCGGGTTATATTATTTTTGGTGGGTATTCATTGGGAGAGGGTGGATCCGGTTTCTGCATCCGGATATGGGCCTATTTCTCTCGGGTTGGGCTACTTGGGTTGGGTAATGTTGTTAGTTGTTTTGTTTACTTGTGTTGATTTATGCTAAGTTGCTATTTAAAAATATGGTAGTCTACATACTTCTGATTTTATGGAAAATATTTATTTTCTGAAATTATATTCATATATATTATAAAATTACTTCAAAGTTATTATTATTTGAAATATGTAGTTTGTGATATTTTAAATATGGGATTTTGGGATCTTTAAAATGAATTATTAATAAAGATAGTGGATGGTTATGTTTATTAGATATATTGATGATTAATTATTAAAAAGGAGATTTTAAGTTTTAGAAATGTCTTTAGAAGAATTGCTATTTGAAAACCAACATGCCGGAACTATTTTAGTAGTATACATTGCTAGTTGATTAAAGAGTTAATGTTTTATAAATGGGTTTTGGCTAGATATGATTTGAGAAATCGCTTTGAATATGAGTTGACTTGACTTGAGATTGTAAGAGTTTGGAAAACCTTGGGGAATAATTTAATTAATTTAAATCGGTGAATTATTGTGGGATTCTGCTTGAGAATTATGTGAATTTTAAATAAGATATGAAATGTTATATGATGATGCACGATGAGATGATGGATGTGATATGTTGAGAAGAGATGAACATGAAATGATTTATGATGAGATAAGATGGAATAATCTGAAATGAGATATGGGAAGTTATGTGTGATAGTTAGGGGCGCCTTGTATGAATCAGATAGAGTTATGCATATTTGTATGTTTATTAGGTGATTTGTGATCTGTTGGACATTGCTTACTATTGGTGATTCATTGCTTGGATTCTGCTTCTGCCTTTTTTTCTCTGTTGTTCGGCTTATTCAGGTAAGTTCCTTTATTGGCTTACTCAGATTCGAAAGAGAATCCCTTCTTATGATTATATGACATACTAGGTGTTGCATAAGCATTAAAGCATGCCATGTAGTATCATGCTAGGATTGCACTTATGAATGAGCATTCGGTTACTTCGTGTGTTTGAGAACAGAACGACCATTATCTGTGAGTCTTAGTCTTTGTTAGGGTCATAGGGTAGCCCAGCTTCATCGGGTGCCCTGAGTCAGTATTGTCGATATATGAGCATGATGATGAGATAACCCATCACCATCGGGCATGAGCATGATATATGATATGATGATGAGATATGATGAGATATGATATGCTATAGCATCGAACTAGCCAATCTCTGCACTAACGGGAAGGGGTGCAGAGGTAAGAGAGGGATAAGCGGAGTTGTTTTCCCGACTTCGTACTTAGGGCAGGTATAGGTGTGTTAACACCGCGTCTCCAACGGACCTCATGTGAACTTTGGGTATGAAATCTCCCTTTTAACACTAAACTTTTGAATTTTAAACTTTCAACCCGTACTTGGTGCGCAAGATCTGAACGAAGGTATCTGACCTTCAAAACGTAACCTGGGTTAATAAACTCGGGTTGTTACATCAAGAGGGTTTAGTGACAACTGAGATTGAGAAAATGTTTGCATTGCCACAAAAAAAATTGATTTACTTCTTCCTTTTTTGTGTATTTATATGGTTAATGAGGTTATACTTTACTATTTTCATTGTAAAACCTGCAAAATCCTTCAAACTTTGATTTCATCTTTTGAGTAAAAGAACTCTGTAATATGTGTATATACTTTAGAATTGGAAATGTTAGGAGGTTGTCAATGGATTAGCAAGCAATAGGACTACTTTTTTCCTTGGATAGAAGCTGATGTTTTTTTTTCTTTTTTGCATTTATCTTTTGCATTGGATTAAGGTGTATAGAGGTCTTGATGTTGGATCTGCAAAGCCATCTCCAAGTGAGAGGAAGGTGCATGTGTAAGACCGGCCTAAAGAGTCGGTTGTTTACTATACGAGTGCATTCATTTTTTTGTATAACACATTCCTATTTGAAAATAATTTGGTCACGATAGCTTTGTTTTTTAACAGGAAGTACCCCATCATTTGTTGGACAAATTGCATCCATCTGAAGGTAAATTATTATTGGAAATTTAATGTTCTCCACAATCTCTTTCATATTTGTGATACTGGAATTTTGTGTCGTTGAGAAGAAAGCAAGCCGTGAATGCCATTACACATTATAAGGTGAATTTTTTTCACTAGCTAGCTTATGCATGTGAAATGACTTGTATAATTTTCATTTCACTGGCACACTATGATTATATATTAGTTGAACATGAGTGCTCACTGCAGTATACCTGCTTAGATTCCTTAAACAATATCTGATGAATTGGTGCTTTTCATGTGACTATGTTTGCTGAGAGTAAAAAAAAACCAATGGACTCTCATAATTGACTATAAATGGAGGGAAGGGAGAGACCTTATTCGTAAAGGGGAAATTGAACATGCTGGATGGAGTTGTCTCAGACTCGCAGTTACTTGGGATCTAACTAACATAACTCTTACAACTATGATAGAATATTTTTGGCCTATTAGCTCAATTGGTAGAGCGATGTACGTATACTCAAAGATGTGGGTTCAAATCCCACATAGGTTATATGATAGGCAAGAACACAGCAATCCCAAATTCTTAATCATGCACATTATAATCTTAGTTATGCACTTTGTAACCTTAATTACGCACTTTTTAATCTTAATTATGCACTTTAATTTGAAATTGTTATACGTAAAAAAAATTGATTTCAAACTCACATCTTTCTGCATAAATTGTGCCAGAGTTCTCTCAAAAGTAAAAGAGAAAAATTAACACTTCGATTTCAAAAGTCCATCATGTGGCTCATCCATGCACTTTAAGATCTTATTTTGCAGTTTATCATTTTATTCTTGCACTTTATCATTTTATTTATGCACTTTATAATCTTAATTGTGCACTTCATACACTACTACATATCAAGCCCTAATGTATCACCAAAAGTTATTACATTACACCTTAAATATGTTACATTAGGGGAAAAGGTAACACTTTTAGTGGATTACATTTGCGGCCATTGCATTTGACTTAATGTAACAGTTTTTACTAGCTAATGTAACACTACTTGATTATTGAGACTAAATGTTACATTTGATACCACAACTATTACATTTGCATGAAATGATACATTTTCAAAGTAAATGTTAGCTTAATATGATTTGTTACCTTTAACCCAATATGTTACATTACATCTAAATAACAATGTTACATTTGAAGACTAATGTGATCATAAGTTAAGCAATATTGCATTTGGCCAGTTATTAGAACTCTTAAAGGCAATGCAACTTGATGCTAACTTATCGTCGTCATTTAATTAAGCAAAGGATACATTAAAAGTGTTAGGTCTTGATTATACTAAGATCGACACTTGTCCAAATGATTGTATGTTATATTGGGAGGAGCATGCAAATACAGCAAGTTGTCATGTTTATAAAGCTTCTAGATGGAAGTCAAATGAGCCGGATGAGATGGAAAAAAAGATTCATCAAATTCCCGCAAAGGTTCTACGGTATTTCCCGGTCAAAAAAAGGTTATAGAGATTGTACATTTGTCCAGAGACAACCCGTTATATGACATGGCATACAAATGGATGCCCAAAGGATGGGTTACTAAGGCATCTAGCATATGGTAAATCGTGGAAGGACTTTGACTTATCCTTTCCAGATTTCTCAAAAGAGCCTCGAAATGTTAGATTAGCATTGCCAACTGATGGGTTTAATCCTTTCAACTTGATGAGTATTGTTCATAGCACATGACCAATTATGTTAATCAATTATAACCTACCACCATGGATGTGCATGAAGCCTGAATTCATCATGTTAGCACTAGTAATACCAGGCCATCAGTCTCCTGGAAATGACATTGACATATACTTGCAACCTTTGGTTAAAGATTTGATAGAGTTATGGGATGTTGGGGTAGAAACTTATGATTCCTCAAGTAATGTAATGTTCAATATGCATGCTACCTTGTTGTCAACAATTAGTGATTTTCCTGGTTATGCGATGTTGTCTAGATGGAGCACAAAAGGGAAATTTACATGCCCAAGTTGTCACCATGAGTTTCCTCAACAACCGCAACAGCAAAATCAAAGATAATCAGAGAGTAAAAACCATGAGTTTCCTCCACAAAAGGAACAAATACCTTCAATGCAGCAGCAACAACAACAACAACAAAAGGCAACAAAAACGTTAGAAAGTGCTCAGAAAAAATCTCAAAAAGTTTAGTTTTGCTCTCTGATCTCACTAAGTATGTTTAGAAAGATGCGATAAAGGTAACAACAGAAAAGACAAGTTAAAGATGATCAAGGTAATGAGCCACCCAATGAGGAAGAAGAGGAAGACAATTCATCAAGGGGACAAGAGGTTGACATTGATTTTGAACATATTTCAGGGGAAAATGATGAGATACCCTCGACTGAGAATGATGCATTAGCTAATATAAATGATGTGCCGCTTGAACCTCAAATTGTCACAAATAAGAGTACCTCTCTTTTAGGTCATTGTTATTATACTAAAAATAACATATTTCATTCTAGGTAATATTTTTTCTTTTTTTCATCTTCTCTCATTATAACTATAGGAAAAAAAAAGAAGCATCGAGGGCCAACTACTATGATAGAGGTGCATCGACGGAAACCTAATGAGCGTGAGGCTATCATCCTAAATACACATGGGCAACCTATTAGACCTACTAAAGGATGTGTCATCAAGTTTAAGAACTTCTTGGGAACAATTGCTAAATTTCCTCATTTATTACCTCTTAATTATGTTAGTTGGAAATATGTGTCTACAAAGAAGAAGATATGGGATTATATTCAGGTATGAAGTCTCTTTCATTCTTTTTAAAGTCATCATATATATTTTTTAAATAGCATGCTAATATATTTATGATATAGGTGAGATATGACATTCTTGATGGGGGGAAGGAATATATATTGGACTCTATAAATGCTTTATGACGTGTCTATAAATCAAGGGTGAAAAAGAGGCACTACACAGCATATACCACTGACGAAGAAAGATTGATGAATCGTCCGAAAAATATTCCATTCCAACATTTTCTAGAACTCGTAGAGTATTGGAAGTCCGAGTTGGCAAAGGTATCTACTAACATTACTGTAATAAATATAATTATTTAATAGTGTCTCTTAACCCCTATTTTATTATACCAAAAATGTTGTATAAGTTTGTACAATGAATGAGCTTTATAGGAAATAAGTTGCAACAATCAAAAGAGTCGTGGATTGCGAGTTGATGCACACACTATGGGTCCTTCCTCTTATGCATTATTCTGTCATGTAAGTATATATTTTCATAACAAATTGCATATTATGATTGTTTGTAAATCCTTTTAACTCCTTTGCAGCAACAACAAGACCCTCAAAAGCAGCCCCCTTCTCAAGCAAATGTTTACAAAGAATCTAAAAAAGAGTTCCTGGACGCAAGTACATGACAAACAAAGAGAGAACATTGGAAAATATTGTGAGTTTTATTTATTTTTTAGTGCACAAGTTGTAGAAATTGTTGAATATTTAAATACAATAAATCGATAGTAATCTTTTGTTATATATATCGAATAGGAAAAAATGGATATGCTCGAATCTAAAAATGCTAAAAATGGAGAACATTTCATTGATCCTTATTATGAAATTGTATCCAAAGATGAGCGTAATCATCGTTTGCATCTTTATGGAAGAAGTGTGACAAATTCTAAATTGAAGGACAAGGGAAAGGATAAAATGACTGCCTACATGTTTACTCTAGAATTCCTACAACACATCAAAGCAGAATTGATTCGTGAAGTGGCTCCAGATTTAGCATCCACAATCGTATCTCGGTTACAAGCTGCAAACCCAGGTGTGCAACTTCCAATTCCTGATCTTTTAGGTGATACAAGGGATACTTCTAGTGCTAATGATTGTCCATCTATTGACCAAGGACATGAACTCGTGAATGGGGTAAGTTCTTAGTTTATGCCTTTGTTCTCTTCTAGTGTTAATGATAGATGGATCTATCTCATATTGGGTAGTAGAAATAGGATTTTCTGAATTTCTGAAAAACTTCCGGATCCATAAAATATGAAATCTAAAAGCAAGTTAGCTATATTTGAAATTTGAAGATAAGTTTAGCTATCTTTAAAATTTACAATCCTAGGTATATATGAAATCTTAAAATATGAAGGCAAGTTAGCTATCTTTGAATATGAAAATCCTAGCTATCTCTAAACTCTAAATTATGAAGGCAATTAAATATCTGTCAATACAGTTGCTGAAAAACAGATTTCAGAAGTTGGGATGTTATTCTCTGTCCATTTGTTTTATCTCAAGGAAATGCCATCTTTGGGATGTTATTCTCTGTCCAATATATCTATTTTTTCTCAAGACAGTGCTTGATGTTCTAAAATGTGCACTCTATTCAAATGCTTGATAATGGCTTGTAGTATACTACCTCATCACACAACCATTCTTGGCTATGTGAAATCTTTTTTTTTTTGAAATTAGTTATGCCTTTTATGCACTTTCAGAATCTGAAAAAAATGATTTGCATATATTTGCAGGATGACGAGCAAGGACAATCTGAAGACTGACAATTATGTTTCTTGCTGATCAGTATAGTTGGCGGTGAATCTTTATTGACCTCGAAATGTTATTTTTTGTAAGCCTTGCATATATTTTGTAGATTTCATGTGGCTTATGGCAAAGCAATCCTATGCCATTTTGCTTATCATTACCCTAGATCCGATGATCAACTAACTAGTTAGAATGAATATTATACATGTAACAGTGCACAAGCCATAATCAATGCACTACATCTTTTGGATTTTTGTTGAATGAAAGTTTAATTTGTTATAATTTGTGCTTTATTATTTTTAGCTATCTTATTATATATATATATATATATAATGGGTTCCTAAATATCTATTGTAGCAAATTTTATTTAAAGGTAATACTTGAAGTAAAAGTAACATTATTCTTCAAATGTAACATTGTTATTTAGATGTAACATATTTGGTTAAAGGTAACAAATCATATTATGGTAACATTTACTTTGAAAATGTATCATTTCATGCAAATGTAATAGTTGTGGTATCAAATGTAACATTTAGTCTCAATAATCAAGTAGTGTTACAATAGCTAGTAAAAACGGTTACATTAGGTCAAATGCAACGGCCGCAAATGTAATCCATTAAAAGTGTTACCTTTTCCCCTAATGTAACATATTTAAGGTGTAATGTAATAACTTTTCGTGATACATTAGGGCTTGATATGTAGTAGTGCGTACACGGAAAACTCTACGGATCACCAGCGGACATCTTAGATTATGGACTTCGCAGATCCATCAAATGTCGATCGCACTTCCACAACGTCTTCGAGCACAACAAATCAACCACCATTCATGTGAAGCCTGCATCACAACAAGAATATCATATATAGCACACCAACGCGTATACCCACCTCCAAGTCAAACCATTTGGTAAACAACGATGCTCCTCCTCTTCTTTATCCCTAAGTTCAACTCACAAAACCCAAAATAATTTTTTTTTCTATAATAGAATCAATTATTCAAAATTCTCAATGCCAACCCATCAAACCCTACATAAAAAAAAATGCAACCGCTTACATACTTGGCAATTTAGTAGCGACGCTGCCTTCGATTCACCATTAGCCATTGCAGCGGTATTGATGCCATTCACTCTGAATTAGGGTTGTTATGTGAGCTGAACAGCTCGAGCTTGGCAGGGCTCAGCTAGAAAAAGCTTGACTCGGGATCATTCATATCTCTTAAACAAGCCAAGCTTAGCTTGAACAAGGTTTTAAGCTCAAATCGAGCTCAAGCCCGAGCTGAACAAGGTCGACGTCCCTGTCCATCTATCCAACTTCTTTTCTCTCCGACTCTCCGCGATGGCCAACTCTTCCCCCGTCTACATTCAATTGTTGTCGACTTTTCCTGACGGCCGACTCTTCTTTGACGAGGTTTGTACACCTGCCTCTCATTCAATTGATGCAGTGATGGGGTTTCAGTGTCATTGTAATTATCAATTTATCATGAAAAAATGGATCTTTCGAATTCTTTCTCTGCATCCTTTTTTTCATCTCTTCTTTCCGCATATCTTGTACTGCTCTGGACTTTGAATTCCTTGCCTTGTTTGAATCTTATGTCAATCTGGCATAAAATTTAGGATCAAGGCTAAGATTTGAAGGAGGACCCATTTTTTTGCTTTTGATTGAATTAATTATTCATATATATAATCCAATTTGGGAGTGTAACATGGTTCTAATTGTGTCTTTGGAACTATTTATTGGTGTTTAACAGTAAGAGTTAGGATTACTTCCTCCCTCGATCTATCATTTCTGCTCATGGATTGCAACCATAGAACTTGTATTTGGTTATGCATTGTTTAAGGGTTTCTTGCTTATTGTATTGTTGCTTCTGTAATTTTGCATTTAGGCTTTCAACTACGAACCGAGCTTGAACGAGCCTGAATGAGCCCAACTAACAAGCTCAAACGAGTCCAGGCTCGTTCATTCGGCTTGTTTGAGCCTTCACAAGCCAAGTTCGAGTTTACCCCTAGGCTCTCGAATCGAGCTTGAGCGTCAAAACAAGCTCGAATAATTTTTGGGCTCAAGCTCGACTCGGCTCGTTTCCCGTTTGAGCCAAGCTTGAACATGTCAAGCTCAGCTCATTTGGCTCGAATATCACCCCTACTCTGAATCCTTCTGTCATCGTCGGTGGCCCATTGTATAGCCTTGGTAGGCACCTCTCTCATGATTCGTTCGGGTCTCTCTCACCTTTGTTCAACCCCTCTTCGACCTCATATTCATGAAGATCAAATTAAAAAGCAACAGGATGAGAAGATAATCAAAATATTTTAAGAGAATGGGGTTAACTAACCCACATTCCCATCCGATTTGCAAAATTGCAAGACTAACCCAAAGTCTCCAAAAAGTACAAAAAAGGCGGCGAAGCTGTTCGTTTGTCAGGAGAAGCAGAGTCGCATTTCGTCGCGGAAAGCGACCATTTTGCTGCAGTGAAAAATGGATCTGGGCTCGGGCCGGAGCCCTTCCCTCTCTCCTTCCTTGGGCATTTGGCCCGGTTTGGTCTAAACCCGATTTGGGATTATTATATCTGTTAAATTGTTTATATATTATTTTAAAATGTGGTAAATTATAAATTAAAACTGATTTAATTATTTATTTATTTGGGCTAATTTATATAAGTATTTAATTAAGTTATTTACTTGGTGATTTGATTGTGTTGGTATTTTAAATAGAGAGTTCGAATTAGATATTTTGTTTGGAAATACTTCTTAAATATTGGAATTACTTTAAACCGAGTATGCCTGAATTATTTTAACATGGCAACTTGTTGAGAATGGTTTAACTGAGCTTAATGTTTTGAGAATGACTTTTGGGACGATCATATTTTAACGGACTTACCTATTGGACCCAATGGAGTTTGGACTATTTTAACTAAACTATTTGGTCATTGAATTGGACTTTAACTATATGACCTGAATTGTGAATGTGGCTTGATTGAGAATTTGACAGTTGTTTGGAAATTCAAAATGTCGGAATGTCGGGATTTATATGAGATACTGAACTGAGATGAGATGTTAAACTAAGATAATGAGAATGATATTTAGAATATGATGGAATATGAAAATGGGGTGTTTAACCTATCTTGTTTTTGTGAAGCTTTCGTGTGTGTTTATTTATGTTTAGTGTAATTTAGACTTTGACTTACATATGTTTATTCGTATCTTCTAGGTGATCTGTGACATGTTGGCTTATCTTCTTGCTGTTTTACTTTTGCTGTTCTGCTTCACCAGGTAAGTTCTCCAGGACTTAATCAAGTGATTGGACCTCATGCCTGATGTGTCATATAGTATGTAGGTGTTGCATCAGCATGTCGTGTAGTAGCATGCCTAGGGTTGCATTACTGAATGAGCATCCGTTTTTCTCTTTGCTTAAGGTAGAACGACCGTTAACTTGTGAGTCCTGGAGTCGTTTGCTAGGGTCATAGGACGCGTTCCTGATCGAGTCTTATATTATACCATGAGAAAGAAAGAAACATGAGCATGACATATGATATAAGACATGAGATATGATATATGACATGATATATGCTATAGAGCATCAAGCTCGACCGGCGCCTGTACTAACGAGAATGGGTGTAGGGGTAAGAGAGGGACATGTCACTTGGATTTCTATGTGGGATCCCATTTAATACGCTTTTTACATATATATAAACTATCAACATGTTTGTATGTTTAATATTTCGCTCTACATTAGATCATCCATTATTCAGGTATAGAGCATATTATATGTCCTCAGCAAGATCTTTTGGACCCGCATGAGTGGCTCGACCTTGACTTGTTGTATAGTTTCAGGTACCTGTTCCCTTGCTTGATTTCGTGTTGCTATGGCGGGGAATATTCGATGGCGTAGTTGGAGAGAGACTGACTATGGACTTCCACACTTTTGATACTTTATATTTTCCTTCGTATTTCGGTTTTGATCCAGCCCTGCGGTGTTAATTGTCACTTGTTTTGCGCAACTTAGAAATTATGACAGGTTCGGTGTGCAAACACCCGGTCCCTAATGGACCTATCACTGATTTAGGGTGCGAAATCCCTTCTTTTAAACCTAACACTTTATTTTGAAGCTTAACCCATACTTGAATTGCAAGATCCGAAGGAATGTATCCAATCCTTCAAAACGTAAACCGGGTTTTATAACTCGGGCCATTACATAATAATGCTCTAACCCAAAAATATCCTAAATTTTAGAGATATTTTACAAAGAAGGTGAAATATTTAGCACCTAATACAATATTACTGGAAACATTGCTCTAATATAAAAATTGTTCTCTATGATCTCCTGTGTTACTTCTTCCAAATGTCAACAAATAAGATTTACATTACTCTTTGTGTGTCATTTTCCACATACATGTCATCTTATCACTCTCTAGTTTTCTCGGTGTCATCTTCCAAATGGACAAGACAGGATCGAGATGGGACGGGATTTGTCCCTCTTAAAAAAAGATTAATAAATAATCCAATTAACTCCCAAAATAATAAGTAGAAAGGTGCAAATTAAAGTCTTACATAATAATCCCATTACAAAATATAGGCAGTAGCAAATTAAATTATTACATAAGACAATAGGCTTGCTTCCTGAGTTTCTCTAAGCGCTGCCAAGTTAGTGCCAACATGTTTTTAATGTTTCATTATTATTTTAAATTTAAAATTTTGAATTTAAATAAATATTAAGGTATAATATAAATATATTCTTATATGTTTTTATTAATTGTATATATATATATATTCATATGTACTCAGCCCTTAACGTGTATCATGTACACAAATCTGGACCGTTGATTAGTTGAGATGGAGGGTGGAGATTAATTAGCCCATTTGTGGTAGATTGCCTGCATAGATGATTATTCGATGAGTATAAATGATTATGCACTAGTATATGAAGGATTATTTAGTCGTATGAGTCTATTTAGTAGGTTAGTCATTATTCGATCGTATTGACGGATTATGTGATGGTAATTTTTAGGTAAAAGTTAGGGGTGTTTTCATGGTGCTAGCTATTAGAAAAATCTATCGATACCATCGCATAATCTGTCAATACGATCGAATAATTATTGTAACGCCATCGAATAATTAAGTTATACCTTTGAATAATAAAGCAATACCATCGCATAATCCGTCAATACGATCGAATAATGTAGTGAAACCATCGAATAATCAAAATGACTAACCTACTAAACAGACTCATACGACTGAATAATCCTTCATATACTAGTGCATAATCATCTATACTCGACTGAATAATCATCTATGCAGGAAATCAAACAAATGGGCTAATTAATCTCCACCCTCCATCTCAGCCAATCAACGGCCCAGATTTGTGTACATGATACACGTTAAGGGCTGAGTACACCGGAACTAACCTCTCTCCCTCTCTCTCTCTCTCTCTCTCTCTCTCTATATATATATATATATATATATATATAGAGGGTCGAGTTCAGGTGAGAAGGGGTGATAGGGTGAGAAGGAAAGAAGCGCTGTGATTGGCTGAAATCAGCGCCCGCCCACGCGCTTTTTTTTGCCCACTCACTTTTATTACGTTGATATCACGCGCCCCCTATAAAATTACGTTATTTTCTTCTGCTTTTTCTGTTTCTCTCCTTCCTTGTTCTCCAAGCTTCAAATCGGCGAATCTCTCTTCGAATTTTCGCATTCGATTCTCGTCATCAAATGTTCTCTCCACATGGCAGGATCATCGACGTCAATTGAAACACCAAATCTGCTCTCCAAATCACCAGATCTGATGCCTGAAACACAAAATCTCTGCTCCCCAGATCAAATTGAAAGCGAAGCCAATGAAATCCAAAGATCTGTTGCAATATTGCAGATGGAGAGAGGTAAAAATATTAATTTTGTTCTAATTGCTCTGTATTTTGTTAATTTTTGATATTATTACATATTTATGCAATTACAACGAATTCCACGAGTGAATCTATAAGTGCTGAACCAATTACTATTAACTATGTTGAACCACTTATGACAAATTGGTTATTACAGAATCTATATGTAGTGGTTGAGCCTATAACCTTGTATTGGTTCAGAGAAATTGATGAACCAATCTTTCTTAATTTGCTGAACCACTCTGTTTTATTGGTTCATAGAGAAACATAATTGATGCTGAACAAGTTCCTAATGTATGCTGAACCAGTTCCTAATACATCTGCTGAACCAATTATTATTATTACTAATAATTATACTGAACCAGTTCCTCTTGTATACTGAACCTCTTATTTTATAATGTTGAACACACTCAGTTATGTGCTCTAATCCATTTCCTTATATCCGTTGAACCAATTATTGTCATGTATACTGAACCAATTAATTTATTGTCATGTATGATGAATATAATTATTTTATTTATAAAAGTTCCCCTTATATGTTCTGAATCAATTACTAATAATTATGCTAAACCAAATATGATAGATTGGTGAATCTTATATCTGCTGAACCAATTATTATTATAATTCTGAACCAATCCCTCATGTATGCTGAACCAGTTCCTCATTTATCTGCTCAACCAATTATTACTAATAATTATACTGAACCATTTCTCTTGTATGTTGAACCCCTTATTATTATAATGTCTGTTTTCTTATAACACACTGTAATCTTTCTGTCAGATATTCCTACCCCAGCTGTCATCCCTGTATCAGCCATTGGTCCAACATCAAAGAACAGATTTGTCTTAGAGATATCACCAGGAGCTACAAAGTATTGGGTCCCGATATGTAATGAAGAGTTTAAACCTACTGTTGGGAAAATTTTTGATACAATTGGCGAAGGGTCAGAGATGTATGAGACATATGCTTCAATTTGTGGGTTTGACACACGCAACAACACGCTTTTACGAGCAGGGAGTGTGGTCAAGTTAAAGTACATTGTCTGCAACAGAGAGGGGGTAAAAAATGGAGCAAATTCAACAGGAAAAAAGAAAACAGTTTCGAACATATGTGGTTGTAAAACTAGAGTTGTATTAACAAGGACAATGGATGGCAAATATAAGGTGAAGGTGTTTGAAGAACGTCATACACATGAACTTCGGGATAAGTTTACAGGAAAGTATGCAAAATCTAACTTCAAGCTGGAAATGATGCATCGAAAATTTGTGTTGGATTGTGCTCAAACGAAAATTGGTGCTATTAAAGCTTACAAGCTCTATGAAACAATGATGGGTGGATTATCAGAGGCTCGTGCAACAGTTGCCTAATTCAAGAACTTCAAAAGGGAGTTGATGGCTTACATGAAAGATTTTGATGCTCAAATGTTGATCAACAGATTATCAACAAAGAAAGAGATTTGCTGCGCCTTTTATTTCAACTATGCTGTTGATAATGAAGACAGATTGACAATGATATTTTGGGTAGATCCAATATCAAGAAAATTTTTTTTGATATTTGGGGATGTTGTCATATTTGATTCTACGTACAGAACAAATAGGTATGTTTCTTTATCAGCTACAGAAAATTATTAATACTGAACACTAATGTTTAAATGTACTAAACCACTTCCTGGTATATATGCTGAACCAGATACAGTAAATTATTAATGCTGAACCATTATCACATTAGAAACTGACCCATTGATTAATGTATAAGCTGAACCATTTTCTGCTGGAATACTGAACAAATTATTATGTATGCTGAACCACTTATTAATATAATGCTGAACCACGCTAAAGTATGTATGCTGAACCAATTACCATAGGGTCATGATCTAGCTATATTTTTCTTGATGAATTACTAATTATTAAATATACTGAACCACTCCCTGATATATATGCTGAAACATTGCCCCCTATACTTGTATACATTGAACTGTCTTTTGCTGTACATTATTACCCATTAATTTTACAATTTTATACCACTATACTTATTATATTATCTAATATATTTTTCAGATATAATATGGTGTTTGCTCCATTCAGTAGGGTAGACAACCATAACAAATGTGTGACATTTGCAACAGGTTTGATTTTAAATGAAGATATAGCATCTTATTCAGGGATGTTTCAAAATTTTAAAGAAGCAATGGGTGCAGAACCAAGACTTTTGGTGACAGATCAAGATCCATCAATGAAGGCTGCTGCTAAGTCTATATTCTCCTCCACTGAGCACGGATATTGCATGTGGCACATTATGAGTAAGGTCCCAGAAAGAGTTGGCACCACTTTAAGCAAATGTTCAGCTTTTAGAAGAAGTTTAGATGCTGCCGTGTGGAATGATGAAATTGAACCGTTTGAGTTCGAGGAGATCTGGAAGTCAATTATTGAAGATTACCAATTAAAATAAAATGATTGGTTTAAAAATATCTTCAAAATCAGAGAGTCATGGATCCTCGCTTACAGTAAACATATACCACTAAGTCGAGTTGGAAGGACGACATCTGTTGCAGAATCCCAAAACAAGTTCTTTAAGCTGTATACAGATAGATTCTTCAGCTTAGTTGAGTTATTGATGCACTATGATACTGCCATTGATAGCCAAAGACACAATCAAACTCTATTGAACATTGCTGACCAGACAAAATCTCCTGATATGATGACTGATTTGGCTATAGAAAAATATTGTGCATCAATATTTACATTACATACATTCCGGAAAATACAGATGCAGTTGCAGGGGAAGTGTCGTGTTCTTAATGTTGAAGAAACAGAGGAAAAACATTTGTTTACTTTGAGAGATATTTCAGGTACCAAATCCTTCAAGGTTGAATACCACCCTAATAATCAATTCACAAAATGTAGTTGTGTGATGTTTATGAGAGAGGGTTTACCTTGTTGCCATGCTTTCCAAGTATTAAAAGACTTGGGCATTAGCAAACTAACTGAGAATTTGGTTTTACTAAGGTGGATAAAAGAAGCAGCATTATCTCCAATTTTCAAAATTGATGATGTTATTGTTCAGCAATGTGCACAGATTGATGCATGTAAGGTGTTAAGAAGTGAAATTCTTAGAAATGTCCATAACTGTCTTGGATTGATTGATCAAGATGAAGAGAATTTGAAGAAATTTAATGATTCAATAGAGACTTATATTGAGTCGTTGAATGAAGTGGCTATTGAAGGTAGCCAGGCACTTGATAAACAGAAATTAATGGAAGACTTTGTTGGTGTGAAGGTTCCAGATCAGATTGTAGTGCAGGACCCAGTAAAAGCAAGCAACAAAGGCAGTGGAAAGAGACTAAAAGGTGGAAAAGAAAAAGCAATAGAGAAGAAGAAGAAGACAACAAAACGATTGTGCAAGGAATGCAACAAATTAGCCTTCCATGACAGGAGAAACTGCAAAAAAATTCAAGTAGAGAAAAAAAAGATGGAAGAAATGAATAAAGCTTCTCGAAATATCTCATAGATAATTTTATTTTATATATTGTTATTGTTTTGAATAATTAGATTTTGTGAAACATTCTCTCAATATCAATGTTGACAGATTTATTTTTAATTAGATTTTCTGAACCATATCTATTATTGGTTCACCTGAAACACCAATCTGATGACTATTATTGGTTCATCTGAACGTCATCATCACTATAATCTCTCTTAATTTGCTGAACCATTATCTCATAATTGATGCTTAACAACCAGTTAACTTCCTCACATAATTGATGCTGAACCTATTTAAACTAGATTTTCTGAACCATATCAATTATCAGAGATAACTGAGTGTGGTTTAGACAGATAACTTGTAGTGGTTCAGCATATAACCTTGTATTGGTTCACAGAACTAATTTCTCCTAAATTTGCTGAACCACTCTCTTGTATTTGGTTCAGAGAGAAACATTATTGATGTTGAACCAGTTCTAAAATGTATCTTCATTTTGCGCAAATATACGTTTCTGTTGTGCTTTTATAATTTAGTGTTTTGCAATAATTACATTATGTAGTGTACGGGGTAAAATTATGTTTTTGCAGGCATATAAAATGTGTTGCAATTAAAACATAATAATAATTCAAACTGAATATGTAAAGAAAAGTTAATAGTCTTATACATGTAAAGACTGAATGTATTTTATATTATTATATTATTATATTTGAGTAAATAAATGTTTATTTTATTCAATCGGTAGAAATGTTTATATTATTTTATTATTAGATTTTAACGGATTTAATTCCGTTTATCTTGAAAATTTAATTGGAAACTGATTTAAATATGAATTGTCGAGTGTCGGGTTTTGTTTAGTGAGCGGAATTGGGATCGAGCGTCGAGATTCGATCGGGCGAGCGGGTTTTGAGCCTATTCCGCTTATTTAAATTGATATTGTGGAGACCTCTTTTATTCCCTATTTTCTTTTTCCTTTTCTTTACTCTCTCTCTCTCTCTCTCTCTCTCTCGGCGGTCCCCTGCCCTCACATCTGCAATCCACACATTTGTCTTCTTCTTTCAGCTAAGCCTAAATTGCACCCACCCTCAGAATTGGTCCCCTCCCCATCCCATTTCATTCAACAGACCCACAACACCACCTCACTTCCCTCTCCATCTCTCCATTCTTTTCCCCATTTTGAACACAACCCTCCCGGAAACACCAAACTGCCACCACCAGACTACCATCCCTCCACCACCTGGTCACCGTCACCTCCTCCCCACCTGACTCCGTCCCGGCCGAGCCGAGGCCAGGCCACAACCTCCATCCCTCCCTCTCTGTTTCAACGACAACCGAGCACCAGAGCCTCTTCCTGTCCAAGCAGTAGCGCCGCACCTCTGTTCCGGAGCCAAGGAGTCGAGCCCAGCAGTAGCTCCTCCGACGCTGAAAACGGAGCCTTCGAGCGAGCTCCGCCTCCGACAAGCCTCGTTCCTCCTCCATTTCCCCTGTTTCATTCCAAAATCTGGTAAAGCTTTGATTCCTTGCATTTCGCTTCAAAACACTATAAAAACCCACCTTTATTCTGTTTCCTTCCGTCCCAGATCGAGCTTGTTCGATTCCGACGAGGCTCGATTCAACCCCGACGAATCTCTTCTCCGGCGAACTTCGATCTCGGTGAGCCCATCTTTCCCTCTTCCTTTGTTTCATGTCGTGTGTGTGTGTGTCGTTGTCGTGCTGTCGGGTTGGGAGGGTCGGAGCTAGCGCCGCCGGCGAGCCCTTTTCTCTTCCTCCGCCGTTTTTCGGAAGTGCAGCACCGAGCCTTTTGGCTCTTCTGTTCTGTCGCTGGAATGAGGAAGAAGGAGGCTTGGCTTGCAGTTGGCCCTAATTTCCGGATCCTCCCTTTATCCTTCCTAGGTGGGCTCCTTATTTCTCTTTCGGATCCGGGTCATGGGCCTTTCCTTCTTTGTGTTGGGCTGCTGGGAATTTCTGGCATGTGGGTATTTTCCTTATTATTATTTCGGTTATATATATATATGTATATGTTATATGTTTTATTATTTTTTTTTCTGATTTTGGGAAAATGATTATATATATATATTTATATATTATGGAATTATTAATATTTCTATTTTAAAAGGTTTTAAAAGTAATATTAATTGATATGGAGTTATAAATATATTTATGGATTGTTTTGAGATTATATGGATAGTAAGTGTGAAATATTTGAATATTATTATAGTTTTGGAAATTGGTTATAATTGTAATATTCTGAAAATTAATCTTTATATATTGTTATTTGTTTTAAAATAATATTAATTGGATTATTGAATTGATGCATTTTATGAGGATTTAAACATGTGAGTTAGGAATTTTAAAGTGAATTGTTGGTTTTGAATTATAAATATGATTGCGAGCATAGGTTATTTTGATGATGTAATATTGGAATTTAATTATATAATGTTTGAAATAAAATGCTGGAATGATTTCTATAATGTGATTTGGAGAGAGAGTTGGTTTTAAAGTTAAATGTTTAATGTCGGAATTTGGCCAAGTATGATTTGAGAAATTATTTTGAACATGAGTTGACTTAAATTGGGATTTATGAGTTGAAATATGGTTGGTATGATTTTATCAAGGGGTTTGATTGAAAGAATGACTTTGGTCGATTTGATCGTATCGGAAAGATTTTTGGAAAACGGTTTCACTATCGGTCGGTTTTGAGGATGTTGAGAACTTGGGTTCGTGTGTATGAATGTTGGTCTGGTAGCTTATGGAAATGACTTGATGATAGGTGTGTATTGCTTTTGGATTGCTTTGGACTTGCATTTGGGCCCTTGCTTGTGTTATCTTGTTGTTCTGCATCAACAGGTAAGTATCCTACGGGACTTACTCAGTAACCTGGACCTCCTGCTTGATGTGTCATGTAATGTGTAGTTTTGTTGCATATTAAAGCATGCCATGTAGTATCATGCTAGGATTGCATTGAACTGAGCATGTGTTTACTTTGTGTGCTTTAATACAGAACGGCAGTTATCTGTGATAGTCCTAGAGTCTTTGCTAGGGTCATATGGTAGCCCAGCCCCATCGGGTGCCCTGAGTCTATCGAGTCGATATGAGCATGATATGATAGCCCAACACCATCGGGCAAGAGATGAGATGATTTGATGTGATATAATTAGCCCAGCACCATCGGGCATGAGCATGATTTATGATATGATGATGAGATATGATATGATATGATGATATCGTGGTGAGTGCACCACCACGAAGAGAGTGATATGCTATAGCCCGAACTGGCCAGTCTCTGCACTAACGGGAAGGGGTGCAGAGGTAGGAGAGGGTTATGCCACTTGGCATTGTCTTGGGCCCTTTACAATTCTTTTCTGCATATTATATATATACTAGGGGCATGATAGTGTGATTTAATTCTTGTACCGCATTAGTCATCTTTTATTTAGGCATAGGCATGTTATGTGGCCTCAGTGCGGTCAGAGGACCCGCATGCGATCACCAGGCCTGACTTCGTGGATAGTGTTAGGTACCGCTCTTGTTGCTCCATGCTTCTGTGACGGGGAAATCATTTGGCGAATCGAAGAATCCGGCTAATATATTCTAACTTGAACAATGAAAATCACCCACTTTGTTTTGGTTTTGACCCGGCTCTGCCGTGGCTTTTGTATCTAAACAGTACTTCCGCTTTACTTTCGTTTAAATTGTATTTCTGAGACTTCGACTGATTAGAGGTTTGAAACCTCGACCCGTACCTGAATTGCAACATCCGAACGAAGGTATCCGACCTTTGAAACGTATCCCGGATATTTATATCCGGGCCGTTACAATACAAACATTTTTAGTAGAAAACTTAATAACATAAAATTTACTAATGTTTCAAAATATAGTCTTATACAGACATTATAACTAAAAATTAAAAAGAGCTCTTCTTCTTCTTCTTCTTCTTAACGTTGCGCTATATCCCCAAGAAGTCACCAATCTTCTGCCTTCTTTTGTCTTCTTCATGGAAGACATCCCTGATGCAGTTGATTATGTTGCCTTGTACCTCTTCCATTTCTTACTCTAGTTGTTCTTTTTTTTCTTCCAACTACATATATTTTTAAATTTAAAAGTTAAATATTTTATTTAGATTAAAAACATATTCTGTAGAATATCTATAAATTTGTAACGGCCCAGAATTATAAATCCGTGTTACGTTTAGAGGGAAGAATTATCCCTCTGCCAGGTCTTGCAATCTAAGTACGAGCTGCTTATTTATCAACTTCAAGTTATAACCCTTTTTATGTCTTAAGAATTTAATGAAGAAAAATGGGATTTCAAACCCTCGAGACAATCAAAAGAGGTAAAACGAGAACCTGTCCTAATTCAACTAGTCAAAACTCAAAAGAGATAAAACGAGTTTAAATCAATATAAATACAACATGTTTCTAAATGACAAACATAACCAAAACATTTGTAAAGTCAAGCCAGAATAGGTGAAGTCTTCTTAATACTCTCGTCCCGTGAGAAAACCCCGCCATAGAAGCAATCAGCAAGCAAAGGGAGCGGGTACCTGAAACTATACCACAAGTCAAGGTCGAGCAACTCATGCGGGACCGGAAGTCCTCGCTGAGGTCATATAATACGCCTATACCAAGAATAAAGGATGACTAATGCAGTACAAGATTTAAATCACATAAGCATGCTTTGACAGTTATAATATGCGGAAAAACTATAAAGGGCCCAAAACAATGCCAAGTGGCATATCCCTCTCCAACCTCTGCACCCCTTCCTGTTAGTGCAGAGACTGGCTAGTTCGGTGCTATAGCATAGCAATTTCCTCGTGGTGGTGCACTCACCACGGCATCATCATATCATATCATATCATGTCATCTCATCTCTTACCCGATTGTGCTGGGCTAATCATATCATATCATCTCATGTCTTGCCCGATGGTGCTGGGCTAATCATATCATGCTCATATCGACTCGATAGACTCAGGGCACCCGATGGGGCTGGGCTACCCAATGACCCTAGCAAAGACTCTAGGACTATCACAGATAACGGCCGTTCTGTTTCAAACGCATAAAGAATAGGGATGCTCATTCATAAGTGCAAGTCCTAAACATGATACTACATGGCATGCTTTTATGCATATGCAACACCTACATACTATATAACACATCAGGCATGAGGTCCAATCACTTGAGCAAGCACCGGAGGACTTACATGGAGTCTTCACATCCAATTAGCCAGCAAACAAGCCACTCAGAGAATCATCCAATCACACTAGCAAGTAATAAGCAAGGAATAGCTCATCAATACATATTTAATCAATACACAAGCAGGTTTCCAAGTCTTCACAAGAGTAACTAATATTTTAATCAAGTAACCTCGCATTCATATCATAACCATCATTATCAATTAACCTTGTGCTCATTAAGTATAAAACTTATTTTAAAGCCTTTTCAAGATCATTACTCAAAATATCTTACTTCAAATCCTTTATGAATTCGATTATCACTAAAACAAGACAAGTTGTTAAATCATATCTCAAGGTATTGGCTACTAAACACATGATTGTAACCTAGTAAGATTTTTATCATTATCACAAAGATCTTATTATTATAGATATAACTTAAAGGATCATTATCCCTAGCCAAAAAGATTTAGTCAATAATATAATTCTATAAGGAAATAACAACCAACACTCATCTATACTCATGTTTAATAGCTAACTCAAATTATTAACCAATTTCTTAACTTAAAAAGCATAACAACAAGCTTACAAGTATAACAGCAAGCTTACAAGTATAACAAGTTCTCAAGGCATCTTTTATATCTTACATGCTTTACCAAGTCTTGACTAACTCTTAGAAGGCCTTGCTAATCAATTTCATTCAATAAACAACATCCAAATGAAATAGTCGTACTTTAAAGGTCGATTCCTATAAGGAGAGTCCTACGTCATTCCTCATCTTTCATATAACCATATACGCTTGAACATATCTCACTATTGTTATTTTACTTGCCAAGAACATTCCTCATATGACATTCAAATAAAACACTCACACTTGAAGGTATGTCTCTACAAGAAGAATCCTATCTCATTTTCCATTTTACCTATGGCTAACATAACTCTCAATAATATATAGATCTTAGTCAAACGAATTACCTAGCTAAAATATATATATATCAAGTTAAGCTACTTAATTCTATACCAAGGTAACAAGTGTTTCAATCGCTTCTAAATCAATTAAGTTTATATGAACCTCCCAAATGAAATTACGCTATAAATACCTAACTCACTAAAACTTAATCACAATTTATCTACCAATTACAAGCCAACTAAGATTATAGGCTTATTTGACCGAAATTAAACATTCAACCGACAAGTTTAACAAGCCAATTTGGTTTTAACTTTATAAACACCTTAGATTTATTCCGATCATTAAATAAAACACCCTTTAATTTATCTCTTCAATGGCAAAACTAGAACCAAAACCAGTAAATCTTCAAAATTGTAGTTCAACAACCCAATTAAGCTCAATGTCTACTAATCCAATCAGGCAAGGCACGTTCAAGATCAAGGAGGTATACCCCAAATCGCATCGATTCCTAGGCTCATTCAAGGGCTCTGGTTCGGAGGGCATGGGCTCGCGAGGTCGTCGGCGTCGAGCTGCAACAAAACTCCGACCCCGTCGGGATCGAGAAGAAGAGTGATGGAGGGAGCCCAACGTTGGCTCGACGCTCGGCCTAGGACGCACTGGTGGCTCATCGTCGTTGAAAGCAACCCGAATCGACCATCAATAGAGAGGGAGAGAGAGAGAGAAGCGGCGCAGTTCGAGCCCGAGATTTGGAGACGGGGTTTGTTGAGGCGGCAACGGAGCTTTGTAGGTCCGGGGAGGAGGGAGCTTCGTTCGCGGATAATGGTTGCCTGAAACAAGGCTTTCGGCGGGAGGTGGCGCTACTCTAACAGAAGGTCGTGAGTGTCGAGCCCGGAAGCAAGGCAGTGCTCCTCTTTGGCGACGGCGATTGAGCTAGAGAGAGTGAGAAGGAGCGAGGGAGATGTACAGCAGGGAGGAGGGATCCGAACAGTGGGAAGGAAGCCATGGGAGGAGAAGAGATTTGGAGATCTGAAATGAAAGTGAAGAAGAGGGCTGGGGCGGCTCTGATGAGGGTGATGAACAAGGGGAGCAAAGGGTAAACAGTGGGAGACGGCAGCTTAGATAGAAAAAGGGTATATATACCCTCAATTAGGTTAACCTAGAGAATTTACAAAAATAACCCGCTATTTCTGATTTTAAAAAAAAATATACCCCCATAAAATTATAGATTACAGCCTGATAAATTTTATTTAAATCAAAAGCACCACAATACCAACTTCTGCATTAATAAAATAAATAAATAATTTAATTTAATGAAAGTATGCTATATTTTATTTTTTTATATTTTCTATATATATATATATATATATATATATTTTAGGGGGGGGAATTCAAAATTTTCGAAATTCTCATGAATTTGAAATTAAAACACGATTTATAAATAATATTTTCAAAATTCCGGATCTTTACATCATCCACCTCTAAAAACAAGTCTCGTCCCCGAGACTAAAATCCTTTTTAAAAGCAACAAAATATTTTCAAACTCAAGTCAGCTCCTTCAATGTCAGTCAACCAGAGTTCAAGGATTTAAGAAGTAGTTTATCCACCTCTAAGGGCTAATCCCAGATTCCACTTCCTAAGTTCATTTCTCATGATCATTTTCAACATCAACTCAAGTATCGACATATTCAAAACATCATCATAGTAAGATTCATCATCACATCAGATTTCAACATTTCCAACGTCAAAATATCAACATATCAGGATTTACCATACTAACAATTCCCATTATTAGCATATCGTATAATCATTGAAATCTGCACGTTACTATCAACTAGAAAAGAACACAATCATCATACTCACGCATCACCACTAACTCGAAAGGGCACAATCAAGGTCATGAATTTAGGGTCATGTCCTAGCTAGGTTCAAATCATGCTTCAATCCTCAAATAAATTCGCGCCTCTCATCAATCTAAACGACCCGCTCTTGATCACAATATATAGGATTATGCAAGGATGACGCAAGGCCTAAGTTGTAACCGAAGGAAAGAGGCAACACCATCTGATTTCAAAGTAGCACGATCTAATTAAGGACAAATGACTGACCCTTGACACGAAGAGAGACTCGGATCGTATCCGGTAAGACTGAACACGAGATTTTCGCCGATGCCCATGAGAAATCCTTAAGGTTATGATCGTATCACTCAGATCATCACGAAACACATCATGTCATAAAACACGGAACGTGGTAATCTTGCACACTAACATGAACCTATCTCAGGAGGCAACGATGATACGATCCTATCACTAGTGTCATATCATGGGGTAAAGTACAAGATAAATAACCTATCATCATGAGAGCAATATTGATATACATACTATCCTCAAGTCAAATCATCACTAATAGGGAATATCACATATGTAATGACCAGGAATGCTATTAAAGTACAACATCCATACATACATAAGATAGATTTAACAATTTGTCACCCGAATATGAATAAATATATTTAGTACGTGCTTGAGGGAATCCTATATGCTACTATAGTGTAAGAAGCTAACCAAAACATGTTAGAAATAGTATGAACATGTCTCAAGAGTCACAAAAGAAACATCATATAGTTTATTAGAAAGACAAGGGCAAGTGTGTGCTTTATGCAATTGTGTCACCAAGGCGTACATCAATATAAATTTCATACCATCATAACCTCAACATGGGAGATAGTATAGCATCCACAATCTTTAAGCAAAATGTGGTGCATATACATGCAAATGCAATCAAAGGGGTGGTCCTGCGAGCATACGAGGCTCAAAACTATTAACGGATAACGAGTATAGAAACACATCATGTGTCAAGTAAAAGTAAGCATGTGCAACATTATGGCCTATGCATGGCTTCTATCCGGATAAAATAGAGTATGATGGTGTCAAAAGGTAACAAGATAGCCCTAATGATGATATTCAAAATTTGTAAGCAATCATAATCTCATAAAATCATGTAACAAGGGTAAATATGCAGGATAGGTATACTATCAAAACCCTATTACATAAGTGACCATACAAATAATGTAAATAGTGCAAAGAATCAAATACCACATCAGGGATGTGAAATTTCTACATATGATCGGCGACACATGACGATGGGTAAATGCACGAAATCATACTTTAACAACTAACAAGATGATGCATAATGAGTCGGACTAATCATCTCATAGGAGTGATCATATAAGTAATATAAAGAGTGCAATAAATCATGTAAGCATATTCTCAAATACTAAATAACCAAATAGTATTTAGTAACATGGCAAGTGTAAGCATACAGAGGTATGGTCTAACCACTAACATGGCGATTCACATCCAGACAAAACAACTATATAATCACACAACATGAATATAGGTGAAGTGTAATCGAGCACGATGTAAATCTAAAACGATGGGGACTAAGCATGGGTATATAGAGTATAATGACATAGATATGCATACCAACTAAGATACAGATGGGAAAGGCATGGGCCGAGCTATCACGAGTCATGTAGTAATAGTAATCAATCACTTAGGGCATAAAACTCAGTAATCATTTCTTCGAAAGTAGAGATCATATGAGGGGTACTCGTAGCACACAACACAGTAGGAGGGCACATATGTAGCATGTAACAACATACATGAAAACAGCACATAGTAGGCCGAAATGATCATGCGAAGATCTAACAGGGGCATGAGAGATGTATGAGAGGAAGTAACGTGTCCACGATACAGTAGCGACTATCTCAAGTTACACAAACGTTAGGATGTACATATACATGTCAACAAGGCATGAATATTACAAGTAACAAATTGTAATTTCACATCACGTCATGAATGTTCAAGTGTGGCTACCATCAAAATCAAGTAATAGTTTTCGAGTATGTCATACCACAAGAGAATAACATGTGGTATATATCTAGAGATCATTTCATAAATTTATATAGCTATCGTGGTGGGTGATCATGCGATGTGTAAGATCCTTAAAGCATGACAATTGTAGAGTTATAGTACGAGTTAAGAACAGACAACTATGAGAGGTACATAGGTGAGCAAGACGTTAACCACATAAGACATAAATTCATAATGTAGTTAAATCAATGACATTTAACAAGTGTAAGCACACGAAGATCAAAGAAGCACGCAACGAGGAGATGCAAGCGGCAACATGGAAGGACGAAAAGATTATCCTGAGTCTATGATGAAGAGAAACAACCAATAATATGGAGAATAAAGTCATGTAATCCACAAGTCATGTATAGTATATGACGCTAGTGTCACCAGATGAACCACGGTTTCATAAGCATATGATATATATATGTATAGGGGCTAATATGGCATGCATCAAAAGTCAAACCAATCATATAACAAGGTGAGGGAAACACAAAAAAAAAGAGTACTATAAAAGGTAATACGATCATAAGATGAATCAAGTGCAATAGGATAGATATACATATCAACGTAGATCCAAATAGAACAAGTATATCACACAATAACACATCCAAACATGGGAACGCAACAAGACTACCATCATAACCTAATAGAAGTTTCTCAGGGCAGCATCGACTCATCCCTATTGACGCCATAACCCATTCTGAAAGGAAGCCTAATTGTTTCTTAGGAAGACAATAAACTTTTGGGTGAACATCAACCATAAGGAAGACCTTCAAACGAACTTCCCCGAATGAACAAAGATTTCAAAAGATCTCTCCGTATAAAAGAGGATATCCAACAGATTTCTAAGAATCATTCATCAAGACCCCTTTTTGGTATTGTACTCCCTCAAGACAATCAACACTCTAACTTATATACCAGTTTGCAACAAGTTAGACTCATAAGGTTTTGGAATATAGGTGACCAACATAGAAGGAATTTAGAGGAAACCAGAGCGGCAATGCAAGAGAAGAGTGTTGAAGGGAGATAAGGAGTTATTATGGCAATCTATCGAGGTTCTCAAAGATCGCAAATAAAACTTCACCAAGAATTCAAAGAAGTCAAACAATAGGTCAACTTGTTATCTTAACGAATCTCACCATTAACAAGTTAGCTTGAATATAGAGTCTCTTCCCTTCGAGTGGAGGAAACCCTTTAATCAAGATTTAAAGTCTACGTTGTAGAGATCATTCTTGTCTTCATTACTAAGCAAGTTACATCTATTCATCATTTCAACCCATAAGGCCAAGTTGTACAAGTCTCTTTCCCTAACCAAATAAACAAGCAAGAATTTATCTTATTGGAATAAGAGACAGGTAAGTTATCAATTATACAAGTCAGACAATTATAGGATGACAAGTAACCACATAGGCAATACATCATAGTTAACCATCATCGTTCATAAAAAACAAGATAGAGGTGCATGGCATAACTTCACAAAATCTCATAAAGTCACAACATATGAACGATAACACGTCAAGGGTAGGAGGGACAATGTCATACCAATCATATAAATCCTATTTTATGAATATGCAATTCATGTATATTCATTAATTCACATGCATTTTAGTCGAGTTGTACACACATGATCCTCTTTTGAACAATTTCGCATAAGAGAGCAATATCATTAGAATTCATCATCTAAAATATCCCTAAATAGATCATAGAACAATATCATGCCAAAACATCTCAAGTAAGCACATAAGCGATGCATTTTGTGATACCTACAAGTATTCCATAGGTGTCCCTATGAAATACTTGTACAAGTATCACAAATTTGTTACAATGTTCTCACTAGATTCGATATCCCTAAATATATCGTAGAACAATATCATGCCAAAACATCCCAAGTAAGCACATAAACGATGCATTTTGTGATACCTACAAGTATTCCATAGGCGTCCCTATGAAATACTTGTACAAGTATCACAAAATTGTTACAATGTTCTCACTAGATTCGACCAAGTACTTTACAAGCGTCCTTGTAAAATACTTGTGTCGACTTTGTGAAAACATCATCGCTAAGCAAGAATCAGCAATTTATATCAAGAATCTGAATTTCATAAGTATTTCATATCAACTCAACTAGGAAGTCATATAGTCAGAATAACATGACTCTCAAATCAACAACCATAATTCATCAGTTCTCAAACCATAAGCTTTTCCATCAACTAGAGTAACGTTCTCACGCATGAGCTCATAAGCTTTCAACAAACCAGAACGAAACATCAGCCATAATCATGTAAATCCTCATAATCTCATCTCATGTCCTCATCAAACCAAGGCCAAAAGGCACCAACAATTTCCATCATAAGTGATATACATAGCAACCAAGTATGTATAAATCAAACGCATCAAGAATGGCAACAATTGTCCAATCCAAGTCGTCAAGTACCATACATTATATGCGCATAACAAGATCAAAGCATGTTATAATAATTACGTCAAATGTCATAACAAGGGAAACTCATATAAACAAATGTCATACCAAGTCATCAAGAATAACACACATGAATCACCAAACTTCTTCCCCAAATTTACTTATCTCTAAAATCAAATTTACGAATTACCCAAGCAAGGTTCTAAATATGTCCTCCATGCCCATCCATAAAGTATAAAGCTAATGGTCTCTACCAATCCCAATCTATATCCGTAAGGGATAGCTATCGCCACGACTACCCGGTCAAGTCCCGATTCTCACTTCTCAATGTGGTTATCTTACTTATCCATATTAAATTTGTTTTGCCCCTTCAAAACATTCAAAACACGTGAAAACCTTTGGGCCATTTTATTTTCAAAACTCAAAATCACCAATTGCTTTAGAACTCATTTGTAATCGGATTGCACAACCTGGCTCTGATACCAACTTTTAACGGCCCAGAATTATAAATTCGGGTTACGTTTAGAGGGAAGAATTATCCCTCTGCCAGGTCTTGCAATCTAAGTAAGAGCTGCTTATTTATCAACTTCAAGTTATAATCCTGTTTATGTCTTAAGAATTTAATGAAGAAAAATGGGATTTCAAACCCTCGAGACTGTCAAAAGAGATAAAACGAGAACCTGTCCTAATTCAACTAGTCAAAACTCAAAAGAGATAAAACGAGTTTAAATCAATATAAATACAACATGTTTCTAAATGACAAACATAACCAAAACATTTGTAAAGTCAAGCCAGAATAGGTGAAGTCTTCTTAATACTCTCGTCCCGTGAGAAAACCCCGCCATAGAAGCAATCAGCAAGCAAAGGGAGCGGGTACCTGAAACTATACCACAAGTGAAGGTCGAGCAACTCATGCGGGACCGGAAGTCCTCGCTGAGGTCATATAATACGCCTATACCTAGAATAAAGGATGACTAATGCAGTACAAGATTTAAATCACATAAGCATGCTTTGACAGTTATAATATGCGGAAAAACTGTAAAGGGCCCAAAACAATGCCAAGTGGCATATCCCTCTCCTACCTCTGCACCCCTTCCCGTTAGTGCAGAGACTGGCCAGTTCGGTGCTATAGCATAGCAATTTCCTCATGGTGGTGCACTCACCACGGCATCATCATATCATATCATATCATGTCATCTCATCTCTTGCCCGATGGTGCTGGGCTAATCATATCATATCATCTCATTTCTTGCCCGATGGTGCTGGGCTAATCATATCATGCTCATATCGACTCGATAGACTAAGGGCACCCGATGGGGCTGGGCTACCCTATGACCCTAGCAAAGACTCTAGGACTATCACAGATAACGGCCGTTCTGTTTCAAACGCATAAAGAATAGGGATGCTCATTCATAAGTGCAAATCCTAAACATGATACTACATGGCATGCTTTTATGCATATGCAACACCTACATACTATATAACACATCAGGCATGAGGTCCAATCACTTGAGCAAGCCCCGGAGGACATACCTGGAGTCTTCACATCCAATTAGCCAGCAAACAAGCCACTCAGAGAATCATCCAATCACACTAGCAAGTAATAAGCAAGGAATAGCTCGTCAATACATATTTAATCAATACACAAGCAGGTTTCCAAGTCTTCACAAGAGTAACTAATATTTTAATCAAGTAACCTCGCATTCATATCATAACCATTATTCTCAATTAACCTTGTGCTCATCAAGTATAAAACCTATTTTAAAGCCTTGTCAAGATCATTACTCAAAATATCTTACTTCAAATCAAGCTCAATATTTCCATAACCATCTTCTCAAGTATCATATACTCATCCATATTTAAAGATTAAGCCATGATAATTCAACATTTCTAAAAATCCTTTATGAATTCGATTATCACTAAAACAATCAACGAAAACTCGAAGTCAACGCAAGTAAGAATTTAAAACACAAACAAGTCCTCAAGATACGTCTCTTTATCTAGGATCTCAACCTTACTTATCAAGACAAGTTGTTAAATCATATCTCAAGGTATTGGCTACTAAACACATGATTGTAACCTAGTAAGATTTTTATCATTATCACAAAGATCTTATTATTATAGATATAACTTAAATGATCATTATCCCTAGCCAAAAAGATTTAGTCAATAATATACTTCTATAAGCAAATAACAACCAACACTCATCTATACTCATGTTTAATAGCTAACTCAAATTATTAACCAATTTCTTAACTTAAAAAGCATAACAACAAGCTTACAAGTACAACATCAAGTTTAGAAGTATAACAAGTTCTCAAGGCATCTTTTATATCTTACATGCTTAACCAAGTCTCGACTAACTCTTAGAAGGCCTTGCTAATCAATTTCATTCAATAAACAACATCCAAATGAAATAGTCGTACTTTAAAGGTCGATTCCTATAAGGAGAGTCCTACATCATTCCTCATCTTTCATATAACCATATACGCTTGAACATATCTCACTATTGTTATTTTACTCGCCAAGAACATTCCTCATATGACATTCAAATAAAACACTCACACTTGAAGGTATGTCTCTACAAGAAGAATCCTATCTCATTTTCCATTTTACCTATGGCTAACATAACTCTCAATTATATATAGATCTTAGTCAAACGAATTACCTAGCTAAAATATATATATATATATCAAGTTAAGTACTTAATTCTATACCAAGGTAACAAGTGTTTCAATCGCTTCTAAACCAATTAAGTTTATATGAACCTCCCAAATGAAATTACGCTATAAATACCTAACGCACTAAAACTTAATCACAATTTATATACCAATTACAAGCCAACTAAGATTATAGGCTTATTTGACCGAAACAAAACATTCAACCGACAAGTTTAACAAGCCAATTTGGTTTTAACTTTATAAACACCTTAGATTTATTCCGATCATTAAATAAAACATCCTTTAATTTCTCTCTTCAATGCCAAAACTAGAACCAAAACCAGTAAATCTTCAAAATTGTAGTTCAACAACCCAACTAAGCTCAATGTCTACTAATCCAATCAGGCAAGGCAGGTTCAAGATCAAGGAGGTATACCCCAAATCGCATCGATTCTTAGGCTCATTCAAGGGCTCTGGATCGGAGGGCATGGGCTCGCGAGGTCGTCGGCGTCAGGCTGCAACAGAACTCCGACCCCGTCGGGATCGAGAAGAAGAGTGATGGAGGGAGCCCAACGTAGGCCCGACGCTCGGCTTAGGACGCGCTGGTGGCTCATCGTCGTTGAAAGCAACCTGAACCGGCCGTCGATAGAGAGGGAGACAGAGAGAAGCGGCGCAGTTCGAGCTCGAGATTTGGAGACGGGGTTGGTTGAGGCGGCAACGGAGCTCTATAGGTCCAGGGAGGAGGGATCTTCGTTCGCGGATAATGGCTGCCTGAAACAAGGCTTTCGGCGGGAGGTGGCGCTGCTCTAACAGAAGGTCGTGAGTGTCGAGCCCGGAAGCGAGGCAGTGCTCCTCTTTGGCGACGACGATTGAGCTAGAGAGAGTGAGAAGGAGCGAGGGAGGTGGACAGAAGGGAGGAGGGATCCGAACAGTGGGAAGGAAGCCATGGGAGGAGAAGAGATTTGGAGATCTGAAATGAAAGTGAAGAAGAGGGCTGGGGCGGCTCTGATGAGGGTGATGAACAAGGAGAGCAAAGGGTGAACAGTGGGAGACGGCAGCTTGGATAGAAAAAGGGTATATATACCCTCAATTACGTTAACCTAGAGAATTTACAAAAATAACCCGCTATTTCTGATTTTAAAAAAAAATATACCCCCATAAAATTATAGATTACGGCCTGATAAGTTTTATTTAAATCAAAAGCACCACAATACCAACTTCTGCATTAATAAAATATACCCCCATAAAATTATAGATTATTTATTTTTTTATATTTTCTATATATATATATTTTTTGGGGGTGGGGGGATTCAAAATTTTCGAAATTCTCAAGAATTTGAAATTAAAACACGATTCATAAATAATATTTTCAAAATTCCGGATCTTTACAAAATTACCGTCCATAGAAGTTGCTGATCATCTTCTCTAGTTGCCTCTGAGATCTTGTATGCATTTGCATTTAACTGCCTTCTGATTGTAGAGGAGTATTCTTGATGGAACTCAGCGGCTTCCATCCGATCCCTCCTAATACTTGTTGTGTTCGTTTCACATGCCTCTTCTAAAAGAGGGATGTGATAACCTGGGTATAGGATCTCGTCCATGTAACGGCCCAAATATAAATATTCGGGTTACGTTTCGAAGGATTGGATACCTTCGTTCGGATCTTGCAATTCGAGTACGGGTTGAGTTTCAAAACAAAGTGTTAATGCTAAAAGAAGGGATTTAGTACCCTAAATTCGCGATAGGTCCATTAGGAATCATAACCTGTCCTACTTCTAAGTCGTATAAAACAAGTTTCGTCAAAAGCAACAAACACAATTTAATACATAGTTACCACGACAGAGCTGATGTACATATTTTCACCTTCTTTATTGCATCTTTTGACTTCGTATTTCATTCGATCTCCAAAGAAAAAGTTCAAAAGAATATAAACTTGTGTAAGAATGGGCTAAAATGCAAGAAATAAGGGTCTGCACAAGTTTTGAGCTAACCATGCAGGAATTCGAGCGAAAACGGAGTCAAAACGAAGAAGCCAAGTGAAGCTGAGAAGAGGTAGATATCGACCTTAGACCCAGATATCGACCCCCAGTGTCGATATCGACCCCCATATCGACCTCAACATAGAAATCGACCAGAGCTGAACAAGTCGAGCAGGAACAGAGACCTCGATATCGACCTCTGGTGTCGATATCGACCCCTTATCTCGACAGAAGATAGACTCGATTTCGAATGCGAATTGGCACTATATCTTCAAGGAGGCACGGGATTATCTCATACTTTCAAAGATAGAGGACAGCTGAAGTTTTATTCATCTTTTACCTTTAAGTTATTTAAGTTTTATCAAAATAAAAGACCTATCCTAATTGTTCGGATAGAGTTATTAGTTTAGATAGGAGTTACAATCCTTGGATAGCGAGGATTAGTAGCCTATAAATAAAGCCTTAGGGCTGATTTGTTAGATCATCTTTCAATAATCTTTCATACAATCAATTAACAAAGACAATAGACAATAGAGTTAGAGTTAGAGAGAAGTTTTAGGGTTTGACGTTTGCGAAAGTTGAGGTTAAGTTGTAAAGCTTCGAAGTTTAGTTTAATGCAAGTTTCTTCCTTTCAATTGATGATGAATCCCATGATGAGAAGCGAGTAGTTCCCCAAAGCTCTTAGGGTCGGGGTGAGCCCGACGTTAGCCATGCGCGCTTGAGGTAAGTATTTGATGTTGATATCGTTGTGTCTATCTCTCCTCATACGATTCTATGTTTAGTCCTAATCGAAAGAAAAGGGATTCATGCTAACAACTTGAGTTATAAACATAAAATTGGTAGAGACAATTAGGTTTATTTGAAAGAGTAATCCTAAGAGTTGGTGTACGGCGAAAGCTTGTCCCTCGGGAGAAATAGCGCAATTGTCCGTCTTATTTATCTCATCGCATGCATTGGTTAACGTTGTGGTAAACCCTAATCCTAGGAGTTGTTTTTTACATATTTTATACACATAAAAACCCATTGTTTTATTTCTATTCATTGCTTCTCTTTTCATCCTTAATTCTTCGGCCTTTTCTTTGCCGACAAAGAACTAACCCACTGCAGGTAGACATCGATATCGACCCCAGACGTCGATATCGACCACTGAGTTTGTTGACGGTTTTCTGAGTCGACGACGAACATCGCTGCAGAGTTTTGCCGAGCATCGATATCGACACCAGACATCGATATCGACCCTTCTGTATCGACTGGCAGACTTCTGAGCCAGTCGATTTCGTGAACTAACCTCGATATCGACCCCCACCAGTCGATATCGACTACAGTTTTTGTTTTTACAGGTTTTCTGTTGCAGAGGACATCGACAGCCAAGGTCGACATCGAGGTCTGACATTGAGATCGAGGCTTTTGGTCGAACATAAAGGACGTGTCTTCAACGCTAATAGGATCCCGCTGACTCGCTTCCTCGTGGATCGATCCTGACTACCCTCCCACTACAACGGGAGGAAGTCTTGTAATTATTTGCTTAGGCCAGGAGTTGGATTACATTTATTACATCTTTATTATTTGTAATTACTTGACATATCAAGCCTCCTACAACAACAAATTGGCGCCGTTGCCGGGGAAGCAATCAATCGCGCCCTAGTAGTCTATCTCACGTCTTTTTCTAGTTTGGTCTTGCAGGTGTATGCGACGTGCTGATCGCCCACCTGAATTTGAAGGAGTAGATGACCCTGAGCGTTATTTCCATCTAAGGGCCCAAGCTCAAAGAATCATGGCGGAAAACGCGAACCAAGCAGAACTTATTGAACAACTAAGGAAGCAGGTTGAGGACTTAACGACTAGAGAGGCGGCACTTAAGGAGCGTGCGGATAGGGAGGAGGAAGGCCGGAGGAAAATAGAAGCCCAAATCAATGCCCTCCCTAGGAATGCCAAGCAATATATGCACCCCGCTCTCACAGTGCCTGAATCGGCAATTCTTATCCCTGCCTCTAATTTCGAAATTAAACCTAACTTCCTGACTGAAATAAGAAGGCATCAATATGAAGGAAAACCTAACGAGTGCCCTATGGCACATATATCAACCTTCTTAGACCTTTGTGATACTATTGCTGATGGACGAAGTCTTGAATATGTCCAACTAAAAGCCTTTCGATGGTCTCTTACAGGTAAAGCATTGCAGTGGTTGGAGAGTTTAGCCCCAAGATCGCTCCGCACCTGGAATGAAGTCAAGGACGCGTTCCTCAACAAGTTCTTCCCTCCTTCTAAGACGGCGTTGATCCGATAGAAAATCACGGCTTTCAAACAAAAGCCTGGTGAGGCTTTGGCGACTGTTTGGGAAAGGTTCAAGGACCTTCTACGATCATGCCCGACGCATGGCCAACCACCATATGTAATTCAGGAGATCATTTACAATGCTCTTGACGCTGCAACAAAAGAAAGGATCAACACCTACACCGCTTATGGCTACCTTGAACTCGCCCCACAAGAGGCTTGGGAGACCATAGAGAGGTTGGTGGAGTTTGACAACACATATGGGACTCCTGAGGCTTCCGACACATCATCATCATCGAGGCCTGCCCCATCTATGCCCTTATATGAACCCTCCAATGTAATCGATCCGGACGTGAAGGAGCAATTCCATAAACATCAACTTAGAAAGCTCCAAAAGCAAGTGAGGTTCCTTTCAGCGAACCAAGATTGCATCGAATGCGGATCGCAGTGGCACACCACCATCGAATGCCCACATGCCGAACAAGTACACCTAGCGGAGACTCACCAAGAGGCGCGCTACATGAGGGGTCCCAACAACCAATATTGGGGAGACCAAAGGTTCCATCAACCACAAAGGAACCCGGTTAACCCTAGGGACCCTCCGCCTTATAGAGCTCCTGGGCACTCGGAGAGAGACCAAAAGAAGGATGATCTTCAACTTGTGTTGGACGAAATCAGGCGGAATCAGGCTAAGAATGATCAATCCAACAATGCTATCCATTCTCAACTCAATCACCTTACCACAAGGATTGGGGAGATGGATATTTGGAAGAAGAACGTAGAGACCCAACTGGGTCAATTGGCGGCACAAATCCCTAGGCCGTCCGGAACACTCCCTGGGCAACCCACCACAAATCCTAAGGGACAATCTGGGACGGGCCATGTCACAGCAATACAATTAAGGAGTGGCACCAAAGTACAAAAGCCACGGACGAAAACGGAGGAGAAAGCAGCAGACCCAGTCGACGTCGACAGACCAGTCGATGTCGACCCAGAGGTCGAAATCGACCCCCATGTCGACCCCCTGATCGACGTCGATGACACTGCAGAGCCATCAGAGCCACAACAGAGGTCGAAATCGACCCTACCAGTCGATATCGACCCAACTCCAGTCGACATCGATGTTCAGCAGGCCCCTCCGACCTCCGTTTTGGCCCCTACTCCAAAGAAGACGTTGCCATTCCCTTCCAAAGCATTGGAGGATCCCACCAAAGGTAAGTTTAGGCGCTTCATAAAGATACTTCAAGGACTCAACATCACTATCCCTCTAACAGAAGCCCTAAGCGAGATGCCTGCCTATGTGCGATTCCTCAAAGACATCCTGAGCAAGAAGAGATCAATGGCAGAGATCGCAGAGGAGTGCTCAAAGATGGACTTCCCTGAGAAGAAAAGTGATCCAGGGAAGTTTGCAATCACCGTGGGACTTGGCCAACATCGTTATAAAGCCCTATGTGACCTAGGGGCAAGTGTAAGTCTCATAACCTGTCCTACTTCTAAGTCGTATAAAACAAGTTTCGTCAAAAGCAACAAACACAATTTAATACATAGTTACCACGACAGAGCTGATGTACATATTTTCACCTTCTTTATTGCATCTTTTGACTTTGTATTTCATTCGATCTCCAAAGAAAAAGTTCAAAAGAATATAAACTTGTGTAAGAATGGGCTAAAATGCAAGAAATAAGGGTCTGCACAAGTTTTGAGCTAACCATGCAGGAATTCGAGCGAAAACGGAGTCAAAACGAAGAAGCCAAGTGAAGCTGAGAAGAGGTAGATATCGACCTTAGACCCAGATATCGACCCCCAGTGTCGATATCGACCCCCATATCGACCTCAACATAGAAATCGACCAGAGCTGAACAAGTCGAGCAGGAACAGAGACCTCGATATCGACCTTTGGTGTCGATATCGACCCCTTATCTCGACAGAAGATAGACTCGATTTCGAATGCGAATTGGCACTATATCTTCAAGGAGGCACGGGATTATCTCATACTTTCAAAGATAGAGGACAGCTGAAGTTTTATTCATCTTTTACCTTTAAGTTATTTAAGTTTTATCAAAATAAAAGACCTATCCTAATTGTTCGGATAGAGTTATTAGTTTAGATAGGAGTTACAATCCTTGGATAGCGAGGATTAGTAGCCTATAAATAAAGCCTTAGGGCTGATTTGTTAGATCATCTTTCAATAATCTTTCATACAATCAATTAACAAAGACAATAGACAATAGAGTTAGAGTTAGAGAGAAGTTTTAGGGTTTGACGTTTGCGAAAGTTGAGGTTAAGTTGTAAAGCTTCGAAGTTTAGTTTAATGCAAGTTTCTTCCTTTTAATTGATGATGAATCCCATGATGAGAAGCGAGTAGTTCCCCAAAGCTCTTAGGGTCGGGGTGAGCCCGACGTTAGCCATGCGCGCTTGAGGTAAGTATTTGATGTTGATATCGTTGTGTCTATCTCTCCTCCTACGATTCTATGTTTAGTCCTAATCGAAAGAAAGGGATTCATGCTAACAACTTGAGTTATAAACATAAAATTGGTAGAGACAATTAGGTTTATTTGAAAGAGTAATCCTAAGAGTTGGTGTACGGCGAAAGCTTGTCCCTCGGGAGAAATAGCACAATTGTCCGTCTTATTTATCTCATCGCATGCATTGGTTAACGTTGTGGTAAACCCTAATCCTAGGAGTTGTTTTTTACATATTTTATACACATAAAAACCCACTGTTTTATTTCTATTCATTGCTTCTCTTTTCATCCTTAATTCTTCGGCCTTTCCTTTGCCGACAAAGAACTAACCCATTGCAGGTAGACATCGATATCGACCCCAGACGTCGATATCGACCACTGAGTTCGTTGACGGTTTTCTGAGTCGACGACGAACATCGCTGCAGAGTTTTGCCGAGCATCGATATCGACACCAGACATCGATATCGACCTTTCTGTATCGACTGGCAGACTTCTGAGCCAGTCGATTTCGTGAACTAACATCGATATCGACCCCCACCAGTCGATATCGACTACAGTTTTTGTTTCTGCAGGTTTTCTGTTGCAGAGGACATCGACAGCCAAGGTCGACATCGAGGTCTGACATCGAGATCGAGGCTTTTGGTCGAACATAAAGGACGTGTCTTCAACGCAACTAGGATCCCGCTGACTCGCTTCCTCGTGGATCGAACCTGATTCCCTACTACTATAGCGGGGAGTCTTGAATTTATTTGAAGAGGCTAAGAGTTGTATTGGTTTATATTTTATTATATATTTCGATTCAATTCTCCCCCACGTCAAGAGCCGGGTCAAACCAAAATATATAAGAAATATATAAAAGTAGCAAAAGTGTGGAGTCCAAAGTCACTCTCTCACTCCAACTGCGCCATAAGATATTCCCGTCATAACAACATGGAATCAAGCAAGGGAACGGGTACCTGGAAATATACCACAAGTCATGGTCGAGCCACTCATGCGGGCCCTGAAGACCTCGCTGAGGACATATAATACGTTCTAATCCTAGATGAGAATGATCTAATGCAATACTGGAATGTTAAACACGCAAGCAATTTGGCAGGATATATAATATGCAAAAATGCGGTAAATGGCCCAAAGAATGCCAAGCGGCATATCCCACTCGAAAACCACGCCCATACCTAGGGTGGCGACTCGTCCACTCCCATACCTAGGGTGGAGGCCACTCTGCACCCATACCTAGGCGTAGAGACCAGGTCTTATCCGAGATCAGGTAATGTCCATATCATGCTCATGTAAATATCTCCATAATATCCATCATCATGCTCATATAATCAGACTCGTATGATAAGAATCGATTAGGTACGAACCCGATTTGGCTGGTTCGTCCTATGACCCTAGCAAAGACCCTATACTCACGACTTACGGCCGTTTCTACCAATCGCATTCAGAATACCTATGCTCATTTGTTAATGCAGAACCTAGGCATGCTACTACATGACATGCTATTATAATGTCTACATACTATATGACACATCAGGCATGAGGTTCTAACTTGAGTAAGTCCCGGAGGACTTACCTGGAGGTGCAGAGCAGCAAAGTAAGGCAGCAGATGTAAGCAATCCAACAGATTAGAGATCACCTAGTAATTTCATAAATAACATAATAAGTCTAAGTACAAATGGACCCATTTATCATTATCAAGCCATATCATCGCATAGTTTCGTCTAATCTCATACTCCATCATATATTATGTTCCTCTCGTTATCATCATATCTCATAATCTGACATCTTTCTCAATTCGGTCACAATATCATCACTAGTCAACTCATTCTCATTCCCATGAATTATCCCAATAACTCAAATTACCCATTTTAAATATCAAACTTACTATTTAGTTTATTCATATGAATCGTCCTCAACACATCAGTTTAAATAAATAAATTAAAGGAAAGATAATCAATTACTTAACCATATAAAGGATCACAAACCATAAAATACTTAGATAACCTTCACACATTAAAACAAATTAATCAAGCAACTAGATGATAGTCAAAAATCATATTTTAAACATGATAATTAAATACTACAATTAAATCCATTTCAACAAGTCAAATCATTTAAATAGTTCCGGCATACTTTGTTAAAGACATTTTCGTTGCTTAAGAAATATTTCTAACACTTAAGAAACATTTCGATGAATATATATAATTTAAATCCAGTCATTTAAATGCCAACAAACAACAAAGATAAATAGTTAAACAATAATTACTTAAATAATTAATTAAATCAGAAATAAACAAAAATATAAGTAAATAATTTAGTAAATAATAAAGGGTTCACAAGTTGTTGAACTACTAAATTATCACTAACAACCTCAAAGTAATATAATTAACTAAACAGTCAAATAATTCAGATTTTAATAAATTATGATAAATAAATAATAATGAATTGATTAAATAAACAAATCAGAAAAATAAATTTAATAATAATTAGATAACAATCATAAAACCAACTTTAACAATTTAAATAACCATTAAATAAGTAACCAACCCTTAAAACACAGCCCAGCCCAACCGGCCCACCCGAAACAAGCCCAAACCCGGAAGGAGGATCCGACCCGAGAGCCCACCCACATTTGATTTAAGTGAACCGGGGAAAATAGTGGTGAACCGGCCATAAAATAGAAAAGAAAAGAAGGATCCGGATCACCCTGAACCCGCCTTCAACCTTCACCCGCCCCTGTTCACAGCAGAAAATACAGAGGAAAGAAGAGGGAAGGCAACCTCGCTGGAGCTTCGTTCCCATACCAAATCAACCCAGATGATCGACAAGATTTCCCGACCAAGTCCCACACAAAACAAGACAAGCAAGGGCAAGGGGGAAGGAGAAAAGAGAGCGGTACCGGGAGCTCGAGAAATCCACTCTGGGGTGTTTCGAGGGCTGCTCCGGCTCCATCAACAGGAGAAGAGATTGGTGGTCGGCCTAGGATGATTGAAGGGAGGTTAAAGGTGGAGATTTACACATATTCGAGCCAAAAAAAGGAGGGATTGGAGCTTACCGCTCGGGTCGGAGAAGAACAGGGGAAGGGGTGGTGGTGACGCGGCTTAGACGACTTCGAGGGGACCTAGGTGGCTCCTGGGCGCCGATGTTGCAGCTGCTGCTCACGGAAGAGGATGGGGGAGCTCAAGTGAGGAGGAATGGGAGCTGTTGGAGCTCATCGTGGCTCCGCAGGACAGGGCTACGATGGTGGGGCTCGTCTAGCTCAAAAACAGAGAGGATGAAGAAGATGATGTCGTGGTGGTGGCTGGAATTCAGAAACGAAGGGAGGGAATGGGAGGAGATATGGTGATGATGATGAAATGCCGAAGAGGTTGTAGGGGGAGTGAGGTGAGAGATGAAGGAAGAAAGTAAAAAGGGGATGTTGTGTGTAGGGATGGGGTTTGCAGTTACAATTAGGAGAGGGGAGGAATGGGTTCAGCTGTAAGGCAAGGTAGGAGGGGGGTCTAAAAGTGGTTGGTTAGGGTCATAGGGTGGCTAAGAAGAGTAGGATATTAATTTTTATAAAGTCAACTTTTATACCGGGAATTAAATCCTGAAACCCGCTTTCTGACCTTAACCCGACACGATTTAATATAATTAATCGAATTCGAATTAAATAACGAAACCCGAAAAACATTTTTAAGCCTTGGAAAGATAAAGCGGAATTATTCGTTTTCAAATCTGAGTCACAAGTTTATGCCGGAATAGTTTGAAAGAATTTAAATTAGTTATTGGCTCGAGAACGGAGATTTTTAAAATTTGTCGGAATCTCGGAAATTCAATAAATTTTTCTCGAAATCAAATTTATAATTACAAAATATTATTTAAAAATCTCGGTCTTTACATCATCCACCTCTAAAAACAAGTCTCGTCCTCGAGACTAAAATCCCTTTTTAAAGCAAGGGGATGAAGTTCGAAATTGGTAAGTCCGAGGATCACGTCATTGATCCTGTAAGTACCCCATAAGTGCCCCCGTGAGATCCTCTCAGAATCTTCGTCATGATCATAATATTCCCAATTGGTCGTAGCAAGAATGTGATATGGGCCCCTATCACAACCTTACCCCGACTTCTTGGTTACATTATAACTCAAAAGAATCATAACGTCCCCACTAGGTCTTAGCAAGCAATCTATAGGTGCCCCTATAAATGCTTGTATCCACTTCATGGGACATTATAATGTAAACTTGGGTCGAAAAGTTTCAAAAATGGTTCTCAATTCAAGTTAATCAAGAAAATTCTCGATTGTGTTTGGTCTTTCAAAATCCAAATCACTTCTCTTATTTTAAGTCTATCAGATTTTAAGAATTTCAAGAGGTGGTAACATTCACCTCTAAGGGCTATTCCCATATTCCATTTCCTAGGTGCTTTTCTCAAGATCAATCTCAGCAGATCAGCTCAAAGACATCACTACACATCAATATTTCGACATAATCAACATCATCCTATCAAAATTCATTATAGCATCAATTCTCAATTATCAACACAATAGAACACATCATCAACAGATCTTAAAAAAACATGGATTCTGCACATCACTACCAACCAGATAGGCACAATCAAGCAACAAATTGAACACGGAATCAATTATGCGGAACCACACTACCTGCAGTAGGAGGGGCGGGATACTCCTCTGTGCTCATCTGATGGACACGGGGCGGGGGCCTAGTAGCCTTTGGTAGTCGAAGAGCTGGTGCGGATGGAGTCCCTCTAGTCCGGGGGAAATGGTGTGATCGATGTCCCCGGGCCCCGCATTCAAAGCATATAGCGGCTCTCCTCGGACAGTGTCATCGAGTGTGTCCGTCCTCGTAACAGCCATGGCAAGTAACAATCCTAGCTCGGACATCCCTACTCGGAGCAAACGATTGAACTGGCGGACAACATCAGCAACAGGGAGGGATGGGTTGTAGGTCCCATGATAAAATGCCACCTCGCGAGCAATCTGAGTCCCCGGGGGACTATACTCCTTCAGCATCAAAGTCCGGAAGGCATCATAACTCCACTCGGTCTGCTCCGTCTTGTACACGGACCAGCGATCAAAAGCGTCCTCCCGCAGATGTCCTACTGCTAGCCTCTGTCGCTCTGTAGATGGCGTATCGATATGGTCGAAGATCCCGTCTAGCTGACGGAACCACATCTCTACATCCTCTCCAGCGCCTCCTGAGAACTGCGGCGGCCTACACTGCCCCATGACTTTCACCCAGTCAATGCGCTTCTCGGGTCGTGGAACGGCCATAGGAACAGCTCGAGCGGGCTCAGGCGCTATAGGCGGCTCGATCGGGATCTGGGCCCCGGGTGCTGCAGACTGTGACTCCCCAAGAAACTCTCGCAAGACCTCCAAGATCGCAGCTCGGTCCATCTGCCCCGGTGTGGTCTGCTGAATGGGGACCTGAGTCTCGCCGCCCTCAGGTGTCGGAGTGTCAGCGTCGGTCACAACAGTAGCTGCCCTACGACGGGGTCGTCCTCTACCCCTACGCACTAGGCCTCCATGCCCGGTCGGTCCATGTCGGGTGTCAACCATGATTGCTGGAATGAAGGCAACGGCTGAACACGTAGCATAGAAGTATTCAATAAGATGTAAATGATCATCAAGAAGACTCATGCTATATTCCGAATCACAAGTCCTAGTGCGTCTTACTCTCCATAAAATCAAACCTCTATTTCCCTCACCGATTCCCATAAAAGTTCAAGGGCCTACAACTCACCCAAAGTTCATCATGAAGAACCTAATTGCACAAGTCAAACAAGTTCCCCAATTACTCAAGTACGGTCCCAAGCTTACAATCCCGATTTTCCTATTCACTCACCTAAAACCTTAAATTAATACTTTACCCAATTATCACAGATCAAGGTCAATTATTCCAAAACCTCACCCCCTTTCTTTCTCAGTATTAAAATCCCAAACTCACTCAAAGATCTGAAAGCTCCCCAATCTTGAACCTTTTAGCAAAACCCTTACTGCATCTCTTCTTAACTGATCCACACATGAGGTTTGCCTAAGTAAGTCATACGAGCACTTCTGAACCAAATCGCATTTCCCAAATTTCATACATATTTACTCGAAACGCCAATTATCACTCAAAACTTTGCTACGATCCCAAACGATTACGATCCTTACATGTCGTCCTATTCTAAATTTTCCAAAATTGTTTCAATACCCTTATTCTACTCCCCATATCCGCATACATTCCCATCGCTAATCCACCTCTAAAGAATCATCTTCCACTACAACCTTATAAGTGTCATCCTCTCATTCTGTATCCCCAATCACAAAAATTTAGATTCCTAATCCCTACACGTATCCCAAAGCAAGATTCGGTAGCGCCTCTAATTCACTAAGTTGACCTCTCTGCTTTTTTCTTAACCTAGTACCTTAGACTTTCGATACAAATTCTGAACCTTTCAATACTATCCCATCCTCAAGTCTAGAGAATATCCTCAACTCTCCCACATTCCTACCTTCACCTAACTCTCACATCATATACCCAAGGAGTCAACACACTCGAACAAGAATCATGAACGTAGTGAGATTATCAACCCAATTTCCCCGTGAAAGATTTTGCCAATATAAGAAAAAGAAGACTGAAAAAAAAATATCAACTGTCAATATGTAAGGAAGGTAGGAAAGGCTAAAATGCAAAATGAAAGGAGCATGATGCCAATGAATGAAGGACGTGGAAAGATCACCCTATATGGTCTACATTTCCTGACCAAATGATAAGAAAGGACGTCTCGCTATCCTAGCTGCAGAATTTCAACACACTCCCAAGAATATATCAAATAAAATCCTAGACCGAGGGAAGGAACACATAAAGAGGAATGTCAAAACAAGGCATCCAGCACATAAGCACTCAACAATGTATAATCAGATCCCCTTCGAGGGGGATCGCCCTCAGGCCCAATTTATATAAAACCACATAATCTATCTAGAAGCTGCCCTTCGAGGGGCAACTGACCGGAGGGGCAACTATCCTCTCAGCCTCTACATTCTAACCCCGCTGCTCCAACCACCACGGTGCAAACTCCTTGGAGTCTTCCAGGCCCTCTGTAAAGTACAAAGCTAAGTTTTGCCTACCCTTTCCCAAGTCTACATCCAATAGGATGGTCTATCGCATTTCTACCCACTCGATTTCCCTTTTCCGATTTTTATTATTTTAAGTCAAGTTTATTAAGCCTTGTTCATTAATTTAGCCATATTAAATTCATTTTGCCCTTTAAAACTCTTCAAAATCTTTTAAAACATTGGGCGGTTTTTCAAAATCATACTTCAACCCATTTGTACTCGAATCGCGCAACCCAAGCTCTGATACCACCTTTGTAACGGGCCAAATATAAATATTCGGGTTACGTTTCGAAGGATTGGATACCTTCGTTCGGATCTTGCAATTCGAGTACGGGTTGAGTTTCAAAACAAAGTGTTAATACTAAAAGAAGGGATTTAGTACCCTAAATTCGCGATAGGTCCATTGGGAATCATAAACTGTCCTACTTCTAAGTCGCATAAAACAAGTTTCGTCAAAAGCAACAAACACAATTTAATACACATTTACCACGACAGAGCCGGGTCATACCAAAATATATAAGAAATATATAAAAGTAGCAAAAGTGTGGAGTCCATAGTCAGTCTCTCACTCCAACTGCGCCATAAGATATCCCCGTCATAACAACATGGAATCAAGCAAGGGAACGGGTACCTGAAACTATACCACAAGTCAAAGTCGAGCCACTCATGCGGGCCCTGAAGACCTCGCTGAGGACATATAATACGTTCTAATACTAGATGAGAATGATCTAATGCAATACTGGAATGTTAAACACGCAAGCAATTTGGCAGGATATATAATATGCAAAAATGCGGTAAATGGCCCAAAGAATGCCAAGCGGCATATCCCACTCGAAAACCACGCCCATACCTAGGGTGGCGACTAGTCCACTCCCATACCTAGGGTGGAGGCCACTCTGCGCCCATACCTAGGCGTAGAGACCAGGTCATATCCGAGATCAGGTAATGTCCAGATCATGCTTATGTAAATATCTCCATAATATCCATCATCATGCTCATATCATCACACTCGTATGACAAGACTCGATTAGGTACGAACCCAATTTGGCTGGGTCGTCCTATGACCCTAGCAAAGACCCTATACTCACGACTTACGGCCGTTTCTACCAATCGCATTCAGAATACGTATGCTCATTTGTTAATGCAGAACCTAGGCATGCTACTACATGACATGCTATTATAATGCCTACATACTATATGACACATCAGGCATGAGGTTCTAACTTGAGTAAGCCCCGGAGGACTTACCTGGAGGTGCAGAGCAGCAAATTAGGCAGCAGATGTAAGCAATCCAACAGATTAGAGATCACCTAGTAATTTCATAAATAACATAATAAGTCTAAGTACAAATGGACCCATTTATCATTATCAAGCCATATCATCGCATAGTTTCGTCTAATCTCATACTCCATCATATATTATGTTCCTCTCATTATCATCATATCTCATAATCTGACATCTTTCTCAATTCGGTCACAATATCATCACTAGTCAACTCATTCTCATTCCCATGAATTATCCCAATAACTCAAATTACCCATTTTAAATATCAAACTTAGTATTTAGTTTATTCATATAAATCGTCCTCAACACATCAGTTTAAATAAATAAATTAAAGGAAAGATAATCAATTACTTAACCATATAAAGGATCACAAACCATAAAATACTTAGATAACCTTCACACATTAAAACAATATAATCAAGCAACTAGATGATAGTCAAAAATCATATTTTAAACATGATAATTAAATACTCCAATTAAATCCATTTCAACAAGTCAAATCATTTAAATAGTTCCGGCATACTTTGTTAAAGACATTTTCGTTGCTTAAGAAATATTTCTAACACTTAAGAAACATTTCGATGAATATATATAATTTAAATCCAATAATTTAAATGCCAACAAACAACAAAGATAAATAGTTAAACAATAATTACTTAAATAATTAATTAAATCAGAAATAAACAAAAATATAAGTAAATAATTTAGTAAATAATAAAGGGTTCACAAGTTGTTGAACTACTAAATTATCACTAACAACCTCAAAGTAATATAATTAACTAAACAGTCAAATAATTCATATTTTAATAAATTATGATAAATAAATAATAATGAATTGATTAAATAAACAAATCAGAAAAACAAATTTAATAATAATTAGATAACAATCATATAACCAAGTTTAACAATATAAATAACCATTAAATAAGTAACCAACCCTTAAAACACAGCCCAGCCCAACCGGCCCACCCGAAACAAGCCCAAACCCGGTAGGAGGATCTGACCCGAGAGCCCACCCACATTTGATTTAAGTGAACCGGGGAAAATAGTGGTGAACCGGCCATAAAATAGAAAAGAAAAGAAGGATCCGGTTCACCCTGAACCCGCCTTCAACCTTCACCCGCCCCTGTTCACAGCGGAAAACACAGAGGAAAGAAGAGGGAAGGCAACCTCGCCGGAGCTTCGTTCCCATACCAAATCAACCCAGATGATCGACAAGATTTCCCAACGAAGTCCCACACAAAACGAGACAAGCAAGGGCAAGGGGGAAGGAGAAAAGAGAGCGGTATCGAGAGCTCGAGAAATCCACTCTGGGGTGTTTCGAGGGCTGCTCCGGCTCCATCAACTGGAGAAGAGATTGGTGGTTGGCCTAGGATGACTGAAGGGAGGTTAAAGGTGGAAATTTACACAGATTCGAGCCAAAAAAAGGAGGGATTGGAGCTTACCGCTCGGGTCGGAGAAGAACAGGGGAAGGGGCGATGGTGACGCGGCTTAGACGTCTTCGAGGGGACCTAGGTGGCTCCTGGGCGCTGGTGTTGCAGCTGCTGCTCACGGAAGAGGATGGGGGAGCTCAAGTGAGGAGGAATGGGAGCTGTTGGAGCTCGTCGTGGCTCCGCAGGACAGGGTTGCGATGGTGGGGCTCGTCTTGCTCAAAAACAGAGAGGATGAAGAAGATGATGTCGTGGTGGTGGCTGCTGGAATTCAGAAACGAAGGGAGGGAATGGAAGGAGATATGGTGATGATGATGAAATGCCGAAGAGGTTGTAGGGGGAGTGAGGTGAGAGATGAAGGAATAAAGTAAAAAGGGGATGCTGTTTGTAGGGATGGGGTTTGCAGTTACGATTAGGAGAGGGGAGGAATGGGTTCAGCTGTAAGGCAAGGTAAGAGGGGGGGTCTAAAAGTGGTTGGTTAGGGTCATAGGGTGGCTAAGAAGAGTAGGATATTAATTTTGATAAAGTCAACATTTATACCGGGAATTAAATCCTGAAACCCGCTTTCTGACATTAACCCGACACGATTTAATATAATTAATCGAATTCCAATTAAATAACGAAACCCAAAAAATATTTTTAAGCCTTGGAAAGATAAAGCGGAATTATTCGTTTTCAAATCTGAGTCACAAGTTTATGCCGGAATAGTTCGAAAGAATTTAAATTAGTTATTGGTTCGAGAACAGAGAGTTTTGAAATTCGTCGGAATCTCGGAAATTGAATAAATTTTTCTCGAAATCAAATTTATAATTACAAAATATTATTTAAAAATTACGGTCTTTACAGTCCAGATCCCCATTCAGCCTGTAGTAATCTTGGCAGAACTGCACTGGGTTGATTAAAGCCATTGTTTTTTGTGGGTGGGGGGAGGTTTTTTTGTTACGGGGGCAGAGGATAAATATTGGCAGATGATTTTTGATGGATAAGGGAGGAGGAAGGGTATTCTTATTTTATAGGCAGTTGCCCCTTTCCAACTTCCTTTTTTTTCTGTATTTAAAAGAGCGGTTTTCCAATGTACTTTAACCTCTTCAACTTCCTTTAATTGTAATACTTATTTATCAGTGGCGCCTCTTCAACTTCCTTCAACTGTAATAATTACTTTAACCTATTTATCTCTCTGAACCTGACACAGTTATCTATCTGAACCACACTAATTATCTCTCTGAACCACAATAAGGCATCTCTTTGAGAAGTTGAAAAGTTACATACTAATATTAAATACTGTAGTTTCCTATAAAAGATGACATTTCCTATATAAAAGTGTAGTTAATAAATAATAAAGAAAAGTTGAAAAGTTACATACTAATATTAAATATTGTAATATTAATATTAAATATTAAATCTCAATTACAGTTAATAAATAATAATTTTTTTATTAAATATTATTTATTAACTGTAATTGAATCATTGACACAATATTATGCTGAACCACACACAATTATCTATCTGAACCAAAATAAGCCATATATCTGAACCACACTCAGTTATCACTCTCAACCACACTCAGTTATCACTCTGAACCACATATAATTAAATGTTGATATTATCTGGAATCTTGAACAGTTATCTATCTAAAACACACTCATTTACCTCTCCGATTATGTCTCCAAATGTAACGGCCCGGATATAAATATCCGGGATACGTTTCGAAGGTCGGATACCTTCGTTCGGATGTTGCAATTCAGGTACGGGTCGAGGTTTCAAATCTCTAATCAGTCGAAGTTTCATAAATTCAGTTGAAACGAAAGTGAAATGGAAATATGATTTAGATACAAAAGCCACGGCAAGGCCGGGTCAAAACCAAACATAATTCTAAAGTCGGATGGTCAGATTAGTGGGGTTAGACAGATTTCTTTGCAATCGCCGAGGGACTTTCCCACGCCATATAAACAGAGAGCAATCATACCTAAAAACAATGGGTGCGAGTGGGGTCAGACCGAGGCCTCAACACGCTCTGTCCAGCAAGCGAATATACACATACGCTAATAATAAAGATGATGCAGATGCGGAAATTAAATCACACTAGCATGATCCTAATTTACAATATGCGAGAAATAACTGTAAAGGCGCCCAAAGAATGCCAAGTGGCATGTCCCTCTCCTACCTCTGCACCCCTTTCCGTTAGTGCAGAGACCGGCCGGTTCGATGCTATAGCATATCATATCTCATCATCATATCTCATCATCATAACATAAATTAAAATAAATAAATCATGCCCGATGGTGCTGGGCTATCATCATGCTCATATCGACTCGATAGACTCAGGGCACCCGATGGGGCTGGGCTACCCTATGACCCTAGCAAAGACTCTAGGACTATCACAGATACGGCCGTTCTGTTTCATACGCGTAAAGAAATAGAATGCTCAATCACAAGTGCAACCTAGCATGATACTACATGGCATGCTTTAATGTTATGCAACACCTAGTATGTCATACATTCACAAGCCGGTAATCTCTTTCGAATCTGAGTAAGCCCATAAAGGAACTTACCTGAATAAGCCGAACAGCAGAGAACAAGGCAGAGCAGAATCCAAGAAATGAATCACCGATAGCAAGCAACGTCCAACATTCACAACCACCTAATAACATATAAATGCATAAGTCTACCTATTTCACACAAGGCGCCCCTAACTATCATTCATATCTCGTCTCATATCCCATTTCAGATTATTTCATCTCATTTCATCACAAACCATATCTCATTTCATGTTCATCTCATCTCAACATATAATATCTCAAGTCAGGTCAACTCATTCAAAACGATTCCTCAAATCATATTTGGCCAAAATCCATTTATAAAACATTAAATCTTTAATCAACTTGCAATTGTATACTACTAAAATATTTCAGGCATGTTGGTTTTCAAGTAACAATAAATCCTTAAAAGATATTCCCGAACGTGAAATCTCTTTTTAAATAATTTACCAACAATATAGCTAACATAACTCCTCAAAATAAATCCATTTTCGAAATCCCTATTTAAATCCAAATTATTAATTTATCCCAAGGTTCTCAAACTTACATATGTAAATACGTAACCCAAATAATAATAATATTCAAATAGGGATGTAACATATCATATAATCAACATATAACAATTTAAATCCTTAACCAACTTATAAAATCATACCATTTAAAATAATTCCAACATAACTTTCTTTAAAAAAATCCAAATCTTAAAATCACCCTTATAAACATAATATAATAACTTATCTCAATTAAAATTACTTTTAAAATCCTCTAAAATATATTAAAATATTTCAGAATATATATATATATATATATATATATATATATATAACCATAACATTTAACATATATATAAACAATACCGAAATTAAAATAACCACCCATATATATATATAACCCAACATATATATAACCCTATTCAGAAAAACAAAACCCAGCCCAAGGAAAAGCAAAGGGAGGGTCCGGCCCAACCCGTTGCCCAGACCCGGATCCAGCCCAAGCAAATTAGGCCCAACAAGGAAAGGAAAGGAGTGCGTCTCCTTCCTCAGGCAGAGGCAGAGCACGACGGAGAAGGGAGGAGAAAGAAGAAGGCGTCCAGGCTCGCCGGAGCTCCATTCCGACTCAGACCCACACCCAACTGACCAACACACTTCCCCGACCAAGGCCCAACCAAAAGGAGAGAAACGACGTAAGGGAGGAAGGAGAGAGAGAAGGATTACCGAGAGGGCTTCGGAGCTTCGTCGGAGGTTGTCGGAGCTCTTCGGGGACTCGGGCAGCGCTTGCTCGGCCTGTGGCGAAGCTAGGAGGTCAAAAGGCGAAGCTTTACCATCCTATTGAGCGAAAGAAGGAGAGGGGGTGGCCTACCGACCTTAGATGCGGAGAACAGGGGAGCACGGAGGGGCTGCGAGAAACAGAGTCGGTGGTGGCGACGGTGGTCCTCCTGGGCGGCGCTGAAGGCTCTGGGCGGAACTTGGGCGTCGGAGGGAGGCTTGACCGCTTCTGCTACGAGACAGAGGAGGTGAGATGGTCGGAGCTCTTCGGCAAAGTAGGGGATCAAGGGGGGAGTGGGCTACGGCTTCAATGGTGACGACGGGGATGCAGAAGGGTGATGATGATGGTGATCTGGCGGCCGAAGAGGGGAGGTGATGGGTGGCACAGGCGACAAGAATACCTCAACAAGGGGTCTAGGAGTTTTGTGTTTTTGGGGTTCTGTTTACCCAGAAGAAAAGGAAAGAGGAGGGTGGGTTTTGAGAATGAAAAGGGAGAGGATGGAGGCCTGATTTCTGCATCAAAGGAAAGGCAACGGGTGCTTCATTGCTGCAGTGGAGAGGAGAAGTGGAGTGTGGTCCTTGCAAGGTGTGGGTGGTGTTTGGATTGCAGGTTGTGAGGAGTTGTGAGGAGGGAGGGGGGACCAGTAAATCACTCAACAGAAATCCGAGAGGGGAGAGAGAGAGAAAAGAAAATAAAAAGAAAAGAAATTAAAATAGAAATTAAAAGAGGTCCCACAAGATATTTTGAATACCCGACAAATATCTCGAAACCTGCTCGCCCGGTCGAATCCCGACTAAATCGAATTTAATTAAATTTAATTTACTAATCTCAATATAACGGAAATAAATTAATTTCAATCAAAACTCGGAGTTTAAATTAATCTTTATTAATACTCGATCTTGAAAGCGAAAATCGAATCCCGTCAAAATCCGAAATTTAATGATGCCGGAATAGCTAAAATCCAAAACTTACGCTCGAGAACGGGTTTTATTCCACTTTTACAAATTGAATTTAATAATAATTTATTTAATAAAATAACACAATATATAAATATACTCGGTCTTTACATTCATCCACCTCTAAAAACAAGTCTCGTCCCCGAGACTAAAATCATTTTAAAGCAAAGGGAAGAAGTTTGAAATCGGTGAGTCCGAGGACCATGTCCAAGGATCTTGTAATCATCTCGGTTGCGTCTTCCGGGATTCTCACAACATCCCGGTCACAGTCGTGACATCTCCAAATGGGTCTTGTCGAGTGTGTAATAAGCGCCCCTATCACATCCTCGCTTCGACCCTTCGGAAGTATCACAACTCCAAAAGTATTATAGCGTCCGACTAGGTCTTAGCAAGCAATCTATAAGCGCCCCTATAAAGTGCTTGTATCCACTTCGTGAGACGTTATAATGTAGATCCAGTTTGTGAATCTCAAAGCGTTTTGTAAATGGAAAGGTTGTCGTCCAAATCCTTGAAACCCTCGATTTCTTTAAAACCCAAAGTTGGTCATTTTCAAAACCGTTCAAAATTTTCAAATTCAACATTTAATCAAGCAACTTTACACTAAAACAAGTCAATTTCTTTCAAATCAAGATCTCGTCAAAATCTTCCAAAAACCAAAACAGCTTTTCGCATACCAATCAATCAAATTCCGAGGGTAGGAGGTGGAGTCATCCACCTCTAAGGGCTAATCCCATATTCTCTTCCTAGTTTCCAGAATCGAATCAATCTATCAGTCTCAATTCAAGCAAGATGCATAAGCCATAAGAAATGCATAACTGTATAACCAACCAATCTCCAATCAACACATCATAAGGCAAGTCTCAACATATACCATCGTAGTGCCACAAGGTCACATCACACCTCCAGATCATACCAAAGGTCATAAAAGTATTTCTCATCACAGAATTAACGAAACAAAACCCATTGTCAACACATCAACACATCAAGGTCAGGTTATTAAGGTTCAGCAAAAGGAAAAGTCAGTCAATGTGCGAATCACCAAAACGTCAGCATACTCGCAAAACATCATCTCAACTCATACAATGTCATGTCACGATCACTTAGCAATCACGCACCATTATCTCATATATATAATTCAGATTCATGATCCAAATCAATATTCATCATTTAACATCTCCTGATCATAATATAACATCATGCTCTCACATAGCAACATATCATTATTTCATGATTCATTCAACACATTATGACATGCTTTTAGAACAACACAGTAGGATAGCAATGTATCATTATATCATGATTATAGTTGTCACTACTAATTATGATTCAGTATTGTATATCAACATATATGTCATATCAGGTTTATCATGGTCGCTATCTAACATCATGCCAGTTCATAATCACATAATCAAGAAAGTTTTCACATCATCCCCAGGCAAAATAGACGCAACCCCCGCTCACTCGATTTCAATTCCTACATCAAAACCAGCCTCATCTGGATTCACCAACATCAGTTCAGGTAACATCCTCAAAAGAAGTCCTAATTCATTTCAATACCCTAATCTCGCCCCTCATTGCACCAAGAACTCTCACTAGCAATCCACCTCTAAGAATCCAACTACTATCTCTAACCTCACACCCGAGGCCCTCTCATACTATATCTTCCCTACTCTTAAAAGTCATTTCTTACACTTCCACACTTCCCAAGAGTTCACAAGCATCATGCCCTGCTAACCGCACATTCTCTAGTAAAATTCCTCGATCACCGCCTATCCAGCCTATTCCTAACCATACTCTCACCCAAGATTCACCTAGGAGCTCATCGAAAATCATCAAGCATTACCTCTTAATTCCCGAACTCACTCGGTCCAACCTAAGTCAACACCCCTCCTTTGCAACTTTCCCTTACCACCGTCGATCATTCTAAACACTCAAAACCTTTCTCCACTCTCTGACCGCTCAACCAAAAGGACCTCACTCACATGTTCAAAGAAGAAGCAATCATGGACATTATTGCACATAAGGACTACATCATATCAACTAGCATCATTAAGCATTGCAACAAGTATCAAAAGTCTCAATTTACCGTCATGCTCGAAATTATCACATAACACCATATATGAATAAAGTCAATTCAAACTAGCAAGTTTCATCATAATCTTAGCTAATAACCAGTTCAGATTCTCGGCATTTGCAGTTCACATTATAGGCAAGGAATTCAGATCTTGCTTAGCAGCTCAGAATAGCATCACATCAAGTCATCAGGCACATTAGGATTGTAAGGCATCGAATCATATCATCATAGTCAACAGACAATCGAGCAACAGTCATCACCTCAACAAGCAGCTTTCCACATCAAGTCAGTGCAATATCATCACCAACAAGCTTAGAAAGGGTTAGCAATTCGAATAGAGGACGCTCCCACCTGCAAGTCATATCGTGCTCAACAATCGTAATCCTCAAAGCGAGCTTGTTCTGTCGACATTATCGATCCTGAGGCCCGTGGGTTATGGGCCCACGCTTCCGCTTCGCTGCTCTATCGCTAGTCGACTTCCCGATCCCTTTTTCCATGCGGTCGCTCATCCAATGTAACGCGTAGGAGTTTAAGTTAGCGGAGATAGGGGAGTGACAAGAGCGGACGACCCAATGTTTCCTTCGGAGACGGAATACACCAAAGCTAAAGACGACATGACTAGAGACAAGACTCCGACTCGGGAATAGTAACGATGCCCTCAAGAAGTCTATTAGGTTATAATTGTGACAAACACGCACGAATTCATTATGGAGCATATCAGTCGCAGAAATCCACACTAACATGTACCTACCTTGGGGCAACATTCGTATTCATATCAAGACACAGTCAAGTCCTACGCTGATGTTTGTAAAACAAGCTAACATTCTAGTATTCCATGGAAACAGATATGCCAAGTAACTTCGAGCAAGATAGACGGAACCCGCAATGATCATATATGATTTGAAGTCATGCGGAATTTAATGAAGATAACGAGCATCATGTATATGAACAATGTAGGAACAGGGTATACACATCAACAATTGAGTCCAAATATATCATGGCAATGTATATTATAACAATCAGATGAAGCGTCATACGAGAACACATAAGAGTAGAATAGCAATTATCACATATATGAACGATGTACAAGTTTGGTGTATGCATCATACGAGATCATATAAAGGGCAACATAGTAACTATCTCATATGATAGGTCAAGCATGGCACGGAATCATATGACGAGATATATCTAGAGAGCATGGGTCCTATATGATACTAGCGATATATAATGTGATACAAGCATAGTCAAGAGTCATTTAGAGGATTTCAACATAATATTCACGAAACATGAGGCGTCATCAAAAGTACAAGAATGACATCATGGGTGCTAGATTATAAAATGCTAAGAATGAACCATCATAGAGTACATATAGGGTACTATAGTGATCGCATCATAGAACAAGTATAACACGTGATCATTTAGCGGTTCATATTGGGAGTCATAAGGATTACATGATACTAATAGCACATATCGGACAGGTGTACAATTAAAGTAATTCAACTAGATTCATTTCGATATTCATGCGTCATGTATATGCAAAATCATGATATAGGGTGGTGTGTGATCATGCGAGGTGTCAAGTCATGCATTCATGCAAGCACGAGAGACTATCATAGAGTAGTAGAGGGATACCAGCGAGCGAAAACATGTGAACATGCTAGAATTAACCATCACGGAAAGCAAGTTGATCATCGAATTCAACATCAATTTAATCGGGGCGAGTGGAACATTTTAAAATGAGAGAAAAGGGAAGAGTCACACTATCATGGGCCTAGCTCGAGAGAGAATCAACAATAACGTAGGCAATGTAGAATTTGCACAAGTCACAACCAAGGGCCCGCCACGTTACTAAGGGCTCAATATAACATATGATACATACATGCACTTGACTGGTTAGTACGACGGTATGCAAGAGTTCATTCAATCACATCTTAACGACATAGTAGCATGAGAGGAAAAACGCAATGAGGTATAGAGCAAGTCTAAGCAACATGGCTAGAATATGAGGACATGAGTTCAAATTGATGTATACTAGGATAGAACATGTATTTATCAAGACTCGTTCACACTATCATGTACCTAATCCAAGGGAAGCAACAATCATATAGACTCATATCATGTGGTTCATGTTTTCAATCAATCATACAATCAATATGCTAAGTAAACATACTATAACAACATACAATCATGATAGAGCACAAGACACAACACGAGACTTAAGCAATGGGACAAGCATGGGTACAAAGTGTCATACAACTACAAATTCACATTAGAGCTCATCATCATAACATGTACCGGGAGTTACGTAGCATATAAGGCACGTCGACATCAATTTATAACACGTATCCACCAAGTAAGGGGCTCACTCTATCATGATACTAGAACCAAACTACCACACTATCATGAACCTATTCACAGGAAGGACATCAATTAGACGACATCCTAGCATATGACATATTTATTCGTGCTCTAGTATGACAATGCAATGTACTAAACAGATCATGTCGGGAGGATATGGACATAATAAATGTAGTTCGAACCTATACAATGGTCATCATGAGCATCAAGGCACATAAGCACAAATTCACACTAAGGATCAATTGTAGGTCAAGGAGTAGTGCATATAGAATCACACAATCATGAACAGGGCAATCAAGATAACCCGATAGAGATCCATAAGGGCAACATTGACTCTTCCCAATTGACCCATTACCCATCTTTCCCGTGGGACTCGGATACGAATTTTCGTGGCAAGAGGACACTGATGGATTGTCATAAGAATGGATAAGGACAGCCGCGTAAAAATCTCACTCTCTAACTCGGAATTTCATCAAGGCCGTCTTTCAATACTCTCACGGACAACCTTTATATTCAATCATGATTCCCGACACCATGTGTTTACCAACCCAATTCCCATGGAAGACCGATATTCGAAGGGAGGACTCGATTGAATTGTCAAAAGGGTTCATAAGGAAAGGGGCAGTTCCACAAAAGCTGAGCTTAATCATAGGGAATAAGGGTACTCCCGCTATCTCGTTCACAAATCATCAATATTCATTCAATAGTTAGAACATAACAATCAAATCTTTAGCATATCAAGCACTCAACATAGGATCAGTTAATGACAATTATAGGGATCTCCTTGAAGTCATCCCGACCCGTCTGTAAAGAACAAGCTAGTATTTCGCCTACCCATTTCCGACTACATCCAAAAGGGATGGTCTAACGCCGTTTCTACCCACTCGATCCCTTATTAGTCGGTTCTCCTCTTTTATAACAAGTCAAGTTCATTACTTAGTCCAATTGAGTTAGACATATTAAGTTCATTTTGCCCCTTTAAAACGCTTTCAAATCTTCGAAATCCGTGGGCGGTTTTTTTTTTTTTCCAAAACATACACTCGACCCTTGCGAACCCGAATTGCACAACCTGGCTCTGATACCAACTTTGTAACGGCCCAGATATAAATATCCGGGATACGTTTCGAAGGTCGGATACCTTCGTTCGGATGTTGCAATTCAGGTACGGGTCGAGGTTTCAAATCTCTAATCAGTCGAAGTTTCATAAATTCAGTTTAAACGAAAGTGAAATGGAAATATGATTTAGATACAAAAGCCACGACAAGGCCGGGTCAAAACCAAACATAATTCTAAAGTCGGATGGTCAGATTAGTGGGGTTAGACAGATTTCTTTGCAATCGCCGAGGGACTTTCCCACGCCATATAAATAGAGAGCAATCATACCTAAAAACAATGGGTGCGAGTGGGGTCAGACCGAGGCCCCAACACGCTCTGTCCAGCAAGCGAACATACACATACGCTAATAATAAAGATGATGCAGATGCGGAAATTAAATCACACTAGCATGATCCTAATTTACAATATGCGAGAAATAACTGTAAAGGCGCCTAAAGAATGTCAAGTGGCATGTCCCTCTCCTACCTCTGCACCCCTTTCCGTTAGTGCAGAGACCGGCCGGTTCGATGCTATAGCATATCATATCTCATCATCATATCTCATCATCATAACATAAATTAAAATAAATAAATCATGCCCGATGGTGCTAGGCTATCATCATGCTCATATCGACTCGATAGACTCAGGGCACCCGATGGGGCTGGGCTACCCTATGACCCTAGCAAAGACTCTAGGACTATCACAGATACGACCGTTCTGTTTTATACGCGTAAAGAAATAGAATGCTCAATCACAAGTGCAACCTAGCATGATACTACATGGCATGCTTTAATGTTATGCAACACCTAGTATGTCATACATTCACAAGTCGGTAATCTCTTTCGAATCTGAGTAAGCCCATAAAGGAACTTACCTGAATAAGCCGAACAACAGAGAACAAGGCAGAGCAGAATCCAAGAAATGAATCACCGATAGCAAGCAACGTCCAACATTCACAACCACCTAATAACATATAAATGCATAAGTCTACCTATTTCACACAAGGCGCCCCTAACTATCATTCATATCTCGTCTCATATCCCATTTCAGATTATTTCATCTCATTTCATCACAAACCATATCTCATTTCATGTTCATCTCATCTCAACATATAATATCTCAAGTCAGGTCAACTCATTCAAAACGATTCCTCAAATCATATTTGGCCAAAATCCATTTATAAAACATTAAATCTTTAATCAACTTGCAATTGTATACTACTAAAATATTTCAGGCATGTTGGTTTTCAAGTAACAATAAATCCTTAAAAGATATTCCCGAACGTGAAATCTCTTTTTAAATAATTTACCAACAATATAGCTAACATAACTCCTCAAAATAAATCCATTTTCGAAATCCCTATTTAAATCCAAATTATTAATTTATCCCAAGGTTCTCAAACTTACATATGTAAATACGTAACCCAAATAATAATAATATTCAAATAGGGATGTAACATATCATATAATCAACATATAACAATTTAAATCCACTTATCTCAATTAAAATTACTTTTAAAATCCTCTAAAATATATTAAAATATTTCAGAATATATATATATATATATATATATATATATATATATATATATATATATATATGTATATATATAACCATAACATTTAACATATATATAAACAATACCGAAATTAAAATAACCACCCATATATATATATAACCCAACATATATATAACCCTATTCAGAAAAACAAAACCCAACCCAAGGAAAAGCAAAGGGAGGGTCCGGCCCAACCCGTTGCCCAGACCCGGATCCAGCCCAAGCAAATTAGGCCCAACAAGGAAAGGAAAGGAGTGCGTCTCCTTCCTCAGGCAGAGGCAGAGCACGACGGAGAAGGGAGGAGAAAGAAGAAGGCGTCCAGGCTCGCCGGAGCTCCGTTCCGACTCAGACCCACACCCAACTGACCAACACACTTCCCCGACCAAGGCCCAACCAAAAGGAGAGAAACGACGTAAGGGAGGAAGGAGAGAGAGAAGGATTACCGAGAGGGCTTCGGAGCTTCGTCGGAGGTTGTCGGAGCTCTTCGGGGACTCGGGCAGCGCTTGCTCGGCCTGTGGCGAAGCTAGAAGGTCAAAAGGCGAAGCTTTACCATCCTATTGAGCGAAAGAAGGAGAGGGGGTGGCCTACCGACCTTAGATGCGGAGAACAGGGGAGCACGGAGGGGCTGCGAGAAACAGAGTCGGTGGTGGCGACGGTGGTCCTCCTGGGCGGCGCTGAAGGCTCTGGGCGGAACTTGGGCGTCGGAGGGAGGCTTGACCGCTTCTGCTACGAGACAGAGGAGGTGAGATGGTGGGAGCTCTTCGGCAAAGCAGGGGATCAAGGGGGGAGTGGGCTGCGGCTTCAATGGTGACGACGGGGATGCAGAAGGGTGATGATGATGGTGATCTGGCGGCCGAAGAGGGGAGGTGATGGGTGGCACTGGCGACAAGAATACCTCAACAAGGGGTCTAGGAGTTTTGTGTTTTTGGGGTTCTGTTTACCCAGAAGAAAAGGAAAGAGGAGGGTGGGTTTTGAGAATGAAAAGGGAGAGGATGGAGGCCTGATTTCTGCATCAAAGGAAAGGCAACGGGTGCTTCATTGCTGTAGTGGAGAGGAGAAGTGGAGTGTGGTCCTTGCAAGTTGTGGGTGGTGTTTGGATTGCAGGTTGTGAGGAGTTGTGAGGAGGGAGGGGGGACCAGTAAATCACTCAACAGAAATCAGAGAGGGGAGAGAGAGAGAGAGAAAAGAAAATAAAAAGAAAAGAAATTAAAATAGAAATTAAAAGAGGTCCCACAAGATATTTTGAATACCCGACAAATATCTCGAAACCTGCTCGCCCGGTCGAATCCCGACTAAATCGAATTTAATTAAATTTAATTTACTAATCTCAATATAACGGAAATAAATTAATTTCAATCAAAACTCGGAGTTTAAATTAATCTTTATTAATACTCGATCTTGAAAGCGAAAATCGAATCCCGTCAAAATCCGAAATTTAATGATGCCGGAATAGCTAAAATCCAAAACTTACGCTCGAGAACGGGTTTTATTCCACTTTTACAAATTGAATTTAATAATAATTTATTTAATAAAATAACACAATATATAAATATACTCGGTCTTTACACCAAACTCATTTCCTCTGAACCTACATTCACTTACCTCTCTACCCCCCCCCCCTCCCCCTTCAAATTTATCTATCTGAACCACACTCAGTTATATCTTTGAACCACATTCAGTTATCTCTCTGAACCAATGATTCTTGTTGAGAGCGATTGAATCATTGACCCCACTACTATGCTGAACCTCACACAGTTATCTATCTTAACCACATTAATTATCTCTCTGAACCACACTAAGTCTGCTCTCTAAACCACAATATGATGAATATGATGAAAAAAATTCTCTTTAAGAGCGACTGAATCATTGACCCCACTATTATGCTGAACCTCACACTGTTATCTATCTGAACAACACTAATTATCTCTCTGAACCACACTAAGTCAGCTCTCTGAACCACACTCAGGTATCTCACTCTGAACTACTATCTGCTATCCCTCTTACCCAATGCTACGTTAAACAAAAATAAGTTAATAACATGAACCACTATCTGTTATCCCTCTTAACATGTATTGCTGACCCATATAAAACCAAATATATGAATATAAGAACTACACAATCCCATAATATCAAAAACAAATTCCATTGATATTATACATTTGCTTAAACCAAGTCCAACCAAAAGGGGATGCAAATTTTCTTACACCAAAAAGTTAAACTACATTGTCTTTTCTAACATGACAATACTGCACAAAATGTAAGTTTACAGGGCTGATCGACAAAGAGGACAAACGCCTTCAACCATAAGCCAAGTCAGGAGACATTGTGGGTGGAAGAAATGTGAGCATGGCATTCCAAGGACGGGCGTCGACGCGAACATCGGGTCAAGACATATTGAACATGCCTCTCCATCGAGATCAATATGATATGTCTCTTGTAGGGCTTCAATAGCTTCTGTAGTGGTTGGATGATGTTGTACAAATTCAAGGTTATCGACCTCTATGTCAGAGTCGGAACTCGATTCAGACGAATTGTTGGAATTGTAGTACAAATTCAAGGTGATGTTAGGGCAGAGACCATATTCAACAAAATCAGCGTCTTGTCGAAACCAAGAACTTGTAAAATCCATTAAAAGCCGATTTGCTACCTGAGTTCAAATAACACTCGGGATCCCTGCGTCACCTAAAATTTGATTGCAGCGGTCTTCGTTCATTAGGATACCGTTCCACCTGACAACGTGATGAAATATCACAGGATGGCTCACGGAATGGGTTGACACCAAAAGTTGACCCCCGCCATAAAAAGACGACTCAGTTCCTACGAGTTCAACTAAAAACTCCCCCACACTCTGATGATACCCTGCTGCAGTAACAATTTGAAAAGCCATTGAAAAAGAGAAGACCTATAAATACAAAGACAACAATCAAACATTTACAGAGACAACAAATCAAACATTTAGAGAGATAATATGAACAAAAACAACAATCAACACATTTACAGAGATAGAAATATAATCAAACACTAACCGATTACTTGTGCTTTTAGATTTTCAAAAGATAAACAGGAAACTGCAGAGAATGGGGATGAGATTTGAGGGAGATGAAAGGACTAGGGAAGAGGGGCACTTATTTCTCTCTGTCTTTTTCAAATGATCACAACTGCAGAGAATGGGGAAATGGGAAGATTTATCAGAAAATACAGCACACAAAATGACAAAAATACCCCTATAATGCCCTAGTAAATTTAAATCGCATCCGTAATTTTTTAAACCGCATCAGTAATTTTTTTATATTTCTTTATTCAAAATTTAAAATCTATAAATTATGCTGAAGTAATATCAGTAAATTATACTAAACCAATATTTCATGAACTCCTGAACCACAAAATTATTTATTCTAAACCAATATCAATGAATTATACTGAACTAATATTTCATAAACTCCTGAAATAAAAAATTATTTATGCTGAACCAATATCAGCAAATTATACTGAACCAATATTTGTTAAACTCCTTAACCACAAAAATATTTATGCTGAACTAAAATTTCATAAACTTCAAAACACCACTCCCCTGACCCAATACATAAAATAAGTTGTAGTGTCGAACCACACTAATTATTCCTCTAAACCACACTCAATCATCTCTCTGAACCTCATTCAACTATCTCTCTCTGAACCACTACTATTATCCCTCTGAACCAATGCTACGTTCACACAAAAATCAGTTAATACACACAAAAATAAAATTGTATTGCTGAAACATATAAAAGCAAATATATGAATATAAGAACTACATAATCCATGAATTATATAAAATTGTCAAATACAAAAATAAAACTGTTCAGAAATATTATCCATCCTTAACACATTTACTTTATACATCATCCTATTTTTGTTAACCCTGGGCTAAAATTCTTAATTCTTCCCAAAATATTATCTTTCTCTTCATTAATAGAAGACTTCACAATTGCCTGCATGTAATGCTCCCGGAGATTGATTAATGTTTTGGTAGAATTCTTTGAAAATCCACTATTCCAATCAGGTTCGTTGCTCCCCATAAATGTCTCCATGTGACGCGTGCAGAAGACGCCACAATCAACAAAATTGTCTGATGTTGCCCATTTTAATTCCATTAAGTATGGTTTGTAATTCCGAACAAGTTCTGCTTTGGCTTTCAAATTCTTCAAATCCAAATACTTGTTCAGAAAATTAACCTTCAATTAAAAAAAACAATTAGTATATAGATAAGATAAAATGTTGAATAAAAACCATATATACAAAAGAATAAATATACTTACAGTAACTCTTGGAATATTAGCATATTTGACATGAAAGTCTTGGAATATTAGCATACAAAATAATAAATATACTTACAGTAACTCTAGGAATATTAGCATATTTGAGATGAAAGTCCACTGTCAGCTTCATGTTATCGATTACAGCTACATCCTTTGTCTTGAAATTGACAGATATAATATAAAAGTGTTGTGATGCTAGAATTGGAAACATAATCTGTCAAAAAAAACAAATATAATTAATATTCCAAGAGTTACTGTAAGTATACTGAACCACAAAAAGTTATCCCCCCCCCCCCTCTGAACCACACTCAGTTATCTCTCGGATTATCCTTCTGAACCATATTAAGTTATCTCTTGGATCCACTATCACTTATCTCTCTGAACCACTATCACTTATCTCTCTGAACCTCAGTCAGTAATCTGTCTGAACCACACTTAGTTATCGCTCTGAACCACTATAACTTATTTCTCTTAACCACTACAATTTATCTCTCTGAACACTCACTTATCTCTCTAAAGCACTATCACTTATCTCTCTGAACCTCACTCAGTAATATGTCTGAACAACACTTAGTTATCGATCTGAACCAATATAACTTATTTCTCTGAACCACCACTATTTATCTCTCTGAACACTATCACTCTCTCTCTGAATCAAATATAAACAAATATAAACAAATATAAACATATAAAATGAATTTTAAATAAAACATACCAAATCAATTTCGCTCAAATTTGTAGGACATTTGACTGTAAGAAGTTCATCAAATTTATCACGAAAGACATTAAATCTCTTTTCAAGTTCACCATTTGTGTGGTACACAATTGAGTTTACCTGTGAATACATGAAAAACGTTTAAATAAAAATCTTAACATAATTTAATACAATCACCAAAATTAATTAAAATCTTAACTTACACTGAGATCACAGGTGGCAAAGAATCTTTTAATAGATCCATATCCTCGATGAGATTCTTCATAATTCAGCATACAACTCCACGAATCAATAATTTGAGCATCAACATACTGATCATATTATAGTGACTGCATCGTAATCCGGGGGATTACGATGCTTTTGTAGCTGAAAAAAGTTTCCCTGAACCACAAAACAAATAATATTGCTGAAAAACAAACATTTATGTTTCTGAACATAGACTAAAATATTACTACTGAACCACACAGATATTTATAGCCGAAGCACACTAAAAAATTACTGAAATAAATAAGATGTTTTCTATATATGCTGAACCAAATATATATCTTTCCTGAATCTATTATATTTAAAATCATGAACAACTTACAATGGATCCTCTTCAACTTCTGACACATATTTGTATAGCTTTATAGCAAAAGCAAACTTCCTCTGGGGGGCAGGATTAACAAATCTATCATAAAATGGGCTCCTCATTTCTTTTGATGGCCCAGTATCCCTCGATGGTTGAAACCTTTTTTCAACATTGGCTTTTGTTTTATTGTCATCCTGCAGTATAAATTTATCAAAATATAACAAAGAAAATAAAAACATACTTAAATATAAAATAAAAAAAACTTCATTCAAACCTTATAAAATGAAGAGAAAAAAAATATTGGCCTTTCTACAAACCTTTGGCAATGGGATTTTCAAAACTGTTTTCTTCTTCTGTGCACCAGCATCTGTAGAAACCGCCTGTAAAATGAAGAGAAAAAAAATAGAAACATTAATTTTGAAATACAATATAAATAAATATAATTAAAGAAACATATTAAATAAAAATATTTAAAAATTACCTTTGAAATATCAGTTTCTACTGGTTCAATCACTTGGGGGCTGCCTCTACTGATGCTTTTTCAAAACCCTGATAAATTATTAATACATGTTAAAAAATTTATATAAAAAATATAAAGATTTAAATTAAACATTGTTAAATGACTTACATTCTTCTTTAATGATTGAATTGCAGCAACATCAGCTAACCCCTGAAGAGGATTTTTAAGAACATTGGTCTCAGCACCCACTGGTTGATCCTCTGGAGGAGACTGAAAACCAGCAGGGATGTCGTCTTCAGGGATCTTTGGAAATGTTTTTTCAACAATCCTAAACACTTCTGCAATTGTTGGAGTATTCCTAGGAGGTGTGAGCCCAAGATTCCACAATGGATCAGAAAGCCGAATTTTGTCCATCTCTTCTTTCTTGGCAATAGCAATGTCAACAATCCACATAAGCCTATCAATTTCAAGATTGTCTGCAAACTCATCTGGTGTGTTAAATTAATTTCAGGAGAGCTTGAAGGTTGTTCACAAACAATCCGCTTTACAGCATGATTCAAATAACTAATCTCCACATCTTCATTTTTTTGAGAAACAGATTCAGTTGTGAATTCTACAATATTTGAAATTGTTTTAACCAGTAAACACATCTCAGACTTGTATCTCTCTTTAAACATCTGCAAAAAGAAGTAAAAATTTTGTTATATACTTAAATAATATTATAATTATAACTCAATTTTGTAAATAAATTTTAAAACAAAACTTACTTTTTTATTAGGACCTTCAAATAACTGAGCATGGTCCTTCAAAACTTCCTCACATACACCCTCTACATGGTCTGTTGTATTGTCCTCATTGACAGCTTCTTTATCTTCAGATAACTGTTGAGAAATGATATAAAAAAATTTGTAATATTAATGCTGAACCACATACTAATATCAATGCTGAACCACTACCACTTCATAATTGTTTCAAATTTGAACTACTTTAATTTCATATGCTGAACTAATGAACCACTACAAGCAATTTATGCTGAACAACTACTAGCAGCTTATGCTGAACTAATGAACCACATAAATTATTTATAATGACCCAGTTTTCTTTGTATATTTTATGAACCACACTCATTATTCTCTCTGAACCACACTAATTATCCCCCTGAACCACACTCAGTTATATCTCTGAACCACATTCTTTATCTCTCTGAACAACACATATTATTCCTCTGAACCACACTCATTATTACTCTGAACCACACTCAATATTTATCTGAACCACATTCATTATTTATCTGAACAACACTAATTATTTATAATGAAACACATACTATGTAATCAAAATAAAATTCATTTAACCATACTTTTCTGACGGGCCTTCAATTAATCCACATATAACTGGACCTCCCATAGTTTGCTCTTCAGATGTAGAGACTTATTGTGGAACTGAAACAAACTCTAGTCTTGGCAATACACGACCAGATCCAAATCCATTGCCTCTCATTTCATCTCCTTCCCTTGCCTTAATTGAAGGAGTTGCCCAATTAACAAAGGTAGGCAATGATCTTGGTTTCTCTTGCCTTTGTAATCGAACACGATCAACATAAAAGAACTGTGATAACAAAAAAAAAATAACAGAAAATTTTATGATATTAAAAAAAATATAAGAGAAAATATCGAAAAAAAATAAAATGCTCAATATTTATCTCACTTACCAATAAGAATGGGACTGAACCAGTGAAGATAGAATTTTTGTTACGTGCCCATGATTTTTTTGTTTCAACAAGACGATCGAGCAAAAAACCACACCAATTAAAGTTTTTAATGTTTTTTACATTTTCAGCTACATAAAAATAACTAAAATTGACAGCGCCATTTGTGTTGCTTTCAATCAACGTAGAAATTACAAGAATAGTGAAACAAGTCTTGAAAAATTGTCCACCATCTTTATCAGTTAACATCTCCCGCACCACATCCGCTGCGTGGATCCTCTTGTTCCCATAAACCACAGATTTCTTCCACAAACATAATGATGCATCCGTCCTTGTGTTATATGAAGGATCAATAGGCACTGGAATTGACCCCATTTGCAACCCCAAAGCAATTGCAACATCAACATCTTCGATGAAAATTGTATCTCCAGTAGCTGTAGTGAGTGCAACCCTATCTGCATCAAAGTTATCCACCACCCAAAATGACAAAAACAATGGGAGATGTTTCATTTCTAACTTCAGCAGAGAACTGAACTCAAGCTCTTCAATGCTTTTCAATTGAGAATCATTTAAAGATTGAAATGATTCAACCAAAGAATAAGCGTGTGTGCGGGATTCCAGCGTAAAGTATGTAACATTTCCTTTAGCAGTTACAATAGTTTTTGTCCTAAGTTTCACATCTTGCTCTCCCTTCACCACAACCGCTTCATCACTATCAGACTCTGATTCTTTAGCAATTTTCCTCTTCTTTTGCCTTTTCTTTTTCAAATCTTGATTATTCCCAGGTTTACGTTTGAATTTGTCCATAACAACTGCCAATGGGGTTTCATCTACAAACACCAAAATTAATAAAAAAAAATATCAATAATATCCATGTACAACTTTCTCTTAATACATGAAGATTATTATATAAAAATGTAAAATTTATGAAACAAAACATAATAGCAGCTCCAGTTACAGTAAAATTTATGAACCAGAACAATCAGATACTCCTAAAACAACCGAGACCTTAGCAACTATTTTCCTAAATAAATATCGATGTTGAAATAATAAAAATTGAATTGAAAAAACTTAAAAGAAGATATTTAAACAACGAAAATCAAGTATAATTACCATCAAGTAGCCGAAGTTCCATTTTAATCAACAGCGCTCAACTGTAAGAAAAAAAAAAGAAAAAACAGTAAATAAACGAAGAAACAACAACTAACTATAGAAGAAAATCAAAAAATTACTCTCATTCAAGCTTACCTTTTCACGAGAGATGAGTATTTGAGATTGGAGACCGAATCGACTCTTCAGAGATTTGGAGTAGGGTTTAAAACGAAAAGAGGGAAATGAAATTTCAAAATGATCACAACTGCAGATAATGGGGAAATGGGAAGTTATATCAGAAAATACAGCACGCAAAATGACAAAAATACCCCCTATAATGCCTAAGGAAATTTAAAGCATGGTCCGGTGGTCCCCCCCCCCCCCCAAATTTCTTTTAAACCCCATCCGTAATTAATTATGCTGAACCAATATTAATTATGCTGAACCAATATCTGTGAATTATAGTGACCCAATATTTAATAAACTCATGAACCACAAAATTATCCTTTGTCAACCGCTATTTAATAATTCCCTGAAACACACTCAGATATGAACTCTTACTCAATTATCCAGTTATCTATCTGAACCACACTCAGTTATCTCTCTGAATCACACTCAGTTATCTATCTGAACCACTCACTAATATTTGATGAACCGGACTCATTATCTCTCTGATCATCTCTCTAAACAACATTCATTATCTCTCTGAACCAATATTTAATAATCTCCTGAAACACACATGCAGTATTCTCATAACAAAACAAGAACACACATATGATAAATGTTACGGAGTATGAAATAACCAGTCATTCAACAGAAAGTGAAAATGTTCAATCAGAAAATCATTCCACCCCCAAACTACATAATACTTCAAATCCAAAAAGCAAAATCCTACAACCTCCCATGATAACATCTCAATTCCCATCCACATATATACTAACATTTTCCTTTACAGAATCCTTCACTTCATTGATAGATGAACATATAATTGCATGCATATAAGCCCTCCGAAGATCCTTAAGGGTGCTGGGACAATAGTTTGACAAGCCACACTGCCACCGTTTGGCCCCCGTGAAAGTCTCCAAATGACGCATGCAATACACCCCGCAATCCACAAAATTATCAGTTGTTGCCCAACTTAAACCAAGACTGTACGCTTTGCAGTTGCGAATAAGATCTGCCTTGTTGGAGAGATTCATCTGATCTAAGTAGTGACTCATCAAATTGACCTTCAATTAAAAAAAATTAGAATATCTTGAAAATAAAATAAAATAAATTAAAATAAAAATGATAAAAAAAAATTAGAAACTTACAGCATCTGTTGGAATATCATAATATCTTGAGTCAAAGTCAACTAACAGCTTCATGTTATCAATGATAAAAACTTCTTTTCCAATAAAATTGAAGCATATAATATAAAAATGAGCATTTTGAAGAACAAGCAACATAATCTGCACAAGGAAAACATAAAAGATTTTAAAATAATAAATACAAATGATAAAACACAAAATTAATTGATATTTATTAAGAAAAACTTACAAAGTTAACTCGAGCCAAATTTGGAAACCCTGAGACCGTAAGAACCTGATCAAACTTAGTACGAAAGATGTTAAATCGGCTTTCAAAACTCACACCCACCATTCCAACAACCGACCCCAACTGAAAAACATAAAACAAACTCACATAATATAATGAGAAACATAAAATTAAAGTACTAAATAATATAATTTAAATACAATAACTTACACTGACATCGCAGGTTGGAATAAATCTCTTATACCTGAAAAATTCTTCTTGACAGTTAAGAATTTTAACAAAAGCATCAATCACTTGTGCATCAACATATTGGCCACAAAGCAATGATTGAAACACCATGCGTGGAACATTTTGTTCTTTGAATTTGAAAAGAACTTGCCTGTTAAAACATCAGCATTATAGTCAAATTTGATAAGAAAGAACCAATATAATGAAAAGTCTAACACAATTATCTCTCTCATTATCTCTCTGAACTACACTCATTATATCTCTGAACCACAATCAAATCTCTCTCTGAACCATCCTCAGTTATCTCTCTGAACCACACTCAGTTATCTCTATGAACTATCCTCAACTATCTCGCTGAACCACACTCAGTTATCTCTCTGAACATATATCAGAACCACACTCATTCTCTCTCTGAACCACACTCAGGTATCTCTCTCATTATCTATCTGAACCACACTCATTATATCTCTGAACCACACTCTTTCTCTATCTGAACCATCCTCAGTTATCTATCTGAACCACACTCATTATATCTCTGAACCACAATCAATCTCTCTCTAAACCATCATCAGTTATCTCTCTAAACCATACTCAGTTATCTCTATGAACCACCCTCAGCTATCTCTTTGAACCACACTCAGTTATCTCTCTGAACATGTCTCAGAACCACAGTCATTCTCTCTCTGAACCACACTCAGGTATCTCTCTCATTATCTATCTGAACCACACTCATTATATCTCTGAACTACACTCATTCTCCTATCTGAACCATCCTCAGTTATCTATCTGAACCACATGATAGCATGCATTTAGATGGTCATAATAGGTTTCATTTAGCTTAGTTAAGATGCATATCATGCATGGTTTAAGCACAATTTGCATATTTGCTCTCTATGTTGGTGGAGTCGGAATCTACACGTTTTTATTGATTATTTCAGGTAACTGTGGATCAGAGAAGGCTCATGGATTAAGGAAGAGTCAAGAAGAGGAAGCTACAAGAAGAGAATGGGAGCGGAATTGAAGTTCGAGAGCCTAAGTGAAGAACAAGTCAAAAAAAGTTGTCGCCCGACAAGCTGAACTTGTATCACACTTTCTGGAGGCCTCGGTGGTCCGATTGACTATTATAAGCATGCGTTGGAAAGCTCTTTTCGAGAGCTAGATGTCGAGACCAGATTCATAATGGAAAAAATTGCTAAAGACTGGAAACGCCGCGCCCGCGGCTCAAGAGGCCGCACCCGCGACAAGAACCTGGGCAACCGACATAATATTCTGTAAATATTAGTTCTTTAGGGGATTGATATTGCTTATAAGCTTTATACATCTTGAGACTTATTGCTATTCCTAGGATTAAACCTTAATCCGTGTTAAGATTGCCTAGGAGTAAGGGATTATTAGAACTCATAGGGCTAATAATCTATTCAAATCAAGATAAGAACATTTGATTGGAAAAGGAAAAGACTTTGAGTAGGAAACAAGGATTGAATTCACCCAATAGGGTTGAGAATTGTAGGTGAAACTATCTCTTAATTATTGATTCTCCTAACTTGTTAATATTTATCATTCGCAACCACTCAAAACACTCTTTTCTACTGTAATGGCCCGGATATAAATATCCGAGATACGTTTCGAAGGTTGGATACCTTCGTTCGGATGTTGCAATTCAGGTACGGGTCGAGGTTTCAAACCTCTAAAGATCAATCAGTATTCAAAGCGGGGATTTCGAACCCCAAGCAATCAAAGTCACAAAACCCAATTCAAACGAAAGTAAAACAGAAGCAAGGTTTAGATACAAGAGCCACGGCAGAGCCGGGTCAAAACCAAAACATATATTCTAAAGTCGTATAGCCAAATTAGCGGGGTTAGACAGATTCTTTGCAATCGCCCGGGGGATTTTACCACGCCATAGAGACAGAGAGCAATCATAACTAAAAACATGTGGTGCGAGCGGGATCAGACCGAGACCCCAACACACCCTGTCCTGCAAGCAAACATACACATACGCTAATATAAAGATGCTTTGATGCAATGCGGAAATTTAATCACACTAACATGCTCCTAATTTACAATATGCGGAAAAGAACTCTAAAGAGCCCAAGACAATGCCAAGTGGCATATCCCTCTCCTACCTCTGCACCCCATCCCGTTAGTGCAGAGACTGGCCAGTTCGGTGCTATAGCATAGCAATTTCCTCGTGGTGGTGCACTAACCAGGGCATCATCATATCATATCATATTATCTCATCTCTTGCCCGATGGTGCTGGTGTAACGACCCGGTATTATGATTCCCGAGTTACGTTTCGAGGGATAAAACCCCTCGTTAGGATCTTAAGCCCCGGGTACAAGTTGAGGGTTTGAAATCAAGGATTTCTAGTTTAAAGAGGGATTTCGCACCCAAATCCGGAAGGTTTGCTGGAGACCCCGGGGTAACCCCTGCACCTGTCCTAAGTCTACAAAGCGGAAAATCTTTTATCATGCCAAGGACATAAATTCTGAAATGATACAACCAGTGTCGCGGAAGAGCCGGGTCAAAACAGTGTATAAGTAGGAAGAAATCCCAAAAGTATGAATCTGGTGAAGTCAGGGTTCAAACACTCACTCTCCGCCATATGAATGGACCCCGTCAAAACAGCACAGAATCAAGCAATGGAATGAGTACCTGAAACTATACCACAAAGTCAGGCCAAGTGTTCGCATGCGATTCCTTTGACCGCACTGAGGACATATAATATGCCTATACCTAGAATAAAAGATGCCTTCATGCAGTACTGAAATACTAACCACATTATCATGCTCTTAATTCAGATATGCAGAATATGAAGTAAGGCCTTAACAAAGAATATCAAGAGGTATATCCCTCTTCTACCACCACCCCCTTCCAGATGGGGTGGAGACTGGTCAGTTAGATGTTATTGCATATCACATCTCATCATCATATCGTATCTCGTGCTCATCTCATATCTCATGATATATATATATAAATAAATGACTCGAGGAGGACAACACCCGATGAAGCTGGGCTGTCCTATGACCCTAACAACGACTCTAGGACTCACAGATAACGGCCGTTCTGCATTCAAATGCATAAAGAATAAGAATGCTCATTCGTAAGTGCAATTCCTAAGCATGATACTACATGACATGCTTTTATGCATATGCAGCACCTACATACTATATGGCACATCAGGCAGGAGGTCTCGGTTACTAAGTAAGCCCCGGAGGTACTTACCTGGCTAGAAGATCAGCAAAAGAAGAATCCAGCACACAGTAGTCACGATCACATAATATCACCTAATTACATAACGGGAATATACCGAGTATACGTCTATAGTCACTCTGAACACATATATCACACATTTATACAAGCAGATAATTAACAAGCTCGCATCAACCATACTTCCAATTCATCATTATCAACCATCTCTTATCTCATACCATTCGCCATAACTTGTCAACTCATCAGTTTAAAACAACCACCGTATCATACTTATACTTTCCATAAAGATATATATATCATCATCATCATAAGTATCGAATATTTAATCTCTTCTAAAAATCACCACAATATCATGCCATTTGTCACACATATCATACCGTTAGTCAAACGATCATATTATCATGCTAGTTAGTCATCGAATAAGTCTTACTCTCAGGTTAGTTTCAAAACCATTTCAAATCCGAATTAAACAGTTAAGAATTCCGACCCTTGAAGATACTCGCTAAATTCCTTTTTCAATTTATTTATTAAATTACTTTCCAACCTTGAAATTATTTTTCAAATTCCTAAAATCCCGACCATTTTTATTTAATAAACCAACCCTTATAATTCTCCCAAAATAATATTTTATCTCTTAAAACCTCAAATAATATTGTATATATATAATAGTAATTTAAATACTGCTAATTGGTTAATTAAATAAACGAATAACTCGAACCGAACCAAATCGAACCCGCAATTATTAATCCCTAACCGGTTATATAACAATATATATATATATATATATATATATATATATATATATATATATATATATATATATATATAAGTTAGTAGAAACGGGGGCCACAAGTGCCACGCTGGCCATCTTCCTCCTCCAAATTCAAATGCAGAGGAAGTCCCGCCATAGCTGCTCGACAACCTCGACCTCGCCCGCGCTCGCGTGCTCACACCCCGCGCCCGTGTGCTTCCTCTCCCGCCTGCTCCTACGCCCGCTGCTCAGCTCACCCGCCAGCCGGTTGATCTCTGCGTCTGCTCGCGCTTGCTCAGCCTCGCCTCTGCCCGTATCCCTCGCCTACGACAACTTCTTTTGCTCTCAGCCTCGCCCCTCGAGCTACCAGGGCTCTCGAGCTCGCTCGACTACCTGCACTCAGATCTCGTTCACCCCCCGACTACTCTAAGCATCGAAAGAAAGAACGAAATCGAACGACAAATAAAAGGAGGCTTGGAAGCTCACCGACGTGTTCGCGACTTCGGAGCTATCGATCAGAGTTCTGGGCTTCATCGGTGGCTTGCGATGGCTCGTCGGACCTGTGCCGGACATGGGTGAGTGTGATTGAGGAGCGCGAGGGTGATTTCGATCGAAAACGAGTGAGAACGGCTTACCGGAAGTTTTTTTCGAGAACGAATCGGGCAGCGACCTTGGTTGTGAAAACAGGGGACAAGGGAGGACGTCGGAGCTGCGGTGGCTCGTGGGTTGCTCCTGTTGGCTCCACTGCTGCTGGAGGTGGCTCCGAGGGGTGCCGTAGGGTTGCTGGCTTGAGGTGGAATGGAGGGAGCAAGGCCGAAGCTGCTGCTCTTCAGAACAAGAAGGAAACGAAGAGGTGGCGATGAGGAACAATGGGGATGGAGGTGAAGCTGATGATGGGGCCGGCGATGGTGGCGTTTGGGTTGTGTTGAGATGGATGAAGATGGGGAGAGAGTGAAGGAGGAGTTGGTGATGATGAACCGATGGTGAAGAAGGTGATGAATTGATTGAAGGGAGCAGGTGAGGGTGATGATGAATGAGTGAATGACGGGGTGAGGGATGACCTTTGAAGAGGTATGGTGAGGGAATGGGTGAATGTAGTGTGTGGAAGTGGATAAACCAACACCCGAAAATCTATCCCGAATATGCGAATTTCGAATCCCGAAATTAGTTCCCAAATGTTAGTTTTCCCGACTCTCGCTTTCTCGATCAATTAGATTTATAAAATCGAAAAGGATATCGCCATCTGATAATTATTTTGAATTTTCGAGGTAAAATGATGGAAATCATTCGTCAAATTTTATATTCCGGTCGGAATCCGCTAAACGAGTTTTAAAACCGATTTAATTTCATTTTTAATTCTCTTTTTCCGAAAAATTAGGATTTGAAAATCCGAGCCTTTACATCATCCACCTCTAAAAACAAGTCTCGTCCCCGAGACTAAAATCGTTTTAAAACAGGGGATGAAGTTTGAAATCGGTGAGTCCAAGGATCATGCCATTGATCCCGTAAACACCTCATAAGTGCCCTAATGAGGTCCTCACAGTACCGTTGCCGTGATCATAATATCGCCAATAGATCGTAGCAAGAATGTAATATTTGCCCCTACCACATCTTTATTCCGACTTCTCGGTCATATCATAACTCGAAAAGCATCACAACATCTCCCCTAGGTCTTAGCAAGCAGTCTATAAGGGCCCCTATAAAATGCATGTATCCACTTCGGGAGGCGTTATAATGCAAGCTCGGTCAGAAAAATTCAAGAGGGTTCCTCAGTTTCAAAAGGTTTGGTCTCAAAATCATTGAAGCTCTCGTTCGCGTTAAATTTCTCAGAATCTAAGTTAGTCGAATAGTTTCAGAACTCAAGAGGTGGAATCATCCACCTCTAAGGTTAATCCCATATTTCCTTCCTAGGTTCCAAGTCCGAGTCAAATTTCACCAATTCGGTTCTAGCATCTTAGCAATTCCAATTCAAGGCATCATATAACATAGCAATTGCATCACGCGTTCCTAACCAGGTCATACTCATGACACGGACAGTCACATACCATAACATATCTAGCATCGTATCATATATGGTAGGATTTATCACATCATCCCACGGAAGTTACAGACCATATCAATCAGATAAGCACGTTATATCAATTAGATAAGTACATCATACTCATTTTAACAACCAAGCATCATCGCATTAGAGGCAAGCAACTGCTTCCGTACAGTAGCATTCCATCGAGTTCAGGGATAACTATGTAAGTACTAACAGTTCCCTATTGTCAACGGCAACACATCAGAGAATCAACATCGTCTATTGCATAGAATTCGCACAACATTCGGCCCCAAGTAAAGTATACACTAGATCACTACCTCAGGAGAATCTGCCTACACTACCAATCATGACGAGACACGACCACTACTCACCATCCCTTGCACTAAGATCAACTTCACCGAGGTCTACCAACTCAATCCATTACCAGTTCTAGGCACCATTGTATCCTGCTCACATACAACCTTTCTAGCCTCATAACTATTCGCAATCAAGGCTGAATACCCAAACCAACTACTAGGTATCCCAACTCCTATGCCACCAAGCCATCTAAGGGCCAATCCACTTCGACATCCCGATCTCAAGTCCTACCTTCCATTCGACTATTTAAAACTATCTCTCGGAGTTCCCAAATCACAAAATTCCCTCATTTCGACAAGCTGAAAAACTCGATCTACTACCAAGACTCCATATATAACACGTCCTTGGCCTAGGGGCCCTCTATCAGTCCCATCTTTACCCTCTAATAGAAAATTCTGAGTCCTCAACTGAACCGCTCTCACGATTGATCTAGAAGACACTTCTTAACAATCTCGCTTACTCTTCCTAGGCTCTCAAGACTCCGCCCGACCATCATCTCCTAAAGAGACATCTTGAATCACCTTGCTAACTTAATTATACTTCCCATGCCACTAACCACTCTCACTAACCATCCACCTCTAAGGACCCAACTCATGCTGGCCATCTCACACCTGACACTCCCGACCAATTCTAACGCAGAAACTTAACTAGTGGTACTCCCAACCACGAATCACCATGACCCTCGAGCTGACCCACTCTAGATCCTCTTTTCAGCATCCTCTACCTGGACTAGTTCCCTCAACTCCTCATGTTTCCCCAAATTGCCTCAGATCACGCTTCCTCAACTTTGAAATCTCTACCCCTTAAACCCTTATGCACCGATTATCATTTTCACCGAATTCCTATGACATCCTCGTCCGAATTTCCTAAGCACCGCAACTTCACCAACCTTCAAAAATCTCTTATCCTCTAGCGTCCTCAATACCTTCTGCTTTGCCTAGTTCCCAAATCCATGCTCATAATCTCCCTATCTTAACCTTAAGCCCACAGTCTTACTAGGAATCTCAACTACATCCTTGCCTAGCTACCAGCCTTTCCTCGAAGATTCATCTCACATCCTCAAATACCTCAATAGCCACAATAACCTCCACTCATAAATCCCGATTCATTCCCTATGCCAAAATCCTTCAACAACGCATCTAGAAATCCTTCACTCATAATTTCCCCAAGCATTACCAATCCTATCTAAACAACCCCAAATACTCATCACACGAACAACCCTGATATGAACAACCTAATATCCCTGATCGATAATTTCCCAAGCAACTTCATACTACTCTTCCTTGGCAATTCCTCAACCTCATCCCTTACCGAAATCGCTCCCACTCACAGCACACACCACCTAGTCCCAAATTCTACGATTCCTCAGATGTTCCTTAATCGATCATCCTCGACACCGCCCACGATCCGCTCATAGACCATCTAGGCACCTTCCTTAGCACACCAATCCGTCTCACAACACCTCCCTTCAAGAATCCCCCGATCAACTCCTAGCTCGCCCATCCACCTCTAGAACTATCCTAACTGCCTCTATCCTTACCCAATCTCAAGATCACCTTAATGAAACTAGTTTAGACCTCAGCCAACCACTCTCTTATACTACCCGCACACACTACCTGCCTAGACTACCACTTCTCACTAGGACATCTCCCTCAAAATCTCGCCATACTAGCACCACTTCTCACCTAAGTCCTACCTGGAAGCTCATCTATACTCACGGACCACTATCTTCGACACATCCCAACTCACTCGGCTCTACCCAAGCTAACGCATCCATCCTGCACACCCTCTCGCTCATCTCATGACCAAGAACAAAGACTTCAATCCATCTACCACTTTCCGACCTAGCTTACCGAAGAATCTCTCGACTCATGCCCAAGAAGAAGCACCACCACACATATAACCCATAATCTACTAACCAGCAAGTCAGTATACCAAGCACCAAGGCACATCATCATAGAAACAAGTTAGTCAGGCAATCATTGCTACCAGTTCAACACATCCGTCATCACACATTCAATTATGTCAGTTCTAGGCCTATCGCACAACATCAATTCCAATTAGTATAGAAGAATCCACGATTTGAATTAAGAATGCTCTTCCTCGTGTCAGTTGGGAGGAACCTGTTCACAATTGTCATCTTTGAACCATATTCGTCCTTTTTGCCATCGGTGACGTTGTTCCTGGGGCCTAGGGGTCATGGATCCATCACACTTCCGTTGCGCCGCTCCGGTGCCTCTTGCTCGTCGGTACTTTCTTACATATCGACGCTCATCGAAGGATCATAAGGGTTAGAAGTTACGGAGATAGGGGAGAGATAAGGGTGGACAACACAGCTTCCTTAAGAGTTCACACAAGGACTGGGACTAGGGACGACGAGACCAAGGAGAAGATCCCAACCCGAGAGTTACAACGATGCCCTTATAATTGTGGCACGCAAACACATAAAAATCTAGAGATATCATCACATTATTTCACACTAGTATGCACCTATCTCAAGGAATATCGATTTATGCATTCATAACATGTTCATATAATCATCTTTATATGTGCGCAGAAGAAGCTAGCAACCTATCATTTCATTCAACAATCATGCTTGACAGACAAAGAACATGTATGCACAGACTGACATGGGACATATATGGCATAAGTTATGCAAGATCTAGCAAACATCACGGGATATCATATGCACGACTTATCACTCCTTTAGATACACAATTAAGCAAGTCATGATATTACGGAAAGCATGCTAAGATGCACCCTAAAATCATGCTAAGGGTATGGTAAGTTCATGCAGGGTTGGTATAGCAACTATCTCATCACATAAATCCATATTCGCATAGTAAGACTAGGACATCACACAATCATACGAGGGCCTATAACTGGGAGGTATATGTTTTACATGATACTAGAATTGCACATTAAACATGTACACGGTCAACATGGTCTAATTAGATTAATTCAGCATGCTAGGACAGTCATCTCATATATTAAACATACAATGAGGGTTGACCACACTATCATGGGCCTAATTCATGGGAAGACAATAATCATGGAAGTTCCATACATATGACACATACATCTCATAAGAGCAACCGTGCAAGATATCAGGCAAGTCAGGCTGAAATACACCAGTATACTATGTCATGCAACCACAAGAATGGCTACGACTATAACCGACAGAATTCTCCAAGGCCATTCACCGACTCATCACCCCGTTTCCCCGTGGGGCACTAGTATGACTCGTTGGGTAGGACACAAGGGCACTCACACTGTTTTCGAGAGGCGAGGGTAGAACTCGTGTTTAGACTCTTGTGGTAAGAAGACATGGTTGGCCATTACGAGTATCTAAAGGGATGACTCCATAAGACAACTCACTTCTATCTCGAAACGATTTAAATCCTCACCCCCACTATCATACTCAAGTAACCCTCACATCTGACACGATTTCCGAAGGTAATTAGTTGACCGACCCAGATTCCCGTGGAAGAGCCCAACCTCAGGTACGAGACTCGATAGAAGCATCGATGGTAGGATACGAAACAAGACTCGAAACGGGGAGAGCGGATGCTTCTCGACCCTTACTAACATGCCTAGATATTTTGGCGGGATGGATGACGAAATCGGAATCATCAAGGGTGTTGAGTTATGGAAGGGCTATTCCAACAAGACAGGTATTCCAATTACACAAGGTCAAGGTTTCCGCCCTCTATCCCGTTTACACATTCAATACATGATTCTAGTTAAGGCATACCGATTAGCTCATTATCCTATACACAATAGCACTCAACAAGATTAATATGATCCTCTTCGAGGAGGATCGCCCTCGGGCTCAATTAGATGTAATGCATACAATCACAGAGACGATCTATGCCATCCTTCGAGGGACGGTTGACCGGAGGGGCAAGAACCTCACGGCCTCCTAACTCGACACTCCAACCTCCGTGGTGTTCCTTGGAGTCTTCTAGGCCCATCTGTAAATAAAAGCTAGTATTTTGCCTACCGTTTCCCGAGTTCTACATCCATAAGGGATGTCTATCGCTTTGGTCTCTACCCACAAGATTGCTTCCCCTTTATTCATTTTAGGTTTTAAGTCCAATTAAATTCATTTTGCCCTTTAAACATTTTCCAAAACCATTTGAAATCATTGGGCGATTTTCAAAACCATCTTCAACCTATTGTACTCGGATTGCAAAACCTCGCTCTGATACCACCTTTGTAACGACCCGGGATTATGATTCCCGAGTTACGTTTCGAGGGATAAAACCCCTCGTTAGGATCTTGCACCCCGAGTACAGGTTGAGGGTTTGAAATCAAGGATTTGTAATTTAAAGCGGGATTTCGCACCCAAATCCGGAAGGTCTGCTGGAGACCCCGGGGTAACCCCTGCACCTGTCTTAAGTCTACAAAGCGGAAAATCTTTTATCATGCCAAAGACATAAATTCTGAAACGATACAACCAGTGTCGCGGCAGAGCCGGGTCAAAACAGTGTATAAGTAGGAAGAAATCCCAAAAGTATGAATCTGGTGAAGTCAAGGTTCAAACACTCACTCTCCGCCATATGAATGTACCCCGTCAAAACAGCACAGAATCAAGCAATGGAACGGGTACCTAAAACTATACCACAAAGTCAAGCCAAGTGTTCGCCTGCGGGTCTTTTGACCGCGCTGAGGACATATAATACGCCTATACCTAGAATAAAGGATGCCTTCATGTAGTACTGAAATACTAACCACACTATCATGCTCCTAATTCATATATGCAGAATATGAAGTAAGGCCTTCACAAAGAATACCAAGTGGTGTATCCCTCTTCTACCACCACCCCCTTCCAAATGGGGTGGGGACTGGCCAGTTCGATGCTATTGCATATCACATCTCATAATCATATTGTATCTCGTTCTCATCTAGTATCTCATGATATATGTATAAATAAATGACTCGAGGAGGACAACACCCGATGAAGCTGGGCTGTCCTATGACCCTAACAACGACTCTAGGACTCATAGATAATGGCCGTTCTGCATTCAAACGCATACAGAATAAGAATGCTCATTCGTAAGTGCAATTCCTAAGCATGATACTACATGACATGCTTTTATGCATATGCAGCACCTACATACTATATGGCACATCAGGCAGGAGGTCTCGGTTACAGAGTAAGCCCCGGAGGTACTTACCTGGCTAGAAGATTAGCAAAAGAAGAATCCAGCACACAGTAGTCACGATCACAGAATATCACCTAATTACATAACGGCAATATACTGAGTATACGTCTATAGTCACTCTGAACACATATATCACACATTCATACAAGCAGATAATTAACAAGCTCGCATCAATCATACTTCCAATTCATCATGATCAACCATCTCTTATCTCATACCATTCGTCATAACTTGTCAACTCATCAGTTTAAAACAACCACCATATCATACTTATACTTTCCATAAAGATATATATATATATATATATATATATATATATATATATATATATATATATATATATATATATATATCATCATCATCATAAGTATCGAATATTTAATCTCTTCTAAAAATCACCACAATATCATGCTATTAGTCACACATATCATACCGTTAGTCAAACGATCATATTATCATGCTAGTTAGTCATCGAATAAGTCTTACTCTCAGGTTAGTTTTAAAACCGTTTCAAATCAGAATTAAACAGTTAAGAATTCCGACCCTTGAAGATACTCGCTAAATTCCTTTTTCAATTTATTTATTAAATTACTTTCCAACCTTGAAATTATTTTTCAAATTCCTAAAATCCCGACCATTTTTATTTAATAAACCAACCCTTATAATTCTCCCAAAATAATATTTTATCTCTGAAAACCTCAAATAATATTGTATATATATATGTATATAATAATAATTTAAATACTGCTAATTGGTTAATTAAATAAACGAATAACCCGAAGCGAACCAAATCGAACCCGCAATTATTAATCCCCAACCGGTTATATAACAATATATATATATATATATATATATATATATATATATATATATATATATATATATATATATATATATATATATATATATATATATATATATAAGTTAGTAGAAAGGGGGGCCACAAGAGCCACGCTGTCCATCTTCCTCCTCCAAATTCAAAAGCAGAGGAAGTCCCGCCATAGCTGCTCGACAACCTCGACCTCGCCCGCACTCGCGTGCTCACACCCCGCGCCCATGTGATTCCTCTCCCACTTGCTCCTGCGCCCGCTGCTCAGCTCACCCACCAGTCGGTTGATCTCTGCCTCTGCTCGCGCTTGCTCAGCCTCGCCTCTGCCTGCATCCCTCGCCTACGACAACTTCTTTTGCTCTCAGCCTCGCCCTCGAGTACCGGGGCTCTCGAGCTCGCTCGACTACCCGCACTCAGATCTCGCTCACCCCCCAACTGCTCTAAGCATCGAAAGAAAGAACGAAATCGAACGAGAAATGAAAGGAGGCTTTGAAGCTCACCGACGTGTTCGCGACATCGGAGCTATCGATCGGAGTTCTGGGCTTCATCAGTGGCTCGCGATGGCTCGTCGGAGCTGCGCCGGACATGGGTGAGTGTGATTGTGGAGCTCGAGGGTGATTCCGATTAAAAAACGAGTGAGAACGGCTTACCGGAATTTTATTTCGAGAACGAATCGGGCGGCGACCTTGGTTGTGAAAACAGGGGACAAGGGAGGACGTCGGAGCTGCGATGGCTCATGGGTTGCTCCTGGTGGCTCCGCTACTGCTGGAGGTGGCTCCGAGGGGTGTGGTAGAGTCGCTGGCTTGAGGTGGAACAGAGGGAGCAAGGCCGAAGCGGCTGCTCTTCAGAACAAGAAGGAAACGAAGGGGTGGCGATGAGGAACAATGGGGATGGAGGTGAAGCTAATGATGGGGCCGGTGATGGTGGCGTTTGGGTGGTGTTGAGATGGATGAAGATGGGGAGAGAGTGAAGGAGGAGTTGGTGATGGTGAACCGTTGGTGAAGAAGGTGATTAATTGATTGAAGGGAGCAAGTGAGGGTGATGATGAATGAGTGAATGACGGGGTAAGGCATGACCATTGAAGAGGTATGGTGAGGGAGTTGGTGAGGGTAGTGTGTGGAAGTGGTTAAACCAATACCCGGAAATCTATCTCGAATACGTGAATTTCGAATCCCGAAATTAGTTCCCAAATGTTAGTTTTCCCGACTCTCGCTTTCTCGATCAATTAGATTTATAAAATCGAAAAGGATATCGCCATCCGATAATTATTTTGAATTTTCGAGGTAAAATGATGGAAATCGCTCGTCAAATTTTATATTCCGGTCGGAATCCGCTAAACGAGTTTTAAAACCGATTTAATTTCATTTTTAATTCTCTTTTTCCGAAAAATTAGGATTTGAAAATCCGAGCCTTTACAGCTGGGCTATCATATCATATCATATCATATCATCTTATCTCTTGCCCGATGGTGCTGGGATATCATGTCATATCATATCATCTTATCTCTTGCCCGATGGTGCTGGGCTATCATATCATGCTCATATCGACTCGATAGACTCAGGTCACCCGATGGGGCTGGGCTACCCTATGACCCTAGCAAAGACTCTAGGACTATCACAGATAATGGCCGTTCTGTATTCAAACACACAAAGTAACTGAATGCTCATTCACAAGTGCAATCCTAGCATGATACTACATGGCATGCTTTAGTGCTTATGCAACACCTAGTATGTCATATATTCACAAGCAGGTATTCTCTTTCGAATCTGAGTAAGCCCATAAAGGAACTTACCTGAATAAGCCGAACAGCAGAGAAACAAGGCAAACGCAGAATCCAAGCAATGAATCACCAGTAGTAAGCAATGTCCAACATATCACCTAATAACATACAAATGCATAAGTCTATCTAATTCACACAAGGCACCCCTAACTATCATCCATACTTCTCATATCTTATTTCAGATTATTCCATCTTATCTTCTCACAATTCATATATCATTTCATGTTCATCTCATCTCATCATCTCATTTCCAAAACAATCTCTCAAAGAACTCAACTTAGATAATCAAACAATTCTTTTAAAATCGCTTATCCGATTCCCGACATTAACACTTAAGCCTTAAAACCAATTTCCAAAAATCATATTATAATGATAATTCCGGCATCTCGGTTTCAAAGCCACAAACCCTTTAAGAACATTTTTAGAAACTTGAAAGCCCTTTTAAATAATTCAACCAATATTTATCAAAAATAACCTCAATTAAATCCATCCTTAAAATCCCTCTATTTAGACCAAGATCGACAATCACTTCAACATTCCTAAAATCGCATTTTTAATCCTCATAGAATCCATAGTTCAATAATATTATTTTAAAACACTTTAAAATGGATAATCAAAGTTTCAGAAAATATATTTCCTAAAGGCAGAATTAATATAATAATAATTACTATTATAATGAAACTAACAACAATTAATACATAACATACAATGTAATGATGTAACATAACAACACCCCATATTGCAATAATGATAACAACCCAAAAGAGAGAAATCAGGCCCAAAAGGAAGCCTGATCCGACACGCCCAGCTCAAAGCCCAACCCGGGTACTCCATCCCCTCACAAAATGACCCAGAAAAACCGACCCGAAACCCTAACCCGGATCCATCCCTCTCCTCACTGAAATCTGTTGAACAAAAATGATATAACCCGTTAGAATAGCCCGGGTCCGGCCCAATGGAAAAGAGAGGAAAGACTCGCCTCCTTCAAGCTCAGAATAGAGCTCCATTGATGACGAACGGGAAGCGAAAGAAGAAGAGGGGAACCCAGGCTTGCCCGACGACCAATTCAACACGAGACCCTCCCCACCTGACCGACAACGGATTCCGACCAGACCCAACCCAATAGAACTAGAATGAGAGTAAGGAGCAAGGAGGAAGAGAAAGATTACCGAGGTCGTGAGATTCCGATTCCGAGGGCGGCTCCGGTTGTACTCGACGAGGAAGAGCGTTGCTCGAGTCCTAAGGATGGCGAGAGATGAGTACGAGTTCGATCTGATGGGTTTGGTATCGAAATCGAATGGAAATCGAAACAGACCTCCAATCGGAAATCGTGGACGAGTGGCCAAGTTCGGCGTTCCGATGGCCGGTCGTTGGCGCTCCTGGTGGCGCTCGGTTGCTATGGTTTGCCTCAGCCGTCGGAGACCTGCTGTTGTTGCTTGAACACGGAGAAAGAAGGAGGAGAAGGTGGGTGGAGCTGTTGTGTTTGCTTCGGCAGAACAGAGGAGGTGTTGGGGAGTGGAGACTGGCTTCACTCGGATAAAGGAAGGAGATGGTGGCGGGTGGTGGTTGCTGGTGGCTGTAGGGTGGTGGTGGAGAGATGTGGTGCAGCAAAGGAGGAGGAAGTGAGCTCCGGGGGCTGCGACTGGAGTGACAGGGGAAGGAGAGAAAAGGGAGGTATGAGGGTGTGTTTGGCTTGCTGAATTCCAATTGTTCTAAAAAAAAGAGGAGTAGGGAGGGGGAAGAGATGGGGTGCTGCAGGAGACAAATCAGGGGAGGGCTAATATGGTATGCAGCTGCTCAGAAGAAGAAAACAAGGGTGATATGGGTTTGATGCAGAGGGAGAAGAGGCTGCAGAGGGGACCAGCCGAGAGAGAGAGAGAGAGAGAGAGAGAGAGAGAGGGAAATGGAAATATTAAAGAGTGGTCCCTACATAATAATGAAAAGATTCCCGGAAATTCAAAACTCGAACCCGCTAATCTCGACGCTCGATCCTAATTCCGTTCACTACAATAAAACCCGACACTCGACAATTGAAATCGAATTATTAAATCATTATCGGAATCAAATTAATTTTATCGATAATCCAACTCAAAAACGGAATTAAAATCCGCTACATCCCAAATTTTAAAACGATGCCGGAATCTACTTCGAAAAGATTAAGAGTAACACATGTTGCTCGAGGACGGAATATTCAAAATTTTCTGAATTTTCAAATCTACTCAAATATAATCGATTACCTTTCCAATAAAATATATAATATATAATAATATGAATATATTCAGTCTTTACATTTATCCACCTCTAAAAACAAGTCTCGTCCCCAACACTAATATCATTTTAAAGCGATGGGAAGGAGTTTGAAATTGGTGAGTCCGAGGACCATGTCCAAGGATCTTGTAATCATCTCGGTTGCGTCTTTCGGGATTTTCACAACATCCTAGTCATGGCCGTGACATCTCCAATTGGTCTTGTCAAGTGTGTAATAAGCGCCCTTATCACATCCTCGCTTCGACTTTTCGGAAGTACCACAACTCTAAAATCATTATAGCGTCCCGACTAGGTCTTAGGAAGCAATCTATAAGCGCCCCTATAAAATGCTTGTATCAACTTCGCGAGACGTCATAATGTAAATCCAGTTCGTAAAACCTCAAAGCATTTTGTAAATAGAAAGGTTGTCATCCAAATCATCGAAACTCACGACTTCTTAAAACCCTAAGTTGGTCCTTTTCAAAACCGCTCAAAATCTCCAAATTCGATGTTCAACCAAGCAGCTTTACACCAAAACAAGTCAAATCCTTTCAAATCAAGATTTCGTCAAAGTCTTCCAACAACCAATCAGTTTCTCGCATATCAATCAATCAACTCAAAAGCTAGGAGGTGGAATCATCCACCTCTAAGGGCTAATCCCATATTCTCTTCCTAGGTTACAAAATCATTTTATCATCATCCTCAACTCAATATGCACATAAGTAAATCGACTCATCGACTCATAACATCATCAGCCACCTCTCATATGGCAATCTCAATATCAATCATGATAATCTCAAACAATCGACATCTCAATTGTATAACATGATTACCCATAACATAGATCATACCATCCCTTCAGAACACGCCAAAAGCAATAACAAAATCTTAACATCATACCATGAGTTATAAAGTATATCTACCTCATACCAAAGGCATCACAAGTGCATCATCGAATCCTCAAAACTTATCACGCAAGCACACATGTCAAAAGATCAAAGAGGTTAGGTGTCATGGAGTCAGTACACTACTATAGGTCGAATCTCATGGTCGCATCTCAACATCGCACACTAGTGGAACCAGTCATAACAAAGGATCTCATTAAAAGCATAAATTCACATAGTCATCCTGTCTAATTTCTATTCAGCATTATCATAACATATTATCACATCAATTATTGGTACTTGCAAGGGTAGCCATAGCGAAATTTCATCATAAGTCAACGAAACAAAACTACTGATCAACACATCAATCCAAACAAAATCATGCTATCGAGATTCAATCGAAAGGAGAGATCAAGCAGTATATCAACATCAAAATGTCATCATGCTCTCAAGACATCATCTTAGCTCATCACAATGCCATATAACGATCATTAGCAGTCAGACACCATCATCTCATACATACAATAAGTCACATTCATGCTCCAGGTCATATGCATCACTTACCTATTCATAGTCATGATTATCAACCATATAGTATAACATCATGCTTTCACATAACAATGTATCATCATCTCATGATTCGTGCAACACATCATAACATGCTTCTAGAACAACATAGTAGGATAGCAATGTATCATTATTTCATGATAATACTTGTCACCGCCAAATAGATTTCAATATTGCATATCAACATGTAATATCATGCCATATCAGGTTCATCATGGTTGCTATCTAACATCATGCTAGTACATATTAATAAATCACATAATCAAGAAGACCCTCACATCATACCAATCAAAATAAAACGTAAACCCCGCTCGCTCGTCTCCACTCTCAAGCGAACACCAATCTTCATCTAGACTAACCAACTCGGATATAATCCCCAAAGAAACCCCAACTCATTTTGACACTCCAGTCTCACCCCTCATTTCACCAAGCACCCTCACTAGCAATCCACCTCTAAGAATCCAACCCTATCTTTGTTTCTCACCCGAGATTCATCTAGGAGCTCATCGGAACCACTAAGCATCGCCTCTTATAGTTCTCAAAACCCACTCGTTCCTACTTAAGCCAAACCCCTCTCCTGCGACTTACCTCATACTACCCTCAATCTTTCCAACCGCTCAATTTCCTTAACCGCTTTCCGACCATTATACCAAGGGTCCCCACTCACATGTTCAAGGAAGAAGCAATCATGGACATTATTACACGTAAGGACTTCATCATATCAACTAGCATTTGTATCAATAGCATCATTAGTTCATCATTAAGCATTGCAACAAGTATCAAAAGTCTTAAATTACCGTCATGCTCAATAAGTATTGTAAAACATCATATATGAATAGGGTCAATTCAAGCTAGCAAGTTTCATCATAATCTTAGCTAATAAACAGTTCAGATTCTCGGTATTTGCAGTTAATACTATATAGGAAAGGAATTTAGATCATGCTTAGCAAATCAGAGTTACATCACGTCAAGTCATCATAGCACATTAGGACTGTAAGGCATCGAATCATATATCTCATCATAGACAACGGATAATCAGGCAACAATCATTACCAAGTCATCACATCAACACGCAATTTTCAACATCAAGTCAAGGCAATATCATCATCAACGAATTCCGAAGGGATCAACAATTCGAACGGAGGACACTCTCGTTTGCTAGTCATATCGTACTCAATAACCTCCATCCTCGAAGCAAGCTGGTTCCGTCGACATCGTCGATCCTGAGGCCAGTGGGTTATGGGCCCACGCTTTCGCTGCACTACTCTCTCGTCATCTAACCTCTCGTTCCCTCTTTTATGCGATCGCTCATCCAATGTATCACGTAGGAGTCTAAGTTAGCGGAGATAGGGAGTGACAAGAGTGGATGACCCAATGTTCCTCTCGGAGAAAAAATGGACCAAAGCTAAAGATGACACGACTAGAGACAAGACTCCGACCCGGGAATAGTAACGATGCCTTTATGGAAGTCCATTAGGTTACAATTTGTGACAAACAAGCACGAATTCGTCACGGAGCATATCAATCACATTAATCCAAACTAACATGTACCTATCTCAAGGAACAACGACATACGCATTCATTCTAACGGCACAATCGAGTCATATACTGATGCATGTGAAACAAGCTAGTAGTCTATCATTCCACGGAAGCACATATGCCTAGCAACTTCAAGCAAGCTATGCAGAACCAACAATAATCATGTATGATTCGAAGTCATGCGAGATTTAATGACGATAACGAGCATCATGTATATGAAAGAATGTATAAGCATGAGCAAGTGAGGTCAAATATAGCATGGCGGGGTTTATCATAACAACCAGACTAAGTGTCATACGAGAATATATAAGAGCGGCATAGTAATTATCACAGCTAACAGCAATAATCGCATAGTAGGTTAAGATTGACATGTAATCATATGACGAGATACATTCATAAACATAGGTCCTACACGATGCTAGTGATACATGATAAGACATGGGCATAGTCAAGTGTCATCTAAAAGAATTCGACATAGTGTTCATAGAGTATCATTACAAAGAGTAATAAGGAGGACATCACCAGCAATAGATTATAAGTATGCTAGGATCAAACTGATCATAGTGCACATAAAACGGAATAACAAATATCACACTATAGGACAAGCATGTTCACTTAATAGAATAAGTATGGCAAGTCATCATTTAGGGAGTCACATTGGAATCATACGGCTTACAGGATACTAATAGCACATATCGAACATGAATACAATCAAGGTAATTCGACTAGATTCATTCTAACATTTATGCGTCATGCGTATGCAAAATCATGATATAGCGTGGTGTGTGATCATGCGAGGTGTCAAGTCATACGTTCATGCAAGCACGAGAGAATATCATAGAGTAATAGGGAAATAGCACCGAGCGATAACATGTAAGCATCCTAGGATCAACCCTCACGGAAAGCAAGTCGATCATCGAAATTAACATCAATCTAATCGGATAAGTAAAACATTTACGAGGATAGGAGGGAGAACCACACTATCAAGGACCTAGTTCAAGAGAGAATCGGCAATAATGTAGGCAAGGTATAAATTCGCACAAGTCACAACCAAGGGTCCTGCATGATACTAATGGCTCAGCATGACATATGATATATACATGTATTTAGTTGATTAACATGACAATATGCAAGAATTCAATCAGTACTATTCCAACGATGTAGTAACATGAGAGGAATGTAACGATGTATAAAGCAAGTCTAAGTAATGGGCAACATGACTAGCATACGGGGACATGAGTCCAATTCAATGTATACGGGGAGGAAACATGTGTTTATCAAGACTCATTCACACTAACATATCCTCAATTTAGCACAATTAACACATAACAATACAAATTATAGAATAATCAACAATGGTTAATCTGAGGAATATAAAATAGATGGGCATGCTATAGATTCTTGTCACAAGATGAATGATAAGCATCGAGGCGTCATCGGCGAGCATGCTAAGGAGAATATCTTACGAGCATTCATAAAAGAAGAATTGATCACACTATCATGGTCCTAATCTGAGAGAAGCAACAATTATATAGACTCATATCATGTGGTTTATGCTCTCAATCAATCATCAGCAAGATCAATACGATAGGTCCAGTAGACATGCTATAACGACATATAACCATGATAGAACACGAGACCTAAGTAATGTGACCAGCATGGATACAGGATGTCATACAACCACGAATTTACATTAATGACCATCATCATAACATGTACTGAGGATTACGTAGCATATACGACATGTTGACATCAAATCATAACACGTATCCATCAAGTAAGGGCTCACTCTATCATGATACTAGAACTGAACGATCACACTATCATGGACCTATTCACAGGGAGGAAATCAATTATACGACTTCCTAGCATATGACATATATATTCGTGCCCTAGTATGACAATGCAATATACTAAGTAGATCATGTCGGGATGATATGGATATAACAAACGTAGCTCGAACCCATACAATAGTCATTATGAACATCAAAGCACATAAGCACAATTTCACACTTAGGATCAATCTGTAGGTCAAGGAGTAGTACCACATAGTATCACACAATCATGGACAGAGCAATCAAGATAACCCGATAGAGATCCATAAGGGCAAACATTGACTCTCCCTAACTGACTCATCACCCATCTTTCCCATGAGGCTCGGATATGACTTTTTATGGCAAGAAGACACTGGTTGATCGTCATAAGAATCAAGAAAGACACACTCAGAAACACCTTACTTTCTAACTTGGAATTACATCGAAAGCCAACTTCTAAAACTCTCCCAAGCAACCCTCATATTCCACCATGATTCCCGAAACAATATGTTTACCAACCCGATTTCCCGTGGAGGAGACCGACATTCGAAAGGAAGACTCGATTGAACTGTCAAAGGGGTTCATAAGGGAAGGGGTGGTTCCACAAAAGCTGAGCTTAACCATATAAGAAGAAGGGTACTCCCGCTATCCCGTTCGCACATATCGTTCAATATTCATTCAATAGTTAGGACATACCAATCAAATCTTTAGCATGTCAAGCACTCAACATAGAATCAGTCAATGACAATCATAACGATCTCCTTGGAGTCTTCCCGACCCATCTGTAAAGAACAAGCTAGTATTTCGCCTACCCATTCCCAACTACATCCAAAAGGGATGGTCTAACGCCTTTTCTACCCACTCGATCCCTTTTTAGTTGGTTCTCCTCTTTTATCATAAGCCAAGTTCATATTTAGTCCAATTGGGTTAGGAACATTAAATTCATTTTGCCCCTTTAAAACATCTTCAAATCCTTTGAAATTCATGGGCAATTTTCCAAAACATACACCCGACCCTTGCGTACCCGAATTGCACAACCTGGCTCTGATACCAACTTTGTAACGGCCCGGATATAAATATCCGAGATACGTTTTGAAGGTTGGTTAACTTCGTTCGGATGTTGCAATTTAGGTACGGGTCGAGGTTTCAAACCTCTAAATATCAATCAATATTCAAAGCGGGGATTTCGAACCCCAAGCAATCAAAGTCACAAAACCCAATTCAAACGAAAGTAAAACAGAAGCAAGGTTTAGATACAAGAGCCACGGTAGAGCCGGGTCAAAACCAAAACATATATTCTAAAGTCGTATAGCCAAATTAGCGGGGTTAAACAGATTCTTTGCAATCGCCCGGGGGATTTTCCCACGCCATAGAGACAGGGAGCAATCATACCTAAAAACAAGTGGTGCGAGCGGGAACAGACCGAGACCCCAACACACCTTGTCCCACAAGCAAACATACACATACGCTAATATAAAGATGCTTTGATGCAATGCGGAAATTTAATCACACTAACATGCTCCTAATTTACAATATGCGGAAAAGAACTGTAAAGGGCCCAAGACAATGCCAAGTGGCATATCCCTCTCCTACCTCTACACCCCTTCCTGTTAGTGCAGAGACTGGCCAGTACGGTGCTATAGCATAGCAATTTCCTCATGGTGGTGCACTAACCACAACATCATCATATCATATCATATCATCTCATCTCTTGCCCGATGGTGCTGGGCTATCATATCATATCATATCATATCATATCATATCATATCATATCATATCATATCATATCATATCATATCATATCATATCATATCATATCATATCATATCATATCATATCATATCATATCATATCATATCATATCATATCATATCATATCATATCATATCATATCATATCATATCATATCATATCATCTTATCTCTTGCCCGATGGTGCTGGGCTATCATATCATATCATCTTATCTCTTGCCCGATAGTGCTGGGCTATCATATCATGCTCATATCGACTCGATAGACTCAGGGCACCCGATGGGGCTGGGCTACCCTATGATCCTAGCAAAGACTCTAGGACTATCACAGATAACGGCCGATCTGTATTCAAACACACAAAGTAACCGAATGCTCATTCATAAGTGCAATCCTAGCATGATACTACATGGCATGCTGATGTACATATTTATATCTTCTTTTATTGCATCTTTTGACTTCATATTTTATTCGATCTCCAAAGAAAAGGTTCAAAGGAATATAAACTTGTGTAAGAATGGGCTAAAATGCAAGAAATAGAGTCTGCACAAGTTTTGAGCTAACCATGCAGGAATTCGAGCGAAATCGGAGTCAAAACGGAGAAGCCAAGTGAAGCTGAGCAGAGGTAGATATCGACCTCTAACCCAGATATCGACCTCTGGTGTCGATATCGACCCCCATATCGACCTCAACATAGACATCAAGTGAAGCTGAGAAGAGGTAGATATCGACCTTAGACCTAGATATTGACCCCCAGTGTCGATATCGACCCCCATATCGACCTCAACATAGAAATCGACCAGAGCTGAACAAGTCGAGCAGGAACAGAGACCTCGATATCGACCCCCTAGTGTCGATATCGACCCCTTATCTCGACAGAAGATAGACTCGGTTTCGAGATGCGGATTGGAACTATATCTTCAAGGAGGCACGGAATTATCTCATTATTTCAAGATAAATGGCAGCTGAAGTTTTATCTATCCTTTACCTTTAAGTTATTTAAGTTTTTATCAAAATAAAAGACCTATCCTAATTGTTCGGATAGAGTTATTAGTTTAGATAGGAGTTACAATCCTTGGATAGCGAGGATTAGTAGCCTATAAATAAAGCCTTAGGGGCTGATTTGTTAGATCAACGAATATCCATTAATTCAATTCACAAGCAAGACAATAGACAATAGAGTTAGAGTTAGAGAGAAGTTTTAGGGTTTGACGTTTGCGAAAGTTGACGTTAAGTTGTAAAGCTTCGGAGTTTATTTTAATGCAAGTTTCTTCCTTTCAAACAATGATGAGTTCCATGATGAGAAGCGAGTAGTTCCCCAAAGCTCTTAGGGTCGGGGTGAGCCCAACGTTAGCCATGCGCGCTTGAGGTAAGTATTTGATGTTGATATCGTTGTGTCTATCTCTCCTCCTACGATTCTATGTTTAGTCCTAATCGAAAGAAAAGGGATTCATGCTAACAACTTGAGTTATAAACATAAAATTGGTAGAGACAATTAGGTTTATTTGCAAGAGTAATCCTAAGAGTTGGTGTACGGCGAAAGCTTGTCCCTCGGGTGAAATAGCGCAATTGTCCGTCTTATTTATCTTATCACATGCATTTGTTAACGTTGTGGTAAAACCTAATCCTAGGAGTTGCTTTTTACATATTTTATACACACAAAATGGATGTCTTTATTTCTGTTCATTGCTTCTCTCCCCATTCTCAAATCTTCGGCCATTCTTTGCCGACAAAGTACTAACCCACTGCAGGAAGACATCGATATCGACCCCAGACGTCGATATCGACCACTGAGTTCGTCGACAGTTTTCTGAGTCGACGACGAACATCGCTGCGGAGTTTGCTTGACATCGATATCGACCCCTAGCATCGAAATCGACCCTTCTGTATCGACTGACAGTCTTCTGAGCCAGTCGATTTCGAGGACTGAAATCGATATCGACCCCTTCCAGTCGATATCGACCACTTGTTTTTGTTTCTGCAGGTCTTCTGTTGCAGAGAACATCGACAACCGAGCTCGACATCGAGCTCCCAGGTCGAAACCGAGGCTTCTGGTCGACGCAGACGTGAAATTTCCAACGCTACTAGGATCCCGCTGACACGCCTCCTCGTGGATCGATCCTGACTACCCTTCCACTACAACGAGAGGAAGTCTTGTAATTATTTGCTTAGGCTAGGAGTTGATTTACCTTTGTTTACATCTTTATATTTGTAATTACTCGACATATCAAGCCTCCTTCAACAACAAATTGGCTCCGTTGCCGGGGAGACAATCAATCGCGCCCTAGTAGTCTATCTCACGTCTCTATCTAGATTGGCCTTGCAGGTGTATGCGACGCGCTGATCGCCCACCTGAATTTGAAGGAGTAGACGAGCCTGAGCGCTATTTCCATCTAAGGGCCCAAGCTCAAAGAATCATGGCAGACAACGCGAACCAGGCTGAACTAATTGAGCAACTAAGGAAGCAGGTTGAGGACTTAACAACTAGAGAGGCGGCACTTAAGGAGCATGCGGATAGGGAGGAGGAAGGCCGGAGGCAAATAGAAGCCCAAATCAATGCCCTCCCTAGGAATGCCAAGCAATATATGCACCCCGCTCTCACAGTGCCTGAATCGGCAATTCTTATCCCTGCCTCTAATTTTGAAATTAAACCTAACTTCCTGACTGAAATAAGAAGGCATCAATATGAAGGAAAACCTAACGAATGCCCTATGGCACATATTTCTACCTTCTTAGACCTTTGTGATACTATTGCTGATGGACGAAGTCTTGAATATGTCCAACTAAAAGCCTTTTGCTGGTCTCTTACAGGAAAAGCATTGCAGTGGTTGGAGAGCTTAGCCCCAAGATCGCTCCGCACCTGGAATGAAGTCAAGGACGCGTTCCTCAACAAGTTCTTCCCTCCTTCTAAGACGGCATTGATCCGACAGAAAATCACGGCTTTCAAACAAAAGCCTGGTGAGGCTCTAGCGACTGTTTGGAAAAGGTTCAAGGACCTACTACGATCATGCCCGACGCATGGCCAACCACCATATGTAATTCAAGAGATCATATACAATGCTCTTGACGCTGCAACTAAGGAGAGGATCAACACCTACACCTCCTATGCCTACCTTGAACTCGCTCCACAAGAGGCTTGGGAGACCATAGAGAGGTTGGTGGAGTTCGACAACACATATGGGACTCCTGAGGCTTCCGACACATCATCATCATCGAGGCCTGCCCCACCTATGCCCTTATATGAACCCTCCAATGTAATCGATCCGGATGTAAAGGAGCAATTTCATAGGGATCAACTTCGAAAGCTCCAAAAGCAAGTAAGGTTCCTTTCAGCGAACCAAGATTGCATTGAATGTGGATCGCAGCGGCACACCACCATCGAGTGCCCCCATGCTGAACAAGTACACATAGCGGAGGCTCACCAAGAGGCGCGCTACATGAGGGGTCCCAATCACCAATATTGGGGAGACCAAAGGTTCCATCAACCACAAAGGAGCCAGGTTAACCCTAGGGACCCTCTGCCTTATAGAGCTCCTGGGCACCCGGAGAGAGACCAAAAGAAGGATGATCTTCAACTAGTACTGGATGAAATCAGGCGGAATCAGGATAAGAATGATCAATCCAACAATGCCATCCATTCTCAACTCAATCACCTTACCACAAGGATTGGGGAGATGGATATTTGGAAGAAGAATGTGGAGACCCAACTGGGTCAATTGGCGGCACAAATCCCTAGACCGTCCGGAACACTCCCTGGGCAACCCACCACCAATCCTAAAGGGCAATCCGGGATGGGCCATGTCGCAGCCATACAATTGAGGAGTGGCACCAAAGTACAAAGGCCACGAACAAAATCGGAGAAAGCAGCAGATCCAGTCGACATCGACAGACCAGTCGATGTCGAGGATGAGGTCGATTTCGACCACTAGGTCGACCCACAGGTCGATATCGAGGCCACTGCAGAGCCATCAGAGCCACTACAGAGGTCGAAATCGACCATTCCAATCGATATCGACCAAAGCCCAGTCGACATCGATGTTCAGCAGGCCCCTCCGACCACCGTTTTGGCCCCTCCACCAAAGAAGACATTGCCATTCCCTTCCAAAGCATTAGAGGATCCCACCAAAGGTAAGTTTAGGCACATCATAAAGATACTTCAAGGACTCAACATCACTATCCCTCTAACAGAAGCCCTAAGCGAGACGCCCGCCTATGTACGATTCCTCAAAGACATCCTGAGCAAGAAGAGATCCATGGCAGAGATCGCAGAGGAGTGCTCAAAGATGGATTTCCCTGAGAAGAGGAGTGATCCAGGGAAATTTGCAATCACCGTGGGACTTGGCCAACATCGCTATAAAGCCCTATGTGACCTAGGGGAAAGTGTAAGTTTCATGCCTCTTACTATTTGGTAAAAGGTGAACATTGGCGCACTTGAACCTGTGGACATGAAACTTTATATGGCTGACAACTCATTCGTCAGGCCCATAGGTATAGTTGATGATGTTCCGGTAAAGGTAGGTAAGTTCTTTGTGCCTACTGATTTCATTGTATTGGAAATGCCTGAAGATCCTGTAGTGCCTATTATACTTGGTAGGCCTTTCTTAGCTACTGCAGATGCCAATATCAATGTACGTCGAGGGCTACTAACCTTTACTATAGGGAACGAAGTGATATAATTCTCTTTCAACCCAACCATGAGCGAAACAAAGCACTTGGAGCAAGTAGTCCTCTCGCCGGCTAAGGAGAAGCTTAGAAAATTTTTGTTGGCGAGGACGGAAACAGTAAGCAGGGTCGACATCGACTGGAACCAGTCGATATCGACTAAAAACATCGAAATCGACCCCCTTGGTCGAAATCGAGTATGCCAGATCGCTGCCAGGAGCTTAAGTATGGGGTCACAGAGGTCGATATCGACCCCCACATGTCGACATCGACCACAGCACTCGAAATCGACCCTCCTTGGTCGAAATCGACCACCCCTCAGCCCGAAGATTTCTGTTTCAGGCCCAAACAGGTAAGCCCAGGTATGACTCCTAACCCTCCTCCGTCCATTATTGATAAATCAATTAAGCCAATTATTGATAATTCTACTAAAGAGAGGGTCAAAGCTCCATGGTTTGCCTATATTGCTAAAGTTAGGTCAAAAAAGAGAAGGAAAGCGCCCAAAGAAGAACCTAACATCAAAGAAGCCTTGGTCGCCGAACTTAGATACTACCAAAAGGACCTAGATGATCCAGGAGAAGGCTCACGCTTGAAGGGTCCCTACATAAAAGGGTCATAAAGCATTGACGGAGAAGTCGGCCTAGCGACTCAAAAATCTAGAGCGTGTACATAAAACTTTTAAATTTCGCATAGATGGTTTTTAGGATTTAACTTTTGAATTTTGAACTTTTAAAACTGAGATAATTCGTGCTTTATCTATATTTCTAACAAAGATTTCAGGTTATCAAGCAAAATGAACTACGAAGAAGAAAAGAAGCTTCTGCAGAGGCAGTCGAAATCGACCAGGCCAGTCGAAATCGACCCCCCCAGGGTCAAGCCACCTCCTGGAGTCGACATCGAGGAATCAGGAGCGAAAAAGAGAGGTCGATATCGACCCTAATACTCGATATCGACCCCAACCTGGCAGCCCTCATCTTCATTTTCTTCCTCGACTTCGACAGATGCAGTCGACATCGACCACTGACCTAGATATCGACTTCTGGCATCGACCAAACCTGAAATCGACCTGAATCCGCAAGGTTGCGCTGTGAGTTTCTCTCTACCCTTGTTCTTCTTTTTAATACAGTGAGGACACTGTATATTTTAAGTATGGGGTGGGGGAAAAACATGTCTTACGGTCATAACTTGGTTTTCTTCTTCGCATTGCATTCATGTTTAAATTTTTGTTCTTAGTCTTACTTTTATAAAGTGTCAAAAAAATCCAAAAAAATAGGGAAAATGTCAAAAATACAAAAAAATGCATGTTTATTTTAAGTTTGTTTTTTAACCCTACTTAGATGTCCTATGATGAAAACTCAATAGCTGACTTGATCATGTAAACCCTATGGCATATTTGGATGGTTTAGCCTAAGTCCTTAAAATTTTTATGTAGATTGTTAACTTGTGATGAAATTGAGCACATATGATCCTAGGCTAAAAAGCAAATCCAACAAAAATTATCCTTGTGAGAATTTTGACCCATAGGGAGAACATCGAAAATCCCTCGGCTTTCTTGAGTGAATTTACTCTTCCTATGCATCTCTAAATGTTGTGATAGTTATTCAAAGCCAATGCATATATATGATTATGTTTACGAGAATTAAATGATGGAGGCATCTTTTAAGCCATTTTTATCCTCTCTTTACCTACCCTGCATTATCCCTGCTTGAAGCCAGAACATTAGCCTGAGCCTGAAATTGCAAACTCCACAAAATTATCCCTAGCCGAATTGAGTCTGACCCCCATTTGGGAATTGAGACTTAGATTGGCTGGACTAATGCCTTGTGGAAAGAAAAGTGCATAATGTCCAGTTTTAAGCAAGGAAATTATAGGATGGTGCATATTTACATTTTGTCATATTTTGTCATATTTTGCAAATCCAACAAAAATTATCCTTGTGAGAATTTTGACCCATAGGGAGAACATCGAAAATCCCTCGGCTTTCTTGAGTGAATTTACTCTTCCTATGCATCTCTAAATGTTGTGATAGTTATTCAAAGCCAATGCATATATATGATTATGTTTACGAGAATTAAATGATGGAGGCATCTTTTAAGCCATTTTTATCCTCTCTTTACCTACCCTGCATTATCCCTGCTTGAAGCCAGAACATTAGCCTGAGCCTGAAATTGCAAACTCCATAAAATTATCCTTAGCCGAATTGAGCCTGACCCCCATTTGGGAATTGAGACTTAGATTGGCTGGACTAATGCCTTGTGGAAAGAAAAGTGCATAATGTCCAGTTTTAAGCAAGGAAATTATAGGATGGTGCATATTTACATTTTGTCATATTTTGTAAAAGGATTTATGGCTCAACATATAAATGCACATATTTACTTGTTATTTCCGAAAAAAAAAAAGATATATACATATAGTGCATGAGCCAAAATCCTTTAAGTCTTTTATTCATACAAGGGTTATATTGTTTAGAGGTATATTAGAGTTTGAAAGAAGGGTTGATAGTATGGTTTACATCTTTTAGTGCATCTTTAGAGCATATTATATAAAGATGAGTTGGGAAAGAGCATTATAGAGATTGAGCTTACATTGAAGAGTTATGGTTTGGGTATTGCAAGTGTTGAGATTTAGGAGTCTTGATTCCCGAATTATAAAAGCACCACATAGCCAAATAATTCCATACCTTTTATTTCATACCAAGCCCCATTACAACCCCGCCGAATGGAGTCTTCTTTGAAGTCTTCCATTGAGCGAAAGTCCTCCTGATGATTCTTATTGCATTTTCATAATTGGTTGCGAAGTGGATTTTTATAAATTGCAATGTTTATGAGATTGTATATGGAATTGAATTGAGAGTTAATCTTCATAGCCTAAACACATGAGAGTTGAGTGCAAACACATTATCCTTGTGAGGTTGGATCAAAATTGCATGTGCCTATGGATCGCCAAAATATGTGCTATGATGTTAACTTCACTTGCTTTGCTTTGCTACCGCTTATGATGTTGCTTTTGACAAGGGAGAAGACTTGAAGGATGTGTTGTAGGTGTTGGTTATTGCTTGGTTATTGCTTGAGGACAAGCAAGTCTAAGTATGGGGTGTTTTGATGTACATATTTATATCTTCTTTTATTGCATCTTTTGACTTCATATTTCATTCTATCTCCGAAGAAAAGGTTCAAAGCAATATAAACTTGTGTAAGAATGGGCTAAAATGCAAGAAATAGAGTCTGCACAAGTTTTGAGCTAACCATGCAGGAATTCGAGCGAAATCGGAGTCAAAACGGAGAAGCCAAGTGAAGCTGAGCAGAGGTAGATATCAACCTCTGACCCAGATATCGACCTCTGGTGTTGATATCGACCCCCATATCGACCTCAACATAGACATCAAGTGAAGCTGAGAAGAGGTAGATATCGACCTTAGACCCAGATATATACCCCCAGTGTCGATATCGACCCCCATATCGACCTCAACATAGAAATCGACCAGAGCTGAACAAGTCGAGCAGGAACAGAGACCTCGATATCGACCCCCTGGTGTCGATATCGACCCCTTATCTCGACAAAAGATAACTCGGTTTCGAGATGCGGATTGGAACTATATCTTCAAGGAGGCACGGAATTATCTATCCCTTATCTCGACAGAAGATCTCATACTTTCAAGATAGATGGCAGCTGAAGTTTTATCTATCCTTTACCTTTAAGTTATTTAAGTTTTTATCAAAATAAAAGACATATCCTAATTTTTCGGATAGAGTTATTAGTTTAGATAGGAGTTACAATCCTTGGATAGCGAGGATTAGTAGCCTATAAATAAAGCCTTAGGGGCTGATTTGTTAGATCATCGAATATCCATTAATTCAATTCACAAGCAAGACAATAGAACATAGAGTTAGAGTTAGAGAGAAGTTTTAGGATTTGACGTTTGCGAAAGTTGACGTTAAGTTGTAAAGCTTCGGAGTATATTTTAATGCAAGTTTCTTCCTTTCAAACAATGATGAGTTCCATGATGAGAAGCGAGTAGTTCCCCAAAGCTCTTAGGGTCGGGGTGAGTCCGACGTTAGCCATGCGCGCTTGAGGTAAGTATTTGATATTGATGCCGTTGTGTCTATCTCTCCTCCTACGATTCTATGTTTAGTCCTAATCGAAAGAAAAGGGACTCATGCTAACAACTTGAGTTATAAACATAAAATTGGTAGAGACAATTAGGTTTATTTGCAAGAGTAATCCTAAGAGTTGGTGTACGGCGAAAGCTTGTCCCTCGGGTGAAATAGCGCAATTGTCCGTCTTATTTATCTTATCGCATGCATTGGTTAACGTTGTGGTAAACCCTAATCCTAGGAGTTGCTTTTTACATATTTTATACACACAAAACGGTTGTCTTTATTTCTGTTCATTGCTTCTCTCCCCGTTCTCAAATCTTCGGCCTTTCTTTGCCGACAAAGTACTAACCCACTGCAGGAAGACATCGATATCGACCCCAGATGTCGATATCGACCACTGAGTTCGTCGATAGTTTTCTGAGTCGACGACGAACATCGCTGCGGAGTTTGCTTGACATCGATATCGACCCCCAGCATCGAAATCGACCCTTCTGTATCGACTGGCAGTCTTCTGAGCCAGTCGATTTCGAGGACTGACATCGATATCGACCCCTTTCAGTCGATATCGACCACTTGTTTTTGTTTTTGCAGGTCTTCTGTTGCAGAGAACATCGACAGCCGAGGTCGACATCGAGCTCCCAGGTCGAAATCGAGGCTTCTGGTCGACGCAGACGTGAAATTTCCAACGCTACTAGGATCCCGCTGACACGCCTCCTCGTGGATCGATCCTGACTACCCTTCCACTACAACGGAAGGAAGTCTTGTAATTATTTGCTTACGCTAGGAGTTGATTTACCTTTGTTTACATCTTTATATTTGTAATTACTCGACATATCAAGCCTCCTGCAACAACACATGCTTTAGTGCTTATGCAACACCTAGTATGTCATATATTCACAAGCAGGTATTCTCTTTCGAATCTGAGTAAGCCCATAAAGGAACTTACCTGAATAAGCCGAACAGCAGAGAAACAAGGCAAACGCAGAATCCAAGCAATGAATCACCAGTAGTAAGCAATGTCCAACATATCAACTAATAACATACAAATGCATAAGTCTATCTAATTCACACAAGGCGCCCCTAACTATCATCCATACTTCTCATATCTTATTTCAGATTATTCCATCTTATCTTCTTACCATTCATATATCATTTCATGTTCATCTCATCTCATCATCTCATTTCCAAAACAATCTCTCAAAGAACTCAACTTAGAAAATCAAACAATTCTTTTAAAATCGCTTATCCAATTCTCGACATTAACACTTAAGCCTTAAAACCAATTTCCAAAAATCATATTATAATGATAATTCCTGCATCTCGGTTTCAACGCCACAAACCCTTTAAGAACATTTTCAGAAACTTGAAAGCCCTTTTAAATAATTCAACCAATGTTTATCAAAAATAACCTCAATTAAATCCATCCTTAAAATCCCCCTATTTAGACCAAGATCGACAATCACTTCAAAATTCCTAAAATCGCATTTTTAATCCTCATAGAATCCATAGTTCAATAATATTATTTTAAAACACTTTAAGATGGATAATCAAAATTTCAGAGAATATATTTCCTAAAGGCAGAATTAATATAATAATAATTATTATTATAATGAAACTAACAACAATTAATACATAACATACAGTGTAATGATGTAACATAACAACACCCCATATTTCAATAATGATAACAACCCAAAAGAGAGAAATCAGGCCCAAAAGGAAGCCTGATCCGACCCGCCCAGCTCAAAGCCCAACCCGGGTACTCCATCCCCTCACAAAATGACCCAGAAAAACCGACCCGAAACCCTAACCCGGATCCATCCCTCTCCTCACTGAAATCTGTTGAACAAAAATGATATAACCCGTTAGAATAGCCCGGGTCCGGCCCAATAGAAAAGAGAGGAAAGACTCGCCTCCTTCAAGCTCAGAACAGAGCTCCATTGACGACGAACGGGAAGCGAAAGAAGAAGAAGGCAACCCAGGCTTGCCGACGACCAATTCAACACAAGACCCTCCCCACCTGACCGACAATGGATTCCGACCAGACCGAACCCAATAGAACTAGAACAAGAGTAAGGAGCAAGGAGGAAGAGAAATATTATCGAGTTCGTGAGATTCCGATTCCGAGGGCAGCTCCGGCTGTACTCGATGGGGAAGAGCGTTGCTCGAGTCCTAAGGATGGCGAGAGATGAGTAAGAGTTCGATCTGATGGGTTTGGTATCGAAATCGAATGGAAATCGAAACAGACCTCCAATCAGAAATCGGGGACGAGTGGCCACGTTCGGGGTTCCGGTGGCCGGTCGTTGGCGCTCCTAGCGGCGCTCGGTTGCTATGGTTCGCCTCGGCCATCGGAGACCTGCTGCTGCTGCTTGAACACGGAGAAAGAAGGAGGAGAAGGTGGGTGGAGCTGCTGTGTTTGCATCGGCAGAACAGAGGAGGTGTTGGGGAGCGGAGACCGGCTTCACTGGGATAAAGGAAGGAGATGGTGGCGGGTGGTGGTTGCTGGTGGCTGTGGGGTGGTGGTGGCGAGATGTGGTGCAGCAAAGGATGAGGAGGTGAGCTCCGGGGGCTACGACTGGAGTGACACGGGAAGGATAGAAAAAGGAGGTATGAGGGTTTGTTTGGCTTGCTGAATTCCAATTGTTCTAAAAAAAGAGGAGTAGGGAGGGGGAAGAGATGGGGTGTTGCAGGAGACAGATCAGGGGAGGGGTAATATGGTATGCAGCTGCTCAAAAGAAGAAGACAAGGGTGATATGGGTTTGATGCAGAGAGAGAAGAGGCTGCAGAGGGGACCAGCCGAGAGAGAGAGAGAGAGAGAGAGAGAGAGAGAGAGAGAGAGAGAGAGAGAGAGAGAGAAAGGGAAATGGAAATATAAAAGAGTGGTCCCTACATAAAAATGAAAAGATTCCCGGAAATTCAAAACTCGAACCCGCTAATCTCGACGCTCGATCCCAATTCCGCTCACTACAACAAAACCCGACACTCGATAATTTAAATTGAATTATTAAATCATTATCGGAATCAAATTAATTTTATCGATAATCCAACTTAAAAACGGAATTAAAATCCGCTACAACCCAAATTTTAAAACGATGTCGAAATCTACTTCGAAAAGATTAAGAGTAACACACGTTGCTCGAGGACGGAATATTCAAAATTTTCCGAATTTTCAAATCTACTCAAATATAATCGATTACCTTTCCAAAAAAAATAATAATATATAATATATAATAATATGAATATATTCAGTCTTTACATCTACAAATTGGTAAATACACACTACATAGGAATACTTGATTCTCTGTGGGATCGACCTCTTACTTGCTTGTTATACTAATTTGTAGGTTTGAGTTTTATTTTGATAGGAAACACAACGATTCGTCCTGTCAAAATTTTATCGCCGTTGCCGGGGAATCAAGTTTATTTCTTTGTTTTGTGTATTTATTAATTTTTGTGCATATATCTAACCTGTTGTGAACCTATCTTACGGTTCACGACACCTTTGCAACTAATTTTTTTAAGATGAGATTAATGCAGCGTCAAGGGGAAAATTTTCACCATTATTTAACACGAGTGCATAATTTATTGGACGCCTGTTATGCACGATGTTACCAAGATAGTTTGCAGGATATGGTTCTTTATGTACTTGAGGGCATGACTCCTGAGACCAAAGAACTTGCCGAGTCTATGAGTAACGGAGGCTTGGCGAGTTTTGGCTTATCAGAGATGTGGGATTTTTTCTGCTACATAGGTCACCGGGTAGAGCAGGAAGAAGCTTTCACACGCCAGGTTATGTTGGAGCAGATGCTTGAAAGGATGGAGCGACTTGAGAAACGATTGAACCAACTTACTCAACCGATGAGTGAGTTGGTAGGAGAACAACATTGTATTTCTCAAGTTGAAGAAAGCCATGACATAAACAAGGATGTTTTGATTGAAGATGGAGGAGAGAGCCCAATACTCCATTACGTGGAGTCTCATGAGTGCACGCATGAGGATCCATGTATTTTGGCTCCTAATTCATCTGAAGATATCATCCCTAACTTGCCTATTAAGGAACCATGTCCAGAGCCGATTTCTGTGGCTCCCGAGCAAGGTATTTATATTTCTTACACTTTTGTGGATGTTGGTGAATATGCAGATCCTTGGGAGCATTATTTTGAGAAGCCACCAGCGGAACTGTGTTGGTGGTATCATATTCCTTCAGGAGAGAGTCATGCTAGACTCTTTGATAAATTGAAGGGGTTTTTAACTTCAATATTTTATTCTTTCAATTTATTATGCTATGATGTGCTATGTAAGATGTGTGCACAGGAATATGACAGGCTACTGAGGGCCTTGACGATGTCTGATAGGTAAGATCTTGATAATGAGAATAAGTCAGGCCAATGACATTAAAGAAAGGTGCTTCTCGGGAGGCAACCCGAGGTAAGTTTCTAATTTAGTTATTTCAATTCCTAGTTAGCTAGTTTTCTTTTCAATAAATTAGGTTTTCCATTAGACATTAGATAGTTTTTGGATAGACTAACTTTTCTGGAAAAGTCGCCAGAATCAGCTGAAGCAAGGGCGGCGACGCCGCAGACAGGCAGCGGTCGCCGCAAGGCCCAGTTAAACCATTTTGTTGTCTATGAAAGTCCATGAGCCTATGCGTCCACCACATTGTGAGTATTTCATTCATCTCTTCCTCTATGTTTTATTATTATTTTTGTTGTCTTTTATGTTTCATTGAGGACTATGAAAGGTTTAAGTGTGGGGGAGGGATTGCATTGCATATAGATAGAGTTTGCATATCATGTATATTTATGTCTACATATTTAATTTTTATTCATATATTGCACTTGAAAAATAAATCCAAATATCATGCATATACATAGATTTCAAATACCCACCTTAGTTAGCGAAACTCTACATTCTTATGGCATGAACTTGTAAATCCTACGATGAATTTGAATTGCTTAGCCTAATCGCCTTGAAATGTTTTCTTATGAAGCAGGATTTTGTTATGTAATTGAGCATGTATGATTGAGCTAAAGTATGATTGAAATCCTATAAACATGACCCTTGTGAGAATGTTTTTAGCCTTATTAGAATCATTCATAATTCCTTTGCTCAATTGTGTGATTTACTCTCATTGTGTTGCTACCTCTTGGCGTTGACTTCAGTATCTATTTTTCAAAATCGACTCACATGTTTGTTGCTTGCGGAGTTTATGTTTATATCTTGAGTCTTTGCTTTTAGTTTGTGCATATTTAGTGAAATAAGGTGGCAATGGTTGATACACTTAGTATCGGGTCTACGCATGACACACATGGGTATGATTCGGGCAAAACGGTGTTGAAAACTATCCACTAAGAAAGGAAGATTGATCATTGAGTAACCGGGTTCATTCATGACACCCATGTTTGCAATTCGCATCAAAAGATGTTCAAGTGGACTTTAATTAAGTAAGTTGAGGTGTTGATATATCGGGGTCATTCATGACACCCATGTTTGCGCCTCGCGTAAGGAAGACACCAAGACAAGAAAATAAATTGGAAAAGAAAAAAAAAGAAGAAGAAAAGAAACGAAAATGAAAAAAAAAGAGTCAAATTGTGCTTATTTTCTTTATTGTGTCCCGCAAGTAATGACTTTTCGGTGGAGATTTGGTGATATTGTGGTCAATGTCTATGAGCTTAGTGCATTTTGGATTGAGTTGAGGGTTGAACCTTAAAGCCTAAACATATGAGAGCATGAGTGAAACACATATTCCTGGTGAGGTTGGATGATTTCTACTTCTATGCTTTGATCGCTAAATACATGCTATGATGTTTATTCACTTGGTCTTGTGTTCATTTAAAATTGATGTTTCTTTTGATTTGGGCAAATGCATGAAGAAGGAAAGTGTAGGTATAGGTTGCTTTTATATTGTTCGATCGAGGACTAGCGAAGCTTAAGTGTGGGGGAGTTTGATAGCATGCATTTAGATGGTCATAATAGGTTTCATTTAGCTTAGTTAAGATGCATATCATGCATGGTTTAAGCACAATTTGCATATTTGCTCTCTATGTTGGTGGAGTCGGAATCTACACGTTTTTATTGATTATTTCAAGTAACTGTGGATCCGAAGAGGCTCATGGATTAAGGAAGAGTCAAGAAGAGGAAGCTACAAGAAGAGAATGGGAGCGGAATTGAAGTTCGAGAGCCTAAGTGAAGAACAAGTCAACAAAAGTTGTCACCCGATAAGCTGAACTTGTATCACACTTTCTGGAGGCCTCGGTGGTCCGATTGACTATTATAAGCGTGCATTGGAAAGCTCTTTTCGAGAGCTACAACTTTTATGTTGATGTCGAGACCAAATTCATAACGGAAAAATTGCTAAAGACTGGAAACGCCGCGCCCGCGGCTCAAGAGGCCGCACCCGCGGCAAGAACCTGGGCAACCGACATCATATTCTGTAAAGGCCGCACCCGCGGCCTGGAAGGCAGCGCCCGTGGTTTTTCTGGGCCGGTTCAGCGCCGATTTTTATATCTTTCCTAAGTTGGGTCTATCTTCGGAAACCACTTTCTAGGGTTTTATGACGGTTCTTAGGCCTATTTAAAGGCTTGTTTTAGGGTGTTTTAGGGATCTCATCCAATCTTTTGACAATCGTTTGACAATGGAGGCTAAACTATATGGTTTCGCCTACGATTTGAGACTCCGTTTGGTTGAATTGTGAGTTTTCTATTCTTGTTCTTATTTGCATCATATGTTTTATCTTCTTTGTGCTTGAATGTTTTATGGTGTTTGATTCTATCTCGATTGATCACCTTTTTAAGATCTCATCATCGCTAGGGTTTTGAATTGTTCGTTATGATTCTTAATCTTTCGTAGCAACCATGTTCTAGTGGACTTCGTTAGAAAGCTTGAATGTGTAGGAAGTTGACTATAGGTTAAATATTAGTTCTTTAGGGGATTGATATTGCTTATAAGCTTTATACATCTTGAGACTTATTGCTATTCCTAGGATTAAACCTTAATTCGTGTTAAGATTGCCTAGGAGTAAGGGATTATTAGAACTCATAGGGCTAATAATCTATTCAAATCAAGATAAGAACATTTGATTGGAAAAGGAAAAGACTTTGAGTAGGAAACAAGGATCGAATTCACCCAATAGGGTTGAGAATTGTAGGTGAAACTATCTCTTAATTATTGATTCTCCTAACTTGTTAATATTTATCATTCGCAACCACTCAAAACCCTCTTTTCTACAAATTGGTAAATACACACTACATAGGAATACTTGAGTTTTATTTTGATAGGAAACACAACGATTCGTCCTGTCACCACACTCATTATATCTCTGAACCACAATCAATCTCTTTCTGAACCATCCTCAGTTATCTCTCTGAACCACACTCAGTTATCTTTATGAACAACCCTCAGTTATCTCTCTGAAACATCCTCAGTTATCTCTCTGAACCACACTCAGTTATATCTATGAACCACCCTCAGTTATCTCTCTGAACCACACTCAGTTATCTCTCTGAACATGTCTCAGACCCACACTCATTCTCTCTCTGAACCACACTCAGGTATCTCTCTCATTATCTCTCTGAACCACACTCATTATATCTCTGAACCACACTCATTATATATCTGAACCATCCTCAGTTATCTATCTGAACCAGACTCATTCTCTCTCTATTAACCAAACTCTTTATTTCTATGAATCACCCTCAGTTATCTTTCTGAACCAAACTCTTTATTTCTCTGAATCATCCTCATTATATCTCTGAACCACACTCATTCTCTATCTGAACCATCCTCAGTTATCTATCTGAACCACACTCATTATATCTCTGAACCACACTCAGTTATCACTATGAACCACACTCAGATATCTCTCTGAACCAAACTCAAACCCATGTTGTCAATGACCATTATATTTAACTAATATAATAAGAAAAAAACTTACAGAGGGTCATAAGTATCTTCAGCAACATAGTTGATTAACTCAAACCCAAATCCTGAATTTAATAGATAGGGAGTGACAACTTGACTCCTCAAAGGCATTTTTGTTTCTTGCCTTTCCCCAACTTCAACAACTGCTCCCTTCTTTCTCATAATCTTCTTCTTTTCCTTTTCATTTTTAATTTTCCTCTTCACATCTGCCATTATTGTTTCATCTACATAGAAAAAGAATGATAATAATAAACTGTAAAACCTTTTTTTTACAAAATAAAACATAAAAGAAGAAGAAGATTTATGCCCACCGTCGAAGATGATGTTTTCCATTATAAACAACTTGCCTCTCGCTAATAGAGTTTCTCTGTAAATAAAAAAAACGTTAATGGAGGATTTGAGTTTCGAAATCAACACAGACATAGAGACTAGAAGAAACTGAAAAATAAAAACTTCGATTAAAACTTACAATGCACCGATAATGGAGAAGTTCAGTTTGGAAAAAGAAAAGACAGAAACGGTAGGTTTTAAGTAGAATAACAAAGAAGATAATCCGAGAGAATATATAGAACAGAGAGAAGATATCGACAAGACGCAAACAGATTACCAAAAAAAAAAGAGAAGATATCGAAAAGAAGTAAACAGATATATCCCGCACACAAAAAGACAAAAATACCCCTAATATTTTACACGCGCCCCACGCGCCCGTCCCATTTTACACCGAAACATAAAATATTATTTTAATCCGTATCAGCCAATCAGAAGCCTTCTTTCCTTCTCACCGGAAGGAGAGCTTCTCACCGGAACTCAATCCTATATATATATATATATATGTATGTATATATATATGTCATCTTCTCCTTAATCCTCTCATTTCTACCAGTTAACCAAGTTTTTTGCCCTTTTTTTAATTATTTATTTCCTTTAATTATTATTTTTTATTATTCCCTTTAGCTCTTTAAACCAATCACATTTTTTCTTTTATTTTTAACATATTTACTAACTAACTATATATATATACACTCTTAATTTAGAATACTTAATGTTAAGGTGTAATCTTCTCCTTAATCCTCTCATTTCTACCAATCAAGTTTTTTGGTCCTTTTTAAATTATTTTTTCCTTTAATTATTTATTTATTATGCCCTTTATCTCTTTAAACCAATCGCATTTATTTTTCTTTTATTCTTAACATATTTACTAACTATGTATATACACACTCTTAATTTAGAGTACTTAATGCTTATTTGTAATCTTCTCCTTAATCCTCTCATTTCCACCAATCAAGTTTGTTTGTCCTTTTTAAATTATTTATTTCCTTTAATTATTTATTTATTATGCCCTTTATCTCTTTAAACCAATCGCATTTTTTTCTTTTATTCTTAACATATTTACTAACTATATATATAATCTTAATTTAGAATAATTAATGCTTATGTGTAATCTTCTTCTTAATCCTCTCATTTCCACCAATCAAGTTTTTTTGTCCTTTTTTAATTATTTATTTTCTTTAATTATTATTATTTTATTATTCCCTTTATTTCTTTAAATAAATCATATTTTTTCTTTTATTCTTATCATATTTACTAATACTCTTAATTTAGAATACTTAATGCTTATGTGTCATCTTCTCCTTACTCCTCACCTTTCCACCAATCAAGTATTTTTTTTCTCTTTTTTTAATTATTTATTTCCTTTAATTATTCTCTTTTTTTATTATTCCTTTTATCTCCTTAAACCAATCACATTTTTTCTTTTATTCTTAACATATTTACTAACTATATATATTATATGTATATATATATATACACTCTATAAATTTAGAATACTTAATATTTAGAGGAAATGGTCATAAATGACCCACTTTCTATCAAAGTTTGCAAAAGTAACCTCCCATCTGGAAAATTTGCAAAAATAACCCAATTCCCAAAAAATGGCATAAATGTCCCGGTTGTTCCACCTGGTGTTGCCAGTTTAGGAGGGAAAAAGAAAAAGGGAAAAGAATAAGAAATGTGGAAACAAAAACAAAAAAAAAAAAGATGAAAACTGTCAGGCATTTAATGTAATCCGATGGGAGCCCAGAAAAAAAAAGAGAGAATAGGGTCATCATCATACCCTCTCTTTCTCTCTCCATTTGTAATTGTGTCTCTCCATTTCAAAAAACAGAGCACGCACGGGCGATTTGGAAAGGGAACCGGGACGGAGTAGAGGAGGGTAGCTGTCGGAGTGGAGTAGAAGCGACGAACGCCGACATCCGACTTTAAAGGTACGCCCCCCTCTCGATTCAACCCGAAATCTTTCTTCATCTTGTCCTTTATGTGCGAACGTGGGGTGTATGGGTGAAGGCATTGCCTATGGGGTTTAGGGATTGAAGGGCAAAGGGGGGAGTGATGGGGTGTGGAGGGGTGGCTATGTTTGGTGCGATTGAAAGATGAGGACGGTGATTTTCGGGTATGGTTAGGGGAAATCGACGGTTAGGATTTAGAAAGGCCAAAGAGGGTGGCAATGGTGGGAGTTGAAATTGGGACATGGGGAAGTTTAGGCGGCCGATTGAAGAAGAAGGAGTGATGTAAAAGATGTGATTTATGTTAGATTTTGTTCTTGGAGAGAGAAAGGGGGTGACATGGGTGTGGAATGTGGGTGACAGGGGTGTTGAATTTGATTTGTAGTAGCTATTGATTAAATTGGAACAACGATTGCAGTTAGGGTCGTCTTCGATTTGTATTATGTATGTTGAACGCAATTCCATTAATGTGGAATTGAACTTTGTTATTTGATGTCGAATGTATTGGGTGGAGATTGGGTTAAATGTTGTTGTCTGACATTAATGGCATGGGTTTTGAAGTTTTGTGACACGGGATTTATTTCTGGTGACATGGGGATATGATTTTTCTGGAAAACTGATTGTGTTCCTATTACCAAAACTGCAGAAAATAAATGGTTCGATCTGAAAATACATGAAGGCCTGGAGTAGTACCTCCCACACTTGGAGAGCCCCGTTACCGTGTCCCGGAAGAAAAGCACTTTCAGGCACGAGTAAACCAAGGGTCGAGATTTGCGATGCTAGCCAACATCGACGACTACATGGACCCCTATGGCTGGGAGAAGCTGTTGGACAGCCAGTTGGGGGGACCGTCCAGCTAGCAAACTGATGTTAATTCTCATCACAACTAGTGCATTACGCACTACAATGTCAAATTGTTACTGAGAAGAAGTGGGATAGTTGGTATATGATTCAAGAGAAGCTGAGGCGGTTCTCCATTAAGGAGTTTGCCATTGTGACAGGGCTCCGGTTTGGTCGAGTAAAGGGGATGGAGATGGAGGATGATAAAAAAGCGGCCAAGGAGTTCTTCCAAACAGACAAGATGACAGTGGGCGAGCTAGAGTACGCCTTGAGGAGCTCGCTACAGAAGGAGCCGAGCGCGAGAAGGAGATTCAAGCTTGCTCTCCTCTTCATCATCGAGGGAGTGTTGTTTGGGAGGGAACAAAGGAAGCCTTTGCGGGGGTGGATCGTGAGGCTGGTGGAGAATATCGATCGGTTCCTGGCATTCCCATGGGGGAGGCTTGTTTTTTAGACCACACATGGCTCGTTCTCTGGTGTTGTAGAGCGCCGCTTGGTTAACTTGAAGCCCGATCCCAAGGAGCGCGCTGGATACGGGCTGATGGGCTATCAGATTGCCTTCCAGGTAACCTTACATACGACCCTCATACTTCTTTACAACGATATGCGGTTTAGGTTTGTAATTGGAGTGCGGATGCCTTGTAGATTTGGCTATACAAATCAATTCCAGATTTTGAGGTCCTGTTTGCGATGAATCTGTCCTCTGAAGCGATGCCTCGGTGCATTAGGTAGAGCTCCAAGGAAGAGAACCTTGCTTACTACACAATTATTAAACGCATGGATGAGGAGGACGGCATCAATGTTACTGAGAACCTAGTGCTACTACCGAAGAAGGACGAGCTGTCATTGATGGATGGGTGCTACTATCGGCATGAGGAGCCTGACATCCTATTCGACGACATTGTGCGGCCATTGGCGCACCTTTTCAGTGCTCTGATTGACATCTCCCCCAAGGGCATCCCAACAAAACGAACAGGAGCTGAGGAAAAGGATGGTTGGGGGGGCTAACGTGGCAAAGACACTTGAAAAGATGATGGAGACGTTGTCAAGCATGTCAATGTGGATGGAGAATATGGATGGCAATGTAAGAAAGTCACTGGCATATCTATCTTTATTTTCTGCAGAATTTGAATAACATATGTGACATGGGTAAATAGACTTCTGACACGGAACATATAGTAGGTGACACGGTAAATATACATTCTGAATAAGTGATGTTGTTTTCTGATCAGTTTTGTTCACCTTCGTCCATAGGATTGATTTTAAAAACATAATCCATGCAGATGAAAGTGTTGGAGGAGATCGTTCATGGAGTGCGGGTTGGTCAAAGGATGGGAAGAGGCGGGGAAGAAAGAGGAAAGGATGTAGAAGACAAGGTTGGAGATGGTGAACATACTGAAACTGGAGACAAATTTGTGGGTGGCAAAGATGTGGAAGGCCAAGTTGTTGAAAAAGATGGAGATGGGAATGCTGAAGACAAAGATGGGGGTGCGCCAAATGAGGAGGAGAAGGTAAGTTTGTTTTTTGATGACATGGTATGTTGTGTTGTGTGACACGGGATATTGGGGCATCATTGTAAAGATTGATGTTGTTTTCCAGGATGTTCATGTTGATGACTTTATAGAGAGTGCAGTTGAAGCTGGTGGGAAGGCTGAACAACAACATGGTGGTAAGGTAAGGTCCAGTTACCCGCGTCGATAATAGCAACAATTTAGTCATATTGGATTCCTTGTAACTTCTGGTTTTATTTTGTAGGTGGGCGATGTTGATGTCGCAATGGGGACTGGTACTGAATCTAGGGAGAAGGCCCCTTAAGAAGAAGGTGATAAGGTAAGCTCTTGTGGCCCGTGTCGAGTATATCAACAATGCCGTTATGAAATGATGGTGACACGAATAATTATGAAGGGTGACATGGTGTTTTATACTGTGTGACAAGTGAATAATTATGATGGGGTTTTATGTTAGGTGACATGGTGTTTGAATTTGTTTTCCAGGCCGTTCATGTCGATGTGGTTACAGAGTGTTCATCAAAAGGTGGTGGGAAGCCTGAACAACCACACGATGATAAGGTAAGAAATTGTTAAGAATATGTAATTCTAAACTTCTAAACACTTGATTGAACTTCATTCTAATGTAATTTAACTTCAATTGCATAGATCAGTTGAACTTCATTTGAAGCAATATATGGTAATTGTCAATTTAACTTCATTGAAATCATTTGTTTTCCAGGGGGCGCTATTGACGATGTAGTGGGGACTGATACTGAAGAGTAGGAGAAGCCCCCAGAAGGAGAAGCCATCAAGGGAGATGGGACTGGTACTGAAATGAAGGTACGGTCCTTGTGGCCCATTGTAATGACAGAATTCATTGGTTTTTCTTGTAACTAGTGACATGGGGAATTGAGTTAGGTGACACGAGTAATGTTGTTAGGTGACACGCGTCTATGGGAAAAAGGGGGCCAAGAAGACGAAGAAGGATGATGCAGAGGTTGTGGGTCCCCAGTCTAAGAAACCGCGGACCCAGAAAGGGAAGGAAGCCATCGTTCCCATTGACGTCGTATCCTTAGGACTAGTTTCTGCGGCCGACAATGACGCCCTACATGAGTGACTCGCGAGGTAACCCATTGTCTAAATTCACTCTTTATTATACGGCAACGTAAGCCATTGTCTTATTCAACTCTTCACTGTATGGTGTAGGGCGAATGCTGAGAAGTGTTCGGCAGCCTCTGTCTTGTTGTGGTTCTGATGGCTCTGCAGTGGCCTCGATATCGACCTGTGGGTCGACCTGGGGGTCGATATCGACCTCATCCTCAACATCGACTGGTCTGTCGATGTCGACTGGATCTATTGCTTTCTCCGATTCCGTTCGTGGCTTATGTACTTTGGTACCACTCCTCAGTTGTATGGCTGCAACATGGCCCATCCCGGATTGTCCCTTAGGATTTGTAGTTGGTTGCCCAGGGAGTGTTCCGGACGGTCTAGGGATTTGTGCCGCCAATTGACCCAGTTGGGTCTCTACGTTCCTTTTCCATATATCCATCTCCCCAATCCTTGTGGTAAGGTGATTGAGTTGAGAATGGATGGCATTGTTGGATTGATCATTCTTAGCTTGATTCCTCCTTATCTCATCTAGCACAAGTTGAAGATCATCCTTCTTTTGGTCTCTCTCCGGGTGCCCAGGAGCTCTATAAGGCGGAGGGTCCCTAGGGTTAACCGGGTTCCTTTGTGGTTGATGGAACCTTTGGTCTCCCCAATATTGGTGATTGGGACCCCTCATGTAGCGCGCCTCTTGGTGAGTCTCCGCTAGGTGTACTTGTTCGGCATGTGGGCACTCGATGGTGGTGTGCAGCTGCGATCCGCATTCAATGCAATCTTGGTTCACTGAAAGGAACCTTACTTGCTTTTGGAGCTTTCGAAGTTGATCCCTATGAAATTGCTCCTTTACATCCGGATCGATTACATTGGAGGGTTCATATAAGGGCATAGATGGGGCAGGCCTCAGTGATGATGATGTGTCGGAAGCCTCAGGAGTCCCATATGTGTTGTCGAACTCCACCAACCTCTCTATGGTCTCCCAAGCCTCTTATGGGGCGAGTTCAAGGTAGCCATAGGCGGTGTAGGTGTTAATCCTCTCCTTAGTTGCAGCGTCAAGAGCATTGTATATTATCTCCTGAATTACATATGGTGGTTGGCCATGCGTCGGGCATGATCGTAGTAGGTCCTTAAACCTTTCCCAAATAGTCGCCAGAGCCTCACCAGGCTTTTGTTTGAAAGCCGTGATTTTCTGTCGGATCAACGCCGTCTTAGAAGGAGGGAAGAACTTGTTAAGGAACGCGTCCTTGACTTCATTCCAGGTGCGGAGCGATCTTGGGTTTAAGCTTTCCAGCCACTGCAATGTTTTCCCTGTAAGAGACCATCGAAACGCTTTTAGTTGGACATATTCTAGACTTCGTCCATCAGCAATAGTATCACAAAGGTCTAAGAAGGTTGAAATATGTGCCATAGGGCATTCGTTAGGTTTTCCTTCATATTGGTGCCTTCTAATCTCAGTAAGGAAGTTAGGTTTTATTTCAAAATTAGAGGCAGGGATAAGAATTGCCGATTCAGGCACCGTGAGAGCGGGGTGCATATATTGCTTGGCATTCCTAGGGAGGGCATTGATTTGGGCTTCTATTTGCCTCCGGCCTTCCTCCTCCTTATCCGAACGCTCCTTAAGTGCCGCCTCTCTAGTCGTTAGGTCCTCAACCTGCTTCCTTAGTTGCTCAATAAGTTCAGCCTGGTTCGCGTTGTCTGCCATGATTCTTTGAGCTTGGGCCCTTAGATGGAAGTAGCGTTCAGGGTCGTCTACTCCTTCGAATTCAGGTGGGCGATCAGCGCATCGCATACACCTGCAAAACAAAACTAGGTAAAGACGTGAGATAGACTACTAGGGCGCGATTGATTGCCTCCCCGGCAACGGCGCCAATTTGTTGTTGCAGGAGGATTGATATGTCAAGTAATTACAAATATAAAGATGTAAATAAATGTAAACCAACTCCTGGCCTAAGCAAATAATTACAAGACTTCCTCCCGTTGTAGTGGAAGGGTAGTCATGATCGATCCACGATGAGGCGTGTCAGCGGGATCCTAGTAGGATTGGAAATTTCACGTCTGCGTCGACCAGAAGACTCGATTTCGACCTTAGTGCTCGATGTCGACCTCGGCTGTCGATGTTCTCTGCAACAGAAGACCTGCAGAAACAAAAACAAGTGGTCGATATCGACTAGGGGGGTCGATATCGATGTCAGTCACGAAATCGACTGGCTCAGAAGACTGCCAGTCGATACAGAGGGGTCGATATCGATGCTAGGGGTTGATATCGATGCTCAGCAAACTCCGCAGCGATGTTCGTCGTCGACTCAGAAAACTGTCGACGAACTCAGTGGTCGATATCGACGTCTGGGGTCGATATCGATGTCTCCCTGCAGTGAGTTAGTTCTTCGTCGGCAAAGAAAGGTCGAAGAATTAAGAATGGAGAGAGAAGCAATGAAAAAAAATAAAGACAGTTGTTTTGTGTGTATAAAATATGTAAAAGCAACTCCTAGGATTAGGGTTTACCACAACGTTAACCAATGCATGCGATGAGATAAATAAGACGGACAATTGCGCTATTTCACCCGAGGGACAAGCTTTCGCCGTACACCAACTCTTAGGATTACTCTTGCAAATAAACCTAATTGTCTCTACCAATTTTATGTTTATAACTCAAGTTGTTAGCATGAATCCCTTTTCTTTCGATTAGGACTAAACATAGAATCGTAGGAGGAGAGATAGACACAATGATATCAACATCAAATACTTACCTCAGGCGTGCATGGCTAACGTCGGGCTCACCCCGACCCTAAGAGCTTTGGGGAACTACTCGCTTCTCATAATGGAACTCATCGTCAATTGAAAGGAAGAAACTTGCATTAAAATAAACTTCGAAGCTTTACAACTCAACGTCAACTTTCGCAAACGTCAAACCCTAAAACTTCTCTCTAATTCTAACTCTATTGTCTTGCTTCTTGTTAATTGGATTGTATGAAAAGATGATTGAATGCCAGCCCCCTAGGGCTTTATTTATAGGCTACTAATCCTCGCTATCCAAGGATTGTAACTCCTATCTAAACTATGAACTCTATCCAAACAATTAGGATAGGTCTTTTATTTTGATAAAACTTAAATAACTTAAAGGTAAAAGATAAATAAAACTTCAGCTGACATCTATCTTGAAAGTATGAGATAATCCCGTGCCTCCTTGAAGATATAGTTCCAATCCGCATTCGAAATCGAGTCTATCTTCTGTCGAGATCAGGGGTCGATATCGACACCAGAGGTCGATATCGAGGTCTCTGTTCCTGCTCGATTTGTTCAGCTCTAGTCGATTTCTATGTTAAGGTCGATATGGGGGTCGATATCGACACCAGGGGTCGATATCTGGATCTAAGGTCGATATCTACCTCTTCTCAGCTTCACTTGATGTCTATGTTGAGGTCGATATCTATGTTGAAGGTCGATATCTACACCAGAGGTCTATATCTATATCAGGGGTCGATATCTACCTCTGCTCAGCTTTACTTGGCTTCTCCGTTTTGACTCCGATTTCGCTGGAATTCCTGCATGGTTAGCTTCAAAACTTGTGCAGACCCTATTTCTTGCATTTTAGCCCATTCTTACACAAGTTTATATTCTTTTGAACCTTTTCTTTGGAAATCGAATGAAATATGAAGTCAAAAGATGCAATAAACAAAGGTACAAATATGTACATCAGATATCGACCCCCAAATCGACCTCAACATAGACATCGACTGGAGCTGAACAAGTCGAGCAGAGACACTGACGTCGATATCGACCTTTGGTGTCGATATCGACCTTATCTCGACAGAAGATAGACTCGATTTCGAGATGCGGATTGGAAACTTTATCTTCAAGGAGGCATGGATTATCTCAAACTTTTAAGATAGATGGCAGCTGAAGACTTATTTACCTTTTCCTTTAAAGTTTTATCAAGATAAAAGACCTATCCTATTTATTCGGATAGAGTTCATAGTTTAGATAGAAGTTACAATCCTTGGATAGCGAGGATTAGTAGCCTATAAATAAAGCCCTAGGGGGCCGGCATTCGACAATCTTTCAATCATCAATCAATACAATCAATAGCAATAGAGTTAGAGAGAAGTATTAGGGTTTGACGTTTGCGAGAGCCGACGTTGAGTTGTAAAGCTTTGAATGTTATATTTTAATGCAAGCTTCTTTCTTTCAATCAATGATGAGTTCCATGATGAGAAGCGAGTAGTCCCCCAAAGCTCTTAGGGTCGGGGTGAGACCGACGTTAGCCATGCATGTTCGAGGTAAGTATTTGATGTTGATATCGTTGTGTCTATATCATCTCCTAAGATTATATGTTTAGTCCTAATTGAAAGAAAAGGGATTCATGCTAACAACTTGAGTTATAAACATAAAATTGGTAGAGACAATTAGGTTTATTTGCAAGAGTAATCCTAAGAGTTGGTGTACGGCGAAAGCTTGTCCCTCGGGTGAAATAGCGCAATTGTCCGTCTTATTTATCTTATCGCATGCATTAGTTAACGTTGTGGTAAACCCTAATCCTAGGAGTTGCCCTTTTAAATAGTTTATACACATAAAACAGTTGTCTTTATTTCTGATCATCGCATCCTCACCCATCCTAAAGTCTTCGGCCTTTCTTTGCCGACAAAGAACTAACTCACTGCAGGAGACATCGATATCGACCACACTGATAGATCGACAGTTTTCTGAGTCGATCTCGAGACTCCTGGGTCACTGCTGCAAACATTGAAATCGACCCCAGACGTCGAAATCGACCCTTCTGTATCGACTAGCAGACTTCTGAGCCAGTCGATTTCGTGGACTAACATCGATATCGACCCCTTGCAGTCGATATCGACTACATTTTTTGTCTCTACAGGTCTTCTGTTGCAGAAAGCATCGACAGCCAAGGTCGACATCGAGGTTTGAGCTCGAAATTGAGGCTTCTGGTCGAACATTTAGGCCGTGTTTTCAACGCTACTAGGATCCCGCTGACTCGCTTCCTCGTGGATCGAGCACAAGTTTATATTCTTTTGGCCCTTTTCTTTGGAAATCGAACGAAATAAGAAGTCAAAAGATGCAATAAAAAGAGATACAAATATCAATCCCGCCTGGTAGTAACAAATTTTGGCGTCGTTGCCGGGGAATCTATCAATCGCGCCCTAGTAGTTTATTTTCACGGTCCTTTTTAGTGTTATTTTATAGGTGTATGCGACGTACTGGTGACCAACCTGAATTTGAAGGACTAGACGAACCAGAACGCTTTCTCCACCTAAGGGCTCGAGTTCAAAGAATCATGGCGGACAACGAGACCCAGGCACAACAAATTGAACACTTAAGGAAGCAAGTAGAGGATTTCACTACCAGAGAAGCGGCACTAAGGGAGCGTGCTGATAGGCAGGAGGAAGCCAGGAGACGATATGAGACTCAACTCAACGCCCTCCCCTGGAATGCAAAGCAATACATGCATCCATCGCTCACAGTGCCTGAATCGGCTATTCTAATCCCTGCTTCTATTTTTGAAATAAAACCAAATTTTTTAACTGAAATAAGAATGCATCAATATGAAGGAAAACCTAATGAATGCCCTATGACACATATTTCAACCTTCTTAGACCTCTGTGATACTATTGCTGATGGACGAAGTCTTGAATACATCCAACTAAAAGCCTTTCGTTGGTCTCTTACAAAAAAAGCATTTGAGTGGTTGGAGAGCTTAGCCCCAAGATCGCTCCGCACCTGAAATGAAGTCAAGGACGCGTTCCTCAACAAGTTCTTCCCTCCTTCTAAGACGGCGTTGATCCGACAGAAAATCACGGCTTTCAAACAAAAGCCTGGTGAGGATCTGGCGACTGTTTGGGAAAGGTTTAAGGACCTACTACGATCATGCCCGACGCATGGCCAACCACCGTACGTAATTTAGGAGATCATATACAATGCTCTTGACGCTGCAACCAAAGAGAGGATCAACACCTACACCACCTATGGCTACCTTGAACTCGCTCCACAAGAGGCTTGGGAGACCATAGAGAGGTTGGTGGAATTTGACAATACATATGGGACTCCTGAGGCTTCCGACACACTATCATCGTCGAGGCCTGCCCCATCTATGCCATTATATGAACCCTCCAATGTAATCGATCCGGATGTAAAGGAGCAATTTCATAGTGATCAACTTCGAAAGCTCCAAAAGCAAGTGAGGTTCCTTTCAGCGAACCAAGATTGCATTGAATGTGGATCGCAGCGGCACACCACCGTCGAGTGCCCCCATGTCGAACAAGTACACCTAGTGGAGACTCACCAGGAGGCGCGCTACATGAGGGGTCCCAATCACCAATATTGGGGAGACCAAAGGTTCCATCAACCACAAAGGAACCCGGTTAACCCTAGGGATCCCCCGCCTTATAGAGCTCCTGGGCACCCGGAGATAGACCAAAAGAAGGATGATCTTCAACTTGTGCTGGATGAAATCAAGCGGAATCAGGCTAAAAATGATCAATCCAACAATGCAATCCGTTCTCAACTCAATCACCTTACCACAAGGATTGGGGAGATGGATATTTGGAAAAAGAACGTAGAGACCCAACTGGGTCAATTGGCGGCGCAAATCCCTAGACCGTCCGGAACATTCCCTGGGCAACCAACCACCAATCCTAAGGGGCAATCCGGGACAGGCCATGTCGCAGCCATGCAATTAAGGAGTGGCAACAAAGTACAAAAGCCACGAACGGAATCGGAGAAATCAGCAGACCCAGTCGACATCGACAGACCAGTCGATGTCGAGGACGAGGTCGATATCGACCCCCAGGTTGACACCCAGATCGATGTCGAGGCCACTGCAGAGCCATTAGAGCCACAAAAGATGTCGAAATCGACCATTACAGTCGATATCGACCAGCGCCCAATCGACATCGATGTCCAGCAGGCCCCTCTGACCACCGTTTTGGCCCCTCCGCCAAAGAAGACGTTGCCATTCCCATCCAAAGCATTGGAGGATCCCACTAAAGGTAAGTTTAGGCGCTTTGTAAAAATTCTTCAAGGTCTTAACGTTACAATACCTCTTACAGAAGCCCTAAGCGAGATGCCCGCCTATGTGCAATTCCTTAAAGATATCCTTAGCAAGAAGAGATCCATGGCAGAAATCGCAGAGGAGTGCTCAAAGATGGACTTCCCTGAGAAGAAGAGTGACCCAGGGAAGTTCGCAACCACCGTGGGACTTGGCCAACATCGTTATAAAGCCCTATGTGACCTAGGGGCAAGCGTAAGTCTTATGCCTCTTTCTATTTGGCAAAAAGTGAACATTGGCGCCCTTGAACCTGTGGACATGAAACTCTATATGGCTGACAATTCGTTCGTCAAGCCCACAATAGTTGATGACGTTCCAGTAAAGGTAGGTAAGTTCTTTGTGCCTACAGATTTCAATGTATTGGAGATGCCTGAAGATCCTGTAGTGCCTATTATACTTGGTAGGCCTTTCTTAGCTACTTCTGATGCCAATATCAATGTACGTCGAGGATTACTAACCTTTACTATAGGGAACGAAGTGATAGAATTCTCTTTCAACCCGACTATGAGCGAAACAAAGCACCTGGAGCAAGTAGTCCTCTCGCCAGCTAAGGAGAAGCTTAGAAAATTTTTATTGGCGAGGACGGAAACAGCATGCAGAGTCAATATCGATTGGAACCAGTCGATATCGACTAAAAACATCGAAATCGACCCCCCTTGGTCGAAATCGAGCATGCCAGATTGTTGTCAGGAGCTTAAGTATGGGGTCACAGAGGTCGATATCGACCCCCACATATCGATATCGACCAAAGAACTCAAAATCGACCAACCTTGGTCGAAATCGACCACCCCTTAGCCCAAAGATTTCTGTTTCGGGTCCAGACAGTTAAGCCCAGGTATGAGTCCTAACCCTCCTTTGTCCCTCACTGATGAATCAATTAACCCAATTATTGATAATTCTACTAATAAGAGGGTCAAATCTCCATGGTTTGCCTATATTGCTAAAGTTAGGTCAAGAAAGAGAAGGAAAGCGCCCAAAGAAGAACCTAACATCAAAGAAGCCTTGGTCGCCGAACTTAGCTGCTATCAAAAGGACCTAGATGATCCAGGAGAAGGCTCGAGCTCGAAGGGACCCTACATAAAAGACTCGTGAAGAATTGACGGAGAAGTCGGCCTAGCGACTCAAAACTCTAGAGCATGTACATAAAACCTTTAAATTTTTTTCATAGATGGTTTTTAGGATTTTTAAAATTTTAAAACTGAGATAATTCGTGGCTTTATCTATATTTCTAACAAAGATTTCAGGTTTCTAAGTAAAAGGAATGACGAAGAAGAAAAGAATCTTCTGTAGAGGCAGTCGAAATCGACCAGGCCAGTCGAAATCGACCAGGCCAGTCGAAATCGACCCCTCCCCCCCCCCCCCCCCCCAGGGTCAAGCCATCCCCTGGAGTCGACATCGAGGACCCAGGAGCGAAAAAGAGAGGTCGATATCGACCATTATACTCGATATCGACCTTCATTAGGCAGCCCTTGTCTTCATTTTCTTCCTCGACTTCGACAGATACAGTCGACATCGACCACTGACATAGATATCGACTTCTGGCATCAACCTGACCTGAAATCGACCTGAATCCGCAGATTGCGCTGTGAGTTTCTCTCTACCCTTGTTCTTCTTTTTAATACAGTGAGGACACTGTATATTTTAAGTATGGGGTAGGGGAAAAACATGTCTTTTGGTCATAACTTGGTTTTCTTCTTCGCATTGCATTCATGTTTAAATTTTTGTTCTTAGTTTTACTTTTATAAAATATCAAAATCAAAAAAAAATAGAAAAAATGTCAAAAAATACAAATAAATGCATGTTTATTTTTAAAGTTTATTTTTAAACCCTACTTAGATGTCCTATGATGAAAACTCAATAGCTAACTTGATCATGTAAATCCTATGGCATATTTGGATGGTTTAGCCTAAGTCCTTAAATTTTTATGTAGATTGTGAACTTGTGATGAAATTGAGCACATATGATCCTAGGCTAAAAAGCAAATCCAACAAAAAATTGTCCTTGTGAGAATTTTGGCCTATAGGGAGAACATCAAAAATCCCTCCACTTTCTTGAGTGAATTTACTCTTCCTATGCATCTCTAAATGTTGTGATAGTTATTTAAAACCAATGCATATATATGTTTATGTTTACGAGAATTAAATGATGGAGGCATATTTTAAGCCATTTTTATCCTCTCTTTACCTACCCTGCATTATCTCTGCTTGAAGCCAGAATATTAGCCTGAGCCTGAAATTGCAAACTCCACAAAATTATCCCTAGCCGAATTGAGCCTGACCCCCATTTGGGAATTGAGACGTAGATTGGCTGGACTAATGCCTTGTGGAAAGAAAAGAGCATAATGTCCAGTTTTGAGCAAGGAAATTATGGGTTGGTACATATTTGCATTTTGTCATATTTTGTAAAAGGATTTTTGGCTCACCGTATAAATGCACATATTTTTAATATTTATTTATTATTTTCATCAAAAAAAAATAAACATGTATATATATAGTGCATGAGCCAAAATCCTTAAGTTCTTTATTCATACAAGTGTTATATTTTTTAGAGGCATATTAGAGTTTGAAAAAGGGTTGATAGTATAGTGCATCTTTAGAGCATATTATATAAAGATGAGTTGGGAAAGAGCATTATAGGAGATTGAGCTTGGAAAGTGCAACATTGAAGAGTTATGGTTTGGATATTGCAAGTGTTGGGATTTAGGAGTCTTGATTCCCGAATTATAAAAGCACCACATAGCCAAATAATTCCATACCCTTTTATTCCTTACCAAGCCCCATTACAACCCCGCCGAATGGAGTCTTCTTTGAAGTCTTCCATTGAGCGAAAGTCCTCCTGATAGTTCTTATTACATTTTCATAATTGGTTGCGAAGTGGAGTTTTATAAATTACAATGTTTATGAGATTGTATATGGAATTGAGTTGAGAGTTGATCTTCATAGCCTAAACACATGAGAGTTGAGTGCTCTTTTTATCAAACTGATTCGAACTGTTCCTGTGAAAGCCTAAAAATATACATGCCCAGTTGAGATGTGATATGATTGAATCTTTAGTATTCTCTTATTTATTAGCTGTGTCTACTCTTTAGGCAGAATGCAATAATTCGATTCATTTTCAATTAGGGCCGTATGAAAGCAATACTCTAACCGCTGAGTTCCCTTTTGGTTATCCAATCGAAGTTCTAATTAAAGGCCAGTTGCATTAAAACACATTATCCCTGTGAGGTTGGATAAAAAATTGCATATGCATATGGATCATCTAAATATGTGCTATGACGTTAAATTCACTTGCTTTGCTTTGCTACCGCTTATGATGTTGCTTTTGACCAAGGCGAAGACTTGAAGGGTGTGTTGTAGGTGTTGGTTATTGCTTGGTTATTGGTTGAGGACAAGCAAGTCTAAGTATGGGGTGTTTTGATGTACATATTTGTATCTCTTTTTATTGCATCTTTTGACTTCTTATTTCGTTCGATGTCTAAAGAAAAGGGTCAAAAGAATATAAACTTGTGTAAGAATGGGCTAAAGTGCAAGAAATAGAGTCTGCACAAGTTTTGAGCTAACCATGCAGGAATTCGAGCGAAATCGGAGTCAAAACGGAGAAGCCAAGTGAAGCTGAGCAGAGGTAGATATCGACCTTCAACATAGATATCGACCTCTGACGTCGATATCGACCCCCAAATCGACCTCGACATAGAAATCGACTGGAGCTGAACAAGTCGAGCAGAGACACTGACGTCGATATCGACCTTTGGTGTCGATATCGACCTTATCTCGACAGAAGATAGACTCGATTTCGAGATGCGGATTGGAAACTTTATCTTCAAGGAGGCATGGATTATCTCAAACTTTTAAGATAGATGGCAGCTGAAGACTTATTTATCTTTTCCTTTAAAGTTTTATCAAGATAAAAGACCTATCCTATTTATTCGGATAGAGTTCATAGTTTAGATAGAAGTTACAATCCTTGGATAGCGAGGATTAGTAGCCTATAAATAAAGCCCTAGGGGGCCGGCATTCAACAATCTTTCAATCATCAATCAATACAATCAATAGCAATAGAGTTAGAGAGAAGTATTAGGGTTTGACGTTTGCGAGAGCCGACGTTGAGTTGTAAAGCTTCGAATGTTATATTTTAATGCAAGTTTCTTTCTTTCAATCAATGATGAGTTCCATGATGAGAAGCGAGTAGTCCCCCAAAGCTCTTAGGGTCGGGGTGAGCCCGACGTTAGCCATGCATGTTCGAGGTAAGCATTAGATGTTGATATCGTTGTGTCTATATCATCTCCTAAGATTATATGTTTAGTCCTAATTGAAAGAAAAGGGATTCATGCTAACAACTTGAGTTATAAACATAAAATTGGTAGAGACAATTAGGTTTATTTGCAAGAGTAATCCTAAGAGTTGGTGTACGGCGAAAGCTTGTCCCTCGGGTGAAATAGCGCAATTGTCCGTCTTATTTATCTTATCGCATGCATTAGTTAACGTTGTGGTAAACCCTAATCCTAGGAGTTGCCCTTTTAAATAGTTTATACACATAAAACAGTTGTCTTTATTTTTTATCATCGCATCCTCACCCATCCTAAAGTCTTCGGCCTTTCTTTGCCGACAAAGAACTAACTCACTGCAGGAGACATCGATATCGACCACACTGATAGATCGACAGTTTTCTGAGTCGATCTCGAGACTCCTGGGTCACTGCTGCAAACATTGAAATCGACCCCAGACGTCGAAATCGACCCTTCTGTATCGACTGGCAGACTTCTGAGCCAGTCGATTTCGTGGACTAACATCGATATCGACCCCTTGCAGTCGATATCGACTACATTTTTTGTCTCTACAGGTCTTCTGTTGCAGAAAGCATCGACAGCCAAGGTCGACATCGAGGTCTGAGCTCGAAATCGAGGCTTCTGGTCGAACGTTTAGGCCGTGTTTTCAACGCTACTAGGATCCCGCTGACTCGCATCCTCGTGGATCGAACACAACCCAGGCACAACAAATTGAGCGCTTAAGGAAGCAAGTAGAGGATTTCACTACCAGAGAAGCGGCACTAAGGGAGCGTGCTGACAAGGAGGAGGAAGCCAGGAGACGATATGAGACTCAACTCAATGATGTACATATTTATATCTCCTTTTATTGCATCGTTTGACTTCATATTTCATTTGATCTCCAAAGAAAAAGTTCAAAAGAATATAAACTTGTGTAAGAATGGGCTAAAATGCAAGAAATAGAGTCTGCACAAGTTTTGAGCTAACCATGCAGGAATTTGAGCGAAATCGGAGTCAAAACGGAGAAGCCAAGTGAAGCTGAGTAGAGGTAGATATCGACCTTAGACCCAAATATCGACCTCTGGTGTCGATATCGACCCCCATATCGACCTCAACATAGACATCGACCAGAGCTGAACAAGTCGAGCAAGAACAGAAGCATCGATATCGACCTCTGGTGTCGATATCGACCCTACCTCGACAGAAGATAAATCCGATTTCGAGACTCGGATTGGGAAGTCTATCATCAAAGCCATGAGTTATCTCGTTCTTTTAGATATTAGCAGCTGTTTATCATCTTTTCCTTTAAGTTTTTATCAAAATAAAAGACCTATCATAATTGTTCGGATAGAGTCCATAGTTTAGATAGAAGTTTCAATCCTCGGATAGCGAGGATTAGTAGCCTATAAATAAAGCCCTAGGGGCTGATTTGTTATCCAATCGAAGAACGCATCCAATTGAGAAGCAAGACAATAACAATAGACAATAGAGTTAGAGTTAGAGAGAAGTTTTAGGGTTTGACGTTTGCGAAAGTTGACGTTGAGTTGTAAAGCTTCGGAGTTTATTTTAATGCAAGTTTCTTCCTTTCAATCAACAATGAGTTCCATGATGAGAAGCGAGTAGTCCTCAAAGCTCTTAGGGTCGGGGTGAGCCCGACGTTAGCCATGCGTGCTTGAGGTAAGTATTTGATGTTGATATCGTTGTGTCTATCTCTCCTCCTACGATTCTATGTTTAGTCCTAATCGAAAGAAAAGGGATTCATGCTAACAACTTGAGTTATAAACATAAAATTGGTAGAGACAATTAGGTTTATTTGCAAGAGTAATCCTAAGAGTTGGTGTACGGCGAAAGCTCGTCCCTCGGGTGAAATAGCGCAATTGTCCGTCTTATTTATCTTATTGGATGCATTGGTTAACGTTGTGGTAAACTCTAATCCTAGGAGTTGCTTTTTAAATAAGTTTATATTCATTCAAAACCCCTGTTATTTATGTTCATTGCTTCTCTCCCCATTCTTAAATCTTCGGCCTTTCTTTGCCGACGAAAAACTAACCCACTGCAGGGAGACATCGATATTGACCCCAGACGTCGATATCGACCACTGAGTTCGTCGACAGTTTTCTGAGTCGACAACGAACATCGCTACGGAGTTTGCTGAGCATCGATATCAACCCCTAGCATCGATATCGACCCTTCTGTATCGACTGGCAGTCTTCTGAGCCAGTCGATTTCGTGGACTGACATCGATATCGACCCTTTCCAGTCGATATCGACCACTTGTTTTTGTCTCTACAGGTCTTCTGTTGCAGAAAACATCGACAAGCCGAGGTCGACATCGAGCATTAAGGTCGAAATCGAGGCTTCTGGTCCACACAGACTTGAGATTTTCAAAGCTACTAGGATCCCGCTGACACGCCTCCTCGTGGATCGATCCTGACTACCCTTCCACTACAACGGGAGGAAGTCTTGTAATTATTTGCTTAGGCTAGGAGTCGGTTTACACATATATTACATCTTTATTATTTGTAATTACTCGACATATCATCCTTCTTCTTAACACTCAACGCCCTCCCCCGAAATGCAAAGCAATACATGCATCCATCGCTCACAGTGCCTGAATCGGCTATTCTAATCCCTACTTCTAATTTTGAAATAAAACCAAATTTTTTAACTGAAATAAGAATGCATCAATATGAAGGAAAACCTAATGAAGCTCTATGGCACATATTTCAACCTTCTTAGACCTCTGTAATACCTGAATTTCAAGATCCGAACGAAAGTATCCAACTTTCGAAACGTAACTCGGATATTCATATCCGAGCCGTTACATATATATATATATATATATAATAATAAAATTTCATTAATTATACAAAATTTACATGTATAACAAAATGTCAAAACTACATAATTTATATACAATAAATATATACATAATTATACAAAATTTGAATATATAAAAAAAGGTCAAAAACTACATAAATTATATACCAAAAAAATGTCCAAACCTACATTTTGAGCAGGGAAGATTTTTCATTATAAGATTTTCACATGAAAACCCAACATTCACTTAAAATTGTCCAGCAATGTCGACCAAGACAAGTAGCCTACCGTGCCTTTTCACTCCCATGTTGACTCCTTGTGGATGTCGGGCATTTCCTGAACTTTGTTTTCCCGGTGACAAGTAAAACATAAATGCAAGATTTACATACTTTTGATCAAGACAAACTCAAGAGACTCAATAAATCAGAAAAGAGAGAACGTATATACTTGAAAAAATCATTCTGAAGGGATAGCTAGGTGTCAGATCCAAAATATTAGCTCTAATTTTGTTTTGCAATATGACCATCAATTCAAAATAAAATCATAGTTATGAACCTATATCACAGCCTGTAGATCACACACTGTATCTTATCCATGAATAACATTTTAACTGAAACTACTTTTTAAAATTCAAATAAATATTCTACAATGGTAACAGAGTAACATAGTGTCAAACCATTATCTCATATGCAGAAGAAATAAGACTTGATTGTTGTTCTCACCTGCACAGTGATCACATCAGCATGGTCTATGACTAAAATCTGCCCAATAAATAAATTATAAAATAAGTCAATGACTACAATAAAAAGGGTGGGAAGAACAAAAACCATTAACAAATTACCTATATTGAAGAAAGATAATCAACATCCTTCTCCTTTTCCACCTCAGCTTCCCCAATTTTCTGAGGCCAACAAAATAATCATTCTTAAGCACAAGGTAAACAAAAATATTATTAATAAGTTATTCATAAGAGTCAGGTGAATAAAATCAAAAACTAAAATGGCACAACACATTGGAAAACTCAACCAAAGTTCAACATGTAGGTTTGGACATTTGAGTTTAGTGCAGGTATGCTCAGATGCTTAAGTTATTTATCCATGCTCAGGTTCCAGCCTAAAAAAAGGATTCATTTTTTGTGTGACGACCATGTTCATTAAACCAACGTTAATATGTTACAAGCATGTTAAGCAGGTGCTACACTGAGTAAGGGGCTAAATCATGGAGCTGAATTGTGTTTCTTTTTATTCCGAATACAATCCACTTAATTCATTAAAGATAAAAAGAAAGTAAATGTCAAAAAATAAAAATCACCACTAAGCAATAATAATATGTTAAAATGACAGAAGTTTGAACATTAGTATTAATTTAGTAGTAGTTGACTTATAGTTAATCAAGAAAATTAGAGCTTAAATCAAAAATATCATAGACTAGGACAACTGATCAAAATTAGAGCTTAAATCTAGAAAACACGCAATCAAAATCTATAGAAATAGACATTGTCCACATCTAAGAGAAATAGCAAAGAAGATCATGAAAGAATGAAAATAAATCCTCAATGATGGAAACTAGTAGAGAAAGTGAAAGCAATGTTGACAGGAAGAGTAAAAAAATTCAGTCACCAACAACACATCCAGTCAACTCAATTCAATAGCTAGCTAAATAGGACACAAGGCAGAAAAGATGGTACAAGTTTGATGATGTATAAAGATACTTTTAGATGCATAAAATAGACCGAAAAAATATAACATGTATACCTTCCTGGAGAGAAAAAAAATGGCAGGAAAAACAGAGAGCATGATGAAGACTAAGTTGATCAAAGATGAGGACCGTATTTCCTCTCAAGATAATCCAAGAGCAGAGTAGAGTCCAGATCCCATAAGTGCTGCTGATCCTGACAAAGATCCACCTGTGTATCGATTAAATCCATGCGGATTCCTTGATGTTCTGTGTTTAGCAATGCGGCAGATATATTTATCAAAAAATATAGTGATTCCAAGGAGATACAAAGAAGAAGAAAAAGGCTAAAAGATGCCAATTACACTGCAAAATAATGCATAAAAAAGGTTAAAAGTCTCAATACATGCAATTTTAACTAACAAACCTAATAACTCACTGATGATTATTGCCTAGAAAACCCAAAATTTCCTCTTTTCCTGCACAAGAATAAGAGGCTAAAATAAATCTTTTTTAGGGGAGGGAGACATAATTATTCACAATTCTTAATACCCTTTGATATTTGTAAAATAAATTTATTCAAGGCTAATAAAACTGATTTCCCATATATATAAACCAAAAATGTCCCTCTAAGATGATTCGTTTCGCACCATTGAGGCGAACTCATCAGTGTTAGATTGAACAACCAGTCTCAAAATATGCAGGAGGAAGGCTCAATCATACAACTAATGAGCAGGCTGATTGAGGAATACGAGATTTAAAAATCTTGAACTCAACAAGCATCCAACAAAACTCACCCATAGTTGGCATTGTTCCCTGTGACCACAAGCCCTAACTCATGCATATTAGCCTTTCCAATTAAAATTACACCACATGATACCATGTTATACCACCTCATGATACCATGTTATACCACCTGTTTAAAAGGCTGAGGAGTTGAATGCTAAAACTTGAGAAGAAACGAAAGCAATTAAGATTAGGATCTTACCCTTAGATGGATAGGGGTAGCAATCAATATCATCCTTGATTGCTATGAAAATTCCATCTAGAATTTATATAGGATTCCCTGCAGAGAATGAAGTTCGGTAAAGGTTCAGTACCTCTAGATTTCTTTTCCAATTGATAATTGAGAATTTTAACTCGTCTCAACGGAGGCTACCTAATTTTATAAATAGATGAGCATTTCCTTCTTCGTGCCTTTGGGTAGAAGCGGCAGCTTGCTTTCTGATATCCTTGGGATCATACGCAATCAGAAGGGAGATGTGGGATTGCTTCTATTGAACTCCTCCAAAGAAGAGATTAAATGATCTGCAACCTATAAACAAAAGGAGAAATAGTTATGAAACGAAGGGTGATTTAATCTTACATAAAGCTAATAATAATATTTCGAGATTCAAAAAGAATAAGAATATTCATGACAGATGAGAAAAAATAGATTTCTAAAAGCATATGGATTCAATACAACTAATACATCCACTAAAAACCGAGAGCAAATATGAAGCACTTGGAGAGTGAACAGATTTAAGAAAATCTAACACTTACCTGAGAAAAAAAAAAAGATTGTAGAAAAAATAGATTTCTGACAACATTTGGAGAGTGTAGAACACTCCTACAAGAATTGCCTTAAAGTCCCTAATTGACACTACAGTAAAAAAAATACAAAAGCACGCATCTGATTGACAACGGTAATTACAATAACAGTACATGTAGATAATGCAATTTTGGGCAAAAAATTACAACAACCTTCAAGCAATTACAGCAGCTGCAACAGACATGAATTTGGGCAAAAAAATTGCAAAAAAATATAGTACCAGTAGTAATTACAGCAACTGCACAACATACACGAATTTGGGCAAAAAGAAAATTTATAGTAGCAATTACAACCGCTACAAAAATATGAATTCAACCAATTACAACATCACTCAAGCAATTTTAAGCAAAACAACGTCAATCGACAACAGTACACAACAGTTGCAAACTCCAGTAAGATTTCAGAGATGGAGGGTGATGAGTGCAAGAGAAAAATACCTGGAACGAAGTGGAGTCAGCGCAAATTCACGAAGATGCGGCCGAGTCCGGGGACCGTGAAGAGAATAAAAGGAGCACTTTGTGTGACATCAAATTAAGGAATGTCATAAAAGGTTTGATTTAAAAAAAAGTTCCTCAGAGATTCCATTCCAACTTCCAACCCATTGATTTAGATAATAAAAGGACTAGTTTTATCCCCTTTCATATCTAATCATCTAATTACCTTCATTCATTTTCATTGGTTGGATATTCACATCTCTTCTTTTTACAAGTTCTTATATATAGAGGAAGAAAAAATTGCATCTAGTTTTATCCCATTTTAAATCTAATCACCTTAATTGTTCTTATATTCACATCTCTTAACTATGCTTTTCAGTTTCATCCCCTTTAAGCTAACAAGGGTCACATTTCTTATCTATGCTTTCAGCTAAACTGAGCTGAGCTGATTTGATCAACCAACTCTTGTAAAATCTTTACAAAAAGGGAGCTTGTTCTGGATTTTAGGACTAATTTACACATTCACCAAACCCTCAATTATGTCCAAATTTAAAATTCACAAATAACCTTGAATTATATCTATGTGGGACATAAAGAAGTATATAAGCTAAAAATCTCACCTTTTTGAAGATTTGCATCAGAAAACTTAAACCTTTCAAAATGATTAGCTGGCTTACTTCACCTCGTGTAACTATAAAACTAGAAGCTTGTGTCCTTTAGGGGAAAAAATTGCAATTCTTTTTCGTTCCAAATTCTAATTTTTTTTTCCCAAGAAACTCACCTTAAATCAAACTTAAAAACAACAATTAATAAAACTCCTAACCTAATTTCACAATCAAACTCAAAAGCCCCAATTCAATTTCTAGGGTTGGAGTTCTCACCTTAATTCAATGAGAGAAAGCTTGGTTCATGGAGGGCGACCGCTGACTCCGAGATAGGCTTGACTCTCTGTCAGCCGCGTCGACAAGTAGGGACCTACAAACATGAAGAAATACATAGAAGAGGTCGATGAGAGAGAGATCCTCCATGGGAGCAACAGAGTGGCTAAAGGTCGCACTTGAGAATAGATGGGAGAGTGGAGGAGCTCACCTCTTCATCAATGGATCCGTTGATATCTTCTTCGACCTTCGATTCAATAGAGAAAGAGAAGAGTTGAGAAAGAAGGGGTCGAGATGAAGCAGCAGCTGGGAGGGTTGAGAAAGATCGTGCACATTGGCCTCACTTTCGCTGCCGCTCTCCTTCTTCTCACCGTCTTCGTACATGGTCGGCCCCAGATCTAGAACCAGGGGGGCAACCAGCTTCGTCGACAAAAGCTCGAAGAATCTATGGATGAACAGAGGGGTCGATGGAGGCGCGAGAGGGGCGAAAAGTTCCGGTTCTTCTACGACCGTCTTCTTCGCCGTTGTTAGTTGGTCTGAGACTCTCAGATCTAGATGAGAGAGGAGGCGGAGACCTGGTGTGGGAGGGAGACGGAGAGAGGAACGAGAGAGTTCCAGACACATAGTGAGAGAGAGAGGACGAGGAAAGATCTGAGATCGAGGGGGAGAGGGAGATGGAGAAGACCGATCGATGAGGGTGATGGAGATCCAGTGAGAGAGAGGCGTTGGAAATTTAGGTTAGATCTTAGATCGAGAGTGGCTGCTTCTCTTTTACGGAGTACTCGTTTATATAACCGCATGCGATTTCTTAATAAATTAAATAATGTTTAATTTATATTTTTTTTTTAAATTTAAAGGTTATAATAGTTTTGTTGAAATCTTTGGATCTTTTAATACATCGTAGTATAAAAAGATTATACAAAATAACTTAAGATAAAATATTCTTTCAGTAATAGGTTTTGTAACAATTTAAGATATGATATTTCATATTTATATTAAGGGAAAATTACATAAAACCACCCTTTAAATATGAGTGTTTTCACTTAACCACACCTTAAATTCAAAATTACAGAAAATCACCCTTTAAATGGTATTTGTTTACAACTCACCACCCATTCAACTATTTTCGTTACTTTATCATTAAATATATTATATTTTAATATTTTTAAACTCAAATTTGATTGTAAATATATTCAAATTTTGAATTTAAGGGCCCAATTATATTTTAGGGATCATTGTATTTATTTTTAAAAATAATAATCAATATAGCCTAGAATTATTATCTTAATTTATGTTTGAAAATATTTATAAATTTTTAAAACATTATGTAAATTACTCTTATTTAAAATATAAATAAATAAGAGTAATTTACATAATATTTTAAAATTTTATAAACATTTTCAACCATAAATTAAGATAATAATTCTAGGCTATATTTATTATTATTTTTTTAAAATAAGTAAAATAATCCCTAAAAATGACCGAGCCCTTAAATTCAAAATATGAATATATTTAAATCAAATTTGAGTTTAAAAATATTAAAATATAATATATTTAATGATAAATTAAAGAAAATAGTTGAATGGGTGGTGAGTTGTAAACAAATACCATTTAAAGGGTGGTTTTCTGTAATTTTAAATTTAAGGGGTGGTTAAGTGAAAACACCCATATTTAAAGGGTGGTTTTCTGTAATTTTGCCTTATATTAAAATTGAATATAACATTTTAATCAAGATAAACTAATACCAACAACTTCATCGTGATATTAAAAAAATAACTAATTGGAATAGTTTATCTTAAAACTCATAATTACTTATCTATTATGTGTATATATAATATACAAAAATGACGCCTAAATCTTCAATTAGTTAGAATTTGATATTTTGAATAAAAGATTGGAAATATATTTATGAAAATAGATTAATGTTTTATACACATAGGATGACACGTAGATAAATAGATTAGGTCATTGTATGACTTGACTTAAATTTATTGAATATTTATTAATTGACGTGTCAAAAAAAACTCGGTCAAATTGCACCAGAGATTGACATGTAAGTGAATTCGACCAGAGCCCGTCATATAGGATTTTCACGTCTCTGTTTTAATATTATAAAATAATACTATATTTATTATACCATCTAGGACAATTGTATGTTAAAATGCCAGTATTAAAATCACAAACTAAAAATTCCTAATTAGTTGGTTTTAATTATAAAATGCTAAATCAAAGTATAGGATATATATATACTCGAATTCCATGTATGCTCGATAGAGCCCCAAATCGGAGTATTTCTTTTGATGATGAGATTTTATTATTTAATATATAATTAATTAGTAATCAACCAAATATTACTTTATTAACAATCAACCAAATATTGGATAGTTTATTTGATTTAAAAAGATAAGTTTTTTACCTAATTATATTTGTTTATTAATTGATGTGGCCCAGAAATATAATACCACTTTAATCCAGAAATATAATACCACTTTAATCTAGAAAATGACACGTAAGCAAAATATAATCCCGCTTTAATCTAGAAAATTCCTTGGACGCGAGATCGCACCAGAAAACGGCCTCTGCTTTAGTATTTTATATAGATTTACTTATTTAGGAAATAAAATACTACTCCCTCCGTTCGGAAATAAATGATGTTTGACTTTTCTGCACGTAGTTTTAAAAGCTAAAAACTATATAAAATCTTATTTATTTTAATTAATTTTTTTCACAATTTAATACTTATTATTAATAGATATTAAACTATGAAAAAATTAATCAAAATAAATAAGATTTTATATAGTTTTTAGCTCCTAAAACTACGTGCACAAAAGTCAAACATCATTTATTTCCGAACGGAGGGAGTATTTTTTTAAACAAAATAAACAACACCCTTTGGCCACGACAATCACATTCCAGTGGAAAATATAAGCGACCCCATAAAAGTCGTTGCTATGGCGTGGCAAAAGGCTACCATTTGCCACCGTAAACCCCTGCCGAAGCTAGGTAGCGTGGCAACGTTAACTCAATAGCCATGGCCACCCTTGCCGAAGCTACCATCAATGGCTATTTTCTCTTTTCCATGCCTGTCGTGGATAATACCGTGGCAAAAGCGTATCAATTGCCACGCCAAGCGCCTATTGAAGCTAGCAAGGGTGGCGATTTTTTTTTTGTAGTGAAGATCTCTATCCATGTTAAGAAGAAAACTTTATTTTAATCAAGAAGAGGAGATGGATGAAAGTAACAACAATGACATCAACAGTGACAGAAAGACCCTGAGAAGCTTAAATGAGCCAAATCTGAATGCACAACTGCTTGCAATCAGGTTTCTTGCTCTCCCTGAAGGTTCCATGTTTGACTATAAATCCAATTGGTCTAATGCTTTACCTAATTTTCATGGAAGGTCTGGAGAGGAGCCAAACAAACATCTCGCAGAGTTCCCTAGTATTTGTGATAGACTGAGACCTCAAGGTCGGACGGATGACCAATTGATGCTTATAGTGTTTCCCTTTACTCTAAAGGATGCAGCAAGTGATTGGCTATATTATCTTCCTCCGGAAAGAATCACTACTTGGGTTGGATTGAAGAAAGCTTTCCCTCAAAAGTACTTTCTTGTCACTTGCCTCAGCAAACTCAAGAAGGAATTGTCTAGTATTGAGTAATCACCTACTGAAAGCATGTATGAGTATGTTGAGAGATTCAAGAAGCTTAAAGGAAGTTGCCTGCAGCACGGTATACCAGAGAATGATCTAGTCACTACTAGAATTATGTTATCAGACATCACACTATTTACATTAGTCAGAAAAACGCATGATGTTAAATGATTATATAACATCGATATATAAATTTGTGATGTCAATAAAAAAAGAGACATCGACCTTTATTATCAATTGATGTTAAAAACACCTTTTAAAATTTTTGAAAAAGCACGAAATTAAAATTTTGAGACTTAGAAAATTTTCATAACCCGCTCCTTTCGAAAATAGCCGCATCTGTCTAAAAATAAGGTCACCCACTCACCGTCATCCTCTCTTTGCTCTCTATTTTTCTCATGCCCCTCAGATCTAGAACTCTCTGAACCAAAATCTCCTCCTGCGATTCTCCCTCTGTCGTTCTCTCATGGAGTCTCCCTTCTCCGTCATGAAGTTCCTTCACCAATGGAAGCTCCGTCGCCGTCAAGCGGGTAGACACTCACAACAGTAGTGTCCACTACGACGAAGCCCTCGACTGCTTCATGATTCGCCTCTCCGATAAGTTCTCCAATGCCGACACCGTTCGCACTAGCGACACTCATCATCTCATCGCTTCTCTCTTCCTCTGACTGGAAATGACGAAGATGATTGCTCTCTCTCTCTCAAAACCCTAACCGGTAAGAATTCTCAGTTTTGTCAACCCTTCTTTCAACCCTTTTTTCGGATATGAGGGTTTCAGATCTTGTTTTACCTCTCTGCTTTAATAGGGGATGTTCCCCCTCACTCTTCCTCGATTCCAAGTTCAAGTGATTCTTGAGTGTTCTCTCAACCTCCATTGTCCGGTTACCTTTTCGAATCCTTGTTCTTTCAATTCACTAGCTTGGTTAGGGTTTGATTTGGTGAAATAGAGGATATGGATTCGGGAGTTTGATTAGGGTTTGATTTTTCATTCATAAGACTGATTAGGGTTTGATTTGGGAGTTTATTTCGAGGATCTGGATTCATAGGATTTATTCAGGAGGAGATGTAGATAACGTCTAACAAATTTGGTAGAAGAGTGAAGCATACAATGATTTCGAAGCTAGAGGATGAGCCTGGGTACTTTCAAGCGGGATGGTGTCTAGTAAGTGTATAACGATTTGCTGGCTTCAATATGTCGATGTTTTATTCGAAGTATAAACTTGTTATCTATTAGGTGTAATTTTCTCATTCTTTCATAATCCCAATCATATGATTTATATTTACCTTTCTCTTAAAAGGTGGATATCTCCCAAGACCTGGGGTTGCATTTGCATCTTGAGAAACAATATCCACCAGCACATGATGCACCTATTTTATGTTTAAAATAAATATGAATAAATATCAATATCATGCTTAAAGGATTAACAGGGGCATTTGCCTTTAATCTTGAACCAGAAGAAAAACATTTTCACGGTGTTATCACTTTGGAGGTAGGAGAGACTATGTTTTAGAATGAATTTATTCATTTGTAGTGTTAGATAATGATGTTATTATCAATTCTACCCTAGTTCACAATCTGCTTCATGCGATATTTTTCATTTTTGTTTCATATAAGAAACTTATTTCCTTGGGATTGTGCAGGATTCATTTTATCGGGGCCTTACTGTCAAAGAATTGGAGCGTTCTAGGATAGATCACTTCCTGATAAATCCCACAATGCTCATGAAACAATGAATGATTTAATGCTCGAGTATGTGATTAACCTGGAAAGATAGAGGTAAAGTTTCATCTCTGCCTCCAATTTCATTAAAATTAAAGATTACCCTGGATGGAATTGGTGTTTACTATCATTAGAATTTAGGATTGGGGCTGCTTATTAGATGATTCTGTTAATGTTGTTTGGACGCATTTCCTGATGTGGTTTGCTGATTTTTTTTTATACAAAGGAGCTGCTGGTTCATCCCCCACCCCCACCCCCCCCCCCCCCCGAAATTAAGCATTTGGGGCTGCTTTCCAGTGGTGGTGATCTGTTGCATTTGAGGCTATTTCCGGGTGCTTTTTTTTTCTTTAAGGGGCTGAATTTGCTGCTTAAATGATGAGGTTGTTGTTTTTTTTTCAACAATTTAATCTCTATGTTTTGGGATGAATTTAATCTCTATATTGCTCTTAACTTGTTGGTATTGTATGTGTGACATGGTTATTTCTAATATATTAAAAGTAGAACTTGGAAACTTTGCTTCACTTGAATGATTAAGGATATGCTTATGCACTTACTATGTTTTATCATATTTTATCATCATCTGGTAGCTTAATTTTTTAGACTGCAAAGAAAATTCATGCTTGTCTAGCCTTAATATCATGATGTAGGTGAAACGTTTTTTTCCTACCTCTATTTTGTAGACAAAACTCACTGATTACCAATAATATGAAGGACAAGATATGTATGTAACCGAGAATATTGTTCCTCTCCAGGTTTTCAGTTTTTATTTTGAACAATTTGACAGCACATACAACATTTTTCTTTTTATTTTATATTAACTTGAACCATTTTTGTCTGTCTGCAGCTAGATCTTCAAGTTAATCATACTCTCATTAAAGACCAGTTTTTGTGGGTAGGTTTTGTTCTAGAATATGCTCATTTCTCTATTTGTGATAGCATTCCCGTGTTCTTATGAAATTTAACTCATTTTATGTAACATTTTTTTATTTATTGGAATTTAGGACTTGCATAACATGGCCGGAGAGTGTTCCCGAGGAGTTCGACAGGACTTTATGTAGTGACATGGATATTAAAGAACCTAAAGTTGGAGTAAGCAAAGCAGAACCTTACTATCTTGTTGATTGTTATATATCAAAATTATTGTTAAGACATTTTTTCATGGGAATCACAAAACATAGAGCATGTAGATGAGATTATGCAGCCATAGAAATCAATTTGCTTGCAGATTGTTTGGAATCATGAATAGATCAGAAATTTGGGTGTTAATTTGTTCATGAAAGCAATTTACTCTTTAAGTGTTAGAGAAATTGCACTAGGACTGATTGGAATTTGATCATGAAACCAATTTTCTAGATCGCCTCAGGTAAAGTAATCTCTCCTCTGTCGCTCTTTGGTTAAGGACCTTGTTTTTTTTTTTGTTATCAATTCTGTTATATATGAGTTTTGTGTATATGATCAATGTCCTAATCTGGATGCAGGAAGGGGTTATGCATATCCATAATGAAGAAACAAGAAAATGTTTCAAGCACTCTTTTATCACGTGTGTTTTGGCTCCTCAATATGGTAGTAGTAGGCTTAGAATAAGCAGCAGGCAAGACTTTAGTTTCGCTTGGCTCCACGTAGTGTTATCCTGAATTATGAATTCAGCTTTGCTTTTGGTGTAGTTTTACTGTTCTTAAATGTTTAGCTGAGGTTAATTTTATTGAAATACAGGTTGTGCCTTTGACTTCATTCACTTTATTTTCAAGTGACATTATGTCAAACTTAGAATCCGACTATTGATGTATATTGTTTTGTATTTAGCACTGTTGTCATCTTGTGTTCGACTCTATTGTCATTATTTAATGTATTGGTTATGGTCTTTTGCATTGTTTAATTTTCTGTTTGCCAAAACAATGTCACAATATAGATTATTAGGTGTATTTGATGAAACACATCGAACTTGAGAGCGAAAAGCGATGTTTACCTTTGTAAATACGTCGACCATTACGATACACATCAATTTCTAAACCCAACATATATGAAAATTATAACAAAAACAGATGTGTATATGTAGCAATTACATCGTTAAAAATATATAAAATGATGTTGTAAATACTCAAAATATCATTTTCAAAGAAAAAACTGATTTGAAAATATATAAATAACACTGACTTTAAAAATATTCAATATCGCTTATTATATTTATATAAAATAATATCACAAATTACAAATGAAAAAAGAGTCTTCACAAATTGAATAATACATAACCGATGTGTGTAGCAATGTAAGACATCATTTTTATAAAAAATAGCGATGTTAATTTGAAATTTTGTATTACCCTACATACCTCCAAATGGCTAGAAATGAAAAATAATAATGGTTTACCATTAGATGATCAATCAAAAAGTAATTGTATCCATGTCTTTAAGTCATTATTAAAAAGAAAAACGATGTTATAAATTGTTAAAGACATCGGTTAAAAACCGATGTGGTAAAGTTGGGATCTTTAACGCCACCCACTAACACGTCGAATTTTTTTTTTATTAACATCGGTTTATACCCGATGTCTATGAATAGAATTCTAGTAGTGAGTCCTCTATATTTATGAAGGTTTGCTTGATAGAGAGTGCAGTGTCATCAATACTATAAGTGGAAGAGATGTCCTAGACAAGACTTTTGAGGAAGCAATGCAAATTTTTGAAGACGTAGCCAATGCTTCACAATAATATGGGAGACACCAAGGTTTTAGAGAAGTTCATAGATTGGACAACTCTGGAGACAATCGCAGAGATGATCTGGATAGGCTTGCTGAGATGATTAAGAATATGGTTATGCAGATGAATCCGACGCAGCTGCCTAAACCCTACAGAGTCTACGGAGATCCAAATCATTCTAATGATAAGTACCCATTGATTCAAGATGAGGTTGTTGACGTCAATGCAATGGATTATGGACCTCGTCAAAAATTTGCTAACAATTTCTTCAATTCAAATTACAATTCAAATTATCAAAGTGGTTTCAATGGCAGGAGTCAGCAGCAACAAGCACTTTATCAAGGAAGTGGCCAATTTGAGAATCGTTCAAGAAATCCTCAACATGAGGATAGAGAAGAAAATTTGAGGTTATTGTTGGACAAGATGAGTGTCCAAGAGAAGTTATTGATTCAAATGGCTAAAGAGATTGGAGAACTCAAAGCTAAGGATTCAGACAAGCTACCATCACAGGTGGTAGTCAATCCAAAGGAGAATGTAAGTGTCATGATCCTTAAAGGAGGAAAAGAGATCAAAATTCCTACAAAAACCATTGAATAAAGGCCTAATGAAGTCATGGACGTGGAGAAGGATGGAGAAAACATCTCAAATTTTGAAACACCATCAACCGGTACCCAACGTCCTGATCGGCACATGTCGCCCCTGCAGTAGTTGATCTAATTATTGATTCTCATCCTACCATGAAGCAACTGTCGAAAGAGTGGTCCTCTGAGGTTTCCAAGCCTGAACCACCCTTTCCACATGCATTGAGAGTTGATACGAAGTGGGAAGATGAACAAATCTTATACGATACCTTTGCACATTGTGAGGTAAATATTACACTTTTGAATTTAATTAAATTTGTGCCTCGCTATGCTAAGTTTTATAAGGAAGCAAAGGTTGAGGAAGAAAGAAAAGGTAAATTTAAATGAAAATGTTTCTGCCATGTTACAAAAGAGATTGGCTGAGAAATGCGGAGACCCAGATATGTTCACGATCCCATGTGCAATTGGAAACACTAAATTCACACAAACCATGTTGGATTTAGGAGCTTCGATCAATGTGATGTCTTATAACTTTTACATGTTTTTTGGGTCTAAATTCTATGATAGAAATATGTGTGACAATACAACTTGTTGATCGATCTTAGATCAAGTCTAGAGAAGTTGTTGAGGATGTTTTGGTGAAAGTTGATGATTTAATATTTCCTGCTGATTTCTTTATATTAGATATGGAACAAGGAATGTCGGAGACACCAATCATCTTAGGAAGGCCATTCTTGAGAACAACCAAGACAAAGATTGATTGTTGTGAAGGTTCACTAACCATGAAGTTCGATGGTAGAAAGATTAAGTTTTCTATTTATGATCCTATAAAACTTTCTCCTGAAAATTCTTTGGATATTCCTAATGCTAATAATTTTGAGTGCATGGATGAATCTAAATAGTTGTTACAATTCCTAAGGGAATAGATTTACTCAATGTTGAATCTTCTAACAATGTGAAATCTTGTGTAGGGAAAGAAGAGCTTAAGATGGAATTTGAGAGTGTGATTAGTCCACATGAACCCATTCTTCTACCCTATGAAAAGCTAATTGCTAAGAATGTGGAGGTTTTTGCAATTTCAGGACAACCTTTAGGAGAAATCCAAGTTAATTAAAGAAAAAAAGTTGATTGAAGAAATGGATGAATGCTTGGATAGGGCATTACACCTTCCCAAGGTGCCATCACTTGTCAAGAAAAGAGCAAGTGTGGAAGACCCTAGTGGATTTACTTGAGCCAAGAAAAGCAACATGTTGAGCCAAAGATGTAAAAGAAATGCGCTTCTTGGGAGACACCCCAAGGTAAGTAGGTAGTTTATTTGGTTTTTCCAACTGTTTTTTCAATTCAATAAAGCAGGACAAGACCATTTTTTGTATTGTTGCAAGATTTTGGGTGAGAACTAACTTTTAAGAAAGTTTGAACGAAGAAAAGAACGTAAGTGGAGTATTGCCAGACCGGTGCCCGCCGCCCCGTCGATGTGAGACACGGGCTCCATTTTGGAAAAGGATACGAGATCTTTTAATTTATATATCTTATGTCTTTTTGTCCTTACCTTTTCTATCTAGATACTTTCCATTTTCTATCTTCTTCACTTTCTCAAACTTTTTCCTCAAGAAACACAAGAAACCCTAAACCCTCCTACTCAAATCCAAATTCCAAATCCTAAATCCTTGAGTTTCAATCAAAAAGCCTGATTTTTCCTATTCACCATCACCCATTCATCCCATCTTTAACCCTAAATCACAAATTCCATCACTTACTACCCTTCATCCATCAATTTTAAACCCAAATTCTAAACCCCCATCAAATGCTTTTCCACCACCACTACCATCTTTTTCACAAAAGAGGGCTTTGGAACCAAGTTTTGCACTTCAAGAAAGCAATTGGAAGGGATTTCGACGTTCGAACAGTGACGTTGAAATTTGGGATTTCGTGATCACCGTCGAACGGCATCCGCCGCCCCTAGACCGGCGCCCGTTGTCGTTGCAGTGAGGTTGTTTTTCCCAGTTTCATGTGAGTTATCTTATGTTCTTCTTTTGTCTTGTACATCATGTCTATTCGTTCTAGCATGAAGAAGTCGAAATACATGTCTAGAGTTGAGGAGGAACATTGGTACTGGTTAGAGGGTCGGAGTTATCAAGCAACTCGATTCTTTCACTTGGAGACATTATAGATGCATGGACTTTTTGGGCCTGTTTCTGCTCTGTTAGAGAATGGAGGTCTGAGTAAATTTGTGACTCTAAGTACGTGCACCAACTTACCCTACCTTGGTGCGTGAGTTTCTCGCAACTTTGGAGGTGCACTCCAACAAGGATATTCGTTTCAGGATGTTGGGCACTGAGTGTTTGATTCCTAAGCACACCTTGGCTCTTGCTATCGGGATGTGTAGACCTTGGTCCTCTACATGGCGTTGTGGCATATCCTTGATTCCACCAGCTGAGACTTGGGCGAAAATCGTCGGAATCCCTGAAGAACATGAGGATTATCATGATTATTTGATTACACACACCGCTCTCCGTCTCTGCCATAAAGTTTTAAGCCTTGCTTTCTATGGATTGGTAGAACCACAGGTTGTCCCCCTGAAGGATGTGGATGTGGTTGTGTTGTTTGACACCAGAAGCTACTTATACGCCAGACTGGGTGCAGGTATTTTTAGCCACTTGTGTTGAGTCACTCGGCCAGAAGAATGGGAGGCATTCTCGCTTTATCTCTTTTGGTGGCATGATTACTCTTATTGCACGCTATCTGGACATCGATCTACAATCGATGTAGCCACTACACTCACCTTAGTACTTTGACATGTCTACCCTGCTGAGCACCCACATCATTAAGAGGGTATTTATCACAGACGTCAATGAGAGTTTCCGTTGGTTGTTAGGCGCTAGAGGGTAGCACCATATATAAATATCTTCCTACCTCTCTACCTGTGGGACCTACTCTAGTCGCTTTCCGTGTTAGCCATATTCAGCCAGACAAAGGGTTGATCTTGGAGACATCTTCAGTAAATAGGGCGCTGCTAGGCGATGAGGCTCATGATGATGATTTTGATATGCCTATGAAATGTGATCCGGTGGTTGGTCTTATTGAGAATATTGACCGCCGCTTCACAATATTAGAAAGGTAGCAAGCACAATGCTTCTAGGATTTGAAAAGTCAACAAACAGTGCTGCAGAAGAAATTGGAAGAGATCCACACCATTCTTATGAGCCCTTGGCTTCAACTTTTGAGTCATCTTCGCCATCAGTCTGGATCCCACCCTCCATCTCCTCAGTGATAGGTTAGTATCCCTTCATTCACCCTGACTTTATTTCATTGTTCTTTGTATTTATGCATTGAGGACAAAGCTTCATTTAAGTGTGGGGGGAGTGGTTTATATTAGTTTAGTTCATGTTTATGATTTCAGTTTCATGTTTAGTTCATGTTTTTTTTTGTTATGTTATGTTTAAGTTTTGAGTTTGTTGGTTCGTGCATCATGTTTATGGTTTATGGTTCTTATTAAAGTCAAAAAGAAAGAAAAAATTGAAAAAGGTCAAAAATCCAAAAATATCATGCATTGCATACATATGTGTTATTCAAATACCCATCTAGCTTATTTTGTCCTCTATTTCATTTTGGCATGATTATATAAATCCCATGGAATTCTAGATGATTTGTCCTTGTCTTGGAGATTTGTTTTGTGAGATATGTTTTGTCATATGTAATTGAGCATGTATGATCCAAGTTCCTAGGCATGATTAAGATCCAACAAGAATTGTCCTAGTGAGAATTTTCAGCCTTATTGCAATTATATTTTTCTTTCACTTTTGTTGTGTGATTTGCTCTTCCTTTGCATCTATCTATGAGTATTGACATGGTTATCTATTTTTTAGGCCGATTATATATATGATCATTGCTTATGAGTTGCATATGATATAGGCATGTTCTTAGCCACATTTTATCCATACCTACCCTATGTTATGTCTTTGTTTGAAGCCAATTTGAGCCTTTAGCCTTTTTCCTTGAAGCTCCACAAAATTCATGTTTCCTAGCCTATGATAAGCCTTACCCTTCCAGGAATTAGGATTTACAGTTGGCTATGGATGTTGTTTTGAGTTTTGAGGGAAAAGCTAAAATGAGTGCTTATTGTTTATGGTTTTGAGTGAGATGTAATGTAATGTGTTTATTTTTCTCATATTTGTATTTTATTCATATGGCTCAAGAAAAACAAAATAAAATGAAAAAAAATGTCGAAAGAAATAAAAAAAGTTATTAAATAAAGAGCCTTGTTTATTCATTTGCATATGAGAGTTGGATAAATGTTTGGTTGAGAGTTTGAGTTTATATTTTGAGAGCTTATTGTTTATAACTTTGAGATTTTATGTTCTTATGAGAGCTTGATGTACTTTTGAGTTGTTTTGAGTTGTGTTGAAAGTTTTAGAAATCTTAGTTCCCGGAATTGAAAGTACCACATGACCAAATACAATTCCTTGCCCTTATGTTCTACCAAGCCCCATTACAACCCTGCCGAATGGAGTCTTCTTTGAAGATTTCCATTGAGTGAAAGTCCTCTTGATGTTTCTTATTTTGCTTTGATGTATCCGGTGGATATTTTGTGATATAAGTGTCAATATTTGAGTTGATATTTGCATATAGAATTGAGTTGAGTGTATGCTTAAAGCCTAAACATATGAGAGTGAGAGAAACACATATTTGCCCTTGTGAGGTTGGATTGATAAGCATGCAGGCTACTTGATAATCTATATACATGTTATGATGTTTATATGCCTTGTTCATATTTGCACTTTGATTTGATGTTGCTTTTGATGAGGTAGAATTGTGAAGGAATCTCCTGTGGGATGCATTGATTTATGTCTATTCTTCATTTGCTTGAGGACAAGCAAGAGCTTAAGTGGGGGGGGGGGGTTGATAATGCATATTTTAGATAGACATTATAGATAGGTTTTATTGCATTTAAGTATTCATATTGCATATGTTATGTCTTATTTACATTGTCTTCCATTTGGAGTATTCGAGTTCGGAATCTACGCTATTTTGTGTTTATTCCGCAGTTTTATAATCCGAGCTTGAATGGAGGTTTGGGAGAGCCAGAAAAGATGATTTTGTAGCATAAAAGAAGTTAAGGAAAGAGAAGTTAAGGAAAGAGCATCAAGGGAGCTAAGGAGCATAACTTTGAAGGCAAAAGAAGAATCGCAGTACTGCATTAGCGACGCCCGCCACTATTCCACTGGCGCCCGCCGGTCCTGTGCGATCAGAGATACGATTTCGTTCAAAGATCTTATTATTAGTTTATTATTATTTTATTTCTTAGGGTTTTGAACCATGATATTTAGGTTATTTTACATTGATAGCAGAGGGAGAGGGAGAGACAATTAGGTTTTTGAATGTTCATTGTTGTTACTTTGGCTATGAGTTGCTAAACTCATAGTTTTGCATGTGATTCGAAGACATGGATGGATGAATTGTTAGGATTTGACTTCATGATTGTTATTCATAAGTTATTTATCATCTTTGTTCTTCATTGCTTTAATATTTGCACATGTTATCTCTATGACTCATCATGTAACGGCCCGGATATAAATATCCGGGATACGTTTCGAATGTCGGATACCTTCGTTCGGATGTTGCAATTCAGGTACGGGTCGAGGTTTCAAACCTCTAATCAGTCGAAGTCTCAGAAATACAATTTAAACGAAAGTAAAGCGGAAGTACGATTTAGATACAAAAGCCACGGCAGAGCCGGGTCAAAACCAAAACAAAGTGGGTGATTGCCATTTGTCAAGTTAGAATATATTAGCCGGACTCTTCGATTCGCCAAAAGATTTCCCTGTCACAGAAGCATGGAGCAACAAGAGCGGTACCTAACACTATCCACGAAGTCAGGCCTGGTGATCGCCTGCGGGTCCTCTGACCGCGCTGAGGCCACATAACATGCCTATGCCTAAATAAAAGATGACTAATGCGGTACAAGATTTAAATCACACTATCATGCCCCTAATATATATATAATATGCAGAAAAGAACTGTAAAGGGCCCAAGACAATGCCAAGTGGCATATCCCTCTCCTACCTCTGCACCCCTTCTCGTTAGTGCAGAGACTGGCCAGTTCGGGCTATAGCATAGCACTCTCTTTGTGGTGGTGCACTCACCACGGTATCATCATATCATATCATATCTCATCATCATATGATAAATCATGCTCATGCCCGATGGTGCTGGGCTAATCATATCATATCAAATCATCTCATCTCTTGCTCGATAGTGCTGGGCTATCATATCATGCTCATATCGACTCGATAGACTCAGGGCACCCGATGGGGCTGGGCTACCCTATGACCCTAGCAAAGACTCTAGGACTATCACAGATAACGGCCGTTCTGTATTCAAACACACAAAGTAAACACATGCTCAGTTCAATGCAATCCTAGCATGATACTACATGGCATGCTTTAATATGCAACAAAACTACACATTACATGACACATCAGGCAGGAGGTCCAGGTTACTGAGTAAGTCTCGTAGGATACTTACCTGTAGATGCAGAACAGCAAGATAACACAAGCAAGGGCCCAAATGCAAGTCCAAAGCAATCCAAAGGTAATATGCACCTATAATCAAGCCATTTCCATAAGCTACCGGACCAACATTCATACACACGAAACCCAAGTTCTTAGCATCCTCGAAACCGACCGATAGTAAAACCGTTTTCCAAACTTTCCCGATACGATCAAATCGACCAAAATCAATCTTCCCATCAAACCCCTTGATAAAATCATACTAACCATATTTTCCAAACTCTTAAATCCAAAATTAAGTCAACTCATATTCAAAATAATTCCTCACTCTTACTTGGCCAAATTCCGACATTAAACACTTAAATCCTTAAAGTCAATTTCTCAAAATCATGTTATAAAATAAGTCCGGCATGTTTCTTATTTCAAAAACATAAAATAAGTTCCAATATTAAACCATCAAAATAATTCTATGCTCACAAATCATATTTATAATTCAAAACCAACAAATCACTTTTAAAATTCCTAACTCGCATATTTAAATTCTCGTGAAATGCATCATATATAAATAATCCAATTAATATGATTTTAAAACAAATAAACAATATATAAAGATTAATTTCCAGAATATTACAATTATAACCAATTTCCAAAACTATAATAATATTCAAATATTTCACACTTACTATCCATATAATCTCAAAACAATCCATAAATATATTTATAACTCCATAGCAATTAATATAACTTTTAAAACCTTTTTAAATATATATATATTAATAATCTCAGAAAATATATATATATCCCAATCTGAAATAGCAATTAATATAACATATATTTATATATATGAATATCATAACACAATTATATAAACTACCGAAAATAAAATAAAATAAAACACAACTCACATATGTACATATCTATATATAACCCATATACAAATCAGCCCAAGCCCAAAAGGAAGGTAAAGAACCCAGCCAGCAGCCCAACCCAAACCCATGACCCGGATAACAAACCCAACCCAGGCCCAAGAACCCAGCCCGCAATTGAACCCAGAGAAGGAAAAGGAAGGAACCCGACCCGGAATAAAGTGATATAACCCGAGAGAATGGAATGACTCGGCCCAACAGAATAGGCCCAACCTATTCCATCTCCCCCTACCTCCAAATTGAAACAGAGCACTGGGCACGCAACGGAAGCGGAGGAGAAGGAAAGGAAGAACCCGGCCATGCCTCGCCGGCGACTCCTCCCCGGCCCAACCTCACCCAGACACATCGACAAGAATTTCCGACCATCACCCACCCAAAGGAAAACAAACGCGGAAAGAGAGGAGAGAGGAAAGGGGCTCACCGGAACTTCGAGGAATCCGACACCGGGGACGCTCCGAGCGGCGTCCGGCTGCAACGACGAAGGGAGGAGCTTCTTTCGGCCCTAGGATGAGTGAGGAGGGATTAAAAGAGAATCTTTCTCTTCTTGGGAGTGAAGGGAGGAAGAAAAACGAAGCTCACCAAGCTGGCCGGAAAACAGGGGACACAGGCTAGGGCTCGGCGTCGGCTCTCCGGCGGCGGCTTCAGGCTCCCTGGGTTGCTGGGCTACTCCATACTGCTGCTCTTGGCTGGATGCGAATGGAGAGGAAGATGGGGCTGCTCGGCTTGCTCTTGGATGGCAAAACAGGGGAAGTTGCGCTTGGAGCGGCTCGGCGGCGGCACAGGGAGCTCCTGGGCTGGTCGACGGCGATGAAGGTTGTGGTGCTGGTTGCTGGGGTGGTGAGGTGGAGGCTGGTGGAGCAAGGTGGTGGTTGTGGGCTCTGCCGAAGATAAGGAGGAAAGAGGGGAACTTTTGGTGGTTTGCAGACACAAAAGAGGGAGGGAGGAGAGGCTGAGAGGGAATGGGAATGGGGAACAGGACAATGTGAATTGCAAATGGGTGAGGCAGGGGGGAACCAAGCTCTGATTTGTGTGGGAGGTGAGCAACGGAATTGGCATGGGGGAGAGAGAGAGAGAGAAAAGAAAAAGAAAAAGAAAAGAAATTAAAATATATGTGGTCCCAACAATACCCAATTCAAATTAGCGGAAAAGACTCAAAACCCGCTCGCCCGATCGAATCCCGACTAAATCAAATTTAAATCAAAATTTCAATTACTAAACTCAAGATAACGGAACTAAATTAATTTTATCAAAACTCGGAGCTCGAAGGCGGAATTAAATCTGCTATTATCTAAATTCTCAAAACGATGCCGGAATGATTTTAAAATCAAACGTACACTCGAGGATGGGTTTTCTCACATTTCTACCGATTGAATAAAATAATCATTTATTTACTCAATTATATTAATATAATAATATAAAATACATTCAATCTTTACATTTATCCACCTCTAAAAACAAGTCTCGTCCCCGAGACTAAAATCATTTTAAAGCAAAAGGGGGTGAAGTTTTAAAATCGGTGAGTCCGAGGACCATGTCCAAGGATCTTGTAATCATCTCGGTTGCGTCTTCCGGGATTCTCACAACATCCTGGTCACGGTCGTGACATCTCCAAATGGGCCTTGTCGAGTGTGTAATAAGCGCCCCTATCACATCCTCGCTTTGACTTTTCGGAAGTGTCACAACTCTAAAAGCATTATAGCGTCCGACTAGGTCTTAGCAAGCAATCTATAAGCGCCCCTATACAATGCTTGTATCCACTTCGTGAGACGTCATAATGTAAATCCAGTTCGTAAATCCTCAAAGCGTTTGTAAGTGAAAGGATTGTCATCTAAATCATTGAAAATCTCGACTTCTTTAAAACCCCAAGTTGGCCATTTTTAAAACCGCTCAAAATCTTCAAATCCAATGTTTAATCAAGCAATTTTACACCAAAACAAGTCAATTTCTTTCAAATCAAGATTTTGTCAAAATCTTCCAAAAACCCAATCAGCTTCTCGCATACCAATCAATCAAATTCAGAAGGTAGGAGGTGGAGTCATCCACCTCTAAGGGCTAATCCCATATTCTCTTCCTAGGTTCCAGAATCATTTATCATCATTCTCAACTCAACATGCACATAAGTAAATCAACTCATCGACTCATAACATCATCAACCACTTCTCATATGGCAATCTCAACATCAATCATGATAATCTCAACCAATCAACATCTCAACCGTATAACATGATTACCCATAAAATAAAGCATACCATCCTTTCAGAACACGCCAAAAGCAGTAACAAAATCTTAACATCGTACCATGAGCCATAAAGTATATCTACCTCATACCGAAGGCATCACAAGTGCATCATCGAATTCTCATAACTTATCACGCAAGCATACATGTCAAGAGATCAAAGAGGTTAGGTGTCATGGAGTCAGTACACTACTACAAGTCAAATCTCATGATCGCATCTCAACATCGCACACTAGTGGAACCAGTCATAACAAGGGATCTCATGTAAAGCATAAATTCACATAGTCATCCTATCCAATTATCATAATATATTGTCACATCAATCCCACAAAATCATGCTATTAAGATTCAACCAAAAAGGGGAGATCAAACAGTATATCAACATCAAAATGTCATCATGCTTTCCAGACATCATCTTAGCTCATCACAATGCCATATAACGATTAATAGCAGTCATGCACCATCATCTCATATATACACATAAGTCATATCTATGCTCCAAGTCATATTCATCACTTACCTATTCCTAATCATGCTTATCAACCATGTAGCATAACATCAGGTTTTCACATAATCAACATATCACCATCTCATGATTCATACAACACATCATAACATGCTTCTAGAACAACATAGTAGGATAGCAATGTATCATTATATCAGGATTATAGTTGTCACTACCAATTATGATTCAGTATTGTATATCAACATGTAATATCATGCCACAACAGGTTTATCATGGTCGCTATCTAATATCATGCCAGGTCATTTTAATAAAACACACAATCAAGAAAGCTTTCACATCACCACCAGGCAAAATAAACGCAAACCCCGCTCGCTCGTCTCCCACTCTCAAGCCAAGACCGACCTTCATCTAGACTCACCAACTCGGATAAAATCCCCAAAGAAATCCCAACTCATTTTGACACTCCAGTCTCACCCCTTATTTCACCAAGCACTCTCACTAGCAATCCACCTCTAAGAATCCAACACCTAACTCCGTTTTCACACCCAAGCACCCTTGCATACTATGTTCTTGATACCCCCAAAGGTCATTTCTTACATTTCTCACTCTTCCCAAGATGTCACAACGTAGAACCCTTCTATCCACGCATCTTCAATAAAATCTTCTCGGTCACTACCTAACCAACCTATCCTTAACCATACCCCCTATCCAAGATTCACCTAGGAGCTCATCGAAACCACCAAGCATTACCTCTTATAATTCCCGAACCCAATCGGTCCAACCTAAGTCAACACCCCTCTTCGGCAACTTTCCCCTTACAACCATCAATCATTCTAATCACTCAAAACCTTTCTCCACTCTCTGACCGTTCAACCAAAAGGACCTCACTCACATGTTCAAAGAAGAAGCAATCATGGACATTATTGCACATAAGGACTACATCATATCAACTAGCATCATTAAGCATTGCAACAAGTATCAAAAGTCTCAATTTACCGTCATGCTCGAAATTATCACATAACACCATATATGAATAAAGTCAATTCAAACTAGCAAGTTTCATCATAATCTTAGCTAATAAACAGTTCAGATTATCGGTATTTGCAGTTCATACTATATAGGAAAGGAATTTAGATCATGCTTAGCAACTCAGAATATCATCACATCAAGTTATCATGGCACATTAGGACTGTAAGGCATCGAATCAAGGCATCGAATCGTATCATCACATCAACAAGCAGCTTTCAACATCAAGTCAGTGCAATATCACCATCAACAAGTTCAGAGAGGGTTAGCAATCCGAATGGAGGGCGCTCCCACTTGCAAGTTATATCGTACTCAATAATCGCAATCCTCGAAGCGAGCTTGTTCCGTCGACATTATCGATCCTGAGGCCCGTGGGTTATGGGCCCATGCTTCCGCTGCGCTGCTCTATCGCTATTCGACTTCCCGATCCCCTTTTCCATGTGGTTGCTCGTCCAAGGTATCGCGTAGGAGTATAAGTTAGCGGAGATAGGGGAGTGACAAGAGCGGACAACCCGATGTTTCTTTCGGAGAAGGAATAGGCCAAGGCTAAAGACGACATGACTAGAGACAAGACTCCGACTCGTGAATAGTAACGATGCCTTTATGGAAGTCCATTAGGGTACAATTGTGACAAACAAGCATGAATTCACTATGGAGCATATCCATCACATCAATCCATACTAACATGTACCTATCTCGGGGGAAACATTCGTATTCATATCAAAGACACAATGAAGTCCTACGCTAATGTATGTGAAACAAGCTAACATTCTAGTATTCCATGGAAACAGATCTGCCTAGTAACTTTGAGCAAGATAGGCGGAACCAACAATGATCATATATGATTCGAAGTTAAGCGGAATTTAGTGAAGATAACGATCATCATGCATATGAACAATGTAAAAGCATGGTATACAAATCAACAAATGAGTCAAAATATATCATGGCAAGGTATATTATAACAATCGGATGACGCGTCATACAAGGACACATAAGAGCAACATAGTAACTATCACATCCAACAGCAATGATCACATATTAGGTCAAGCATGGCACGGAATCCTATGACGAGATCCATTTAGAGAGCATAGATCCTACATGGTACTAGCGATACATAATGCGATACAAGCATAGTCAAAATTCATTAAGAGGAGTTCAACATAATGTTCACGAAACATGAGGCATCATCAAAAGTAACAAGATGGACATCATGGATGCTAGGTTATAATCATGCTAAGAAAGAACCATCATAGAGTACATAGACATCTTTACCATGTAAGCATGCTAGGTTTGATCGTCACGGAAAGCTAGTCAATCATCGAATTCAACATTAAACTCATCAGGACGAGTGAAACATGTTAAGAGAACAAAAAGAGGAAAGAGCCACACTATCAGGTACCTAGTTCAAGAGTGAATCAACAATAACGTAGGCAAAGTAGAATTCGCACAAGTCACAACCAAGGGCCCAACATGTTACTAGTGGTTCAATATAACATATGGTACATACATGCACTTGACTGGTTAATACGACGGTATGCAAGAGTTCATTCAATCAAGGCATCGAATGATATCATCACATCAACAAGCAGCTTTCAACATCAAGTCAGTGCAATATCACCATCAACAAGTTCAGAGAGGGTTAGCAATCCAAATGGAGGGCGCTCCCACTTGCAAGTTATATCGTACTCAATAATCGCAATCCTCGAAGCGAGCTTGTTCCGTCGACATTATCGATCCTGAGGCCCGTGGGTTATGGGCCCATGCTTCCGCTGCGCTGCTCTATCGCTATTCGACTTCCCGATCCCCTTTTCCATGTGGTTGCTCGTCCAAGGTATCGCGTAGGAGTATAAGTTAGCGGAGATAGGGGAGTGACAAGAGCGGACAACCCGATGTTTCTTTCTGAGAAGGAATAGGCCAAGGCTAAAGACGACATGACTAGAGACAAGACTCCGACTCGTGAATAGTAACGATGCCTTTATGGAAGTCCATTAGGGTACAATTGTGACAAACAAGCATGAATTCACTATGGAGCATATCCATCACATCAATCCATACTAACATGTACCTATCTCGGGGGAAACATTCGTATTCATATCAAAGACACAATGAAGTCCTACGCTGATGTATGTGAAACAAGCTAACATTCTAGTATTCCATGGAAACAGATCTGCCTAGTAACTTCGAGCAAGATAGGCGGAACCAACAATGATCATATATGATTCGAAGTCAAGCGGAATTTAGTGAAGATAACGATCATCATGCATATGAACAATGTAAAAGCATGGTATACAAATCAACAAATGAGTCAAAATATATCATGGCAAGGTATATTATAACAATCGGATGACGCGTCATACAAGGACACATAAGAGCAGCATAGTAACTATCACATCCAACAGCAATGATCACATATTAGGTCAAGCATGGCACGGAATCCTATGACGAGATCCATTTAGAGAGCATAGATCCTACATGGTACTAGCGATACATAATGCGATACAAGCATAGTCAAGATTCATTAAGAGGAGTTCAACATAATGTTCACGAAACATAAGGCATCATCAAAAGTAACAAGATGGACATCATGGATGCTAGGTTATAATCATGCTAAGAAAGAACCATCATAGAGTACATAGACATCTTTACCATGTAAGCATGCTAGGTTTGATCGTCACGGAAAGCTAGTCAATCATCGAATTCAACATTAAACTCATTAGGACGAGTGAAACATGTTAAGAGAACAAAAAGAGGAAAGAGCCACACTATCAGGTACCTAGTTCAAGAGTGAATCAACAATAACGTAGGCAAAGTAGAATTCGCACAAGTCACAACCAAGGGCCCAACATGTTACTAGTGGTTCAATATAACATATGGTACATACATGCACTTGACTGGTTAATACGACGGTATGCAAGAGTTCATTCAATCACATCTCAACGACATAGTGGCACGAGAGGAAAACGCAACGAGGTATAGAGCAAGTCTAAGCAACATGGCTAGAATATGAGGACATGAGTTCAAATTAATGTATACTGGGATAAAACATGTATTTGTCAAGACTCACTTACACTAACATATTCTCACCTTAGCACAATTAACACATAACAATACTCATTTGCAAAATCATCAACAATAGTTAGTCTGAGGAATACAAAATAGGTGGGCATGCTATAGATTCTTGCCACAAGATGAATGATAAGCATCAAGGCATCATCGACTAGCATGTTAAAGAGTACATCTTAGGAGGCATTCATATAAAGTAGAGTCGATCAGGCTATCATGGACCTAATTCAGAAGAAGCAGCAATCATATAGACTCATACCATGTGGTTCATGTTTCTAATCAACCATACGATCAATAGGCCAAGTAGACATGCGATGACAACATATAATCATGAGAGAAAGAAAGGCATAACACGGGACCTAAGCAATGGGGCAAGCATGGGTACAGAATGTCATACAACTACGAATTCATATTAAAGATCATCATCATAACGTGTACTGAGGTTAACGTAGCATATAAGGCATGTCGACATGAATTTATAACATGTATCCATCAAGTAAGGGACTCACTCTATCATGATATTAGGACCGAACTATCACATTATCATGAACCTATTCACAGGAAGGACATCAATTAGACGACATCCTAGCATAAGACATATTTATTAGTGCCCTAGTATGACGATGCAATATACTAAGTAAATCATGTCGGGATGATTTGGGTATGATAAATGTAGCTCGAACCCATACAATAGTCATTATGAACATTAAGGCACATAAGCACAATTTCAAACTAAGGATCAAACTGTTGATCAAGGAGTAATGCATATAGAATCACATAATCATGGACAGAGCAATCAAGATAACCCGATAGAAGTCCATAAGGGCAACATTGACTCTTCCCAACTGACTCATTACCCATCTTTCCCGTGGGACTCGGATACAAATTTTCCGTGACAAGAGGACACTGATGGATCGTCATAAGAATTGATAACGACAGCCTCGTAAACATCTCACTCTCTAGCTCGGAATTTCATCAAGGACCGTCTTCCAATACTCTCTCGGACAACCTCTATATTCAATCATGATTCCCGACACCATGTGTTTACCAACCCAATTCCCGTGGAAGACCGATATTCGAAGGGAGGACTCGATTGAATTATCAAAAGGGTTCATAAGGAAAGAGACGGTTCCACAAAAGCTGAGCTTAACCATATAAGAAGAAGAAGGGTACTCCCGCTATCCCGTTCGCACAGATCGTCCAATAATCATTCAATAATTAGGTCATACCAATCAAATCTTTAACATATCAAGCACTCAATATAGAATCAGTTAATGGCAATTATAACGACCTCCTTGGAGTCTTCCCGACCCATCTGTCAAGAACAAGCTAGTATTTCGCCTACCCATTTCCGACTACATCCAAAAGGGATGGTCTAACGCCGTTTCTACCCACTCGATCCCTTATTAGTTGGTTCTCCTCTTTTATCATAAACCAAGTTCATATTTAGTCCAATTGAGTTAGACATATTAAGTTCATTTTGCCCCTTTAAAACGCTTTCAAATCTTCGAAATCCATGGGCGGTTTTCCAAAACATACACTCGACCCTTGCGTACCCGAATTGCACAACCTAGCTCTGATACCAACTTTGTAACGGCCCGGATATAAATATCCGGGATACGTTTTGAAGGTCGGATACCTTCGTTCGGATGTTGCAATTCAGGTACGGGTCGAGGTTTCAAACCTCTAATCAGTCGAAGTCTCAGAAATACAATTTAAACGAAAGTAAAGCGGAAGTACGATTTAGATACAAAAGCCACGGCAGAGCCGGGTCAAAACCAAAACAAAGTGGGTGATTGCCATTTGTCAAGTTAGAATATATTAGCCGGACTCTTCGATTCGCCAAAAGATTTCCCCGTCACAGAAGCATGGAGCAACAAGAGCGGTACCTAACACTATCCACGAAGTCAGGCCTGGTGATCGCCTGCGGGTCCTCTGACCGCGCTGAGGCCACATAACATGCCTATGCCTAAATAAAAGATGACTAATGCGGTACAAGATTTAAATCACACTATCATGCCCCTAGTATATATATATAATATGCAGAAAAGAACTGTAAAGGGCCCAAGACAATGCCAAGTGGCATATCCCTCTCCTACCTCTGCACCCCTTCTCGTTAGTGCAGAGACTGGCCAGTTCGGGCTATAGCATAGCACTCTCTTCGTGGTGGTGCACTCACCACGGTATCATCATATCATATCATATCTCATCATCATATCATAAATCATGCTCATGCCCGATGGTGCTGGGCTAATCATATCATATCAAATCATCTCATCTCTTGCCCGATAGTGCTGGGCTATGGAGGTCCAGGTTACTGAGTAAGTCCCGTAGGATACTTACCTGTAGATGCAGAACAACAAGATAACACAAGCAAGGGCCCAAATGCAAGTCCAAAGCAATCCAAAGGTAATATGCACCTATAATCAAGCCATTTCCATAAGCTACCGGACCAACATTCATACACACGAAACCCAAGTTCTCAACATCCTCGAAACCGACCGATAGTAAAACCGTTTTCCAAACTTTCCCGATACGATCAAATCGACCAGAATCAATCTTCCCATCAAACCCCTTGATAAAATCATACTAACCATATTTTCCAAACTCTTAAATCCAAAATTAAGTCAACTCATATTCAAAATAATTCCTCACTCTTACTTGGTCAAATTCCGACATTAAACACTTAAATCCTTAAAGTCAATTTCTCAAAATCATGTTATAAAATAAGTCCGGCATGTTTCTTATTTCAAAAACATAAAATAAGTTCCAATATTAAACCATCAAAATAATTCTATGCTCACAAATCATATTTATAATTCAAAACCAACAAATCACTTTTAAAATTCCTAACTCGCATATTTAAATCCTCGTGAAATGCATCATATATAAATAATCCAATTAATATGATTTTAAAACAAATAAACAATATATAAAGATTAATTTCCAGAATATTACAATTATAACCAATTTCCAAAACTATAATAATATTCAAATATTTCACACTTACTATCCATATAATCTCAAAACAATCCATAAATATATTTATAACTCCATAGCAATTAATATAACTTTTAAAACCTTTTTAAATATATATATCAATAATCTCAGAAAATATATATATATCCCAATCTGAAATAGCAATTAATATAACATATATTTATATATATGAATATCATAACACAATTATATAAACTATCGAAAATAAAATAAAATAAAACACAACTCACATATATACATATATATATATATAACCCATATACAAATAAGCCCAACCCCCCAAAAGGAAGGTAAAGAACCCAGCCAGCAGCCCAACCCGAACCCATGACCCGGATAACAAACCCAACCCAGGCCCAAGAACCCAGCCCGCAATTGAACCCAGAGAAGGAAAAGGAAGGAACCCGACTCGGAATAAAGTGATATAACCCGAGAGAATGGAATGACCCGGCCCAACAGAATAGGCCCAACCTATTCCATCTCCCCCTACCTCCAAATTGAAACAGAGCACTGGGCACGCAGCGGAAGCGGAGGAGAAGGAAAGGAAGAACCCGGCCATGCCTCGCCGGCGACTCCTCCCCGGCCCAACCTCACCCAGACACAACGACAAGAATTTCCGACCATCACCCACCCAAAGGAAAACAAACGCGGAAAGAGAGGAGAGAGGAAAGGGGCTCACCGGAACTTCGAGGAATCCGACACCGGGGACGCTCCGAGCGGCGTCCGGCTGCAACGACGAAGGGAGGAGCTTCTTTTGGCCCTAGGATGAGTGAGGAGGGATTAAAAGAGAATCTTTCTCTGCTTGGGAGTGAAGGGAGGAAGAAAAACGAAGCTCATCAAGCTGGCCGGAAAACAGGGGACACAGGCTAGGGCTCGGCGTCGGCTCTCCGGCGGCGGCTTCGGGCTCCCTGGGTTGCTGGGCTACTCCATACTGCTGCTCCTGGCTGGATGCGAATGGAGAGGAAGATGGGGCTGCTCGGCTTGCTCTTGGATGGCAAAACAGTGGAAGTTGCGCTTGGAGCGGCTCGGCGGCGGCACAGGGAGCTCCTGGGCTGGTCGACGGCGATGAAGGTTGTGGTGCTGGTTGCTGGGGTGGTGAGGTGGAGGCTGGTGGAGCAAGGTGGTGGTTGTGGGCTCTACCGAAGATAAGGAGGAAAGAGGGGAACTTTTGGTGGTTTGCAGACACAAAAGAGGGAGGGAGGAGAGGCTGAGAGGGAATGGGAATGGGGAACAGGACAATGTGAATTGCAAATGGGTGAGGCAGGGGGGAACCAAGCTCTGATTTGTGTGGGAGGTGAGCAACGGAATTGGCATGGGGGAGAGAGAGAGGGAGAGAGAGAGAGAGAAAAGAAAAGAAAAAGAAAAGAAATTAAAATATATGTGGTCCCAACAATACCCAATTCAAATTAGCGGAAAAGACTCAAAACCCGCTCGCCCGATCGAATCCCGACTAAATCAAATTTAAATCAAAATTTCAATTACTAAACTCAAGATAACGGAACTAAATTAATTTTATCAAAACTCGGAGCTCGAAGGCGGAATTAAATCTGCTATTATCTAAATTCTCAAAACGATGCCGGAATGATTTTAAAATCAAACGTACACTCGAGGACGGGTTTTCTCACATTTCTACCGATTGAATAAAATAATCATTTATTTACTCAGTTATATTAATATAATAATATAAAATACATTCAGTCCTTACACATCATCTAGACAAAAATTGCATCTCTGCTAGCGATTCCTATCTCTTGATTGGTTTCTTTGTAACAAGTGGGGAAATCGAGTATGTGAGAATATCGATTGCTCTGTAGGATGATGACTTTTAGTTGGTATTGATTTGGTGAAATTAGGGTTATAAGCTCTACTACAGGCAACCTTGTAACTTCTAATTGCATTGAGTTAATATTGCTATTTGGCCATTACTTATGTAATTCATGCTATTCATTGTAGTGATACTTGAATAAGTGATTGTCTATGCAAGACCAATCTGTCAAAGTCAAGTAGGCATAACTTTAAGAATAACAATGAAATCAATCCGAGGACCATGAACCCCAACCATTGTCAAAAATTGCAGGTGAAACGCTTTCCTAATATTGTTATCAATCTACAATCATTACTTCTTTTGCCTTTTTACTTATTCCAATTGATTGCTACAACTTTATTACTATTTGCTTAGAGAATCATCTTAAGAACAACGAATCAGTCTTCTCTGTGGGATCAACTCATTACTTGTCTGCTATACTAATCTTTTGTTTAGCATTGAGTTAGGATATAATCTGTATTTGGGGGGGACCAGGATCAGCGACATAATTACACCCGGTAAAAGCAGCCCACCAAGTACTGCACTAGTTCAGGAATAAAAACAGTAACATTGTTTTGTTTGTTGTACACTTATCTCTTGCTTCAAGAGGTTAATTGTAAAAGCCCAGTAAAATACACACGCATGTACATCACTAGGGCTGGAAATAACCGCGTGTACCCACTCCACTCGCATGACCCGCATTTTTTTTACGGGCGAAAATCCGCAAAAAAAGCGGGTAACGGGTGGAGCGGGTGCGAGTGAAGCGGGTGATGGACGGATTATGGGTGAAAATTTTTCACCCATAACCCGCCCCATTAACCCACCCCACAAACCCGCATTAAGCCCTGAAATTTATACATATATATATATATATAGGTATGTGTGATATTACTATTTTACCCTTTTCAAATTTAACTCTTGGAAACCCTAAATGATTACTTAAAACACATAAACTTGCTGACTTTTTTTACAAAAATTATACACTTGTTGTTTTTTTTACTTAAATTATACAAGACTATATACTTGCTGTTTTTTTTACTTCAATTATTACTTGTTCACTTATATATATAGGGACGCGCTCTGTTGAAAACCAAAATTAGAGTAAAAACCGTGATGACCAATTTGATTAGTCGAGGGTGGAATTAAATAATACACACGCGCACTGTTCACTTAAAAAAAAAGCACGGCACACTGTTAGTACAAAAACAAAATGCCGCAAATACCGTAAAGCAATACCGTATCAATTGCGCTAGAAAGTTTCTATGATTTAATTGAATCTGTTTAACTTAATTTATATTGGTTTTACAACTTATGAAAACAATAGAGTATCAATTAAGGGATAAATCTTTCGTTAAAAAAATTATAGGTTTAAGATTTTTTTTCTATAAACATGAAAAATTATAGGCTACTTAATAAAAATTTTAACCTATATTTTTTTTAATTTTCATAATTATGGGTTCAAAATTTTAAAATCTTGAACCTATATAATAAAACTTTGACCTTTCCATTTTATAATTGTGGATTCAAAATTTTACAACTTAAAAATTTTGAACCTACTTTTTTATACTCCGTAATTGAGATATAAAGATGTTTGGCAATATGTTATCTTTTTGTTGTATTTTGATAAATACACCAAGCTTTTTTCATGGTGTATTGCCTTCATTTAAAGTAGGTTCAAGATTTTTAATCTTGAAGCCATAGTTATATATATACCTAAAGTGACATCTTGTAGGTTCAATATTTTTAAATCTTGAAGCCATAGTTTGTTGGTTTATTAAGTAGGTTCAAGTTTTTTTTATGGTATATTGCCTTCATTTAAAGTAGGTTCGAGATTTTAAAATATTGAACCCATAGTTATATATAGCCCTAAAGTGACATCTTGTTATCTTACATTTCATGTCGGTTTATTAAGTAGGTCCAAGTTTTTATTATGATGTATTGCATCCATTTAAAGTAGGTTCAAGATTTTTAAATCTTGAACCCATAGTTATATATAGTTGTAAAGTGACATCTTGTTGTCTTACATTTCATGTTGGTTTATTAAGTAGGTTCAAGTTTTTATTATGATGCATTGCCTCTATTTAAAGTAGGTTCAAGATTTTTATATCTTGAACCAATAGTTATATCTACCGTAAATTTAACTCTTTATCTTCTTCTTTTTTCATGATGTATGGCCTATATTTCTTGATTTATAAATGCAACCTAGATAAAGACTTTCAACTTACAATTTTATAATATTGACCTATCATTATAAAATTTTAAACCTAGCGATATTAAACTCTTGAACCTATAATTATATAAGTAGGTTCAAGACTTTATAGCAGTATGTTTAAGATTTTATAATGGTGGATTCAAGATTTTTATTATGATGTATATGTTGTCTCCATTTAAAGTAGGTTCAAGATTTTTAAATCTTGAACTCATTTATATCTAGTCCTAAAGTGACATCTTGCTACCTTACATTTCATGTTAATTTATTAAGGAGGTTCAAGTTTTTATTATAAATGGTGTATTGACTCCATTTAAAGTAGGTTCAAGATATTATAAATCTTGAACGCATAATTATATCTAGCCCTAAAGTGACATCTTGTTGCGTTACATTTCATGTTGGTTTATTAAGTAGATTCAAGTTTTTATTATGATTTATTGTCTTCATTTAAAGTAGGTTCGAAATTTTTAAATCTTGAACCCATAGTTATATCTAGCCCTAAAGTGACATCTTGTTGCCTTACATTTCATGTTGGTTTATTAAGGAGGTTCAAGTTTTTATTATGTTGTTGCTTCCATTTATAGTAGGCCAAGATATTAAAAATCTTGAACCCATAGTTATATCTAGCGCTAAAGGGACATTTTGTTGTGTTACATTAATTTCATGTTGATTTATTAAGTAGGTTCAAAATTTTATTATGATGTATTGCCCCCATTTAAAGTATGTTCAAGATTTTTAAATCTTGAACTCATAGTTATATCTAGCCACAAAGTCACATCTTACCGTCTTACATTTCATGTTGGTTTATTGATCAGGAGGTTCACGTTTTTATTATGGTTATAGTCTCTATTTATTGTAGGTTCAAGATATTAAAAATCTTGAACTCATAGTTATGTCTAGCCCTAAAGTGACATCTTGTTGTCTTATATTTCATTTTGGTTTATTAAGTAGATTCAAGTTTTTATTATGATATATTGCCTCATTTTAAAGTAGACCGGTTCAAAATTTTTAAATCTTGAACCTATAGTTATATCTAGCCATAAAGTGACATCTTGTTGCCTTACATTTAATGTTGGTTTATTAAGTAGGTTCAACCTTTTATTATGATGTATTGTCTCCATTTAAAGTGGGTTCAAGATTTTTAAATTTTTAACCCATAGTTATATCTACCTCTAAATTCTTATCTTACTAGCTTACATTTCATGGTTGTTTATTAAGTAGGTTCAATTTTTTTTCATGATATATTGCCTCCATTTAAAGTAGGTTCAAGATATTAAAAATTTTGAACCCATAGTTATATTTCGCCCTAAATTGACATCTTAAAATATAATGTTACTACTATCTTCATTTTTTTTATGATTTTTTTTTTTGGTAATTGTGGAGTGTCATGATTTTTTTAATATGTATGGATTCAAGATTTTAAAATCTTGAACCTAATTAATAAAAATTTTAACCTATATTTTTTTTATAATTATGGATTCAAGATTTTAAAATCTTGAACCTATTTAAGAAAACGGTGAACTTTCCATTTTATAATTGTGGATTCAAAATTTTATATTGTGGAGTCGGAATTTTACAGCGGTAGGTTCACGATTTATAACCATGAGTTCAAGATTTATAACGGTAAATACTTAAAAAAATTTGAACCTATTTTCTTTATAATAGGTTCAAGATTTTAAAATCTCGAACCTATTTAATAAAACATGAACGTATTTTCATTATATATATAATTGTAGGTTCAGTTTCAGAAGCCCGTTTCTCAAGTCTTTCATATGCTTCAGCCATTGTCATATAAGCCTGTCATATTACTCCACTTGCATGATCATATCTCTTGGGCAAGGCACGATATGCTCGGTAAAACTCTTCAAACTAATTTCGTAAGTTCAGAGCATTTCTTGTAATACATCTCAGCCCTTGTTGTTTGTAAAAGAATCTTATTCCACTTCAAGGAGTTTGATCATCATCTTGACCTTGCTGTCCATATATGTAGAAAGAAAGCACTCACAAAGTGAATCAAAGAAAGATGGCTATTTCTTAATTTGGTAATGCAGAAAAATCTCCTTTGGCTACCTATGAGGTTATGACAAGGATAATCATCATGCAGAAGCATGCTAAACAGCTGGGAATGCTTCCGACGAGAAGAATAACAAGACTCATATATTATGTGGAGGTATGTATCTTAGTATTAATATGGAAATGGCCACCATGGTGAAGGCCAAGAGTGTTCCAACATTGACCTGTGCAGATGAGGCAACTATTCAGGACCTGATCATTGTAAATGTAATAAGATCTACATGGGTAACAAATTTAGAGAGAGAACAAAAAAAGACACATCCATAGAGACTAAAGAGGGCCAGGATTGCAGTAACGTACAATGCCAGTAGTAATTGTGCTCTTGAAAAGAACTTGAGTGTGCTTACTAACATCTGAAAAAAGGACTCGCGGGTAACACAAAAAGAATCAGAAGACTATATTGGTGAATCCATGAAAGGTTTTGAGATTCATGAAAATAAAAACTAACATCAGAATTGAAGATTATGTTGATAAAATGATAGATGTCCATTTTTAAAAGTTATGGTGATGGGCTTTGAAGCTTCAGCAATTCCATACCTTATCTTCAACACCCACATACACACACTTAACAATAACACACCAAAAACACTCACCTAGATGCAACTTTTAGGGGTTAGTGAACGAAATTGTGGGATTAAAATCCAGATGACCAAGGAAATAAGAGAGGGAAACAAAAATCTAGAATCTCTGCATATATAAGAAACAAATATCTAGAATCCCTAATTGAAAGGTCACAGTTTCCAATTTCACCGAATATTAGAAATCAACAAGAGAAAAATTGATACCTCTCTACGATTACACTCTTGGACAACGAAACGAGCGAGTCCTCCAGTCTCAGCACTGTTATGGTTCTCCTTGCAATTACGACTCACTTACCCCCTAACATCTCCCTCCTCGCGATCCCGACATTTATGCAAATACCTAATTAATTCGAAGGCCGCAAATAGAACCAGAACAGTGGCTAAGAAAAAAAATCTTCGTAGCGTTCATCTTCTTCGAATTCAACCCTCTTTCTCCTCAGTTTCGCAAGAGGCCGCTGGGGAGGCCGAATTTGGGGAGGATTTCAAATACAGTGGGAGAACCGAAGGAACTGGAGAGGACGAGAAGGAAGAAGGAGGTGAAGAAAAGGGAGATGGTGGATGGAGCGCCCACGACGGATTGGATGACGAATCTAAGCAAGAGAAAGGAGATGAAGAGTGTGGTGGGGATTGTCGGAGTTCTGAGGGAGATGATCCAAGCTTATTTACTCACGCGTGTATTTATCTTTTATCCTCCAATGAAAATGCTCCTCACGATTTTTACCCTATTTTTTTATTTACACCGGAGTCAATACGTGTATATATATATATATATATATATATATATATATATATATATATATATATATATATATATATATATATATATATATATATATATATATATATATATATATATATATATATTGGGTCATGTGTTAACAACTCTTACGGTATTTAACAAATCAATATTCGGCAAAATTTATCAAATATTCATCACAGTCACTCAATTATTCATCAAAGCTTTTGTTAAAATTAATCAAATATTCATCACAGTCACTCAATTATTCACGATTTCCCAAATATTCATCAATATTCGACAACATTTAAGAAATATTCATCACAGTAACACAATTACGAGATTGGGGGTGGATACACGCGCAAGGGTTTGAGTTTTTTGGGTGATAATTTTTTTTTAATTGGCAATAATTATTAATTGAAATGAATCTCTTAAATATTGTCGAAAAGCTTTGATGAATAATTGAGTGACTGTGATGAATATTTGATAAATTTTGCCGAATATTGATTTGTTAACATTTAACACCGTAAGAGTTGTTAACATTTGATCCGTATTCTATATATATATAGGGGAGGGTTCAGGTGAGAAGCCCTCGGTCCGGTGAGAAGTATTGAGTCTCACGCGCTTCCCTTACCTTCCAAAGCTAAATCATCGATTTCGCAAACGCTGTCTAGAAGCTCCCAGCACCCATCCCCCTCTATAGCTACTGCAAACTCATCCTTCTCCCTCACACACAAACCCACCACAAACCAGTACACCACCACCTCCCTTGCTGAAGCTGCCGCCGGCTTCACCCTATCACCACACAGCACCGCCTCTTCCCCTGTTTCAACAAGAAGTCGACAACCACCAAGCACTACCATCTCCCTTCGTCCGGCTCCTTCCCGCTTCCGAAGTCCGCCGGGAAGACCTTCTCCACCGCAGCTCCGGCGAGGCAATACCTCCGAGCTTGCCCCAATGCCATCGAGCCACCGACAAACCTCGACACGTCCGAATCTCCCCCACAGTGAGCACCCCTAATCCCCCTTCAACCTTTTTTTTCTTTGAACCATGGTGTTTCTGTTCATCCTTCTCGTTGTGTCTGAGGAATCCGGTGAGGGCGAAGAGAGAGGGCGCCAGAAAGAGCGAGGATGGGTTAGCGAGGGAGACGAGCGGGAGGTAACGAGTGGCTGGGAGAGGGTATGCGAGTGAGCTTGATCGATCGAGTGTGAGAGCGAGAACGACTGAGGGCATGAGGCTAGACGAGGGCGAACCGGCGAGGGACGGAACAAGGGCGAGAGCGAGCTAGGGAGCGGCCGAGCAGGGCCGCTAGTTGGAAGAGATGCCGAAGAACAGGGGAATTGGGCGGGGAAGAAGATGGCCTGGGTTCGGTTTTCATTTTTCTTGTTTTGGGTCCGGTTCAACCCTTTTAATTTCTGGACCGGTTTGGTTTTAAAATTCAGATTTGGTTTTTGGGCCGGGTTTGGGCTTGGATCCGGAAACGGGGCTACTGGGCTTGGGCTGGATTGGATTGTGTTTCATTGTTTTATTGTTCTCTTAAATTATTTTATATATTATATAATTGTTGCATAAATTGTTATTTACTTATTATTTATTTATTCTGTTTTATTTATTTGTTAATTAATTGAAATATTTATTATAATTTATTTAAAAATGTGACTTGTTTTGAGTATTTATTTAATTAGTGACATATTTTTTTAAGGATATTCTTGATTATTATATGGTCCATCAACTTGTTGACTCTTTATTATTTATTATGTTTATTAAGTATGTATTTTTCAGAACTAATATTTATTTATTTATTTTGATTTGTTTGAGAATTCCTTATGTGAATGAATTATTTTGGCATTTAAATGATTAGTTTTGAATGATATAGGTTGTTTAAAATATTTCTAAAGTATCGGAATTTATTTAAGACATTAACATAAGGGTTTTGAAATATACCATCTAATGTCGGAATTTGACTTAATGTTATTTTATTTAATGGTTTCTAGAACCTTGTGAAGTGAATTGTTCGGAACTTGGCTTGGTAAATTTATTTATGAACTTGCTTGAGATTTTAGGGGAGCGGATACATGAGTAAAATATGAATTTGAACATGTTATGATATATTGAAACTTCGAGATAAATGATGGAAGTGGTTAAGGAAATTGATGTTATGAGGTAACTTGAGATTATGAGATGATGAGTGATGATAACGAAAATGAGATGATATATGATGGAATATGAGATGAGATGAGACTATGCGATGATATGGCTTGATGATGATAAATGAGTTTCTTTTAGCTTTAGTTACTTCTGTGTAGCGGTAAATGGGTCCCTTTGTGCTTAGACTTATAATTGTTGCTTATTAAATTGTTAGGTGATCTGTGACGTGATTGGCTTGCTTACTGCTGGTTTATTGCTTTTGCTGTTCTGCTATTCCAGGTAAGTCCTCCGGGGCTTACTCAAGTTAGAACCTCATGCCTGATGTGTCATATAGTATGTAGGCATTATAATATCATGTCATGTAGTAGCATGCCTAGGTTCTGCATTATTATATGAATATACGTATTCTGAATGCGATTGGTAGAAACGGCCGTAAGTCGTGAGTCTAGAGTCGTTGCTAGGGTCATAGGACAACCCAGCTCCATCGGGTTTGTCCTGATAGAGTCATCTGAGAGCATGATTTATTGAGTTATATATATGACTGCGGCGGTGACCGAGTGTCCCACCCCGATTGAGGTGTGGACTGAGGCATGAGATATACTGCGGCACCGACCGAGTCGTCTGGTCCCGGTTGATGTAGACATCCAACCCCGGCTGAGGTACGGATATGAGAGAGATACCCGCCCCGACTGAGGCATGGGTTTTGAGAGATTGGGACATGCCACTTAGCATTCTGTGTGGGCCCATTTACTGCATTTCTGTCATTATATATAAACTGTTAGCATATTTGTGTGCTTAATATTCCAGTATTGCATTAAATCATTCTCATCTAGGCTTAGAGCGTATTATATGTCCTCAGCGAGGTCTTCAGGGCCCGCATGAGTGGGTCGACCTTGACTCGTGGTATAGTTTCAGGTATTTGATCCTTGCTTGTTTCGTGCTTCCATCACGAGGGTTCTTTTGGGACGTTTAGCTGACCGAGAAACCGATTTACCACCAGACTTGATGCATTTGATGTTTTATACTCGTTTATTTTGGTTTTGACCCGGCTCTGACGAAGCAAATTGTATCGTCTATCTCCTTTCATTATGTTTTGAACTATAAATGATTTTGAGCGACTTAGTCAGATAGGACAGGTTATGGTTCCCAAGGGACCTCTCACGAATTTAGGGTGCGAAATCTCTTCTTTGAGCATTAAAAACATTGTTTTAAAAACTCAATCCGTACTCGAATTGCAAGATCCGAACGAAGGTATCCAATCCTTCGAAACGTAACCCGAATATTTACATTTGGGCCGTTACACTTAATTGATACTTGGTTTATATAAAATCAAACTTATGTAGTTAAATTTCATATAATAATGTTTTATTGATATATAATAATGTATATTTTGGTTGTAGTAACTGTATTCTTTTATTTTTCTCTTCTATATATTAATGTGATGCTTTGAGGGGCATTTTTACAGGTAAAAATTTGAAAAGTAGAACATACTTGATTTTGTATATGTCAATAACCAATGGATAAAGGAAAGGATGTTGTCAATTCTGGAGAATGGGGCAGCTCGTCAAAGCGTAATCAGAAGGTCATTAATGATTTTGATCTCAATTGTTCGACAAATATGGAAGGTAGTGTGACAAAGGGGAAAAAAGGCAAGTTGGAAAATACATTTGACTTAAATTATGCTGCTGAAGAAGAAGTCGAAATTGATCTGGAGTATATCATCAAATACAATTTATCAAAGAAAGAACGACACAAAATAATAAGGGAACAATAATTTCTTACGTAAAAATTGGGTTCCCAAGTTGCTTGATTACTAGATCCTGCATATAATGTTATTTCAGACCGATTTCACCGTAGGAAGAAATAGTTAGTACAACTATTGTATTGACATTTTTTAATATATTTTTAGCGTAGTAATAATTATATTTAAATATTTTAATCAATTGTTTGGAAATAAAAAATTAAAGATAAATGATAAATTAGAAAATTATTGGTTGGTATTCTTATTATTTTGTTTTTATTTTAATTTCATAAATTCATTTTAATTCATGTACGTAGCTTTTAATAACAAAAAAATAATACAAATTATATGTTCCGCATTACCGTTGCAATTCTTCTTCTTGTATGGTATTCTAATATCGATATTGAATGAAATTGGGTAAAATATTTTCTAAAATATATAATGTTATGGTGATTAATTGGAGTTGGATAAAAATTTGAGAAAATCTTATATTTAATATATATTTTTAATGAAATTAGATAAGGTCTTATAAATTATACCGATATTTAATGTAATCGAGTAAAGTCATATATACAATAGAGATAATAATAGATAACGGATATAATAATAATAGATATATTTTATACATTCATAATTATGGTAAATATTTACTCATCTATAATTTATAATTCCATCCATTTGATAACTCTCATTGGAAAATATGTATTTATTATTTTAAGTTATATGACATATATACCATCGGTATAGAATGATTTATATGTATTTTTATGCAACTAAATAATAAATTCTATGAAAAAAATAAGATAACCCACTGATAGGTTCTTAAAAACAACAATTGAGGATCCCCTTATAGAAACAAAAAAAATAGGCACGATTTGACAGTAAATCGTCTTCACAAATCCCTAATTCCCAATTCACTAATTCAACCTGGCTGTTGGGCTCTTCATACGGTTTGTGATCGCGATTGCCTGCTCCATCCTCATCAAAGAGTTCAACCACCACCGCCTCTGTTGATTTGGCCTCCGCCATGGCTGCCTGAGCTCCGGCGTGACAGAAAGAGTGTTGGTTTTGGTTCTTTCACAACTTTTGAGAAGGTAATTACCTCTTGGGTTTCAAATTTAATTTTGAGTTCCTGCCACGAAGCTTCGACATTGAATTCTTGTCCTTCTCAGGTCGATTTGTCAAGCGCACCTCTGTAGTAGCAACCTCTGACCTAGCCGCTTCCGACATTGCCTCCGCCGACCTTGCCACCTCCAAGGTAATTGCTTGCATGTCGAAGCTTCGACATTGAATTCTTTGACATTCAATTTCTGTGGTAGTGTAATTGGTTTGAATTGGGGTGTACTGTAGGGTCATTGTACGTATGGTAGGTATGGTCATTGTTGGTCTTTAGGTAGTGTCATTATTTATGTATCATGGGTATAACAAAAAAAAGTGGTCAGATACCCAAATCACATGATTTATGGTTATCAGGGAAAGGAGCAAATTAGGTAAACCATGGTTGAAAGCATCTAGTAGAATACAACATTTTAAGAGCTTCTCACAACATTTTACAAAGGGTGAAACAACATAACATTTATCAAAGGACTTGAATGATAAGAGAATGGCTACTAAGGAAAATAACATTTACCATATGTCAAGAGTACCTCTCAACTTTTTTTCTTTAACCTAATCCAACCTAAACTTCCTCTTCAACCATGCTTTTTGTAGTTGATGATTAGTGAAACATTATGCATTTCTATGATTGCCACTCTTGCAAAGAACCCCTTTATGCATATACAATATCTTAATGATGATCAACAATGATAATACCCAATGAAGCTTCACTTTACGGGCTCGTTTGGTACAAATTTAGGGAAAGGAACAACGCCAGTAACAGTTAAGCTTCACATTAAGGGTTATTTTGTTACAAAATAAGGGAAATAAAGTTGGGTTAAAAGGTTAAACCATGTACTATGTATATGTATATGTATATGTATATGTATATGTATATGTATATGTATATGTATATGTATATGTATATGTATATGTATGTGTATGTGTATGTGTATGTGTATGTGTATGATATACATATATGTATATGTATGTGTATGTGTATGTGTATGTGTATGTGTATGTATGTGTATGTGTGTATACGCGCACGCGCACGCGCACGCGCGTGCGCGTGCGTGCGCGTGTGCGTGCGCGTGCGCGTGCGCGTGCGCGTGCGTGCGCGTGTGCGTGTGCGTGTGCGGGCGCGGGCGCGGGCGCGGGCGCGGGCGCGTGCGCGTGCGCGTGTGCGTGCGTGCGCGTGCGCGTGCGCGGGCGCGGGCGCGGGCGCGGGCGCGGGCGCGGGCGCGGGCGCGGGCGCGGGCGCGTGCGCGGGCGCGGGCGCGGGCGCGTGCGCGTGCGCGTGCGCGTGCGCGTGCGCGCGCGTGCGCGTGCGCGTGCGCGTGCGCGTGTGCGTGTGCGTGTGCGTGTCTGTGTCTGTGTGCGTGTGTGTGTGTGTGTGTGTGTGTGTGTGTGTCTGTGTCTGTGTCTGTGTCTGTGTCTGTGTCTCTGTGTGTGTCTCTGTGTGTGTGTGTGTGTGTGTGTGTGTGTGTGTGTGTGTGTCTGTGTGTGTCTGTGTGTGTGTGTGTGTGTGTGTGTGTGTGTGTGTGTGTGTGTGTGTGTGTGTGTGTGTGTGTGTGTGTGTGTGTGTGTGTGTGTGTGTCTGTCTGTCTGTCTGTGTGTCTGTGTGTCTGTGTGTGTGTCTGTGTGTGTGTGTGTGTGTGTGTGTGTGTGTGTGTGTGTGTGTGTGTGTGTGTGTGTGTAACAACAACAACAACAACAATGGTCCTTATCCTTAAAGTGAAAACGAGCCTGATTAAAAAAAAAGGCGTCCGGCCCAACTGGACACGCTAACACGCCCTAAATCCCTTTCTCCTTCTTGTACGTTCAGCCGTTCCAGATTTTAGTTCTTCTCCCACGTTCGTCATCTTCCTGAGTTTAGTTTCTCTCTCAACCGAGAAACCCCTCTGAAGCACGAGCGAAGGACAATTCGAGCTCGATTCCACCCCCACGACTCAACCGCGTTTGGTTTCGCAAACAAAGATACTTTCAGTGGTAAGCTATGCTTTGATTCCTTTTTAAGCTTTTCAATTTGCCCTCCCTCTAACCCTCGGCTAAACCCTAGTTTTTCCGTTGAGCAGATTCCAGTTGTCTCCAATGTCGGACTACATCTCCAGATTGCTGGTTCGCAGGACTACATCACCAGCTCCTAGAGTTGGCCCTGGAGGAATGTACCCAAATGCTCCACCTTATTATTAAGGTAGTATATTATTTATTTTTCTGGTGATGTATATATAATTTTGCTAGCAGTCATAAATTTTGTTGCTTGAGGTCTGAAATTGTTTGCATATTTTGGCGGCATGAGAACATAATTGAGAAAGTAGTGGTGAATCATTTTCTAAAATACCTAGATTGTTTAGTTTGAGTTTCTTCTGACTGTTGTCTGTGCTTTTTGGATTGTGATGGTTAAATACTTAAGTTGAGCTACTTGTATCATGATCATTGATTCTTATGCTATTCCTTTTCATACTGCAGGTCCGTTATGATAGCTTTGTTGTGTTTTGTTATGATTGATTAGGTGCAGTTTTGTGTTTGGTTGCTGGCTCTTCTTTGTTATGTGTTCATGCTATTCATTTAATGGGGATGACTGGAATTTAGTGGCATTGAGCTGTTTGTTTTGATGGTTGTTGACTACACTATAGCTTTGCTGAAGTGGATCTTTTGTTGTTTTTGGAATGTTGGATCTTGCTCCCTTCTTTGTTAACATAAACGTAGAGACTAAACTATTACCAACTTGGAAAATCCAGTTAATTCCATTAACTATAAAGTAGTACAATGCTGTGGAAGACTACATAAAAATATGTTAACCTGAAGAGAGCTAAAGATGCTAACTGATCAGCTAGTGTGGGGGCTCATGTTGAACATGATGTAATGGTGCACTAATTCCAGGCGAGGTTGTTTGGTATCTAGTTTGGATGAAGTTGTTTAATAAATATTGTTGGATGGCTTCTCCTTCCTGTACGTTCAACCGTTCCAGATTGCCGTCCTTCGCCCACGTTCGTCATCTTCCTGAGTTTATTTCATGTACTTGTTAAGTTTAAGCCTATTAGCTTAATGGTAGAGCAATGTAGTTATGCACAAAGATGTAGGTTCGACTCCTACATAGGCTAAATTGTTTAATTTTAATAGTGTGTATTAATTTATGATAAATGTGCAATTTCTAATCTTAATTGTGCACTTCATAATCTTATTCTTACACTTTATCATATTATTTATGCACTTTATAATCTTAATTGTGCCCTTCATAATCTAATTCATACACTTTATCATTTTATTTATGCACTTTATAATCTTATTTGTGCACTACACTTTCTTATTCATGCACTTCATATTTTTATTCATACACCATCATTTTATTCTTACACTTATCATTTTATAATATTATCATTTTATTCTTGCACTTTATCATTTTATTTATGTACTTTATAATCTTAATTGTGCAATTCATAATCTTATTCATGTACTTTAGCATTTTATTCTTGCACTTTGTCATTTTATTCTTGCACTTAATCATTTTATTCTTGCACTTATCATTTTATTTGCACAACATAATATTATATTTGCACAACATAATATTATATTTGAACAATATAATATTGTATTTTCACACCATAATGTTATATATGCATTATATCATCTTATTTGTGCACATTATCATTTTATTATTGCACTTTATAATCTTATTCTTGAACGGGAACAAAAAGAAGACACCCATAAAATAGCCTATGTGGGATTTTGAACTCGAACCTTTGTGCATAGGCACATCGTTATACCATTTTTAATTGAGCTAATAGGCATTTAATGACACATGTCGCATGTAAGTACAAAACCGCCATAAAAATAGCAACCCATAAAGAAAATATTTGGTAGGAAACTTACTTTACATTAGGAAAATGCACATTCATTAATAATAATCTCTATTGTATTATTTGTTCACTTTATATTTTGTAATCTCATATTTTTCACTTTTTAAAATAAAGACAAGAAATGTGATGTAGCATATTTTGTTGCATTTTGTAATCTTATAGATGCACCTTATAATATTATTTCAAATAAAAATTACGGGCTAAAATCTGTAATTTTTATAATTGAAATAAGGGCGATATTGGTAGAAATAGAAAGTATGGGAGAGGTGGTGACATTTATCTCATAATTAAGGTCATTTACCCATTTACCCATTTATACCATAAAATTAGGCCCATTTACACATTAATTAGGCCCATTTATCTATTACTCATTTAATTAGACCCATTTACCTTTAAATTAGGCCCATTTACCTTCAAATTGGATCATTTTCATTTTAAGAGGGATTTTCATTTTAAGAACCATTTTTATTTGAACCATTTCCTATATATATAGAGGATAGATCCTGTGTAAGCAAGCCTTATTGTGTAATTTGTGAGCAAATCTGGAGCGTCAGATTAAGAAGATCGAACGGTTGAGATTAAAAGTAACTTGTGAATAGTGACATTATTCGTAGGTACCATGTGATTATTCGTATGTACATACATATGAATAATATTTTGTTCATATGAATGATTGCATTTGTTCGTACATACGAATAATTATATTATTACACACGAATAATCGCTTGGTACCTATGAATAATTTCTCTGCTCACAATTACACCGTAAGGGCTGCTTACACGGGATCCAAATATAAATATTCGGGTTACGTTTCGAAGGATTGGATACCTTCGTTCGGATCTTGCAATTCGAGTACGGGTTGAGTTTTAAAATAAAGTTTTAATACTAAAAGTAGGGATTTCGTACACTCAATCTGCGAGAGGTGTAAAGGCCGAATATATCTTATATTAGTTTATTATTATTTTAAATTAAATATATTATTATTTTATTTAAATGGGAGAAAACACGTCATCGAGCGGTCTATTTCATTTAAAATCTTTTGAAACGAGTTTCGGCATTATTCTAAAACGGATTTTCATACGAAATTGTGTTTCGCTTCCAGGCTCGGAGATTTGGGAATATGGTTGGGATTTAAGCATTTTATTTCGGGTTCGGGTTTTCGATTTCAAATTATGTTTGTCGGGATAAGGTCGGGGGAGCGGGTTTCAGGAATTTTATTCGGGTATTTGAAATCTCTTTTGGGACTACCTTGCTTTGGATTCTTCTTCCCTTCCCACCTTCATTTTCTGCAGGCAGGAGCAGCTCACTACTTTGTCCCCTTGCCTGCAACTCCCACGCCAATACACTTTTCCCCACACCCGGCCTATGCATTGTTTGATTCAGAAGAGCCCCTTCCCTTTGTTGTGTTGCTTCCACCTTGCAGTCTGTCCAGGAATCAGACTTTCTCCCCCTTCCTCATTTTGATTGTAAAATCCACCAGGCAACAACCCTTCCTTCCATTTCAATCTCCACCAAAATACATCTCCCTTTCCCTTATCTTTCTCGATGAGTAGCAGCAGCATAGAAAAAACAACCCTTTCCCCCCTAATTCATCAAACCCATCTCCTATCCTCTTCCCCAATAGCAGCCATCACCATATGTTTTCGCCCCTAGCCACCGGCTGAGCCACCCTAGCACCACCGGGCACCTCGACAGCTCCTTCCTCCGAGCCGAGCAGTAGCAGCAGCATCTCCGCCTCCCTCACCGAGACCGCAGCTCCCGAGCCACACCAGCAGCCCCAAGCGCACACCTCGTCCTCTGTTTTGGAAGCTCTCGAGCACCACTGAGCACCGGCTGATCCCCGTCGAGCGCCACTGAGCCCCGCAGCCGCCCAGGGAGAACCTGGAGCCATCCCTCTTCCCCCGTTTCCTCTGTTTTTTCTCAAACGCGGTCAGTATGTCCCTTTCTCATCTCTTGTCACTCGAAATAGCCATAAAGGCGGACCTTTAATCCCGTTCCCACCTTCCTAGACCTCCTCCGGCGAGCTTGAGGAAGCCACTCCGAGCAACCCCGATTGCCCGAGCCCTCTCCTTCCTCTCCGTTCTCCGTCGTTGCGTCTGATCCGGAGGTTGAAGGTGAGTGTTCCTTTCTCCTCCTTTCCTTGTGTTCGGCTGGGCCGGATCCGAGCCTTTTCGGGTTATATCGTTTTATTTCGGGTCATGACACTCCTTATAGGCATTTGATTTGGGGAGGGTATAAATTCGGGTTCTCATTCTTTCTTCTCTATTTGGGCTTGGTTTAGGGCCTTGAAATCGGGTTAAGATTGGGCTCTTGGGTTATATTTTTTTTCCTCTCATTTCATTGTCCTTGTTATGAAATATAATGTGATAATTATATGAGCTATGTTATTGTTCGCAACGGGGGTGGTAAGTAGGAGATTCAAATATTTAAAATAAAACAAAGCACAACTAGACTATCTCCCTGTCCCAAACAAATAATACAAGAATCCCCTCCCTTGTAGTAGTAGGGTAATTCAGGATCGAATCCACGAGGAGGTATGTCAGCGCTTCCTTTGTTGTGCTCACGATCAAGGCTTTCGACCTCAGCAGACACTCGATATCGAGTATACAGGTCAATGTCGACCTCAGTTCTGGTCGATTTCCTAGCGCAGTTCCTGTAGAAGACAAAACAGCAAGTCGACGTCGAGCAGAGACCTCGATATCGATGTTAGACCTCGATATCGACCCTTATGGTCGATTTTGATGCTTGTCACATAAACTGTTTTTGTAACCAATTTATCGGAAAAGAGTCCGAAGAAAATAGAATGGAGAAGGAAGATGAACAGAAACAAAACTAAGACTTTTATGATGAATTCAATTAATTAAAAGGCTTCCAAAGTCGGGGTTTTATGACACAACGATAACAATGTAAGTTTCATGCTAAAGATATGAACTTTAATGTCTTTCCGTCAAATAACTTTCGTTATCAACACTTAGGTGATTAGAGGCTCTCGCATAATTCCTAAGAGTTACTATCCAATTCATGAGCAATTCAAGTTTACAATATGAGTGGCTTTCGCTTCAATAATGCAAATAATGAATCTCCTTAACTTTCGTAAAGGATCATAAATGGGGTAGAAGACGGAATCGCATAAAAGTCATACCTTTGATGCACTTACCTCATATTGCTATCGTCGGGCTCACCCCGACCCTAGAAGTGGGTTGACTACTCGCTCCTCATCATGCACATCATCATCATTGTTATTGAAAGAAAGCTACTTTCAATTAAAACTCCGAAAGAAAGTACAACCGAACAAGCCACTCCACTCTCGCTTTACAACTCCACTCGGCCTCCTCTCTCTCTACTCTCTATTGCAACTGAAATTCTCTGCGAAAATGGATCTGAAATTGAATGTTATTGGATACCTAAACTCAGCCCTATTGGCCTCTATTTATAGATGTCGATAAGGACTCGAAACCTTATCTTTATTCTCTAAGATAAACGAAAACAAAGTAAAAGCTAAAACTTCATGGTGAAATCAGCCTCCTCATGATAGATCTGGTGTTGATGATAGGAAATCTCGACCTTTGGATAGATATTGCAAGCTTTGGATATAATTCTATCAAAACCGGAGTCGAATTCCTCTGCTGGCATGGTCGATATCGACCCTTAGACATCGATATCGACCCCTCCAGAACCTCATCTCGAGCTTCTCCTTCTCCTACTCGAACTGGCACTCGACTTCTATCAATTTGGTCGATCTGGCAGCATCGATATCGACCCCTAGACGTCGATATCGACCCCTTCTGTGTCGATATACTCTGTTTCCTTTTCTGCTCGATTCCTATGTCTCTGATGTACTCGATGTCGAGGTCTTCAGTCGATTTCGACCTCTTCAGAAGACTTCGAGTTCTTTTTCCGCTCTTTCGAACTCATCCATTTTCATCCTGTTTTCTGCGAAATCACATGGAAACTCGTGCAAACCCATATATTTGACATTTAAGCATAAACTACACTATTCTCATGTTTTCCCATAAATGTGCATGCAAAAGACAATAAAATGGATTCATATGTGCATAGAAAATATGGCAATTTGCGCGCACATCAAACACCCCATACTTAAGCTTGCTTGTCCCCAAGCAATACCTTTAATGGTCATTCAGTGGAAGAAAGTAAACCCTCAACATTATAGATTCATTTTTCATATGTCCCTACAATCAATTGCCATCCTTGAGAAGGTACTTATGTCAACCAAGTCCATGCCTGTGCATAAAAAGTAATTTCATACTCATAAAGGAGGTAATATGCAAAAAACAATTTTAGCGACATAACATTAATAATCAAGAGGACTTTTTTCAAGCTTGTGAGAAGTGGATTGGTAAAAGGCTAAAGGTGGGCTAATATTTGGCCATGTGGTGTTAAATCCGGGGAAACATACTTTCTTTCCAAAACATTCCACATTCCTTCTTCATAATGTCTCACCTTTCACTCATCGCTTAATGCTTTTTTCAATATAATGCTTTTACCTCTCTAACCTTAGCACTGCCTTCTCGCGAGTCGCAAACATGGGTGTCATTAATGGCCCCGGATACTTAGTACTTCGGACTCCTCACCTTGTGTCCCATCCTGCGGAACTATTATCTCTACGCAAGCAGGGTCGACCCACCTTTATCTCCTGAGGTGATCGGATTTTTTTTCTCTCATTTAATTTTCCATATTTCATAATTGTATCATTCCTGCTAACAACTTCATATATGCACAACTCCATATAACTCCAAAGATGACATCCATTCAAAAAAACTTTGTCCCCGGATAGGGTATAAGGTAAAAAATGGGCAATATGTGTATATGTGGAGCAATAATGATCATGATAAGTCTCATATATGGCTTTGTAGATATTGTAATGATGCATAGGTAAGGCTAGGATATGAACTTTGCTTCTATGGAATTTTTATTAAAAGTCCTCCATCATCTTATCATGCACATGTCAAAAGCAACTTCAAATGTTCATTTCCTTTATGTTTTTTTTCTTCTTGCACTTCATTGGGACTTCCCTTAACTAGGCAATCTCATGTTATATCTCTAATGAATCTAATTTTGCATCATAGAGCTCTTTTTTTTTGATACTTCCATGACTCTTTCTTTTTTAAAATCTAATTGATGCAAGTAAGCCTTTCCCCCACCCCATACATCAAATTTACAGTGTCCTCACTGTATTAGAACTAGGGTTAAGAAGAAAAATTACTAAACCGTCACAAATTTCAGGAGTCGAAGAAGAAAACAGGGAAGGTCGGTATCGACCCTTTATATCGATATCGATGTCTCTCTTGATTTCTGCTCAAGCTTCAGGGTGATTTGGCCTCGATCACAAACCTTATCCATGTCGACCTTGAGGTCGATTTCGATATCTGACATCGATTTCGATGCCTTTCTGTGTGCTTTTCTCTCTCCTGCAATTTGAAAACTAAACACAAAATATGCAAAACAATAAAGTGTCTAAAAACAAAAGCTGTCTAAAACCAAAACTAAGTCTTTGTTACAAGCTCTAGATTTTTAAGTCGCTAGGCCGACTTCTTCTTTTGCGCTTCTCAAGGTGGCATCTGCAGAGCCCATGTGACTTGGGCCTCAAATATCACTCCTTTCTTGTCCCGCAGCTGCATTCCGCTGGGATTGATTTGATTCGCCGTGAATGGACCTAAGTTCTTATCCTTGAATCTTGTAGGGAACCAATGGTCCTTAGACTTGGCAACATAGACCTTGTCTCCTATCTCATATTGGCTTGAATCATCATCGGATACCCTACATAAGCGCACATGCCAAGGCACACCACTTCCAAATAATGATAAGTCCTTAATTGTAATTGAACAAGAGGAATTCGTACCTTGACTTACCTTCTTCTCAGTCTGTGGCTGAGGTCGATGTCGATGTTCGAAGGTCGATATCGACCCCTGTTGTACACCTGGAGGATCAGTCGATTTGGAGAGTTTTGACTCGATATGATCAGGTCGATTTCGACCCTAAGAGGTCGATATCGAGGTCTCCTTTCCTCCCTTCTCAACGCTGATGGTGGTCGATTTCGATAGGGTGTGGTCGATATCGACCCTTGACCCCGATTTCGATGCTTCCTCTTTTCCTCCGTCGACCCCATACTTATGACCTGTCACAGAATCTTGAACATTAGTGGTCGATATCGAATTAGCTGGGTCGATTTCGATGTTCTGTTGAGCTCCTTCGTCCAAGATTGCTTCAACTTCCTCTACTTGGGCTTCATTGATGGCTTTTATCTCCATTGGCCCTTGACTTTGCACCATCTTGTTGAAGGAATACTCTATTACTTCATGACTAATTGTGAGTGAGAGCAATCCTTTCTTCACGCTAATGTTGGCATCGACGGTTGCTAGGAATGGCCTACCTAAAATGATTGGACAAGTAGGGTCCTCCGCTATGTCAACAACTAGAAAATCAGCAGGGACAAAGAATTTACCTACTTGTACTGGCACATCCGTTACTATCCCAGTTGGAATTACTACCGTGTTGTTAGCCATGTACAATCTTGCATCCACGGGCTCCAGAGGACCTATCTTTACCTTGTGCCAAATGGTTAGTGGCATCATGCTAACGCTAGCGCCCAAGTCAACTAAAGCATTAAATTTGAATTGACCTAGACCTATAGCGATAGAAAACTTACCTGGGTCCGCCCGCTTTTGTGGTAGCTCCAACCTGTTGCATTCCTCTGCGATCTCAGAGAGCGATCGCTTTTTACCCAAGATGTCCTTAAGGAACCTTACATAAGATGGCATCTCATGAAGTGCCTCTGTGAATGGTATAGAGACATTAAGCCCTTGGAGCATCTTTACGAACCGTTGGAACTTCTTTTCCGCTGGGTCCTTAGTCACCTTTCTAGTTGGGAATGGCAACACCTTCTTCCTTCTTGCGGCTGCAGCGAGGTCGATATCGACATCAGTAGGGTCGATATCGACTGGAGGAGTCAATTTCTGTGGTGATGCAGAATTAGGGTCGACATCGACAGGAGGGTCGACATCGATGTCACCTTGGTCGATATCGATAGGGGGGTCGATATTGACGCCTGTTCTGGCTCCTTCTCCTCCGCTTTTTGCTCGGGCATTTGTAATTGACGCCCACTCCTTAGGTTTACTGCCGCAATGTGACCAGTGGTTTTGCCCTTTTGGTTGGGCACAGTGGATCCAGGGAGTGATCCTGACGCCTTGGGCATTGCTTCCGCCAATTGACTCATTTGAGTCTCCATGTTGCGCTTTCAAACGTCGATCTCCCCAAGTCTAGAATTGATGCCCTGCAGCTGAGTATGAACAGAGTTATTGGCTTGTTTGATCTTAGCGTGGTTCCTCCGCATCTCATCAAGGATGATTTGCAGGTCATCTTTCTTATTCTCCCACTCAGGGTGCCCTGGTGCCCTATATGTTGGGGGATCCCTTTGATAGAACCTTTGATCACCCCAATTTTATTGATTGCCCCCTCCATAGGGGCCTCTCGTCCATTTGACCTCCTTATATTGTTCCGCCATGGATACATGCTCAGTATGTGGACAGGCACTGGTGTTATGCCTTATTGAACCAAACTCCTGACATGGTTGATTGTTGCTCAGGAACCTTACTTGCTTTTGAAGGCGGCGTGTTTGATCGTTATGGAATTGTTGCCACACTTCAGGATCTATCTCCCTTGGAGGCTCATATAGTGGCATAGATGGGGCAGGCCTTGCATCATAGGCCGCAACAGGCCCATAGGTGTTGTCAAAGTTCACAAGCCTCGCAATGGTCTCCCATGCCTCCGTTGGTGTAAGCTCAATGTACCGATAGGAGGTATATGAATTGATCCTCTCCTTATTCGGCGCATCAAGGGTGTTATAAAAGATCTCTTGGATGACATATGAAAGTTGCCCATGCGTCGGGCATGATCTCAGCAAGTCCTTAAAGCGCTCCCACGCCTGTGCTAGGGTTTCACCTGGCTTTTGTTTGAAAGCCGTGATCCTTTGTCGTAGCATCGCCGTTTTAGAAGATGGGAAGAATTTGTTCAAGAATGCATCTTTCACCTCCGCCCATGTCCTTAGCGATCGTGGAGCCAAACTTTCTAGCCATTGTAATGCCTTTCTTGCCAAAGACCATCGAAAAGATTTTAGTCGCACATACTCTAAGTTTACTCCATCCGCAACTGTTTCACATAAGTCCATAAAAGTAGAGGTGTGTTGCAGGGGGCATTCATTATGTCTTCCTTCAAAAGTATTTCTTTTAATCTCAGATAGGAAGTTAATTTTCAATTCATAGTTGGAGTGAGGAATTATAATGGCAGATTCAGGAACGTGAAGCGGCGGATGCATGTATTGCATCGCCGTCTGTGGATACTGATTTAGCCGCTCTTGGGCTTGTCTGCGCGCATCCTCCTCCCTATCAGTACGGGCTCACTCAGCAGCAGCAGCGGCCCTTTCAGCAGCGATTGTAGCATTGTGGTCCTCGATCTCCTTCCTCAACCGCTCTATGATCTCGGCATGCGTCTCGTTGTCAGCCATGATGCGAATTGCTTTGTTGCGAAGATGGTAGAAACGTTCAGGCTCGTTGATTGGTTCCAGGATAGGTCCGCGTCAGAACGTCGCATAAACCTGCAGAATAAGCTTAGAAAAAGATCGTGATTAACTTAGGTGGCGATTGATTGCCTCCCCGGCAACGGCGCCAATTTGTTCGCAACGGGGGTGGTAAGTAGGAGATTCAAATATTTAAAATAAAACAAAGCACAACTAGACTATCTCCCTGTCCCAAACAAATAATACAAGAATCCCCTCCCTTGTAGTAGTAGGGTAATTCAAGATCGAATCCACGAGGAGGTATGTCAGCGCTTCCTTTGTTGTGCTCACGATCAAGGCTTTCGACCTCAGCAGACACTCGATATCGAGTATATAGGTCGATGTCAACCTCAGTTCTGGTCGATTTCCTAGCGTAGTTCCTATAGAAGACAAAACAGCAAGTCGACGTCGAGCAGAGACCTCGATATCGATGTTAGACCTCGATATCGACCCTTATGGTCGATTTCGTGCTTGTCACAAAAACTGTTTTTGTAACCAATTTGTCGGAAAAGAGTCCGAAGAAAATAGAATGGAGAAGGAAGATGAACAGAAACAAAACTAAGACTTTTATGAAGAATTCAATTAATTAAAAGGCTTCCAAAGTCGGGGTTTTATGCCACAACGATAACAATGCAAGTTTCATGCTAAAGATATGAACTTTAATGTCTTTCCGTCAAATAACTTTCGTTATCAACACTTAGGTGATTAGAGGCTCTCACATAATTCCGAAGAGTTACTATCCAATTCATGAGCAATTCAAGTTTACAATATGAGTGGCTTTCGCTTCAATAATGCAAATAATGAATCTCCTTAATTTTCGTAAAGGATCATGCATGGGGTAGAAGACGGAATCGCATAAAAGTCATACCTTTGATGCACTTACCTCACATTGCTATCGTCGGGCTCACCCCGACCCTAGAAGTGGGTTGACTACTCGCTCCTCATCATGCACATCATCATCATTGTTATTGAAAGAAAGCTACTTTCAATTAAAACTCCGAAAGAAAGTACAACCGAACAAGCCACTCCACTCTCGCTTTACAACTCCACTCGGCCTCCTCTCTCTCTCTCTACTCTCTATTGCAACTGAAATTCTCTGCGAAAATGGATCTGAAATTAAATGTTATTGGATACCTAAACTCAGCCCTATTGGCCTCTATTTATAGATGTCGATAAGGACTCGAAACCTTATCTTTATTCTCTAAGATAAACTAAAACAAAGTAAAAGCTAAAACTTCATGGTGAAATCAGCCTCCTCATGATAGATCTGGTATTGATGATAGGAAATCTCGACCTTTGGGTAGATATTGCAAGCTTTGGATATAATTCTATCAAAACCGGAGTCGAATTCCTCTGCTGGCATGGTCGATATCGACCCTTAGACATCGATATCGACCCCTTCAAAACCTCATCTCGAGCTTCTCCTTCTCCTACTCGAACTGACACTCGACTTCTATCAATTTGGTCGATCTGGCAGCATCGATATCGACCCCCAAACGTCGATATCGACCCCTTTTGTGTCGATATGCTCTGTTTCCTTTTTTTTCTCGATTCCTATGTCTCTGATGTACTCGATGTCGAGGTCTTCAGTCGATTTTGACCTCTTTAGAAGACTTCGAGTTCTTTTTCCGCTCTTCCGAATTCATCCATTTTCATCCTGTTTTCTGCGAAATCACATGGAAACTCGTGCAAACCCATATATTTGACATTTAAGCATAAACTACACTATTCTCATGTTTTCCCATAAATGTGCATGCAAAAGACAATAAAATGGATTCATATGTGCATAGAAAATATGGCAATTTGCGCGCACATCAGTTATATGATGATATTTGCTCACTATTATTATTAATATTATTATGATAGATCTGATTTTATGAAAATAAAATTCTGAAATGGTTTTATATTATGAAATTATTTTAAAAGTGTTGTTATTGGAATAAAGTATTGTGTGGTGATTTAAATATGTGATTTTTGGGATTTTGGAAATGAAATATTTAATAAAAATGGTTGATGTTCACGAGATTTATATTTATTAATGATAAATTATTTAAAAAGGTCTTCAAGTTTCAGAAATATCTCTTAAATGATTTATTGTTTGAAATCCAGATTGCCGGAATATTTTGATAAAACAAGATATTGGGTTGACTTAGAAAATTTGATACTTCCTCTTGATTTGGACAAGTATGAATTGTGAAATTATTTTGAAAATGAGTTGACTTTTTTGGATTTAAGAGTTTGGAAAATATGGTTGGTACGATTTTATCGATGGGTTTGATTGGAGGTGAAATGATTTTTGTTGATGTTGATCGTATCGGAAATGCTTTGGAAACGGTTTTACTATCGGTTGGTTTTGAGGATGTTGAGAACTTGGGTTTCGTGTGTATGAATGTTGGTCCGGTAGCTTATGGAAATGGCTTGATGATAGGTGTGTATTGCTTTTGGATTGCTTTGGACTTGCATTTCGGCCCTTGCTTGTGTTATCTTGCTGTTCTGCATCTTCAGGTAAGTATCATACGGGACTTACTCAGTAACCTGGACCTCCTGCCTGATGTGTCATGTGATGTGTAGTTTTGTTGCATATTAAAGCATGCCATGTAGTATCATGCTAGGATTTCATTGAATTGAGCATGTGGTTACTATGTGTGTTTGAATACAGAACGACCGTTATCTATGATAGTCCTAGAGTCTTTGCTAGGGTCATAGGATAGCCCAGCCCCATCGGGTGCCCTGAGTCTATCGAGTCGATATGAGCATGATATGATAGCCCAGCACCATCGGGCAAGCGATGATATGATATGATATGATATGATATGATATGATATGATATGATATGATATGATATGATAAAATGATATGATATGATATGATATGATATGATATGATATGATATGATATGATATGATATGATATGATATGATATGATATGATATGATATGATATGATATGATATGATATGATATGATATGATATGATATGATATGATATGATATGATATGATATGATATGATATGATATGATATGATATGATATGATATGATATGATATGATATGATATGATATGATATGATATGATATGATATGATATGATATGATATGATATGATATGATATGATATGATATGATATGATATGATATGATATGATATGATATGATATGATATGATATGATATGATATGATATGATATGATATGATATGATATGATATGATATGATATGATATGATATGATATGATATGATATGATATGATATGATATGATATGATATGATATGATATGATATGATATGATATGATATGATATGATATGATATGATATGATATGATATGATATGATATGATATGATATGATATGATATGATATGATATGATATGATATGATATGATATGATATGATATGATATGATATGATATGATATGATATGATATGATATGATATGATATGATATGATATGATATGATATGATATGATATGATATGATATGATATGATATGATATGATATGATATGATATGATATGATATGATATGATATGATATGATATGATATGATATGATATGATATGATATGATATGATGATGCCATGGTTTGTGCACCACCACGAGGAAATTGCTATGCTATAGCACCGAACTGGCCAGTCTCTGCACTAACGGGAAGGGGTGTAGAGGTAGGAGAGGGATATGCCACTTGTCATTGCCTTGGGCCCTTTACAATTCTTTTCTGCATATTATATACACTAGGGGCATGATAGTGTGATTTAAATCTTGTACTGCATTAGTCATCATTTATTTAGGTATAGACATGTTATGTGGCCTCAGCGCGGTCAGAGGACTCGCAAGCGATTACCAGGCCTGACTTCGTGGAGTGTTAGGTACCGCTCTTGTTTGCTCCTTGCTTCTGTGACGGGGAATCTCTTGGCGAATTGAAGAATCCGGCTAATATATTCTAACTTGATAAAATGACAATCACTCACTATGTTTTGGTTTTGACCCGGCTCTGTCGTGACACTTGTATATAGACCTTGCTTCCGCTTTACTTTCATTTGAATTGAATTTTCGCGACTTCGATTGCTTGGGGTTCGAAATCCCCGCATTGAATATTGATCTTTAAAGGTTTGAAACCTCGACCCAACCTGAATTGCAACCTCCGAACGAAGGTATCCAACCTTCAAAACGTATCTCGGATATTTATATCCGGGCCGTTACAAGAGGTCCGTTTGGGACCTTAACCTGTCCTACTTGACTAAGTCGCTCAAAACCATTTATAGTTCAAAACATAAGGAAAGGAAATCGACGATAAAACTTGCCTCGGCGGAGCCGGGTCAAAACCAATATAAAAGATTATAAAACCTCCAAAGTATCGAGTCTGGTGGTAAGTCCATCTCTCGGTTAGCTGAACGTCCCAGATGAAACCCTCACCGTGGAAGCACGAAAAAAGCAAGGATGAAATACCTGAAACTATACCACGAGTCAAGGTCGAGCCACTCATGTGGGCCCTAAAGACCTCGCTGAGGACATATAGTATGCCTATACGTAAATAAAGGATGTTCTAATGCAGTGCAAAAATATTAAACATACAAGCATGCTAACAATTTATATTTATGCAGAAAGCGATCAAATAGGATCCCGCACAGAATGCCAAGTGGCATGTCCCTCTCCTATGTAACGGCCCGGATATAAATATCCGAGATACGTTTCAAAGGTTGGATACCTTCGTTCAAATGTTGCAATTCAGGTACGGGTCGACTTTTAAAACCTCTAAAGATCAATCAGTATTCAAAGCGGGGATTTCGAACCCCAATCAATCGAAGTCACAGAAATTCAATTTAAACGAAAGTAAAGCGGAAGTAAGGTTTAGATACAAATGCCACGACAGAGCCGGGTCAAAACCAAAACATATATTCTAAAGTCGTATAGCCAAATTAGCGGAGTTAGGCAGGTTCTTTGCAATCGCCGGGGGGGGGGGGGATTTTCCCATGCCATAGAGACAGGGAGCAATCATACCTAAAAACAAGTTGTGCGAGCGGGATCAGACCGAGACCCCAACGCACCCTGTCCCGCAAGCAAATATACACATACGCTATAATAAAGATGCTTCGATGCAATGCGGAAATTAAATCACACTAGCATGTTCCTAAATCATAATATGCGGAAAAGAACTGTAAAGGCGCCCATAGAATGCCAAGTGGCATATCCCTCTCCTACCTCTACACCCTTTTCCTTTAGTGCAGAGACTGGCCAGTTCGATGCTATAGCATATCATATCTCATCATAGCATATCATATCTCGTCATCATATCATATATCATACTCATGCCCAATGGTGCTGGGCTATTATCATGCTCATATCGACTCGATAGACTCAGGGCACCCGATGGGGCTGGGCTACCCTATGACCTTAGCAAAGACTCTAGGACTATAACAGATAACGACCCTTCTGTTCTCAATCACACAAAGTAACCGAATGCTCATTCATAAGTGCAATCCTAGCATGATACTACATGGCATGCTTTAATGCTTATGCAACACCTAGTATGTCATATGTTCACAAGTAGGTATTCTCTTTCGAATCTGAGTAAGCCCATAAAGGAACTTACCTGAATAAGCCGAACAGCAGCGAAACAAGGTAGAAGCAAAATCCAAGTAATGAGTCACCAATAGTAAGCAATGTCCAACATATCACAATCACCTAATAACATACAAATGCATAAGTCTATCTAATTCACACAAGGCGCCCCTAACTATCATACATATCTCATTTCAGATTATTCCATCTTATCTCATCACAATTCATATATCATTTCATGTTCATCTCATCTCATCATCTCATTTTCAAAACAATCTCTCAAAGAACTCAACTTAGAAAATCAAACAATTCTTTTAAAATCGCTTATCCAAATCCCGACATTAAACACTTAGGCCTTAAAACCAATTTCTCAAAATCATATTATAGAAATCATTCCGGCATGTTTCTCATTTCAAAAACATTATATAAATAAGTTCCAATATTAAATCATCAAAATAATCCTATGTTCACAAATCATGTTTATAAATCAAAACCAACAATTCACTTTAAAATTCCTAACTCACATATTTAAATCCTCATAAAATGCATCATAAATAAATAATCCAATTAATACCATTTTAAAACAAATAAACAATATATAACGATTAATTTCCAGAAATTATAATTATAACCAAATCCCAAAATAATAATAATAATATTCAAATAATTTAACACTTACTATCCATATAATCTCAAAACAATAACCATAAATATACTTATAACCCAATATCAATTAATATTACTTTTAAAACCTTTTTAAATATATTAAAATTTCAGAATATATAAATATATATTCATTTTCCTAAAATTAGAATAACAAAAATATATAGCATATATATATATATAGGGGTGCGCTCCGGTGAAAACCAAAATTGCGGTAAAAACCTGTGAGGACTGGCTTATTAGTCCGGTTCACTTGCTTTATAGCCTGGTTATGAATAGAACCGATCTATAAAGTCACAAATTTTAGCCCGGTTCTGAATAAAACCGAGCTATAAAGTCACTATATAATTTTAAAACATGAGTTTTTTATCACGATTTTTAGGTTTGACCGAACTATAAAGTCATGTGTTATTTTAAAACTAGAGTTTTTAGCACGGTTTTTAGGTTGAACCGAGTTGTAAAGTCATCGTGTGATTGAGGTTTTTAACACAGGTTTCAAATAAACCAAGCTATAAAGTAGTCCTCACGGTTTTTACCACAATTTGAGGTTTTCACCGGAGTCAATCCCTATATATATAAAACCTAAATATATAACACAACTTCAAACCAACCACCAGCCAAACCGAGAGAAGCCCAGACCCGGAAGAGGATCCGAGCCCATGACCCGGCCCAGACGGAAGCTGAGTCCCCAATTCAAAATTTTAACTGAACCGGCCGGTTCAAGGAAAATAGAAAAAGAAGAGAGAACCGGCCTGTGGACCCGTCCCACGAACAGAGCTCAACGACAGAGCTAAAAACGGAGGGAAGAAGGAGAGAGCTCAGGCATGTAGGGGGGGGGGGGGTCAGTTCAGCTCGACGTTGTACTCAGGTGATCGGAATAGGATTCCTACCACATCCCAACCAATAAGAATGAAACGAGAGAAACGAGGAGGGAGGGAGAGAATTTACTGAGGTTCGAACGCTTTGCCGGAAATGTTCGATTCGTCCGATTCGGCCTTGGTTGTGGCGAAGGGAGCGCCGAGGTGCCTGGGTCGAACGAGAAAGGTTATAAAGGTTCCCGTTTGGGGGGGGTCTTTGGTCAAAACGAAAGAGGAGAGTCTCACTGACCTCTCCAATCGAAAAGCAGGGGAGGAGGGCGAGAACGGAGTCGGCCGCGCTTCGTCGGAGTCAAAGGAAGTGAGTGTAGGTGCTCGGCTGCGGGCTCCTCCGGCGGCGACGACGAGGAGGAGAATGGAGGGGCTGTTGGTGCTGCTCAGCTGTTGGCTTCAAAGGAGGAGATGAAGGACGAGGTGGGTTGCGGATGTGAAATAGAGAGAGGAGGAGGATGTGGTAGCAGCCATGGTGGATCTGCGGCTCGACAGTGGTGCCGACGACAGAGGGCCAAGAAGGTGGAAATGGAAGGAGTGTGGATTGTAGGTGTGTGTGGTGTTCAATGGAAGAAAAGAGAGAGCTTGGGCTCTTAGGAGTTCACGGCAGTCAAAGGGGAGAGAGGAGGGATAAGGGTGTGGGTTGTTCTGCTTGAAGTGAAGAGAGGAAAAGATAAGGAGAGAATGTGAGGGCTATGGCGTGTATGCAGAAATAGGAGGGCAAGGTGTGTTTTATGGTGTAAATGGTTGCAGCTGCACATTGCTGGCAAGGCAGGTGGTCCTGGATGAGAGAGAGAGAGGGAGAGAGTAAAGGTAAGGCAAAAGAAATGGATTTATATATGTGGTCCCAACATTAAAATGAAAAGATTCCTGGAATTCAAAACTCGAAACCCGCTAATCCCGACGCTCGATCCCAATTCCGCTCACTAAAACAAAACCCGACACTCGATAATTTAAATCGAATTTTAAATCATCACGGGAATTAATATAATTTTATCGATAATCAAACTCGAAAACGGAAATAAAATCCGCTACAACCCAAATTTTAAAACAATGCCGGAATCTACTTCGAAAAGATTAAGAATAAAACACGTTGCTCGAGGACGAAATATTAAAAAATTTCCGAATTTTCAAATCTACTCAAATATAATCAATTACCTTTCCAAAATAATAATATATAATAATATGAATATCTTCAGTCTTTACATTTATCCACCTCTAAAACAAGTCTCCTCCCCGAGACTAAAATCATTTTAAAGTAATGGGGAGAAGTTTGAAATCGGTGAGTCCGAGGACCATGTCCAATGATCTTGTAATCATCTCGGTTGTGTCTTCCGGGATTCTCACAACATCCTAGTCACGGTCGTGACATCTCCAAGTGGTCTTGTCAAGTGTATAATAAGCGCCCTTATCACATCCTCGCTTCAACCTTTCGGAAGTATCACAACTCTAAAAGTATTATAGCGCCCGACTAGGTCTTAGCAAGCAATCTATAAGCGCCCCTATACAATGCTTGTATCCACTTCGTGAGACGTCATAATGTAAATCCAGTTCGTAAATCCTCAAAAGCGTTTTGTAAATGGAAAGATTGTCATCTAAATCATCAAAACTCGCGACTTCTTAAAACCCCAAGTTGTTCCTTTTCAAACCGCTCAAAATCTCCAAATTCGATGTTTAATCAAGCAGCTTTACACGAAAACAAGTCAAATCCTTTCAAATCAAGATTTCATCAACATCTTCCAAAAACCAAATCAGTTTCTCGCAAACCAATCAATCAAATTCAGAAGGTAGGAGGTGGAATCATCCACCTCTAAGGGCTAATCCCATATTCTCTTCCTAGTTTCCAGAATCGAATCAATCTGTTAGTCTCAATTCAAGCAAGATGCATAAGCCATAAGAAATGCATAACTGTATAACCAACCAATCTCCAATCAACACATCATACGACAAGTCTCAACATATACCAACGTAGTGCCACAAGGTCACATCAACAAATCCATATCATACTAAAGGTCATAATATGCATCTCAACGACATAACAAAATCATAACAACGTCTCAACATTACACCAGAAGTCATAAAAGTATCTCTCATCATAGAATCAATGAACCAAAACCCATTGTCAACACATCAACACAACAAGGTCAGGCTATTAAGATTCAGCAGAGGGGAAGGTCAATTAATATATCAATCACCAAAACGTCAGCATACTCACAAAACATCATCTCATCTTATATAATGCCATATGACGATCATTTAGTAATCACGCACCATTATCTCATATATATATAAGTCATATTCATGATCCAAATTAATATTCATCATTTAACATCTCCTGATCATAATATAACATCATGCTCTCACATAGCAACATATCATTATTTCATAATTCATACAACACATCACAACATGCTTCTAGAACAACATAGTAGGATAGCAATGTACCATTATATCATGATAACACTTGTCACTGTCAACTAGATTTCCAATATTGCATATCAACATGTAATATCAGGCCATATCAGGTTTATCATGGTCGCTATCTAACATCATACCAGTACATATTACAAATCTCACAATCAAGAAAATCCTCACATCACTACCAGTCAAAACGAAATGCAATCCCGCTCGCTCGTCTCCCACTCTCAAGCCAAGACCAACTTTCAGCTAGACCTACCAACATCCACTCAGCTACTACCCCACAGAAGAAACCCCAATTCATTTCGATCTTTTAACCTCTTCCCGCCAAGCACTCTTACTGACAATCCACCTCTAAGACTCCAACACCTATCCCTGCTTTCACACCGGAGCACCCCTGCCTACTATGATCTCGATATCCACAAGGTCATTTCTTACACTTCTCACACTTCCCAAGATATCACAAACATCATGCCCTGCTAACCACGCATCTTCTATAAAATTCCTCGGTCGCTATCCAACCAGCCTACCCCTAACCAAGATTCACCTAGGAAGCTCATCGGGAACCGCCAAGCACTGCCTCTTATAAATCTCAAACTCACTCGTTCTTACCTAAGCCAAACCCCTCTCATGTGACTTACCTCATACTACCATCGATCATTCTAACCGCTCAAATTTCTCCCACCATTCTCCGACCACTCCACAAAAGAATCTCACCCACACGTTCAAGGAAGAAGCAATCATGGACATTATTACACATATAGATTACATCATATCAACTAGCATTTATATCAATAGCATCATTAGTCCATCATTAAGCATTGCAACTATATCAAAAGTCTCAATCTACCGTCATGCTCAACAAGTGTTGTAAAACATCATATATGAACCTAATCAAACCAAGCTAGCAAGTTTCATCATAACCTTATCAAATAAACAGTTCAGGTCCTCAGCATTTGCAGTTCATACTTTTATAGGCAAAGGAATTTAGATCATGCTTAGCAACTCAGAGTTACATCACGTCAAGTCATCATAGCACATTAGGACTGTAATGGCATCAAATCATACATATCATCATAGACAACGGATAATCAGGCAATAATCATTACCAAGTCATCACATCAACACGAAATTTTCAACATCAAGTCAGTGCAATATCATCATCAACAAGTTCAGAAGAGATTAGCAATCCGAAGGGAGGATACTCCCACTTGCAAGTCATATCGCGCTCGGTATCCGCAATTCTTGAAGCAAGCTTGTTCTGTCGACATCGTCGATCCTGAGGCCCGTGGGTTATGGGCCCACGCTTTCGCTGCGCTGCTCTATCGTTATCTAACTTCCCGTCCCCTCTTTCATGCGGGCTCATCCAATGTATTGCGTAGGAGTCTAAGTTAGCGGAGATAGGGGAGTGACAAGAGCGGACGACCCAATATTTCTCTCAGAGACAAAACGGACCAAAGCTAAAGATGACATGATTAGGGACAAGACTCCGACCCGAGAATAGTAACGATGCCTTTATGAAAGTCCATTAGATTACAATTGTGACAACAAGCACGAATTCATCATGGAGCATATCAATCACATTAATCCACACTAACATGTACCTATCTTAATAACAACGTCATACATATTCATTCCAAGGTACAATCGAGTCCTACATTGATGCACGTGAGACAAGCTAGTAGTTTATGATTCCATGGATGCAGATGAGTCTAGCAACCTAGGCAAGTTATGCGGAGCCAACAATAATCATGTATGATTGAAAGTCATGCGGGATTTAATGAAGATAACGAGCATCATGTACATGAACGATGTAGGAGCATAGTATACAAATCAACAATTGAGTCTAAATAGATCATGGCAATGTATTTTATAACAATCAGATGAAACGTCATACTAGATCACATAAGAGCAGCATGGTCATTATCACATCCGGCAGTAATGATCATATAATAGGTTAAGAATGGCACGTAATCATACAACATGATACATTTAGAGACATAGGTCCTACATGATGCTAGTGATACATGACGAGACAAGGGCATAGTCAAGAGTCGTCTAAAAGAATTCAACATAATGTTCATAGAGCATGAGACATCATTACGGAGAGTAACAAGGAGGACATCACCAGCGATAGATTCTAAGCATGCTAGGAACAAACTATCAGAGTGCACATAAAACGGTACAACAACTATCACACTATAGGACAAGCATGTTCTCGTAATAGAATAAGTACGGCAAGTCGCCATTTAGTGAGTCACATTGGAATTATAAGCATTACAGGATACTAATATCAAGATGTCTAACACAAAGTTGCATACATCACTCCCGACGATACTCCAGTGCTTTTGAAAGAAAAGCGCTAGCATACCATCGGGACCAGGTGCTTTTGTGGGATGCATGTCAAAAAGGGCATGTTTTACCTCGTCGTGGGTGTATAGCCGAAGGAGCTCAAAGTTGTCTTCAGCCGAGACCAAGTGCTCAATTCCTTGAAAGATTGTGTCTAGATTAGCTTGTGCATTGGAGCTGATTTAGGTCTTGATTTTGTTTAAATTGGTCATGTTTATTTGCATAATCAAGACCAGGTACTTTCCTTTATTTTTTAAATATCTTACCATAAAGAATCAGATGATATTTCTCAATTAGCATTATCATATATATCCTGTAATCCCTTTTTCCTCTGCAAATGATGGGCGGACTACATATTTTTAGTTCTCCTCTATGACTTTTCTTCTTGATTTTGAGGTGTTTTTTTTTGTTTTTGTTTTTGTACGTATCGAACATGAATACAATCAAGGTAATTCGACTAGATTCATTCCAATATTCATGTGTCATGCATATGCAAAATCATGATATAACATGGTGTGTGATCATGCGAGGTGTCAAGTCATACTTTCATGAAAGCACAAGAAGATATCATAGAGTAATATAGGGATACCACCGAGCGAGAACATGTAAACATGCTAGAATTAACCATCACAGAAAGAAAGTCGATCTTCGAATCCAATATCATTCTTATCAGGATGAGTAAAACACTTTAAGAGGATAAGGAGAGGGAAGAACCACACTATCAGGGACCTAGCTCAATAGAGAATGAACAATAATGCAAGCAGGGCATAAATGTGCATAAGTCATAACCAAGGATCCTACACGTTACTAATGGCTTAATATAACATAGGACACATACATGCACTTGATTGATTACTCGACATTAAGCAAGATTTCAATTCAATCATATTCCAATAATATAGAAGAATGGGAGGAAATGTAACGGTGTATAATGCAAGTCTAAGTAACGGGCAATATGACGAGAATATGGGGACATGAGTTCGAATAAGCACATACTAGGATGAAACATGCATTCACCAAGACTCAATTATGCCACATATTCTCCATTCAATACAAGGAACACACAACACTATCATATGCAAAATAATCCACAACAGTTAATCTGACAAATACAAAATAGATGGGCGTGCTATAGGTTCTTGTCACAGAAGGAATGATAGGCATCAAGGCGTGAGGTGTGCATGCTAAGGAGAATATCTTACGAGCATTCATACAAAGAAGAATTGATCACGCTATCATAGACCCAATCAAAGAGAAGCAACAATCATATAGACTCATATCATGTGTTTTATGCTCTCAATCAATCATCAGCAAGATCAATACGATAGGTCAAGTAGACATGCTATAACGACATCTAACCATGATAGAACACGAGACCTAAGTAATGTGACCAGCATGGATACAGGATATCATACAACCACTAATTTACATTAAGGATCATCATCATAATAGGTACTGAGGATTACGAAGCATATAAGGCATGTTGGCATCAAATTATAACACATATCCGTCAAGTAAGGGACTCACTCTATCATGACACTAGAACCGAACGATCACACTATCATGAACCTATTCACAGAGAGAAAATCAATTATACAACTCCTTAACATATGACATATATATTCGTGCCCTAGTGTGACGATGCAATATACTAAGTAGATCATGTCGGGATGATAGGGCGTAACATATGTACTCGGACTCACACAATGGTCATCATGGACATCAAGCATGTAACCACATTTTCAAACTAAGGATCAAACTGTAGGACAAGGAGTAGTGCATATAGAATCACACAATCATGGACAAAGCAATCAAGATAATCCGATAGAGATCCATAAGGGCAACCATTGACTCTCCCTAACTGACTCATCACCCATCTTTCCCATGAGACTCGGATACGACTTTTTATGGAAAGAAGACACCGGTTGATCGTCATAAGAATCAAGAAAGACAACCTCGGAAACACCTTACTTTTTACTCAAAGGGACATCAAGAACCACCTTCCAATACTCACTCTGACAACTTTCACATCCATACGTGATTTCCGACACAGTGTGTTTATCAACCCGATTTCCCCGTGGAAGACACTGACATCCGGGAGAAAGACTCGATAGAACCGTCAAGGGGTCAACATAGTGGAAGGGGCTGCTTCACACAAGCTGGGCTTGACCATATAAGAAGAAGAGTACTCCCGCTATCCCGTTTGCACAGATCATTCAATATTCATTCAATAGTTAGGACATACCAATCAAATATTTAGCATATCAAGCACTCAACATGGAATCAGTCAATGACAATTATAACGACCTCCTTGGAATCTTCCAGACCCAGCTGTAAAGAACAAGCTAATATTTCGCCTACCCATTCCCAACTACATCCAAAAAGGGATGGTATAACGCATTTTCTACCCTCTCGATCCCTTATTAGTTGGTTCTCCTCTTTTATCATAAGCCAAGTTCATATTTAGTGAGGGAGGGTGGTGTTGAGTGGTGAGGTGAAGTTGAGGAGATCTGTAATTCACACAGATCTATGACAGCAAAACTCCATGTAGGAGAGGATAGAAAACTGAAAACCAAATCTTGATTCAGGAAAAGTTACACGAAGAAGATGATCTGAGCTGGTTTTATATCCTACTGCAACTCTAACTGACGCCAGCTAACCAACTAACAACCCAACTGATGTTTTACCAAAATACCCCTAATATTTCTACTTTATTACAAATATACCCTTGCAGATATGAAATGTGTAATACAACCATACTATACTCCATATCCCTCCCCTCAAGCAGGACTTGAAAGAGGAACCACAAGGCTTAGCTTGGAACAAAAAAATCTGTGTTGAGAAGCCCCAAGAGCCTTGGTGAAAATATCAGCTGTTTGTAAGGTAGTAGGAATGTGTGCAGTTTGCAGGAAACCATCCATGATCATATCTCTAATAAAATGACAGTCCACCCGGATGTGTTTAGTTTTCTCATGGAAAACAGGATTAGCTGCCAGGTGTTGAGCAGACTTATTATCACAGAAGAGCTTGATAGGCAAAGGCACATTGATCCTTAAGTCAGATAGTAAACCAGTAAGCCAAACCAATTCACTAGCAACATATGACATAGCTCTATACCCACTTTCTGTTGATGATTTAGAAATAACTTTCTGTTTCTTAGTCTTCCAGGAAACAAGAGAAGATCCCAAGAAAACACAATACCCAGATAATGATCTACTAGAGAAAGTGCAATTTGCCCAGTCAGCATCACTGTATGCAGACACAACCATCTTTGAAGAAGCAGGGTAGCACAGAGAAAATTTAAAACTTCCTTTCAGATATCTCAACAGATAAGCAACACAATTCCAGTGTGATGTCAAAGGACGATGCAAAAACTGATTCAGTTGCTATACAGTAAAGGAAATATCTGGTCTAGTAAGAGTAAGATAGAGCAATCTCCCTACAATCCTCCTGTACTTCTCAGGATAAGGAAATACATCATCCCCTTCAATAGTTAACTTTGTACCATGTTGCATTGGAAAATCTGTAGTTATAATTGACCATGTCAGCATCCTTGAGAATATCCAAAACAAATTTCCTTTGATTCAAAAGGATGCCTGCAGAGCTACAAGAAATTTCCATACCAAGAAAGTATCTAGCAATGCCCAAATCTTTAATGGTAAAGGCTCTGTGTAAGGCAGATTTAGTAGCCACAATTTCAGAATCAGAATTACCCATAATCAACATGTCATCAACATAAACCAAAGCCACAGTTAATGAAGAGCCATGATGCTTCACAAACATGGAATAATCATGCCTAGATTGAACAAAACCCAATTGAACCATGAACTTGGTTAATTCAAAATTCCATTGCCTGCTAGCCTGCTTAAGGCCATATAAAGATCTAGTAAGTTTGCAAACCTGACCAGGAGGAACATTAAAACCTGGAGGAGGAATCATGTACACTTCTTCATCCAGAAACCCATGAAGAAAGGCATTATTTACATCCAACTGATGTAATTGCCAATCATTAGCAGCAGCAATAGCAAGAATAACACGAACTGTAGCAAGCTTAGCAACAGGAGAAAAAGTGTGTTTATAATCTTTATCTTTAATTTGATTGTATCCTTTTGCAACCAATCTAGATTTAAATCTCTCAACAGATCCATCAGGATTATATTTGACTTTATAAACCCACCTAGATCCAATAGCTTTCTTTCCGGGAGGAAGCTGAGTGAGCTCCCAAGTATGATTATTAGCTAAAGCATCCAACTCCTTCTTCATGGATAATTGCCATTCAGGCATATCTTTAGCCTGATTATAAGTCCGAGGTTCAAACACCTTAAAAACATTGAACAAAGATGCAATATAAGACTTAGACAAATGGGACACATCCCTGATGCTCATGACAGAAAAAACTGGACTGAGTGAACCAGATGAATCAATGGATCTAGAAGGCAATCTACCACAAACAAAGTCATGTAAATGTGAAGCTCTATGAATAGATCTCTTTCCTGTAACAATTTGATTAACAATCAAATCCTGTGAAGATCTGTCACTAATCTGAATACCACCATTATCTGCCATACTCTGAGTATCACCACTATTTGTCATACCCTGAATATCAACTCTATTTGTCATAACAGAATCAGAAACCTGCAAAGGAGGAGAATCAACAGATTGATGAACACCATGTTGCCCAACTAACTCATAAGAAGGAACATGAGCAGGATTGACTAAAGGCAATAAACTCCTTCTGTCACCAACAGATGTATCCAACATCCAATCCTTAAAAGGAAATGAAGTCTCATGAAACACCACATGCCTACAAACAACAACCTTCTTGGTGTTAATATCATACACCTTAAAAGCTTTCTGACCAGGGGGATATCCTAAGAAAACACATTTCTTAGCACTCACCCCCAACTTGTCATGCAAACCATTACTTAACTCAGCAAAACAAAGACAACCAATGACTTTAAGATTGTCATAAGAAGGGGGGACTTATACATCACCTCAAAAGGAGATTTCCACTTCAAGATGGATGAAGGCATCTTATTAATCAAATGTGTAGCTCCCAAGACACATTCTCCCCAAAATTCAATAGGAAGACCGACTTGGAGTCTGATAGCCCTTGCTGTCTCAAGAAGATGCCTACGCTTCCTTTCAACCCTTCCATTCTGTTGAGGAACTCCAGGAGTAGATCTCTGATGAATTATACCTTTACTACTGAACAACTCCTTGCAAACATGCTGAGTGAACTCGGTCCCATTGTCAGATCTAATGACCTTAATCCTCTTACTGAACTGAGTTTCAACTATGGCTATAAACTCTGCAATAACTTTGTAAACTTGAAGTTTATTTTGTAACAAATAAACCCAAGTAGTTCTACTACAATCATCTAAAATTGTGAGAAAGTACTTAGCTCCACACAAAGAAGGAATCCTATAAGGACCCAAAATATCCATATGAATCAAGTCAAAAGGCTCAACATCAATTGATTCACTCATTTGAAAAGGCAACTTGTGATGTTTAGTCATTGCACATACATCACATAAAAAATTGTCAAGATCAACCTTATCACAACCTTCAATATGTTTCATTTTTAAAACAGAAGTATGACCAAGTGTAGAATGTAAAGTCATTAAACTGGTGACAGAATTACAAAATTGTCTGCAATCATCTTGAACCCTTCCATAAGCATTCAACTTGTATAATCCATGCTCTTCATGTCCTTGCAGACCCTGAACCTTAGTTGTAAGTTCCTGTAAAGTACATGACATACTATCAAAACTGAATCCCAATCTGCTATCCTGAAGAATCTTAGACACAGATAACAGATTATGCCTAAACTCAGGCACATATAACACATTCTTTAGAATCACATCAGTAGAAATAGAAACACTCACAGCACACTGAACTGTCTTAGCAATACCATCAGGTAAACCAAGGATAATCTGTCTATCAAGATGCTTTAGATCAGAAACAACTGCCATATCAAAAGCTATATGATCTGTGGCACCAGAATCCACAATCCAAGCTTTCTTATTAGATTTTTGAGAACCAATAAGAAAGGAGGAACTTAGTTTACCTGCAAAATTCACAATAGACTGACCATTGGACAAGTCAGTCATAGAACATTCACCCTTCTGCTTGCCATTCATCATCCTGACAATTTCCTGATATATAGCATTAACCATGTTTGGATCAGGCTTACTCTGCTCAAGAGGATGATCAGACTGATGAACTTCAACATTTGCAGCAAACTTCCCATCACCATTAACACGAGGTCCCTTAAACCATTTAGGATACCCCACCAATTTGAAACAATAGTCTTTAGTGTGCCCTTTCTCATTACAGAAATCACATTTTCTGTCATACTTTGCTTTCTTGAAATCTCTTTTTGACTGATCTGTCTGGGCATGTTGCTTCTGTTGAGAACTCTGACCAGATGGAAGCTTATTCTCAGATTTTCCACTACTTTGACCAGATGACCAATTTCTCGCAACAACAAGAACACCTGCATCTGTAGAAGAACTTATACTAGCACCTCTACCTCTTTCAATTTGAACAACAAGCTGAAACACTTTGTTAATGGTGGGAAAAGGATCCTTTGTAAGAACATTATTCTTTAGATTCTCATATCCATCATTAAGGCCCATAAGAAACTGCATCACCTTAGCCTTAGCCTCTTTCTCAGTCATTTTCTTTAAAACACCACAACTGCACTGTAACATCACACCACAATCATAAGCAACAATCCCTTCTAGAACTTGCAATTCATCCCAAATACGTTTGATCTTGTTATAATATGCCCCCACAGATAGATTGTCTTGTTTCAGATTACAAAGATCCCTATGCAACTGATACACCAGTGGATCATTAGATTCAGAAAATCGTTCCCTAATTTCATCCCATAACTCCTTAGAGGACTGTACATACATGAAAATTTCCCCAATTTCACTAGTCATTGAATTGATAATCCAACACATAACCATGTAATCCGCACGGATCCATTTCTCAAAATCATCACTAGCCTCATAGGGTTTAACGCAACTACCAGTAATGAAACCAAGCTTAGCCTTAGCACCCAAGGCCATCCGAACACCCCTGTTCCAGCTCGTAAAATTCAATCCATTGAACAAAGTAGAAACTAACTGCATTCCAAGATGATCGGAATTAGCTAAGTACAATGGATTGATATGAGCACCATTGTACTGAGGATTGACGTCGCCAAACTGTAATCCCCCAAACGCCGGAACTAGTGATGCACGAATCGAAGGTTGTCTTGGTTGTTGCTGGCCAGGAGGAGACACACCAACACCTCTCCTTGCACCAGAGCCTGAACTTTGCCCAATATATGGCGATCCACGACTTGCCATCTCAACGAATACAAACGCGAAAGCAAAAATGGAAGAAAAACCAAAAAACCTCAACAGATTCACAGAGAACAGAAACAGAGGCGCAAGAACAATCAGATCTGTGCACTGCGCTCTGATACCATGAGGAGATCTGTAATTCACACAGATCTATGACAGGAAAACTCCATGTAGGAGAGGATAGAAAACTGAAAACCAAATCTTGATTCAGGAAAAGTTACACGAAGAAGATGATCTGAGCTGGTTTTATATCCTATTGCAAATCTAACTGACGCCAGCTAACCAAATAAAAACTCAACTGATGTTTTACCAAAATACCCCTAACATTTATAATTTATTATAAATATACCCCTGCAGATATGAAATGTGTAATACAACCATACTATACTCCATAGAAGTGTAGATGTTGGTTTGAAAAAGGTGGGCTAACTAGCTAGTTGGTATAGTTGGTAGGGGTCTTAGGGTGTTGGTTAAGGCATTAATTGTGATGAAGGTCAACTATTATACCCGGAAATAAATCCTGAAACCCGCCTTCCGACCTTAACCCGACACGATTAAAATAAATTTAAAGTGAATACTCGAATCCGAGTTAAATAACGAAACCCGAAAATATTTCCAAACCTCGGAAGATTAAAGCAGAATAAATTCGTTTTCAATTTAAATAATAAGTTTATGTCGAAATTTGTTTGAAAGAATTCAAATAAAATCGCTTGCTCGAGGAAGGAAAATTTCAAAATTTTCGGAGTCTTAAAAATACAAATAAATTCTAAATTATAATAGAATCTATAATTATAAAAATAATATTTAAAATTTACGGCCTATATATATATATATAGAATACGGATCAAATGTTAACAATTCTTACGGTGTTAAATGTTAACAAATCAATATTCGGCAAAATTTATCAAATATTCATCACAGTCACTCAATTATTCATCAAAGCTTTTCGACAACATTTAAGAGATTCATTTCAATTAATAATTATTGCTAATTAAAAAAAATTATCACCCAAAAAACTCAAACCCTTGCGCGTGTATCCACCCCCAATCCCGTAATTGTGTTACTGTGATGAATATTTCTTAAATGTTGCCGAATATTGATGAATATTTGGGAAATTGTGAATAATTGAGTGATTGTGATGAATATTTGATAAATTTTGCCGAATATTGATTTGTTAACATTTAACATCGTAAGAGTTGTTAACACATGACCCAACCTATATATATATATATGTATATATAGTACCTATTTCTTTATGCAAATAATGGATGGTTCCCCCCCAAGATCCAAAACACTCTCCAATATACCTATGATACCACGATTAACACAAACGAGGCCTTATGCACCCTTTATGCCTCTCTTGGTAAATCAGAATTTTCCACTCTTGTTACTGCTTGGTGGTGCTCTTGGTACTAAAACAATAGCATCTTACATAAATGACCAATTGTCAAACTGGGAAAAAGCGAAAATCGACGACATAGGTACATATACGGATACAAAGACAAAAGATCCCAAACCTAGTAAGACCAGAAAACGCATACCCAAATGGACTAAACCACGAACCAATTGGTGTAAATTAAATTTCGACGGAGCTCTTTCCTCTGACAACTACGGCTCTTATGGATTTCTTATCTGTGATAGCCTGGGTAGGGTACTGTATTCAGAATCGGGTACCTCCCCTCTCTCTTCCGTTATTGGATCCAAATGTTTTGGAGTATGGAAGGGTATTCTTAGAGCACTGGATCTCAACATTGCGCAGATCTGTATTGAAGGCAATAATCTTAGTATTATCAAAAGTCTTAACACAGGTGTTTCTAGATTTGGCGAAATAGAGATGCTATTATCCGACTCTCTATATGCCCTGACAAAGTTTTCGGAATATAAGATCTCTCATATCTTTAGGGATGGTAACCGAGCTGCTGACCGTCTATCTCACATTGGGATCGACTTCTCTGGCTCGTCTTTCCCCCTAGATGTTGTCCTTTGCAATATCATCCGAAAGGATGCTCTTAGCTAGTATGCTTTGCTTACAGCTAAATTCTTTCTTGTTCAAAAAAATATAATAATAATAATAATGGATGGTTAGCTAACACCTACTTTCAAATATGAGATTTTTCCCATCACATCTATCTGTAAATTAGAATGGATTAGAAATAACCCACTAATAGGCTTTTTTCTTGTGAATAAACCATTTTCTTCTATTTAAAAATATTTTTATAAATAAAGTGATAATTTAATATAAATATTTTTAAAATCACAAACTACACTTCACTATTTGTTTTCCCAATCACACACAATACGAGTCCTCTCCACCTTCTGTTGAAGCTCCAACGCCACCTTCAATGGAAGATACACCAAGCTCGACACCATCCTCACTGTCCCCATCTCCGTCCCTCCCCTCTTCCTAAGGTCAAAGCCTTCCTCCATCATTGCTGCAATGAAGCATGTGATTGTGTCTTGGTTTTAGTTCCTAGTTTTGGCTTTTGGTGTATTTATATTTCCTCTCTTATCATCTTAACTTTTTATTTGTAAAATGTGTAGTTTCAAAAACGATCGCTCTGTGCTATGAGAAGTGACTACAATCATGCATGCTCACTCATGGAAAAATTGGAGAGAGATTCCTGAAACGATTAAAGATGAATAGTTTGCAGAGTTTAAGGTAAATTGTGTATATTGCGATACACAACTAAATTTACAATACTTAATTCAATGTATATAGTTTTGACCATGTTTAGACAACTAAAACACTCTTAAGAAGGAAGTTATTGAGAGTTTTTATATCTAACTAGAAAGGCATAGAAAGGAAAAAAGAATCATTATATATAGGTAGTTCAAATATATTTTTAGTTAAGGTAAACTTGTATTGGATGTAGGAAGTAGCTGAACACCTACATGGAGTGTATCAAGTGCTTCTCCTTCCTCTTTGGTCCATGGATGATTTGCAATCGCATAATTCATAATTAACAAAAGTTATATACCATAAGTTGTATTCAAATACCTATTTAGCGAGGATCACATCCTTAAAAAATCTCAAATTGAGTAAACTTATAACTTTATTAGTTGTGAGTCTCTTCTTTAGATAAGTGTTTAACATCTTATTAGTTGCCTGTGGATGAAGTTGGTTAGTATTAGCAAAATAGAGTACATCCTCAAGAGTAAGAATGGCCACTCAAAAGATCAGAATAGTTTCCAAGAGGCGAGCGAATAGAAATATAATTTATATTTCTGCCATGTTATAACAGAACAAACCTGCCCATGCATCCCAGAAAGAGGGTTGAGGCACCATTCCAGGCTTAGCATCTCTTCTAGTCACAAAACCTTGCTTCATCAACCATGTCATCCCAGAAACAGTTTATGTTTAGGTTATCATCTCTTTCAACCTCTGAACAGAACATTTCTTAAGCTAAATTCATGCTTTATGTTCTACAATCTCAACTAGATGATGTGCACGCAAATTGCCATATTTTCTATGAACATATAAGTCCATTTTATCATTCATTCGCATGCATATTAGTGGGAAAACATGGGATTAGTGTAGTTTGTGCATTATTGTCAAAAATATGGGTATGCACGAGTTTCTATGTGATTTCGCAGAAAACAGGGTAAAAATGGACAGATTTGAAAGAGCAGAAAAAGAACTCGAAGTCTTCTGAAGAGGTCGAAATCGACTGACAGACCTCGACATCGAGTGCAGTAGAGACATAGGAATCGAGCAAGAAGAGAACAAAGCATGTCGACACCAGCGAAGGTCGATATCGAGGATTGATGGTCGATATCGAGTGTCCAGATCAAGATAAATGATAGAAGTCGAGTGCTAGTCCGAGTAGAAGAAGGAGAGCTCGAGATAGAGTTTCACAGAGGTCGATATCAATGTCTGAAGGTCGATATTGATGTTTCCAACAGAGGAATTCGACTCAGATTTTGATAGAATTCTATCCGAAGCTTGCACGTCTATCCTAAAGTCGAGATTTCTTATCTTCAACGTCAGAGCTATCACCTGAGTAGATTTACCATAGAACTTTCAGTTTACTTTATTTAAGTTTTATCTTAGAGAATAAAGATAAAGTTTCGAGTCTTTGGATAGAAAAGTTCGATATCTATATCTAGAGGCCGTTAGGGCTGAGGTTAATCATCCAAAATCAATTACATACACAAAGCAGAGAATTTCAGTTTTCAATAGAAAGAATTTGTAGAGAGAGAGAGAGGAGGCCGAGTGAGGTTGGAGAGAAGCGACAGCGGAGGTTTGGCTTTGTTCGGTTGTAATTTCTTTCATAGTTTAATTCAAAGTAGTTTTCCTTCAATGATGATGATGAGTTGCATGATGAGAAGCGAGTAGTCAACCTACTTCTAGGGTCAGGGTGAGCCCGACGATAGCGATGTAGGGTAAGTGCATCAAAGGTATGACTTTTTATGTGATCCCGTCTTCTATCCTATGCATGATCCTTTTCGAAAGTTAGGGAGATTCATTATTTGCATTATTGAAGCGAAAGCCACTCATATTGTGAACTTGGATTACTCATGATTTGGATAGTAACTCTTAGGAACTATGCGAGAGCCTCTAATCACCTAAGCATTGGTAACGAAAGTTATTTGACGAAAAGGCATTAAATTTCATAACTTTAGCATCAAACTTGCATTGTTATCGTTGTGGCATGAAACCCTGACTTTGGAAGCTTTTAGTTAATTGAATTCATATAAAATTTTAAGTTTTGATTTCTGACCATCCTTCTTAATCATTCTATGTTCTTCGGACACTTTTCCGACAATAGGTTACGCAAAACAGTTTCTGTGACAAACATCGGAATCGACTGGGTAAGGTCGATATCGAGGTCTAATGTCGATATCGAGGTTCCACTCGACGTCGATCTTTGCTGCTTTTATCTTCTGCAGGAACTCTACTGGAGATCGACCAGAACTGATGTCGATATCGACCAGACACCTCGATATCAAGTGTCTCCTGAGGTCGAAAGCTTGACCGTGATTGCAACAAGGGAAGCGCTGACATACCTCCTCGTGGATTCGATCCTAAAATACCCTACCACTACATCGGGAGGGATTCTTGTATTATTTGGTTGATAAGGGAGTTAGCATAGTTGTGAATTATAGTTGAATATTTGAATTGCACGATCCCCTCCCCCTAACGAACAAATTGGTGCCATTGCCGAGGAGGCAATCAATCGCCACCTAAGTTTTCTCACGATCTTTTAGAGCTTATTTTGCAGGTTTATATGACGTTCTGATCGCGGACCTATCCTGGAACCCATCAACGAGCCTGAACGTTTCTTTTATCTTCGCAACAAAGCAATTCACATCATGGCTGACAACGAGACGCAGGCTGAGACCATAGAGCGGTTGAGGAAAGAGATTGAGGACCACAATGCTACAATCGCGGCTGAGAGGGCCGCCGCTGCTGCAGAGCGAGCCCGTGCTGATAGGGAGGAGGATGCGCATAGACAAGCCCAAGAGCGGCTCAATCAGTATCCACAAAACGGTGATGCAATACATGCATCCGCCGCTTCACGTTCCTGAATCCGCTATCTTAATTCCTCACTCCAATTATGAAATTAAAATTAACTTCCTTTCTGAAGTAAAAAGAAATACTTTTGATGGAAGACCTAATGAATGCCCTCTGCAACACATCTCTACTTTTATGGATTTATGTGAAATAGTTGCTGATGGAGTAAATTTAGAGTATGTGAGACTAAAATCTTTTAGATGGTCTTTGGCAGGGAAGGCATTACAATGACTTAAGAGTTTGGCTCCACGCTCGCTGAGGACATGGGCGGAGGTGAAGGATGCATTCCTGAATAAGTTCTTTCCACCTTCTAAAACGGCAATGCTGCGGCAAAGGATCACGTCTTTCAAATAAAAGCCAGGTGAAACGCTAGCACAAGCGTGAGAGTGATTTAAGGACTTGCAGAGATCATACCCGATGCATGGGCAACTTCCATATGTCATCCATGAGATATTCTACAATGCCCTTGATGCGCCGAATAAAGAGAGGATCAATTCATATACCTCCTATCGGTACATTGAGCTTACACCAACGGAGGCTTGGGAGACCATTGAGAGGCTCGTAAACTTTGATAACACCTATGGGACTGCTGCGGCCTATGATTCAAGGCCTGCCCAATCTATGCCACTATATGAGCCTCCAAAGGAGATAGATCCTGATGTGCGGCAACAATTCCAAAACGATCAGACGCGCCACCTTCAAAAGCAAGTCAGGTTCTTGAGCAATAATCAAACTTGTCCGGAATGTGGTTCAACAAGGCATAACACTAGTGCTTGTCCACATACTGAGCAAGTATCCATGGCGGAACAACATGAGGAAGCCAAGTGGACGAGAGGCTCCTATGGAGGGGGCAATCAACAATATTGGGGCGATCAAAGGTTCTATCAACAAAGGGATCCCCCACCCTATAGAGCACCAGGGCACCCTGAGCGGGAGACAAGGAAGGATGACATGCAGATCATTCTTGATGAGATGCGGAGGAACCATGCTGAGTTCAAACAAATGGGTCAATTCTAGACTTGGGGAGATCGACGTTTGGAAGCGCAACATGGAGACCCAAATGGGTCAAATGGCGGAAGCAATACCCAAAGCGTCAGGATCATTCCTTGGATCAACTGTGCCCAACCAAAAGGGCAAAACCACTGGACATATTTCGGCAATGAACCTAAGGAATGGGCGTCAATTACAAACGCCCGAGCAAAAAGTGGAGGAAAAGGAGCCAGAACAGACATCGATATCGACCCCCCCTGTCGATATCGACCATGGTGACGTCGGTGTCGACCCTGATGCTGAGTCACCACAGAAATCGACTCCGCTTGTCGATGTCGACCCTACTGATATCGATGTCGACCTAACTACACCTACGGGAAGGAATAAGGTGTTGCCATTCCCAACTAAAAAGATGATTAAGGACCCAGCGGAAAAGAAGTTCCAGCAGTTCGTGAAGATGCTTCAAGGACTTAACATCTCTATACCATTCACAGAAGCACTTCATGAGATGTCATCCTATGTAAGGTTCCTTAAGGACATATTAGGTAAGAAGCGATCACTTTCTGAGATCGCAGAGGAGTGCAACAGGTTGGAGCTACCACAAAAGCGGGCGGACCCAGGTAAGTTTTCTATCGCTATAGGATTAGGTCAATTCAAATTTAATACATTAGTTGACTTGGGCGCTAGCGTTAGCATGATGCCACTAACCATATGGCACAAGGTAAAGATAGGTCCTCTGGAGCCTGTGGATGCAAGGTTATACATGGCAAACAATACGGTAGTAATTCCAACAGGGATGGTAACAGATGTGCCAGTACAAGTAGGTAAATTCTTTGTCCCTGATGATTTCTTAGTTGTTTATAGCGGAGGACCCTGCTTGTCCCATTATTTTAGGTAGGCCATTCCTAGCGACCGTCGATGCCAACATTAGCGTGAAGAAAGGATTGCTCTCATTCACAATTAGTGACGAGGTGATAGAGTATGCCTTCAATAAGACGGTGAAAAATCAAGGGCCAATGGAGATAAAAGCCATCAATGGTGTCTACATTGCATGGGGAGAGGCCAAAGTAAGGAGTATGACACCAAAAGAGCTAGAAAAGAGGGCCATAGAAGCCTAAGTTGAGGAGGTTGTGGCAATCTTGAACGAAGGAGCCAAACAGAACATCGAAATCGACCCAGGTAAGTCGATATCGACTAATAATGTTCAACATTATGTGTCAGGTCATAAGTATGGGATCGACAGAGAAGGAGAATGAACATCGAAATCGGGCAGGAAGGTCGATATCGACCATGCCCTAGAGCCGAAATCGACCACCATTAAAGCTGAGGAAGGAGGAAAGGAGACGTCGATATCGATCTCTAATGGTCAAAATCGACCTGATCATATCGAGCAAAAACTCTCCAAATCGACTGATCCTCCAGGAGTACAACAGACCTCGATATCGAGGACTGAACATCGATGTCGACCTGAGCCACAGATAGATAAGAAGGTAAGTCAAGGTACGGATTCCTCCTGTTCCATTACAATTAAAGATTTATCATTATTTGGAAGAGGTGTGCCTTGTCATGTGCACTTATGTAGGGTATCCGATGATGATTCGAGCCAATATGAGATAGGAGACAAAGTTTATGTTGCCAAATCCAAGGACTATTGGTTCCCTGCGAGATTCAAAGATAAGAATTTGGGACCATTCATGGTGAATCAAATCCATCCCGGGGGAATGCAGCTGCGTGACAAGAAAGGACTAATATTTGAGGCCCAAGCCACATGGGCTCTGCAGATGCCACCTTGAGAAGCGCGAAAGGAAGAAGTCGGCCTAGCGACTTAAAAGTCTAGAGCTTGTAACAAAGACTTAGTTTTGGTTTTAGACAGTTTTTACTTTAGTTTGAGACAATTTATTGTTTTGCATGTTTTGGTTTTAACAAGTTGCAGGAAAGAGAAAAGCACACAGAAAAGACATCGAAATCGATGTTAAAGATCGACATCGACCTTAAGATCGATTTAGATGGGCTTGTGGTCGAGGCCGGATCACCCTGAAGGCTGAGCCAGGAATCAATGAGAGACATCGATATCGATGTTTCAAGGTCGATATCGACCATTGATAGAGCTCATTTAGGTAGCCATAATAGGTTGCATTAACCTTAGTTAAGGTGCATAACATGCATAAGTTAAGTAGAATTTGCATATTTACTCGCCATGTTGGTGGAGTCGGAATCTACACGTTTTTATTGATTATTTCAGGTAGATGTGGATCCCGACAAGGAAAGAGGAGGCTCATGGATTAAGGAAGAGTCAAGAAGAGGAAGCTACAAGAAGAGAATGGGAGCGGAATTGAAGTTCGAGAGCCTAAGTGAAGAACAAGTCAACAAAAGTTGTCGCCCGACAAGCTGAACTTGTATCGCACTTTCTGGAGGCCTCGGTGATCCGACTGACTATTATAAGCATGCGTTGGAAAGCTCTTTTCCAGAACTACAACTTTCATGTTGACATCGAGACTAAATTCACAACGGAAAAATTTCTATAGGCTGGAAAAGCCGCGCCCGCGGCCACAAAGGCAGCGCCTGCTGCCAGAATTTCAGAGCTCACTGCATTAGCCGCGCCCGCGGCTTGGGAGGCCGCTCCCGCGGCCTTGCTGGGCCGAATCAGCGCCGAATTTATCCGATAACTCTATCTTTCCTTATTTGAACTCTATCTTTTGAGGACGTCTTCTAGGGTTTTAGGTCGGTTCTTAGGCCTATTTAGTGGCTTGTTTTAGGTTGTTGTAGACATCCAATCTTTTGACAATCGTTTGACAATGGAGGGCTAAACTATTTGGTTTCGCCTACGATTTGAGACTCCGTTTGGTTGAATTTTGAGTTTTCTATTCTTGTTCTTATTTGCATCATATGTTTCATCTTCTTTGTGCTTGAATTCTTTATGGTGTTTGATTCTATCTTGATTGATCACCTTTTTAGGATCTCATCATCGCTAGGGTTTTGAATTGTTCGTTATGATTCTTAATCTTTCGTAGCAAACATGTTCTAGTGGACTTCGTTAGAAAGCTTGAATGTGTAGGAAGTTGACTATAGGTTAAATATTAGTTCTTTAGGGGATTGATATTGCTTATAAGCTTTATACATCTTGAGACTTATTGCTATTCCTAGGATTAAACCTTAATCCGTGTTAAGATTGCCTAGGAGTAAGGGATTATTAGAACTCATAGGGCTAATAATCTATTCAAATCAAGATAAGAACATTTGATCGGAAAAGGAAAAGAATTTGAGTAGGAAACAAGGATCGAATTCACCAAATAGGGTTGAGAATTGTAGGTGAAACTATCTCTTAACTATTGATTCTCCTAACTTGTTAATATTTCTCAATCACTCAAAACCCCTCTCTTCTACAAATTGGTAAATACACACTACATAGGAATACTTGATTCTCTGTGGGATCGACCTCTTACTTGCTTGCTATACTGGTTTGTAGGTTTGAGTTTTATTTTGATAGGAAACACAACGATTTCGTCCTGTCAAATTTTGGAGCCGTTGCCGGGGAATCTAGTTTATTTCTTTGTTTGGTGTATTTATCGATTTTTGTATATATCTATATATCTAACCCCGTCGTGGACCTATCTTATGGTTCACGACACCCTAGCTATTAATCTTTCAAGATGTTAAGGTTGTTGCAGTTTCAAGGGGAAAATTTTCACCTTTATGTCACGAGAGTGGATAATTTATTGGACGCTTGGTATGCACGGGGTTACCAATATAGTTTGCGAGATATGGTTATGTGCGTACTTGAAGGCATGACTCCTGAGACCAAAGAACTTGCCGAGTCTATGAGTAACGGGGGCTTGGCGAGTTTCAATTTATCAAAGATGTGGGATTTTTTCTGCTACATTGGTCACCAGGTGGAGCAGGAAGAAGCTTTCACACGACAGGTTTTGATGGAGCAAATGCTTGAAAGGATGAAGCGACTTGAGGAAAAATTGAACCGACGTGCTCACATGATGAGTGAGTTGGAAGTGGAGAAAAGTGTCAAACCTAACCTTGATGAAACTCAAGACGTAAACTATGATGGTTTGATTGAAGATGGAGGAGAGAGTCAGATGCCCCTTTACGTGGAGTCTCATGAGTGCACGCATGAGGATCTACGTATTTTGGCTCCTAATTCATCTAAAAAAATCATCCCTGACTTGCCCATTGAGGAACCATATCAAGAGCCGATTTCTGTGGCTCCTAAGCAAGGTACTGACATTTCTTACATTTTTGTGGATTTTGGTGAATATGTAGATCCTTGGGAGCATTACTTTGACAAGCCACCAGCGGAACTGTGTTGGCGGTCTTACATACCCTCAACTGAAAGTCAAGCTCGTGAATATGATGAGTTGGTAAGATTCTTGAAAACAGTACTATTTTCTATCAACTTTTTCATATTTTTTATGCATTTATCTTTTGGATGGGCAAGAGAGTTTGATTTACTATTGAGGGCACTAACAATGTCTGAGTAAGTCTTGAATGCACGGACGAATAAACCGTCGAGCCTATGACATTAACCAAGGACGCTTCTCGGGAGGCAACCCGAGGTAAGTGGTTAGATAAGTTTTAATTTGTTTTTCAATAAATAAAGAGTTGGATTTTTGTGTTTTTTGGCTAACCCGCAGGGGAAACGTTGAGAAACAGAGCTGCTGAAAAAGCCACTGGCGAAGCCGCACCCGCAGCCACCCTACGACCAAGGCACCCTGCAAGGCCGCACCCGCGGCCACATTGGCTGCGCCCGCGGCCACATGCCCAGCTAGCTTCGTATGCTTAGCGCGTGTCTTCTCTTGGCTCATCTGTCGTCGTCGTTGTTCGCGACTTCTTTTCCTTTGATATACAACACATTGTGAGTCTTTGCATCACCTTTTCTCTCATGTTTTTTTCGTTTCTCGTCTTTGATTTTCATTGAGGGCAACAAAAGGTTTAAGTGTGGGGGAGGGTTCTATTCATGTAGTTCATGCATTCGTTCTTATATTGCATTGAAAAGACAAAAAATTAAAAGAAAAATCCAAAAACATTATGCATTTAGGTCTCATCTCCTCTCATGTAGACTGCTTGTCCTCATTAAGTGTTATGTATAGTCTTGTCATGAAATCCCATAACTTGTTTGAGATGTTTAAGCCTTTATTCATTTATGGAGCATGATTTGATGATATTAATTGAGGATGTATAACTCATAGACTTTGTAATATTGAAATCCAACAAAATACAGCCCTGTGAGTATTTTTGGCCTTATTGGGACGATCTTCATATTCATGTCCTCTTGTTTTGTGTGTGTGTGATACTCGTCCATGTTACTACCTCTTAGAATTGCGAATGACATCTATGTTGAGGCCGTATTATATTGATCATTACTTGTGATTTTCATGTGATTGAGGCATTACTTTTTCTTAGCCATGTTATTCCCTTTCTACCTTACATATTATCCTTTGCTTGAAGCCATTTTGAGCCTTTTAGCCCACCTTTTGTAGCTCCACAAAAATATCTCATATCCAATTTTAGCCTTACCCTATCCGGGAATTAGGGAGAAGATTGGTGAAAATGTATATTAGTGGAGTATCTTGAGCATTTTGGGTATGATGTTGGGTATTATTTCTTTTTGGTACTTCATATGGATGATTATTGTGCTTAATAATCGGGGCCTAAGGAGGATAAAATTCACTTAGGAGTAAAAGTCGAGGAAAATTCATAAAAAGAAGAGAAGAAAAAGAAGAAAAATCATCGAAAAAATCAAAAGAGAAAAAGAAGAAAGAAAGAGTGATATGGTTAATAAGAGTTGTGTTTAAACTTGTTATGAGTTTATGGAGTTGAGATTGATATCATTAGTAGTATAAGAAGTGTTTGGTGTTGGTGTTTTTCTGGTTGTTTACTAACCCTTTGGCACCATACAGAGGGGTTTTTTGTGTCCACGGGCACTTCAAGTCACCCCAAGCATATCGCAGTGCGACCCACAGTTTCAGGCTCATAGGCCATAGCCGCACCATCCATCCCCAGGTGCCGATTCCAAACTCATGGACATCCTCATATGTAATCGGTCGGGCCTAACACGTACGAAATATTTAGATTGTGTTTTATGTGTCCAGATGTTATCCGCGGCCAAGGAGCATATGCCATTAAAAAATGTGTGTCAGGTTGACATTTGCGTGTTATCTTGAGCAAAAGACTTTTTGCTCCACGACAACAACCTATTACTACTCTTGCCGGCTTGCCTTTCTTATTTGTACATGACCGTATACTTTATGTGATGTCTACAAGTTGATCTTTTGGTATACATGTATCTAACAGCCGCGTATTATGCCTTTGTATCACACATACATAATTACGTACATGCACTAATAAAATTGTGTGTAGCATGATACATTGGGATTAGTTTATTAAGTCACAGGACGCTGGAGCTTGCTCCGCGTCGGGCATCCGGTCGTAGAGCTTGCCTCCCGGATCGAAGATTTTATTAAGTCCCATGACGCTGGAGCTTGCTCCGCGTCGGGCATCCGGTCGTAGGCCTTGCCTCCCGGATCGAAGATTTTATTAAGTCCCATGACGCTGGAGCTTGCTCCGCGTCGGGCATCCGGTCGTAGACCTTGCCTCCCGGATCGAAGATTTTATTAAGTCCCAGGACGCTGGACCTTGCTCCACGTCGGGCATCCGGTCGTAGACCTCGCCTCCCATATCGAAGATTTTATTAAGTCCCAGGACGCTGGATCTTTCTCCGCATCGGGCATCCGGTCGTAGACCTTGCCTCCCGGATCGAAGATTTTATTAAGTCCCAGGACGCTGGACCTTGCTCCGCGTCGAGCATCCGGTCGTAGACCTTGCCTCCCGGATCGAAGATTTTATTAAGTCCCATGACGCTGGAGCTTGCTTTACGTCGGGCATCCGGTCGTAGAGCTAGCCTCCCGGATCGAAGATTTCATTAAGTCCCATGATGCTAGAGCTTTCTCCGCGTCGGGCATCCGGTCGTAGAGCTAGCCTCCCGGATTGAAGATTTTATTAAGTCCCAGGACGCTGGATCTTGCTCCGCGTCGGCCATCCGGTCGCAGAGCTTGCCTCCCGGATCGAAGATTTCATTAAGTCCCAACACGCAGGAGCTTTCTCCGCGTCAGGCATCCGGTCGTAGAGCTTGCCTCCCAGATCGAGTGTAAACTAAGTCCCTCTCGAGTGACAGAGGGCCTTCGCTTGTAGCTTTATAAAGCTCGCGGAGATTACTCTTAAAAGAGTATAGACTAAGTCCCTCTCGAGTGACAGAGGGCCTCCGCTTCTATAAGCTCGCGGAGATTACTCTTAAATGAGTATAAACTCAGTCCCTCTCGAGTGGTAGAGGGCCTCCGCTTGTAGTTTTATAAGCCCGCGGAGATAACTCTTAAATGAGTATAAACTAAGTCCCTCTCGAGTGACAGAGGGCCTTTGCTTGTAGCGGTATAAGCTCGCGGAGATTACTCTTAAAAGAGTATAGACTAAGTCCCTCTCGAGTGACAGAGGGCCACCGCTTGTAGCTTTATAAGCTCGCGGAGATTACTCTTAAATGAGTATAAACTCAGTCCCTCTCGAGTGGTAGAGGGCCTCCGCTTGTAGTTTTATAAGCCCGCAGAGATAACTCTTAAATGAGTATAAACTAAGTCCCTATCGAGTGAGAGAGGGCCTCCGCTAGTAGCTTTATAAGCTCGCGGAGATAACTCTTAAATGAGTATAAAATAAGTCCCTCTCGAGTGACAGAGGGCCTCCGCTTGTAGCTTTATAAGCTCACGGAAGATAACTCTTAAAAGGTATAAACTAAGTCCCTCTCGAGTGACAGAGGGCCTCCGCTTGTAGCTTTATAAGCTCGCGGAGATAACTCTCAAATGAGTATAAACTAAGTCCCTCTCGAGTGACAGAGGGCCTCCACTTGTAGCTTTATAAGCTCGCGGAGATAACTCTCAAATGTGTATAAACTAAGTCCCTCTCGAGTGACAAAGGGCCTCCGCTTGTAGCTTTATAAGCTCGCGGAAGATAACTCTTAAATGAGTATAAACTAAGTCCCTCTCGAGTGACAGAGGGCCTCCGCTTGTAGCTTTATAAGCTCGCGGAAGATAACTCTTAAATGAGTATAAACTAAGTCCCTCTTGAGTGACAGAGGGCCTCCGCTTGGGGCTTTATAAGCTCGCGGAAGATAACTCTTAAATGAGTATAAACTAAGTCCCTCTCGAGTGACAGAGGGCTTCCGCTTGTAGCTTTATAAGCTCGCGGAGATAACTCTCAAATGAGTATAAACTAAGTCCCTCTCGAGTGACAGAGGGCCTCCGCTTGTAGCTTTATAAGCTCGCGGAAGAGAACTCTTAAATGAGTATAAACTAAGTCCCTCTCGAGTGACAGAGGGCCTCCGCTTTTAGCTTTATAAGCTCGTGGAAGATAACTTTTAAATGAGTATAAACTAAGTCCCTCTCGAGTGACAGAGGGCCTCCGCTTGTAGCTTTATAAGCTCGCGGAGATAACTCTCAAATGAGTATAAACTAAGTCCCTCTCGAGTGACAGAGGGCCTCCGCTTGTAGCATTATAAGCTCGCGGAATATAACTCTTAAATGAGTATAAACTAAGTCCCTCTCGAGGGACAGAGGGCCTCCTCTTGTAGCTTTATAAGCCCACGGAGATAACTCTTAAATGAGTATAAACTAAGTCCCTATCGAATGAGAGAGGGCCTCCGCTAGTAGCTTCATAAGCTCGCGGAGATAACTCTCAAATGAGTATAAACTAAGTCCCTCTCGAGTGACAGAGGGCCTCTGCTTGTAGCTTTATAAGATCGCGGAAGATAACTCTTAAATGAGTATAATCTAAGTCCCTCTCAAGTGACAGAGGGCCTCCGCTTGGGGCACTCCGCCATCTATAAGCCCTATGACGCTAGAGCTTTCTCCGCGTCGGGCACCCGGTCGTAGAGCTAGCCTCCCGGATCGATGATTTTATTAAGTCCCAGGACGCTGGAGCTTGCTCCGCGTCGGACATCCGGTCGTAGAGCTTGCCTCCCGGATCGAAGATTTCATTAAGTCCCAAGACGCTGGAGCTTTCTCCGCGTCAGGCATCCGGTCGTAGAGCTTGCCTCCCAGATCGAGTGTAAACTAAGTCCCTCTCGAGTGACAGAGGGCCTTCGTTTGTAGCTTTATAAGCTCGCGGAAGATTACTCTTAAATGAGTATAAACTAAGTCCCTCTCGAGTGACAGAGGGCCTCCGCTTGTAGCTTTATAAGCTTGCGGAAGATAACTCTTAAATGATTATAAACTAAGTCCCTCTCGAGTGAGAGAGGGCCTTCGCTTGTAGCTTTATAACCTCGTGGAAGATAACTCTTAAAAGAGTATAAACTAAGTCCCTCTCGAGTGACAGAGGGCCTCCGCTTGTAGCTTTATAAGCTCGCGGAGATAACTCCCAAATGAGTATAAACTAAGTCCCTCTCGAGTGACAGAGGGCCTCCGCTTGTAGCTTTATAAGCCCGCGGAATATAACTCTTAAATGAGTATAAACTAAGTCCCTCTCGAGTGACAGAGGGCCTCCGCTTGTAGCTTTATAAGCTCGCAGAGATAGCTCTCAAATGAATATAAACTAAGTCCCTCTCGAGTGACAGAGAGCCTCCGCTTATAGGTTTATAAGCTCATGGAGATAAAACTAAGTCCCTCTAGAACGAGGGATATGATTGAAAAGCAGGTGCATACGATGCATCATTATCAAACCCCAGTTTAGTCATGACTTAACTGAAATTCGAGGAGCTGTGATGATGCACCAAAAAATAAATAATGATATTCACAATATCATAAGTAAATAAGAATACATAATCATAAACCAGGTTCCCCGCTATACAAATAGAACCTTATAAACATGAAAAATAGGTGAGTACGAGTCAAGATAGAGACTCAAGACGTCCACGGACGATAAACCGTCCGCGACTCCCACATGCATGTCAGGACACATGGCATCCATGCCCCCCTCCCACATGTCATGAGGCATTTGACATTTGGCAATGTGTGGCCTCCATGTGGAAATACATACCTACACTATAAATACATGAGAGGGGGAATGAAACAAGGGTCGGTTCCCATTTTATTCCTAAGATCATAGCCCGGGAATATAGGGCTCTACGAGCCTATCTGAGCGGGTCTGTATCGACTCAGCAATGGGCCGACAATTGATGATGTCCGAGGGAGGACATTGGACCACACCAGCCCCAGGCTCGGATCGGTACAGGTAATGGTGCGCGGGTGACTCGGTCGCTACGCACATTAGGTAAGCCCGATCGATGGTGGTTCATTCGATCCCGGAGCCCAATTGTGGATCTCAAAAATCGGGTTTTGTCACCGATGAGGAACGAGGAGGCTCATGGATTAAGGAAGAGTCAAGAAGAGGAAGCTAAAAGAAGAGAATGGGAGCGGAATTGAAGTTCGAGAGCCTAAGTGAAGAACAAGTCAACAAAAGTTGTCGCCCGACAGGCTGAACTTGTATCGCACTTTCTGGAGGCCTCGGTCATTCGATTGACTATTATAAGCATGCATTGGAAAGCTCTTTTCTAGAACTACAACTTTCCTGTTGACATCGAGACTAAATTCACAACGGAAAAATTGCTATATGCTGGAAAAGCCGCGCCCGCGGCCACAAAGGCAGCGCCTGCTGCCAGAATTTCAGAGCTCACTGCATTAGCCGCGCCCGCGGCTTGGGAGACAGCGCCCGCGGCCTTGCTGGGCCGAATCAGCGCCGAATTTATCCGATAACTCTATCTTTCCTTATTTGAACTCTATCTTTTGAGGACGTCTTCTAGGGTTTTAGGTCTGTTCTTAGGCATATTTAGTGGCTTGTTTTAGGTTGTTGTAGACATCCAATCTTTTGACAATCGTTTGACAATGGAGGGCTAAACTATTTGGTTTCGCCTACGATTTGAGACTCCGTTTGGTTGAATTGTGAGTTTTCTATTCTTGTTCTTATTTGCATCATATGTTTCATCTTCTTTGTGCTTGAATTCTTTATGGTGTTTGATTCTATCTCGATTGATCACCTTTTTAGGATCTCATCATCGCTAGGGTTTTGAATTGTTCGTTATGATTCTTAATCTTTCGTAGCAAACATGATCTAGTGGACTCCTTTAGAAAGCTTGAATGTGTAGGAAGTTCACTATAGGTTAAATATTAGTTCTTTAGGGGATTGATATTGCTTATAAGCTTTATACATCTTGAGGCTTATTGCTATTCCTAGGATTAAACCTTAATCCGTGTTAAGATTGCCTAGGAGTAAGGGATTATTAGAACTCATAGGGCTAATAATCTATTCAAATCAAGATAAGAACATTTGATCGGAAAAGGAAAAGAATTTGAGTAGGAAACAAGGATCGAATTCACCAAATAGGGTTGAGAATTGTAGGTGAAACTATCTCTTAACTATTGATTCTCCTAACTTGTTAATATTTCTCAATCACTCAAAACCCCTCTTTTCTACAAATTGGTAAATACACACTACATAGGAATACTTGATTCTCTTTGGGATCGACCTCTTACTTGCTTGCTATACTGGTTTGTAGGTTTGAGTTTTATTTTGATAGGAAACACAACGATTTCGTCCTGTCAACCATGCCTGCTGACTTCTTCGACTCCTGAAATTTTGTGACGGTTTAGTAAGTTCTTCTTAACCATAGTTCTAATACATTGAGGACACTGTAGACTTTAAGTATGGGGTGGGGGGAAAAGCTTACTTACATTTTTTAGCATATTTCATACGTTATTGCATATTTATTTATATAGTTCATGCATATTACATAGTTAGTTAGTCATATTTATCTTTAAGTTTTATATAAATTCGAAGAAAAAAATGACCCCCACAAAAAATTTGAAAATAAAGGAAAGAGTCATGGAAGTATAAAAAAGAGCTCTATGATGCAAAATTAGAATCATTAGAGATATAACATGAAATTGCCTAGTTAAGGGAAGTTCCAATGAAGTGCAAAAAAGAAAAAATAAAGGAGATGAAAATTTGAAGTTTCTTTTGACATGTGCATGATAAGATGATGGAGGACTTTTTATGAAATTTCCATACAAGTGCTTACATATACAAGTTCATATCCTAGCCTTACCTATGCATATTTGCAAAAGTCACAAGCCATATATGAGCCTTATCATGATCATTATTGCTCCACATATATTACATATTGCCCATTTTATACCTTATACCCTATCTGGGGACAAGTTTGATAATGGAAGTCATTTTTGGAGTTGTTATACGGAATTGTGCAATATTTATGAAGTTGTTGGCAGGAATGAAAGAATTTATGAATTATGGAAAATTTAATGAGCGAGAAAAAATCTGATCACCTCAGGAGATAAATGTAGGTCGACCTTGCTCGTTGAGATGTTAGTTCAGCGAGATGGGACACAAGGTGAGGAGTCCGAAGTACTAAGTATCCGGGGCCATTCATGACACCCATGTTTGTGACTCGTGAGAAGGCAGTACTAAGGTTAGAGAGGTAAAAGCATTATAGTGAAAAAAAGCATTGAGCGATGAGTGAAAGGTGAGACATTATGAAGAAGGAATGTGGAATGAAAGTTTGAAAAAAAAGTTTATTTCCCCGGATTTAACACCACATGGCCAAAAATTAGCCCACCTTTAGCCTTTTACCAATCTACTCTTCCATAAGCTTGCAAAAGTCCTCATGATTATTAATGCTATGTCGCTGAAATTGTTTTTGCATATAAACCTCCTTTTATGAGTATGAAATTGCTTTTATGCACAGGCATGGATTTGGTTGACATAAGTACCTTATCGAGGATGGCAATTGATTTTAGGGACATATGAAAAATGAATCTATGATGTTGAGGGTTTACTTTCTTCCCCTGAATGACCATTAAAGGTATTGCTTGGGGACAAGCAAGCTTAAGTATGGGGTGTTTGATTTGCGCGCAAATTGCCATATTTTCTATGCACATATAAGTCCATTTTATCCTTCATTCGCATGCATATTAGTGGGAAAACATGGGATTAGTGTAGTTTGTGCATTATTGTCAAAAATATGGGTTTGCACGAGTTTCTATGTGATTTCACAGAAAACAGGGTAAAAATGGACAGATTTGAAAGAGCGGAAAAAGAACTCAAAGTCTTTTGAAGAGGTCAAAATCGGCTGACATACCTCGACATCGAGTGCAGTAGAGACATTGGAATCGAGCAAGAAGAGAACAAAGCATGTCGACACCAGCGAAGGTCGATATCGAGGATTGATGGTCGATATCGAGTGCCCAGATCGAGATAAATGACAGAAGTCGAGTGCTAGTCCGAGTAGAAGAAGGAGAGCTCGAGATAGAGTTTCACAGAGGTCGATATCGACGTCTGAAGGTCGATATCGATGTTTCCAACAGAGGAATCCGACTCAGATTTTGATAGAATTCTATCCGAAGCTTGCACGTCTATCTTAAAGTCGAGATTTCTTATCTTCAACGTCAGAGCTATCACCTGAGTAGATTTACCATAGAACTTTTAGTTTTTACTTTATTTAAGTTTTATCTTAGAGAATAAAGATAAAGTTTCGAGTCTTTGGATAGCAAAGTTCGATATCTATATCTTAAGGCCGTTAGGGCTGAGGTTAATCATCCAAATTCAATTACATACATACACACAGAGAATTTCAGTTTTCAATAGAAAGAATTTGTAGAGAGAGAGAGAGAGAGGAGATTCATTATTTGCATTATTGAAGCGAAAGCCACTCATATTGTGAACTTAGATTACTCATGATTTGGATAGTAACTCTTAGGAACTATGCGAGAGCCTCTAATCACCTAAGCGTTGGTAACGAAAGTTATTTGACGGAAAGGCATTAAATTTCATAACTTTAGCATCAAACTTGCATTGTTATAGTTGTGGCATGAAACCCCGACTTTGGAAGCTTTTAGTTAATTGAATTCATATAAAAGTTTTAAGTTTTGATTTCTGACCATCCTTCTTAATCATTCTACGGTTCTTCGGACACTTTTCCGACAATAGGTTACGCAAAACAGTTTCTGTGACAAACATCGGATTCGACTGGGTAAGGTCGATGTCGAGGTCTAACGTCGATATCGAGGTTCCACTCGACGTCGATCTTTGCTGCTTTTGTCTTCTGCGGGAACTCTACTGGAAATCGACCAGAACTGAGGTCGATATCGACCAGACACATCGGTATCGAGTGTCTTCTGAGGTCGAAAGCTTGATCGTGATTGCAACAAGGGAAGCGCTGACATACCTCCTCGTGGATTCGATCCTGAATTACCCTACCACTACATCGGGAGGGATTCTTGTATTATTTGATTGATAAGGGAGTTAGCATAGTTGTGAATTATATTTGAATATTTGAATTGCACGATCCCCTCCCCCTAACGAACACTAGATAAATAATGACAGCAAGTGCCACAAGGTAATTAATTTGTTTTGATTTTTGGATGAACTAAACCAAAATCAATCTATTAATAACTAAATGTTATAAGTACTCTATTTGAACTTTTTTAATATCAATAATAACACAAGCATATATATTATTGTGTATGATTATAGGATCGAGGGGCCTACATGTGGGTTTAGTGGCACTGGTACTGCATTTGGGAGGGCTACAGCTGGATTCGGAGGTGGTTCAACTGTGATAGGTGGTGCTGCTGATGGCCTTGATAGATCTACAACCGTGGGCAAGATTGCACCTGTGTCAGGTCATGGGGTTTCTTCCAATCGTATATAGATTATAACTTAAATATTGCGTTTTAGTAGTTTCTTTGTCTTTCTTCGTTCAGATTGTACAACGGTTTATGACTATCTTTTGCACTTTGTGATTCCCATAACGGTTATATTACTAGTTAATTATTGCACTTTTTGATTCCCTGAACATATTGTAACACTTTTATAATGATAAATGAAATATTGTGTTTTTGGTAGTTTGATTGGTATGAATAATATATTATTATTATTTATAATTTTTAGTTATTTTGAACGGTTGTATAAAAAATTAAAATTGATAAATAATTATAAATGTTTAAAAAAATAATATTGAATTCCAACGGTTTTTTACCCTTGAAAAGACTCACTTTTTACCCTTGGAAAGTTAGTAGTTGTAAAGACTCAAAAATTTTAAAATATTATTTTGTAAATTAAGATTTAAATTATGATTTAATATGTATTTGGATTCTATCTAATTTCTAAGATTTGGAAAAATTTTAAAAATTTTCATCCTCGAGCAAAGTAATTTAATTTTAATTCTTTCGAAGAAAATTTCGTAAATCTGATATTTATTCAAATCGAATTCATTTCCATGTTCTTATACTGAGCCCAGTGCAAAAATTTTACGAATCCCATTATTATTTTATCATCCGAAATTTATTATTTCAAATTTAAAAATTTATGTTTTATTTCGAGATTAGTTCGAGATAAGGTCGAAAGAGCGGATTTTGAAAATTCAAATTTCCGCTTTTGGGACCCCACACTATGTCTTCCTCCTTCCCCTCTTTCTTGATGTTGTTTGTCTTCTTCCCCCAAATCAAATACAACTCTTTGCCCTCCCCACCTTGGTCGATAAAAAACCTTAATAGCAGCAGCATCCAGCTCACACCTTTGTTTTCTTTTCCCAGTTTAACCCAACACACACCCCCTCTCTTTTCCCTCACCCAAATTTTCCTTCCGTTTTTGAGAAATGGAACCCAACAAAACAAAGGTGTGAGCTGCAAATCCCACGCCTTCACTCTGATTTAAACCCAACATTCCATCATCCTCAAATGTTTCCCCATAGGGAGTAGATATTTCTAGGCAATTCCATCCTTGTACCAAGTGAAGGTCGGGAGGTTATAAATAGGTATTATGTAGTGGAATTGTGTGTACAAGAAGTGAGTGGGCAGAGTAACATTAGTACAAGTGTGAGAGTGTGAGTGTCTCCACTAGCCCGAGTGTGTGAGTTTACGTATTACCGTGACTTGGTCTAGAATGATGTGTTAGTAAGAGTTTTATATTTTAAGAGTTGTACAAAATATTTTTGTACATTAATGCAAGGTCTCGTTTGTAAGTAGATTTTGTCTATCCGAATCATACACGATCGAGTGTTAGCTTTTACCTAAAAATACCTTAGTAATGTACTCGGAGCTAGAGGGGCTTTAGATGGTGGGGGTTACACCTGCATTTATCATATATCAATTCATATATCAACATAGATTAATAATCTTTATTAAAAAAAATATTCTTTATCAAAAAATGGGCAAACTAAAGAAAGCAACTTTTATTTAATAAAAAGCTAAGATAATAATTTTTTTTAGAAATATTTATGTTTTCGAGCACTTCTTTGGAATTCGTGTTCACTGTCTACTGGAGTTTGAGTCCTACTGTATTATTTTTTAGTAGTGCTATTATGGTGGTGCTTGACTTGTTTCTTCGTCTGTTTATTCGACTTGATGGTCTTCATTTCGCTTGGGCTGCACTTTTTGTACGACAAATTTACCTTGTTTAAAGCATCTTTATTTTCTCTTTTGCAGTTTTCAGTTATATTGTATCATGATGGTTAGCTTATTTGTCGATTTATCAACATCTCAAGGAATTAGATATTGTGCTTGATCTCTCAAATATTTTCATATATCAATTTCCCCCCTTACAAATAGATCGATCGGAAATGGGATGAGAAGCTAAGTAAGTTATGTTATATCTTATTTAAGTGGCTTCCAACAAGGTGATAAATTTGGTCAAAACCTTCGGGTAATTTGTGGTTGTATGACAGCTCATAGATGTCCGTCACTTGTTTGTATATATACACGATGCTCACACATTGTAAATTATGGAGAAATGAAATCAAATTGAGGAATACTCAAAATCTGATCTTGTCCTTTTAGCATGGTATCAGAGCCTAACGACTTGCGCCCCCGATCCTCCACTATTTTCTAACATCCACCATCCTTCCTCCTCTTTTGTCCTTCCTTTCTTCATTATCTTTTTTTGGCCGCCATGGATTTGCTCACTCAAAATGCTTCTTCATCCCTTTCTCTCCCAAACTTCAATGCCCTAAACACAATTAAGCTTACCAACACAAATTTCCCCATCTGGAGAAAACAGATTTCCTCCTATCTCAACGCTCATCAGCTTTTTAGCTATGTCGATGGTACCGAACCCATCCCTCCTGATGAAACTTCTCCTGCCTACCTTGAATGGTTCTCCAAGGATAATCTTGTCACAGCTATTCTCAACTCTTCTCTTTCGGAGGTGGCAATGGTCCAGGTCTTCTAGTGCCAGACCGCAAAAGCCATATGGGACCATCTTCGCTCCCTGTTTCAAGCCCGTTCAAATGCTCAGATCGTTTAAACCCGGCTCCAACTTGCTTCTCTGAAGAAGGGGACTGAGTCGATCTCTGAATACTTCAACAAAGCCAAAGCGCTCGTCTCCACCATTCAGTTCGCCGGACAGATTGTCTCTGATGATGAGTTCGTGGTGTACGTCTTTGCTGGTCTCGGCACTGACTACGACTCCATCGTCTCGTCTCTCTCCACCCAGCCCGTTCTACCCACCACTAGAGCAGGTACTTTTCTATCTTATGAATCACGAGACTCGGCTCACTTGTAACTCTAATACCTCGATTCTTGGTGCTCCTCGTCGCTCCTCTTCATCGAACCCGGAGGCGAACTTCACAACGACCCGGGGTGGTGATGGCTCATACAAGAGTAACCAACAGTCAGACCGTGGCTCTACTAGTGGCCGTGGCTCTGACTCCAGAGTCAGAGTAAACTCCACCAAATCCTACAGCGGCTCCAACAGTGGTCGAGGTGGTTATCAATCATTGGGCAGAGGTCGAGGAAGGGGTTTTACCTTCTCCGGCGAGCAAAACACTAGACCTATCTGCCAACTGTGTGAACGTCGAGGCCACACTACAATGAGATGCTGGCATCGGTTCGATCAGGCATTCCAGGCCCCTCCTCCTCGGTCGTTCCAAGCCCAAAACATCACATCTTAGTGGTACCCAGACACAGCCACAAACCAGCACTTCACCCCGAATATCTCCAATCTCCGCCTCGACAACCTCCCATACTCCGGCACTGACCATGTTTCCTTAGGCGATGGTTCAACTGTTCTGATTAGGAACTCTGGTTTTGCCTCTTTCTCTTCACCACTCTCATCCTCAAATCATATTTTTCATCTTCAGCATTTACTGCACACTCCATTTCTTACAAAAAATCTTTTGTCTGTTAATAAATTCTGCATCGATAATTCAATATTTTTTGAATTCTTCCCTTCATCCTTCACTGTGCGTGATTTGCAGACCCACGATCTTCTTCTTTCGGGCCTTATTAAAGACGGCTTGTACGTCCTTCTAGCGGTGATCCAGTCTTCATCAACAGCAAACCTCACCACCACTACCACTCATTCTCCTTCAGCCCTCTGGCATAAACGCTTGGGACACTCCTCTTTTCTGGTCACCGACGCTGTGCTTCGTCACCTTCATCTTGCTAACCCTAAGACACATCAATGCCAGACTTGCAGTTGGACCAAAGCCCATAGGCTTCCCCATCCTCCTAGTCCAATTCGGTCCACTAAGTTTTTACAACTTCTTTTTATTGATATCTGGGGACCGACCCATGTGCCTTCCCTTAGTGGCTTTAAGTATTTTATTACCATAGTTGAGGACTTCTCCAAGTTCATTTGGGTTTTTCCCTTTAAGCTTAAATCTGAAGTAGCCTCTATTGTAACACATTTTATTAAACTCATTACAAACTATTTCTCATCGTCTATTATTTCCATCCAAACCAACCATGGAACCAAATTTTTTCCCTGAAAGGCCCTTTTTAGAGACTTGGGCATTAGTCATCACCTTACTTGCCCCTATTCGCACCAACAAAATGGAACCGTCGAAAGTCACCACCGTCGGATAATAGATATGGCTTTGAGCCTTCTCAAAGGCTCGTGTCTCCCATTTATTTTTTGGGAATTTGCGGTCCACACCGCGGTATACATTCAAAACCCTTTCAACACCTATCCTCTCGCAAAAATCTCCATTTGAACTTGTTTTTCACAAACCTCCCGACTACTCCTTACTAAAAGTTTTCGGGTGCTTGTGTTTTCCAAACCTTCAACCCTACAATTCCCATAAATTGACCTTTCGGTCCTCACCTCACATTTTTCTCGGGTACACTCCTAATCACAGAGGGTATACATGCTACGATTGGAGGGATCACAAATTTATATACTCTCATGATGTTATTTTTCATGAAGATCAGTATCCTTACACAAATCCATCTTATATTGCTGACCCAACTCCTATTTCAATTTGCTTCTTACCCCTCTTTATTTCTAACCCAACACAACAGCTGACCCAAACACATAGCCCACCCACTATACCCAGCCCAATCTCCTCCCCAGATTCCTCTCTACCGACGGATCACTTAGATGAAACACAACCCTCTTTCTCCTCTCAATCATCCTTTTCATCCATTTCGTCCCCACCGTCTACGCCGTCAACCACCTCCTCTCAATTGCCCTCCCTTGAACCAGCTCCAAATCATGTTCATCAAATTCAAACTCGCTCCAATAGTAACATCAGCAGGCCCCTTGTCCACACTAATGGCACCATACCCTGGCCATCTCGGTCGCACCCACATTGCCTTGTCACCACCATTGTACCCGAAGAACCATCTTGTTGCAGTGAGGCCGCTCAATACCCCGAATGGAGGGCGGCTATGCACGCTGAATTCCAAGCCGTCCTTCAAACCAAATCTTGGACCTTAGTCCCTCCTTCACCATCGACCAACATCCTCGAGGTTAAGTGGGTTTACAAAACAAAATGTCATGTCGATGGTTCCATTGAGCGGCGTAAAGCTCGTCTGGTTGCGAAGGGCTACCACCAACTACATGGCCTTGATTACGCCGATACATTCAGTCCGGTGGCCAAACCATCCACCATTCGCCTTCTATTGTCCCTGGCCGCTATGAATCACTGGATCGCTCGCCAATTGGATGTGTAAAATGCCTTTTGTCCATTGTTAGATTGATGAAGATGTGTTTGTCTCCCAACCTCCAGGTTTTTCTCATCGTCAATTCCCACACTTTTTTTGTAAGTTGCACAAATCGCTTTACGGCCTTAAACAAGCTCCTTGAGTTTGGTTCTCTAAACTGAGTGATTCTCTAATAAACCTTGGCTTTACTCCTTCTGAGGCAGACACCTCTTTGTTCTACCATCGTCGTGGGAATCAATGTGTTTTTGTGGTGGTTTATGTGGATGACTTGCGGGTTTTATCTTCCAGTAATGCTCTTGCTTCCAGGTTCATAGCATGCCTCTCGTCTCTGTTCCCGGTTAAAGATTCGGGGCCTGTAAATTTCTGTCTGGGCATCGAGATCAGACGCACCATGGATGGTTTCTTCCTCAACCAATCGAAACACATCAATGAGATAATTTCCAGGGCTGGTCTGGCACATTCCAAGCCTGTCAGCACGCCAATCCCAACAAACTTCGATGACTTGGCTGACTCTCCGTCTCTTGATGATCCTCATCATTATCGGAGCATTGTTGGTTCACTCCAATACTTGGCATTCAATCACCCAGATATCTCCTTTGTTGTCAACAAAGCCTGCCAGCATATGCATAATCCCAAGGGATATTCACTGGCAATTAGTGAAGCGGATTCTCCGCTATCTCCATGGGACCGCCTCCCTTCAGTTTCACATCTCGTCAGGCCTCCAACACAACATCTCCGCCTTCTCCGATGTCGATTGGGGCGGTGATAAGGCTGATCATCGCTCCATCAGTGCTTATTGTGTATTCCATGGGCGAAATATGGTGTCCTAGTCCTCGAAGAAACAACCAACTGACTCAAGGTCTTCCACCGAAGCCGAATACCGTTCCCTTGCCGAAGCCACTTGTGAGACACTTTGGCTCCAATCCTTGCTAGCAAAACTGCATATTTTTCTGTCCAGCCCTCCGGTTCTTTGGTGTGACAACATTGGCGCCATTTATTTGGCAAGCAATCCCGTACTTTATCATCGGATAAAGCACCTAGACCTCGACTATCATTTTGTCCGTGAACGTGTTCGTGCCAAGTCGCTCGTCGTCTCTTTCATCTCCTCAAAGGATTAGCTGGCTGACATGTTGACAAAACCTCTTGCGACTCAACCTTTCACTCAAAATCGCTCGAATCTCTGTTTGCAGGAGCTTCAAGCGAGGGGGATAGTGGATCATGTAGCCCAATCCAGTGAAGGGCACCATGATGGCCTAGTCAAGCCCAAAGTAATTCTAGTCCATACATTGCATCTCAAGGCAATTTGTGGTTGTATGACAGCTCATAGATGCCTGTCACTTGTTTGTATATATACACGATGCTCACACATTGTAAATTGAGGAGAAATGAAATCAAATTGAGGAATCTTCAAAATCTGATCTTGTCCTTTTAGCACATTCCCTAGTCCCTATTGTTCAGCTTGTTCTCGACGACTTGAATGATAAGCATGCTTATCTCGATGAATACGATAAGCATCCCTAGCGTTCGTTTCCCTTTCCGTTCTTGATCACTGTCTTCATCAAAATCGTCCCAAGATAACATCTAGATTACCACAAATTTGCACTATCCATAGACTTTGTTTGCATTGCCACACATCAATAATGAAATGTACTTCCATATGCTCGATCTAAATCGTTAATTTCAACGCAAAATTCCCATACGTGACTTCCATTGATCAAACCACAAAGGTGACATTCAACACTCGTGAAACTCTTACCATTTCCCTTACACGGATCATTCACATAGGATAAGTAGACATATCAAAGGCAAGCCAAATCTCGTTCACCCGATCCTCAAACTCGAAGGGTGCATTGTACTGAGCCACAACATAAGACGACTTCGAGGATTTCCTGCTTCCCTCCACGGCAGCATACCACTTAGTGCCGGCTAGGCTCGCCTTCAGGGCAGCAGCTTCCTTGCCAATGTCATAGTCATCTGCAAACCCTCCAAATTGCCTGACTGCCACATAGGTTGGTGCCCATTTCTGAGCGTGGAGGCCCTCAGATGCTGGTGGGTCTGGCTGGTTCACCTTTGGCACGTAGAAGCTCACGACGAATGTGGATTCGCAGAAGGGCCCATCGCTTGGTAGGACTTCGGTTAGCACCGGTGCTGTCATTTCTATCTTCTTCTCTTCATCGTTCTTCCCACTTATGTAGTTAAACAACCTTACAAATATAAATATATGAAATTTGAAGGTCTTAGATTTAACACAAATTTTGTTATTATAATTTTATATAGTAGAAAAATGTTTGGACAAGTCAAGTTTATCAGAGGTTAAAATCTGCTTTATCATACTCATAATTATGATAAATGAATTAGAGTTGGACAAGTTAGTCATGAGTGAAACCACATTTAACCCCCCTTTCTTATTGAGCATCGAAAGATAATGGTTAAGAAACTAATCCATGTTTAAGTTATGATTCACTCATAAAAATGATAACCATTACCTTTCTTCTCTCAATTTAATTTCGTACAAAATTTATTCAACTTTTCGTCGTTTAATTGCATAATTAGGAAAGAGTAATCATCTTCGTATCATCCTACAACTATATATTTCTGCTTTCTCTATTATAGACTCACAAAAAATAAGATCATTTAGTGGACTTGATTCATTCCCTGCTCTTCCATATACTCTCTCTCTCTCTCTCTCTCTCTCTCTCTCTCTCTCTCTCTCTCTCTCTCTCAATCCATTCACCCTTAAATTAACAATAAAATTCATTTCAATGTCAAATCCCATACCTTCATACCCATCTCAAAATCCCGAGAGATGGGTATCAGTATGACCGATACCAATACATTCATATCCATTCGATATCCGATAAACGTCAGTTTTCTGATCAGTTGAAAGATTAAATCATACTATTAAAAGTAGAAATATGGAAGAAGTGAAATGAGAGGAGGTAACTAACTGGAGGAAACCGGTTCGGGTGGCTTCGCGGAAGGATATGTCGGAGATGGAGGGAGTGGACATCCAGATGGTGGAGTTGTAGCTGCGGATTTCGAATCCATTGCCTTGTTCGATGAGCTTGTATGCCGGGCATTCGATGCTCTTGCAGTTTGCTGGGAATTCAGCAACTGCAACGCAGATGATACTGCAGAATAGGATAAGGAGAGGTAAATTGTGTGGATGAGTAGGAGTTGCCATTTTTATCTCCATCTCTTTTGGTGTTTTGGTGAACAAGTATATATAGGCCACCATATGATTTATACCCGGGTATCTTTTCCAATTTTTTTTTTTTTGGCCTTAATTAAACTCTATATATCAAGAAATCATATTCTGAAATTTGCAAGTAAAATTTTAAAATTAAAGTGTTTTTTTAATTAAAAAATGTACTTGTTTGTCCAGATTATTTATAAGAAGTTTAATTATAAAACACTAAATAAACGCCAAGTCAAAATTTGAGATTTTCTTAGATTCTAGATTTTTCTGTTTTGTTGCACACTAAAATTCTTGTCCATCTTTGTAGGCCACAAATATTGTAGGAGAATATGTGGAGTAGAATTGAACAAGTAGCAATATATGTCTAGAAAGGATAAAACTTTTAAAGGAGTACGTAGAGAGTTTCATAAGGGGGAATCTCCTTTTGTCATTTGTGCATTGTATGTGTAGTACATTGTAACATGTGGCTGTCCTTCATAAATGTGGATTACATGTATTTAGCACACGATCACCCATATTTCCCAAAGGTATATGTTATGGAACATGAATATACTATATAGATTTAACACAATAGATTCATTTCGAAGCCAAAAAAAAAAAAAGAACAATTTATGTTTTTTATTCTATAGCAAAAATTGTATCCAATGAGATCTACCATAAACTAGTGTTAGGCCATCCCTTAAGAACGCGTATTTTATTAACTTTTGGTTTTAATCATTTTAATTTAACAGTGTAGAGTTATATTATTATTTGTATAAATAAATGATAATTCATAAGATAAAAGATACTTGTAAATAAAAGATAAAAGTAATTGTAAATAAATGAAAATAATATAAGTTTTAAAAAAAGAAGGATAATATAAATATTTTTAATCAATCAAAGAAATTGATACAGTACGTTAATGAGGTGGATAATAGGGTGAAATTTTCTTTATTTTTAAATTTTTTAAAAGGGTCATTTGCTAAATTAACCCACTTTTGAGGAAACTTTGCAAGGTTAACCCAATTTGAAAAAAATTTGTAGCAAACCGGTTATCCAATGTCCAGTTGCAGCCGGTAGCAGGTCATGTGTGAGGGGATTGGACAATTTGTGATCGACAGCTGGACATGAGAGAGAGAGAGAGAGAGAGAGAGAGAGAGACGGAAAAGGGAAGAAAAGACAGAGAGAGAGACGGAGAGAGAGAGAGAAAAAGCAATCTAGAGGGGAGCTTTGGACAAGACAGAGAGAGACAGAGCTGGAAGAGAGGGGAGTGCAAGTACAGCTACAGTAAAAGGGAGGGCTCCCAACATTCCCGCTCAGATATGGCGCAAAAAAAACCCAAACGGGGAAAGGAGTGAGGAGGCGGAGAGTATATAAGCATTGAAGAAATTTTGCAGAAAATCATTAGGCCACATTAATGCACTGCATGAGCTTTAAAAGGAGGAGGGAGAAGAGACGGTGGTATTTGAAGAAGGAGGGTTGGTGTCCAATTGTTTGGGGTCTATATAAGGAGATCAGGGGAATGATGGGCTTCACATTTATTGGGGATCTGGGGCAAATAAATCTGAAGAAAGAGAGAGAAACCATTGAAGATGAAGCAACTGGACCTGGGTTCAGTACAAGGTTGACTTGTAAGCAGGTACATTTCACTGGACAGATAACGACGAAGCACAGGACATGTATTGGCCGTTACTGGACATTCTTTCGCCTAGTTCTCATAGAAAATGGGTAAGTGTTCTCTCCATTACTGGACGTTTCTATGTAATCTTACTATAAAATTAAATTGTTGTCTTCCTATGTAATGCAATAGGGGATAAATCATTCGTTTGTATTACTGTATTGTTTGGAGGATGGTGGGCGTGTGAAGGGGGCACTTGGGTCTTCAAGGGGTCAATGAGCCAGAAGGCCATGCTGGTGGATGAAAGTATTGACTACGTTTCACTGAAGAAACAGCTGATAGACAAGTTTAATGTCGATGGGAGGATGCATGAGGTAGAGCTCACATATGTAAAGCCGAAGAAGGATGGGTGCAGGCCGTTTGCCATTGGGGATGAGGAAGACTTGCAGGCCTACAAGTTTGTAAATAGTCTATCTGGAGAGCGATCCTGGTCCATCGATCTCAATGTCTCTTTGCGATGCAAGGTTGGTGGAGACGTGCCAAATACACAAGGATCGACAACGGATGACTCAGACGCTGTTCGTTTGTCTCCTGCTGGGGGAGAGGATGTTGTAGTGCCGTTAACTGGGCCGCTCGTTACCCAAGAAGATCAACCACAAACGGACCCCCCCGTGGCACTCGACGAAGAAGACGAAGATTTGGTGCCAGTTGTCCAGTTAAATCAAACTGATGTCCAGTTAGAAACGTCCGGTGTCCAGTTACAACAAACTTCTGACCAGTTAAATATAAGTGAGGAGATGGAGTCTGCGAATAGGGCAAAGAAGGCCGCCGCAGTTAAACGTGGGAAGCAGGTTATTTATGTCAGCAGTGACCTGAAAGATGAAGTCATGCCACGTGGTGGTGTTGGTAGGGTCGCCATTGAGCTTGGCAGCTCCTCCGATGAGGATGATGCAATCCCAAAAGTGGTTAAATCTGAGCACGGGAGTTCTGGTGGGACGAAGTCTTGGTCATGGGATTATGAAGCGGAGCGAGCGGTGAGGGAAGTAGAGGAAGCATATGAAAGAGGAAAATTGATGTCGGGAGCTTTTTCGAAGCCTGTTGAAAGTGAACCAATGGCGGCGGTGAACCCATTGGATCCCCTCCAGTCCACTATTAAGCTCCGGGAGGGACAAGTGTTTCGCAACAAGGAGGAGGTGCAGGAGAGCATAACGTGGGCATGTCTATCTAGGTGCTTCACGACGAAGGTTAAGAAGTCTACGAAGAGCTTGTATGTTGTAGTGTGCGATTCTGCCAAATGCAAGTGGTCCTGTCGGGCATCGACTTACAAGAACTCGCGGTTATGGATGATCCGGAAGCTTGTGGACGAGCACACGTACGAGCTGAACGAGGTGGTCACACAAAAGCGCCGTGCGACATACACACAGCTAGGGCAGAGGCTTGTCCACAGGTAAAATCAATGTCCCTACAATATAGATGCCAATAGCTAAAATAAGTGTCCACTTAGCGCAAATGAACTGTACACTAGACAATATTCACTGGACATCCGTATATATTTACTGGACACACAACAATTTTAACTGGACACAAGTGGTTGTAGAAGTTTTGCCGCGACTTAATACCAACTTGTTTGTGAATGGGCATGTGAAGTTTCGTAGGGTCAAAGAAGCCCCTGGTTCCGGAGCAAGTGCAGTCCCTCATGAAGTCGCAGCTGGGAGTCACTTGTAGCTACTGGAAGGCGCACCGAGCCCGGTTAAGTGCAACGGACAGCGTCTACGGGACAGACGAGGAAAGCTACCGCAGCATGTACTCATACATGTACATGCTGGAGCAGGCCAACCCTGGGACGTACACTAGGATAGAACGCGACACGGAGGGGCGGTTCAAGTATGCGTTTGTTAGTCTTGGAGTGTGGCGTAGGGCTATCCCCCACCTTCGAAAGGTTAGACCTTCCTGCTCTCCATTGTATTTTTCGTAATAATGTCATGCTTTTAAAACAGGGGACACCACTTGCGTAGTGACAGGACGTCATTCACTGGAAAACATGACGGTTATGACACAAAAACATGACGGGTGTTCGATTGTACGTGACACCACTAACGCGTCAAGTTGTTTCCTGTCCAAGTCATATCAGTGGACGGGGGGTTCTTGAAGGGGAAGTTTCGAGGGTGCCTGCTATTTGCAACTGCACAAGACGCTGACCACCACATATACCCTGTCGCCTTCGACATGGTGGACGGCGAGAATGATGGGTCTTGGGGGTTCTTCTTCAAGCACATGTTGTGTGTCGTGGAGGATACGACTGATCTGATGTGGGTATCTGACTGACACATTAGCATCGAGAAGGGCATACGGGATAGCTATGTATTCGCAAAGCATGGCATATGCACATGGCACTTATTTCAAAACGTCCGGTTCCGGTTCAAGTGCGGGAGCATGCAAGGCCAATTCATGGCGATGGCTAAAGCTTACACGTACGACGAGTTCCAGTCGTTGTACGAGGAGTTCTGTGCACAAGCTCCCGCAGCGGGGCAATACATCAAGGAGGCCGGGTTCAACAATTGGGCAAGGGCATTCTACACCGGGAATAGGTACAACATCACTACCACTAATAACTCCGAGAGCTTGAACTCGGTGTTCAAATATCCTAGGGATTTGCTGCTAACAGCCCTTATGGATGCCATCCCTGAGACCGTCTTCAAGTGGTTCATGACTCGGAGAGAGACCAGCTCCGCCCAGGGGAAAGTCATGAGCGACTGACTGGGTTGCTAATGCCATCAGATCAAACTTCGCGCAGTCCCTTTCCATGGTCGCCAGGCCGCTGAGTCCTCATGATTTCGAGGTACGAAAGGGAACGTCCACCTGGCTTGTAAACCTAACGGGGCGTTTGTGCAGCTGCAGGCGCTTCAACGTCGACCAGTACCCATGTTCGCACGCACTCGCGGCAACCCAATCGCGCGGGGTCATCGTGTACTCGCTTGTAAACGACTTCTACAAGGTTGACGCGTGGCGTGCGTGCTACGAGGACGTGATCTACCCAGTCCCGTCTCGAGACACTTGGCGGGTACCCCAAGCAATCGCTAATGAGACTTGCCTCTCCCCCCCCCCCTATCAAGCGATGACCTGGGAGGCCGAAGACATCGCGGTACCCGTCCCAGTGGGAAAGGAAGTTCCCAAAGCGGCGCCGTACCTAGCGAAACTGTTAGCCCTCTACTTGGACGATAATAAAGATATGACATGCCAGCTAGATATTTTGACATGACGGATTAAGGTAAACACATGACATGCTATAGTTGTCGTATTTTGTTTTTGGGGCTCAAATCTTCGGAGACATTTACGCTTCACCTTTTGCTTTTCAGCCATTTCAGTGTGTACATGATTGCAAGAATATTAACATTCCAAGTGATATTTTCGACATGACATGCAGGAATGTTAACATGACATGCATAAATATAAACATTCCAAGTGATAAATTTGACATGACATGCACGAATATTAACATGACATGGTCGAATATTAACATTCCAAGTGATATTTGTTACATGACATTGCATAGTGGTCAGTTTCAGTCTATTGGAAATGCGAACCACATAAACGTAGATACAAGTGTCAACAACTGTACCAAATACATGACAACATAGTTTCAAAAACCAAATGACACCATAGTTTCAAAACCTAAGTCCTACGATCCGAAAACGACAAAAAGTGGATTCCAATGTCAACAACAGAACATCCAAAGTAAAAACAAATGTTCAAGCAACCAACAACTGTCCATAAAACTGTCCAAACAACAATTTTCTTATAAAGTAGAAGGAGACAATGACTACTGGGGATCGGGGCTGGGACGGAAGGTACCGCGGAAGATGGCGACACAGAGGACTTCGCGGTACGCAGCGATGAAGGCGTCGTCTACCCCTTTGAAGACGCGGTCGCCAGATGCAAGCATCTGCATGAACCGGATTGCATAGGGGCCGGAGTCTCCTCTGCGTAATGAAAAATATATGTCATACCAAACTCGAAACACTTAAACTATAATGCGATCAATGGACAAGCACGACTTACGATTGCTTGTTCTGCGGAATCCCCTTCAAACGGTCATACTTGAATGGCTGGGGCAGTTTCCCTGCATGTTTGGCATGGAGCTCTTGGTGTACATTCATCAGGGTGGGCAGGGTGTGCGTGACGGGCTTCAAAAGTTCGGGCAGATGTCACTCAGGAGTGAGACGAGTGTTCGGATCATACACATGGACGGTCCACTCGTCCAGGTTCATCTCCAGCGCTACCCAGTGGTTGTCCTTCAGATTCCAGGGGACGAACACGCGGTCGACGGCGGGCCAAGGCTTCGAAAACCGCTCGGGCAACCCTCCGTCGAAGTAGTGGATCAACTCCTCGTCGACGTCCATGCCGGTCTGTCACTGCAGCAGTACCCCAAAGTAGGGGTCGACGACGGCGACACGTGCGTACTTCGAGTCACTGAATACCTCCCTCCGGAGGATGCCACATGCTTGGTTAATATGTTGCGAACAACGAAGCCGTGTCAAGTCAACAACATCAACGTCATGTTATCAGAGCACGGATAAGGGGACATTACCTCTGAGCTCACCAAACGCTTCGGCGCTTTTAGGTCCTCGAAGAAGTCCCTCTGGAGGAGGGTGCCCATCATTGTGCGTAATGGCTCAGTCCCACCGGTCATCCACACGGAGAAGGCGTCGACGTCGGCCCTGGTTGTCAAGCCCAAGCCCACAGCGTCACCCCCTGCCATTTGTCTCTTCCCCTTGACAACCCGCAGCTTCTTCACCCCCTTAGTACCTTCGTCACCCCCCGCCATTGCCTTCTTCCCCTTGTCAACCCGTGGCTTCTTCACCCCCTGAGCAACGTCATGCCCAACCAACGATGCAGGGGGTCGCCTCACCCTTGTCCCCCTACGTTCAAGGGGGATGTCGGCCTGAGAGGCCTCATCCTGCGCCTCCTACACGTAAACAGGGTCATCGTACATGACAGTTGCAGGTGGAAGACATGACACCTATCTACCTTAACATGACAGTTACAGTCAGATGATTTACCTCAGCGGATATCTGTGTGGTGGGTGCGTCTGGCTCAACAACGTCTGCCATCCCTATGTCCCCAACCCCTTTCGCCTCAGTCTTAGAGCCCTCAGCCAGGACTTCAACCACATTTGCTCGGTTCTGTGACATGACAGTTGATAGTGTAAGACAGGATAGCTACTTAACTTGACATGACAGTATGAGTCAGATGACTTACCTCAGCGGTTGTCAGGGTGGTGGGTGGTTCTTGCTCAAAATCGGTCGCCCTTCCCGTGTCCCCAAGCCCTGTGCCATCAGTCTGACCCTTTTCCTTCACAACTTCCTCACCCTGCGCACAAGTGGGAAATAAGCCCGGTTATAATACATGACAGATTATAGATTTACACTGGACAATTAGTTAACTTGACATGACAATATGAGTTCTGTGACTTACCTCAGCGGTTGGTTCTGTAGTGGGTTCTTCTGGCTCAGCATCCTTCTCCATTGCCGTGTCCCCAGGGCCTGTGCCCTCATTCTGACTCTTCTGACCCATGTCCTTCACAGTGTCATCACCCTACGCATAAATAAGAATGGACTTAGCATGACACCTGTATATGTACACATGACGGTTGTATATAATGACATGACAGGTTCACCATCTTACCTCCTTAGACTGCACCTCCGCTAGCTTCTTCCCCATAACCGCCCTCTTCAGCTCCTCCATCGACACCTCAACCGTTTGCATCCTCTCGTTAAAACTGGCCATTATGGTCTTCCCCATTTCATCCATCTTAGACAAAATCATTGACACATCCACTTGTGTTGCAGCCGTACTTCCCTCATGCTGCGTGCCTGACCCGGATGCCTGGTTCGTGCTCGCCCTTTATCGCGCAGCGACATTGAACTCCTTGACGAGGTCATCGAAGAACTTATCCGGCTTCTCTGTCGGGTAGAAGGCGCCAAGGACAACCCCCTTCCGCTCCTCCTCCGCATCCGGGAGGAGGACTGTTCGAACAGCATCATCCTCGTCGAAGCTGCCCAGCCCATCCTTCGACTCCTGCATGCGGAGGGCAACAGAATCGTACGTGATGTTGTGCTCCTTTTACTTATACCGCAGGCACCGAGGGTAGAGTTTGTCGTCACTCGTGATAGAGATTTGTTCAGCGACTAGGGACAGAGCCTCGTACACCCACAACTATAAACAAAACCCGAGGTTAAAATGTGTCCAGTACAAAGAGTTCATTGTCAAGTGACATTCATACACATACCTGGAAGGCGAGGGGGAAGCCGGCTAATAAGTATGACGGGCGAGGACCGCTGACCCCATGCTGGAGTTTGCGCTCGATAGCGTTTTTTAGGAAATCGTGGGTTCGATCGTAGCACAGACGCCCCCACGGGTAACGCAAGAAGGATTCAATGTCCGACGCCATATGCACAACCCACCCCTGAATATAGTTGCGGGGTTCCTTCGCGAACAGCACCCCCTCCACCAGCATTATCAGCGCAAACTTAAAGCGCTTGGTGGGGGAACGTTCGGTCTTCATCGCCACTAGGTAGCGCATCTCAAAGTCTTCCATCCGCAGCTTCTCCACCCCGAAAAACTCTAAGCAGGCAGCCTTGTGCACCTCAGTGTCGTCGTTCCGTGGCACATACGAGCACTTTAGTCCGGTCACCAACACAAACTCAATGATGGAGAACCTCACTATGGATCACTGGATCATATACCAGGTTTCGTGCTCCTTTTTGGACCGCAGCTGCCGCTGCAAGATGTAGTGGACTAGTTGTGCCGAGAACTCGACATTGGACCCAAGCCTCGCAATGCTGCCCAACGGGCTTTCCACCAAATGGGTCCAATCTGAGGTGCTCAGGTACTCGTCTAATTTTAGAAGGAGCTGGGGCCGGGTGTACTGATTGCACCGACACTTGAAATGCCAGTCCTCAGGCACGGCATAAATCGCCTGCACAATGGGGTGGAAATGTTAGAGCCACTCATCTGTAAAACCAAGTTCCCTTGTTCGGCACTACACAAACCATACCTCCCCTGTTGTCGGTATCTCAGTAATCCGACCTTCATCTGAACGAGCCATCTCCTGATTTGATACCCTGCAGATTCAGAAGCAATGCATTAGCACTCTGCAAACATATGATCATTATCATGACACCAGTCATAGTGCACATGACGTTAAGGTTATATAACATGTCAACTGAGCATTCAAACATGACAGAAACCATATCTCACCCTATTTTTCACCCTAAACATATCAGATGTCACCGTATTCAGAGCAAACTTAATAAACATTTTTACGCGTCCACGTAATATACTTCACATGACAGGAGGAATATTCAACATGGAGACTAACAACTCAACACATGACAGGAGGAATATTCAACATGGCGACTAACAACTCAACACATGACAGGAGGAATATTCAACATGGCGACTAACAACTCAACACATGACAGGAGAAATATTCAACATGGCGACTAACAACTCAACACATGACAGGAGAAATATTCAACATGGCGACTAAATACTCAAAACATGACAGGAAATAAAGTGGCAACTTTTCCATTCAATGGTCGAAGGTTTTACAAATGTAATCACACCTAATAACTTGTTCCTGAAAAGTTTGTGAAAGAGATCAACGCTCCCCATTTTCCCTCTCTAATAACCTATCCAAATTCCCCAATTACACCAATTTCACCTATTTCCCATAATTCACCCAATGTTCACCATCATGTGTAGATTTCCCCCCATTCCCCTCCCCATTCATGAACTTAACCATATCATCACGGTAATGGTACTTCCCCTCTCTCTCCGTCGCGAACACCCCCGTTCTCACATTTCCACCTATTGTTTTCAAACTTGACGCATGTTACTTTCTACATAACATGGGGATATTCCACCCCTTCATCCAATTTCAACCCATGGCAAACAAATTAGGTTCTTCAATCGGTCCCTCCCCCTTTCAATTTCTTCAATCGGTAAAGTATCGCTAGAGTTAGGGTTTACTTACTTGAAAACCGACCGTCCCACTTTTCTAAACGCTGTCAGGGTCGTCTTCGTTCTTCGTAGAGTTAGGGTTTCCTTCGATCCCGGCCTCTTCTTCTCCTTTCTGGCAGGTTCGTCTTCTTCCTTCTGTTTTTCTTCCTCTTCTGTTTTCCTTTCTCCTATGACGGTTTCAGATGACTGCCTCTTGCCCTCCCTCCTCCCTTTTTATTAGGTGTGACAGTTGAGTTGACAGTTTAAAAAAAACCGTCCTCTCTCTCCTCCTCTCTCCCTATCCACATGAGTTTCTCTCCCCTCCTTAATTACCCCCTCCGGTTTCAATGTTGCTTTTTAACCGGCTGGGTTGCAAAATTTTAAAGGGGGAGGGTTAACCTTTGCAAATTGTTTGGATAGTGGGTTAGGTGTGCAAACCATTTCGGTTTTAGGGTTATTTTGTGCCATTCACTCTTTTTAAAATGTCTAAGACCATGTTTATCAAGGGATACTAGGGATACTACGAATACTAATATTTTATTTTTCTCTTTCCGCCACATCATCCTAGCATCTCATTCTTATTTTTACCACTTTATCAATAGTATCCCCAGCATCTCAAAACTCATCTTTTCCTATCAATTCAATTTACAATTATACCCCTCTCCCATAATTATTTCTATCATTTCCTACCAAATTAATTTACGATTATACCCCTCTCGAATCATTTTCTCCAATCTAGATTAATTTATAATATTCATTTTCCGTTAAAAAATATTATTCATAAATTAATATTACTTATAAACAAATCGGTGACTATATATAACCTAATATATAATTTTTATTTAAATAAGTTGACATAAATTTTATTTAAATAACATAATATATATAAATTTTATTTAAATAACCTAATATATAAAACACCCATTTCTACCATATTTGTAGATGAATCATTAAAATTATTACCATCTATCACATATTTTATATTTTGTTTAAACAAAATTATAAATTCTTCATACCATAATTATCTAATATTCAAAGATAATGAAATATAATTAAAAATAATTTTTTAGATATTATTACATATAATAATATTCAAACAAAAATATTTTTTTCCGAAATTTAATCAAACATATTCAAAGTGGATGTCTATGTGTAGAGAAAAATGAATCTAGTATTTTGGTATTATTTTTTTACACGATTTCTGTTTAGCGCAGGGTTAAAATTCCGTTTAGCGCTTGGCCAAGTGGTCGCAACGACCAAATGTTGATTGGTCGTTGCGACCAATTTTTTTTTACAAAATACACATGGTCGCAACGACCAGATCATGAGATGGTCGCAGTGGCAATTTGGTCGCAACGACCAATGATTTTAGCTCGGTTGTAAACTGAACCGAGCTAAAAAAGGGTTCTTAGTATTAATAAAAAAAGGGGACTTTTTAGCTCGGTTCCTATTAGAACCGGGCTAAAAAGTCCCTTAATATTCCAAAAAGGAAAAGAACAGGCGGATAGGCGGACCTTTTTCTCCATCACACCAGTTCACAAGTGGATCTTTCAAAAGTATGCATTCATCATTAAAAATCTCAAAATAACAACAAATTGATTAGGATTCCAAAGTTCACAAATTTTATCATGATTCAAAATCTCAAAATCCATTGAACTGTGTGGATGTTGTGAGTCTTACTGGAGATTACAAAAAACCTAATTGATTGACAGACACAATTTCTCCTTTCCACCCCATGAATCAACACAAAATCCAGTTGCCACACCGAAACGGACATCGAATTTGAGATTGGTGAGTCCTTTTTCCGACATAAGAGCTTCACCGGTTGTGACCTCGGCGTCCTCGCCGCTTCCGTTTATAAGCGTTCCAATTCCGAATTACGGGTTCTGGATGCCATGTGTGGTTGCGCACTCAGGTACCTGGTCGAAGCCGAGGCTGATTTCGTGTTGGAGATTAAAAAAAAAAACTTAATTGATTGCCCACCAGAAGAATTGGATCAAGGAGAAGATGGGCATGTGAATTGAGACCTCCGAATGAGAGCGCAGAGGAGAGATGTGTAAGGGTGGGTTGGGGTGTAATTTCATTGAATTAGAGGGTTATTTTTGCCATGCTCTAAAAGAAATATTACCATGCTCTAAAAAGTAGATCCCTTTTTTTATTTTGTTTTACATTTTCATTGTCGAAAATTACATTTTGTAAGTGTTAAAAATCACCCAGAAGCTTCAATCTCAGCCGTCCAACACAAGATGATCCTAGCCATCCCCTCTCCCGCTTATCACCATGTGACATGTGGCACTGTTGCACTGCAAAATGTTGTTGCGTTGTCCTCCCTCTCACGCTGCGTTTTCCCTCCCAATTGCCTTTATACGACGCCGTTTCACCTTATTTTGCCGGAAAAAAAAATTTAAAGTCTGAACGGGTACTGTTCACCCATTAATATAGTCGATACTTGTCAGGATACTAGGAGTAGTATCCCTTCAAGCGATACTTGCAATTGTTTCATTTTTTATTATTAATTTCGCAAGTATCGGTACCAGAAAGACACCGATAAACTTGCCCTAATAGAGGACATATAGATGCTAGAATAAGAATGGTTGGTTCTCTACTAAGTCAGCCATTGATATGCTCCACGACACAAAACAACATACCCGATCAAACCTGCATTGTCTGGCATTTAGAAACGCTTCCTAAAATAAATGAATTCCAATAGCGCATCTCAAAAAATGGCATCCCAACATCGGTTAAGTTGGCTAGTCGTGGGATTGTCCAATCACATGCACGATCGTACACCTGATGGATCCAAGATTAGCAGCTAAATTGTGCTCACATCAACTACAGTCACAGAACATAGAGAACACCTTAAACAACATAAAAAATGACATGGGGAAACTAAACTTCACCAAGCTTGCTATGACTTGGTGGAGTATTTGTTTTTTCAGAAACAAATCGCTTTTTGACAAGATAAGATCCGATCGACAACCATAGCAGCATATACAAATGAAGAAATTTATAACTGGACCAAGGCTAAATCATTGTATGATGACATAACACCAAACGAAAGTAGCAACAAACATAAAAAAAATAAACCTAATACCAAATGGTCCAAATCACGACACAACTTCCATAAGCTCAACTTTCATGGAGTTTTATCAACCACAAATAAAGGTAGCTTCAGCTTCATAATCCGAGATCATATGGGAAACCCAATCAGTTTCGGGGTTGGTGTGCTTCGCCCCTAAATTCAGTCATTGGTGTTGAATGCTATGCGCTCTAGAAATGCATCCAAGCTGCAACTGAACTGCATCATCTTAACCATCTCTTTATAGAAGGGGACAATCTCACTATCATTAATTGTCTTAAAGGTTTATCGTCCTCTCTTGGAGAAATTAACATGCCCATTTCAGACATATATATCTCTTTGAGTTGCAGACCGTCTAACGCATCCTGATCTTGTCTTATCGGGTCCGTCTATCCCTGACGATTCTGAGCTTACTAATCTTATCTGTCAGGATGCTCTTCGCTAGCAGAGGCCTCCCCTCTTAGCCAAATTTCTTTTCGTTTAAAAAAAAAGTGGATGAGGTGGAATGCTATGAAATTAAACGATAGAATAGATCTCCTCCATCTAAAAGAAGGAACTCCAATGATGGAGAACGCACTCCACGCGCCCCCAAAATCCCCCCCGTCAAAACCCTTCAGTTAACCCAATCTCTTACCTCAATCCTTAGTAATCCCCATGATACCTCCTGTATTCGGGCTTGTTTCAATCGATTTGATGATGAATCCTCCCTTGACGATACTCTTGGAGGTTTATTTCGAAGCTTTAAGCTTCAATAAGGCAAAAATCAAAGCGTTCTTTAGCCAAGAGTCCCAAAAACTTTCTGTAGGCGTGAATTGGATCGTTTGTCCATGGGTAATCTGGATCTGAGGCCGAATCTCGAAGGTGATGGAGGTTGGTGGGAGGGTATTTCTTTCAGACAGAATAAATTTCAAAAAGCGAAGAAAATTCTCTGATTTTCGGGGTTGGTGGTTTCAGCCTATTCTGACCTGGAGTTGGCGTGCTTGTCTCCGGTAGGTAGTCAGGTATCAATCTCTTCTCATCTTTGAATCATGTTGGTTTAGTGAAAGCGGTCTCTTCCTTTGGAAGTGGATTAAACAAAAACCTCCCTTTAAAGGGCTTGTCGAATCACCCTCTTATGGGAGGGGAGTGTTTATACTAATTGACATCAATGTTTCTGCCTTTCCCCTTTTTCCTCCTTGGCTTGAAAATTATTACCAGTTGGTTTCTTGTATCATGGCTCTGTCGATTGAGTACAAAGGAATGCAACATGTGGGGGGAGAGAGATTTCTCTTGCACATATCCTAAATCCCACAAGGGTGACGAAACACCGAAAAGAATCCAGGCTGTGGGGACTTGGGTCCCCGGTGATGCTCATGCTCAAACCACCACAGATCCTAGGGAATTCCCGTTTTTCGTTGCACTAGTCTCGGTTGTGCTGGAGAAGCATGTTTCATCGTGTATCACACTCATCCCTAATGATGCGAATATGGGCTTGCCTGTCCTAAGGTTACCTGCTGTCTCCTATCACCTAGTTGATGATGATGATATATTCACACTTTCTTCTTGTGAACTTATGCTTGATGAAGTATTAACGTTAAATGAACTTTATCCCATGGATGAGTTTGAGAATTCTGTCTTAGTGTTTGCTCATCTGTATTGGTGCAACCTTGTCTTTACTTTTCTGCTGCTGCTACTGCTAATGGGAAATTTACCCTCCTCTTTTCTCCTTGTGCATCACCCTCGGTGATGTGCAAGTTGGAGCAGCTGGGGATTAGGCTATTGTCAACATTTGAATCAAGAGGTTGTATAGGAAACAGGGATAACCCAGGCTTGGCTATGTCCGAGCTGAAGGGAATAAACATCAAACGACTAAGGTATGAATATCCTTTGCTTCTAATTCTGAGAGTTTCGTCCAGATTAGGTGCCTTGTATCCTGTGAGTTTTGTCCAGATTAGGTGCCTTGTATCTGGTTATCTAAACTCTTTGGAATACCTTTGTATTACTAAGGGCCTTGTAAAACACACTTTAAAGTGTATGAGATTTTTTAGTGGTGTAATTTCATTTACCTACACTCTTATGTCTACATTTCAGAATTCAGATAGTCTATCTAGATTGAATACTTTTAAGAACCAACCCACTAGTATGCTAGTTGTTCATATGTATAATCTTAAGCCTCAATCCACCTTGAATGATCTAGTTTATTGTGATCAAAGTGGGCTTGCCTGCGTTGGGGTACTTAGTCTCAGCTTAGTGCATAACTTGGGTGGTCTGTTCATAACCACGGTTGGTCTGAGTATCCTACAACGTAGTTTTGATTCCAGTTGCTTTTGGGTCAGTACGCTATATATATCTACTGCTTGTTCTGTCCTATTCTCTTATCGTGGACAACTTGTGACATATGGTTTTCACCCGAAATCGATAAGTTATGGTGGCCTTAATGGTATATTAGTTATATATATGAATGTTAACATATGTGTAACTATTGTCCAACGCTTTCAATTTCGTTTAAATCAAGCTAGAAAATCCAATAGTGGAGGAAGATATTGTACAGGATATATTCAAATAGAAAATCAACAGAGCACTATTGTTTACCCCCCATATTTGGGCAATACATCTAATCTTGCACATATTGGCACAAGTAAAAACAGTACTTGGATGTTTCTCAAGCTCTCTATGGTAAATTCGAGTCATGAAAGCGCAAAAATTATTAGGGGAAATAACAAACCTAATGTTACATGAGGATCTGTTATTGGAATTGCAGAGATATTGGCAAACCAACACTTTGGAAGGAAATCAATGCGTTTATCAGAAATGAATATATCCATATTTTGGCCTTGTCAGAAACTAAAATAGACAAAATCCTAGAGGAAAAATTATGGTGAAGCGCAGGATTTGATAATGCGGTTTGGTTGCCAGCGACCGGTAAATCTGGTGGGATTGGGGTATTGTGGAAATCTCAACAATTAACACATGACCAATTAACATTAGAAGAACAACAAGCCCGGTATATCAGTTTCAAACACACCGACACAAACTCAAACTATTCATGTAAAATCATTTCCATCAATGCTCCCCTAGAGAAAAAGGAAAAGAATGTTTTTTTGGTCAAGGAATATTTCAGTAATCAATGAGTCCAACGTTCCTTGCATTTTGCTAGGAGATATGAATGAGATTGCTTGTTGCGAAGATAAACTGGGTGGTGCAGAAATTAACCCTACAAGATTTAGACGTCTAACAGATTTAAAAAATGAGTGTGACTTGATGGAATTACCTATTGTCGGGAATCTTTATACATGGAGAAAAAAACGCTCAGGACCAGACAACCCTTATGAAAAGCTAGATAGGGTGCTAGTCCAAAATCAGATTATTGAAAGCTTTCCAAACCTTCAAATCACCCATCACACGTTCACCACCTCGGATCATTGTCCAATTTCTATCGACCTGAACAATGGCGAGACATTTAGAGCAGCATCATTTAAATTTGAAAACATTTGGTTACAAAGGAAAGACTTCAAAAATATAGTCAAACAAGCTTGGGGAGCGAACTATTGTGGCTCCGCTATGTTCCAGTTAATGTTCAAAACAAAAATCCTTAAGGCAAAAGCAAAGGAGTGGAATAAAAGAATATTTGGTAATATCTTCCACCAATTAAAAGAAGTAGACGATGAGCTTCTCAGTTTGCAGAGACTAGCAACACAAAATCGAGGAATAACCATTTCGAATAAACAAGTTAATCTTCTTAAGAAGAGGGATGCCCTCCTACAATACCACAAAACCTATTGGAATCAAAGGGTAAAGACAAAGCATTTAAAATTATCTGACACAAATTCTACGTACTTTCATAAAATCGCTTCAAGGCGACGTAATAGGAAAATAATAAGACAAATAATTTCAGCAGAAGGAACACGGGTGATAGGGGAAGAAAATATCAAAAAAGAGATTCAAAAAGACTTTGAAAAGAGATTTAAAAAGGATGAAAGGAACAGAAACAATCTTACTGATTCTTTGAAGTTGATAGAACCCGCTCTATCCGAAAGTGAGAATAATGAATTAATTAAACCAGTCACAAATAGTGAAACAAAGAGTGCACTATTTAGCTTGGGGAAAAACAAATCACCTAGCCCAGACAGAATGACAGCAGAATTCTATAAAACATATTGGGATATAGTTGGTCCATCAATTATAAAGGCTATAATGGGTTTCTTTGGATCAGGTAGAATGCTACAACAAATTAATCACACATTTATCACACTACTACCAAAGGTTGACAACCCAACAACTACAAATAATTACAGACCCATCAGTCTGTGTTCGACAATATATAAGGTTATTTCCAAAATAATTGCAGTTAGACTAAAACAGATCATAGGAAAACTCATACATCCCCTTCAAGGTGCTTTTGTGTCAGATAGGGCAATCTAGGACAACGTTCTGATAGCACATGAAATTTTCCACTCCTTCAAAGGAAGAAAAGGAATTGAGGGTTAGATGACGATCAAATTAGATATGGAAAAAGGCTTACGATAGGCTCGACTGGGAGTTCTCTCTCGAAATTTTAAAAAAGATTTGGCTTCCACCCAACCTTCATTGGTTAGATACGAGAATACATAACAACCGTTTCGTTTTCTGTTTCGGTTAACAACGGACCTACAACACCTTTCTTCCCTTCTAGAGGCATACGACAAGGTGATCCTTTGTCGCCCTATATATTTATTTTGGGTGCAGAATTGTTGGCAAGAAAATTACAACAAGAATCGAATAAATACAATGGAAAAATAGGCTTCAAATTTGGAAGAACGGGACCTAAAATTCCGTTTCTTGCATTCGCGGATGATATCTTTATTTTCGCAAATGCCTCTGTTAGTGCAAGTCAGAAGATCAAAGAAATAATAGATGGGTATTACAATGTATCATGTCAGAAAGTGAATTTTCACAAATCATCATTCCAAACCACTACAGGCATACCTAGCACAAGAATTCAAACACTCATGGATACTCTGAGCATTCCTCACACAAGATCGATGGAATACTATCTTGGGTGCCCAATTATTAATGGGAGAGTGAATAGAGATACTTTTGCTAATGTAATATGTAAATCTAAAGAACAACTGACAAAATGGAGAGCGAACTCTCTCTCACATCAAGGTCATCTTGTGCTTATTAACTCAAATATGGCATCAAAACCCCTATACACAATGCAAAGCTTTATGTTACCAACCAATATCCATAGAGAATTAGATCAAATCAATAGAACTTTTTTCTGGAACAAAGACTTACAATATAAACCATTAATAAGTTGGGACAGAATTTATAAACCTAAGAGCAAAGACGGTTTGGGAATCAGAAAATCCAAAGATATGAACGAAGCACTTCAAATGAAACTTCTCTAGAAAATCCTAGCTGAACCAGAAAATTATTGGGTTAAAATTATAAAACATAAGTACCTAAAAGAAACGGACATACTTTGATATAGTAGACAAGGCAATGCATCTTAGCAATGGAGAAACGTTAGCTCACTCATAGATAAATTCAAAACAGGCTTTGTGTGGTCTATAGGGGATGGTAAATCAATAAACTTTTGGGAAGACAACTGGGTATCAACCACTCCTCTCATTAAAAAAGTTAACCCAACCAGACCAATCGATAGAACAACTAAGGTTAGCGACTACATTATAGGTGGACAATGATGGGAGGAAAAACTGAATGACGATTTAGAGCAGGATATAATAAAGGAAATTACTAATATTCCAATACCAAGCAACACACTTTCAGATAGACTATACTGGTGGCCTGACCGTGAAGGTTGTTTCTCTACGGCCAGTGCAGTGGAAATCATAACTAACCCAAATGGAACACCAGATGATCCAAATACTTAGATATGGAAAATAGACACGATTCCGAAAATTAAAAATTTTCTTTCGAAAACTAATCAGAGAGGACTACCTACATAGGAGAGACTAGCGAATAGAGGAATTCCAATTCCTAATGAATGCACTTTCTGTGGCAACCATGGAGAAGACCAAGCCCATTTGTTGGGTTTTGGGTGGTTCATGTCTTAAAATAGATAAAATTAATGAAATTACACGAACCACCCTGAACTCCACAAGAGATATCAAAACTATTATTAGTCATTTAGGTGAGAAACTTGATAAGGAAGAGAAAGAAAACTTGGCAATCAAGTGGTGGACTACCTGATTCTATAGAAATCAAATAACATTACGAGAAAATCAAATCCCAACTACCCAGGAGATTGCAAGATTCGTACAAACAACACAAGACAACTGGAGAAAAGCGAAGAAGGATGAATATAATTCAACTAAAACTGACACCACGTTTTCACAAAAAAAGATTAGTAGGAAAAATGTCAAATGGAGAAAACCAGTAAACGGTTATATAAAACTAAACTTTGATGGCTCAACTTCTCCAATGGGGGACAGCCATGTAGGCTACATATTCAGAGATTGGGAAGGTAAACCGATTAATATAGGATACAAAAATGTAGGACGACATAACCCACTTGTTACAGAAGCTCTTGCATTACGTGAGGGTCTTAAGAAAGCACGAGAACTTCAAATAAGTAAATTGGAGATTGAAGGTGATTCTGAAATAATTATAAAACATTTGCAAGCGGAAGATAGTTGCCCTTGGGAAATAGAATTGATTATGGGAGATATCAAGTTAATAACTCACACAATTCAGAAAGTAAAATTTTGTCATGTACCCCGCTAAGGTAATAGAGTGCCTGACAAGGTCGTACACCTTGATCGCTCTGTTAGCGGGGTTGCATTGACTACAAATTTAGATCTTCTCGATCTCATCCGAAAGGATACTATCGGCTAGGTTTTGTCCAGCCGAACTTTTACGTTATTAAAAAAAACGGTAGAATAGAGAGTTTTGGGGAAGTCACCTAGAAAAAAAAATTAAAAATAAAAAACATTTACTGTTTACAATGGAAAATCCAGTTAAAATCCCAACGAATCAAACGATTGGGCCAACGTCCATGGGCATGGTATTGGGCCGGATTTGGGGTGTTCTTGAAGCCCTAAAACCCCTCTTTCTCTTTCAAAGCCTCCATGTGCAGCAGCCAGCCATGGTGTCTCTCTCTCTCAAATCTCAATGAATGAATGAAAATTAAAGGTGAGGGAGAATGAGGAAATAAAATAAAACAAAGATGAGGAGATCCAGTGGTCTTTTTCTGCTAATGAAAATTGCCCAGCTTATTCCCAAAGCTGCTGGTGGTTTTCTGTTTGTAGTTTAAGCTTTCAACTGGAAATGCTGTTTCTTCCTTACTCATCTGACTCCCCTCACCCACTTTAACATGCTTTTCTTTCAAAACAAATTTTTAAAAATTATCTTCATACCCAGATATAAGAAGCTAACCATGTATTTTTAAAAGGGATTTTTCTTATCAGTTTTTTTTTTTTGGGTTTATGTGATGTTGGTCGTCTGTCATATACATTTCCCCAAATAAGAATTTACGAATTTACTAGGTAAACAAATACTCCGTACTAAATGCTCATCAATTCCAAGAAATTAGCACTTACCATTTTGTAACAAAAAGCCTGCTTTCTTGAAGAATAACCAACCCACCTTCCCTACAAAGCCATAGAAAAGAAAGACACCAATTCAAACACAAGTATTTGAAAAGGCACAAATCAGGCTGAAAAGCTTGAATATCCATTAACTAATTTCTTAATTGAGGCCTGATCAACCTTGAGGTCCTTGAGAGTGATCTTTAGGATTCATCCACCCTTGGAAATTTGTTGTATGAACAATGGTAGAAACTAGACCCACGGGTTATGGGGTAACAGTGACCTGGCGGGTTTCGTGCTGGTCATTGGCTACTCCAGCAATCAGAAGATGAACAATTCACAACTTTGGCTCCAATTTTAATACAGAGACCAATGGTAGGAGCTGAGTAGAAAAGTTAAATTGTCATGGTTGAGGTAATCCTGAATCAGGTGAATGTGATATCATCATACATTTGATATGAAAAGAAAGAGGGAAGTATAGAAACAGTCCTTTTGTGAAATTTTAATTGCCTGTATAGAAATGAATTATGTTTCCATGCTGAATATGAGTTTGATGTTTCAATCATAGGCCATACTCCATAGCACACAAGGAACATGAAATTATAAAATCCTTATATTAGATGCATTTCCCTGAATCAACCCATATCTATGATCAGCTTGTATAATGGAAGCAGTGAAAACCGCAACAAAAATCTACTTCAACAAATTCCACACTTCCTTTTACATTCGATTTGTCTCGTAAGGTTGCTCAGGATAGTTCGGGGTCCCTCTATTTAGTGAGAGGCGGTTTTTACTTGAGGCTTCTTTTTTGTCTTTTGACATCTTACACTAGTGTCTCGGTTTGGTCCAAGTTTTTTTTTTTGTAACTATGCTCGGCTACAATACATGGTGTGAGTATATTTACGGTTCTAAAATCAAATTGTATGTTCTTACCATATTTTTCAATTTCATCCCCTATTTCCCATTAAGCCATTGTCTCTCATCAAGCAAACTCCAAATGTGTCTGAAACAATACAAATGTAGGAGAGATGCTACTTTCTAGATGCTAAAAGAGAGGACACTAACCAAAAAGGAGGCATAAGGTGTTGTTCTATCAACTTGGTATGAATCACACCGCTGAGTAGTAGAATTTTTGTGTGCGCTAGGATGCAGACCCTTAATTCCCTGGACGATAGATGAAGAAACTTATGTTGTTAGTATCCCTTGATTCCCTTCAGAATAAAGTATACTAGAGGGGAGGTGCTTACAAAATCAATAAACGTATTTATTCATATTAAATAAACAGTACCTAGAGCAAGAAGAATATTTCAGTGCCTTGCCTTGTACATAAAAAAAAATCAGGCTAAAATCGAAGCAGAATCTGTCAGGGGTATGTATGTGCTAGCAAATATTCTCCATTGATTGTCAAATGTCCAATTCCATTATATTGAGACCTTGGAAATGCCTCGGAAGAACCACGATAAAGATCATAATGAACTTTAACGCTTTATGATCCAACATTTAGAGGCAATTTCTTTAAATTACAGGTGGGGATTGATCTCCAGCAAGAAAAAAAATAGGACCTAGGACATTATCCAACTGATGCCAGCAGATTTTCTGATCCCTCTCCCCCTTGATTGCTTCTTCACGCTAACCTGTTCAATGCCTTTCTCACATAAGGCAGAGTATGTATTAGATAATAGTAGATAAGGCGCTGCATTATCAGGCTCTAACTTTGAAAGGCATTCAGCTGCAAACTTAGCAATATCAGGACGCAAATGAGATCTGCTGGCACTGAGAAGAGCACCCCAGACCCCAGACTGTGGCTCAAATGGCATCGAATGGATGATATCCAACGCTTGGTCAAACAATCCAGCTCTACCAAGGAGATCAATCAAGCAAGCATAGTGATTTGGCCCTGGCTCAATCCTGTAAATAGAGCTCATTTGCTGAAAATAACATTTTCCCTGTTCCACTAGGCCTATATGTGTGCAGGCAGAAAGAACACCAAGAAAGGTGATCTCATCAGGTTCCATTCCTTCAATCTGCATCTTCTTGAACAAGTTCAATGATTCCGATGCAAATCCATGTTGAGCAAACCCTGTGATCATAGAGTTAAATGAAACAACATTTGGTCGGATGATGCCTGTAAATATTTGACAGGCAGCAGAGACAACGCCACATTTTGCATACATAGTGACCAATGCATTCTGGATTGACAAATCGTTTTCCATATTCATTTTCAGAGCATGAGTATGGATTTGGATCCCATGGATTAAATTACACATGCCAGCTGAAGCACTGATCACGCTACTTAGAGTCATCACATTTGGTTGTACTACTTCTCGGATCATGAAAATGTACCACTGGATAGCCTCACGGAATTTTCCACTGTTTTCAAATCCAGAGATTACAGCAGTCCAGGCAATATCATCTTTCTCAGGCAGCATATTAAACAAATGAATGAATTTTGCGACATCGCCTCTGTTGGAAAATCCTCCAATCATAGTAGTCAAAGAAACATTGTCGCGTTCTGGCATAGAACAGAAGAGATCATAAGCTTCTTGCACTTTGTCAGCTTGTACATACGAAGCAAGCAAAGAATTCCAAGAAACCAGATCTTTCATGGTCATCTCTTGAAACACCTTTTGCGCTTCCTCCACACGGCTAAATTTACCATACATATTGATCATAGAGTTCCCCAAGATGCTATCGTGATGAACTCCAGTGCGTGTAACCAACCCATGAATCTGATATCCCTCGAAATGTCTGCTATGTTTGGCACAAGCTTCAGACAGTATGGTCAAGGTCAAAGGACCAACTCCAACCCTTTCCCTTCTCATGGACATGAACAATTCAAATCCATTGTTGAAGCTCCGATACCTCATATACCCGTCAATCATTGAAGTCCATGAAACCATATTCCTCAGTGGCATCATATCAAACAATCTTCTAGCTTCATCAACCCTCCCTCTCTTACAATAGCCGTGAACAATCGAGCTCCAAGAAACGACATCCCTCTCCTCCATTCCCTCAAAAACCCGAATAGCCTCATCCAAGTCCCCCATTTTCAGATAACCAGACATCAAGGCATTAGAACAAACAGGGTCACGCCAAACACTAGGCGTATCACCATACAATTTCTGAGCCTCATCTAACATGCCAGCACGGACAAACCCCGTGATCATGGCAGCATAGGACACAGCATTTCGCTTAGGCATCCTAATGAACAACCCGTATGCTTCATCTATCTTCAAACTGCGTCGTGTGTAAGCAGTGATCATAGCATTCCAGGAAGCCACGGTTCGTTCAGGCATTTCATCGAACACCTTCTGGGCCTCACCCCACAAGCCGTTTTCTGCATAGGCAGTAAGCAAAGCAGTCCAACTGATCGCGTTTTTGATAGGCATTCGATTGAATACTGATTCAAACTCCTTGATGTTTCCGATCCTACCATACTTGGTGATCTGGGAGTTGCAATACACAATTAGCTTACCACGGCTGTTGCTGTACCCGCTTGCAATGGCGCCGTTTTTGTCATGAGAGTGGAAACAGGGGAGGTTCGAGAAGGTTGAAAACACTCTCTGGAAGGAAAAGCCATTGACTTTTACACCTACAAGCAAAACTCTTCTTGGCATGGAAATAATCACCAGATCACAGTTCACAAATGTGTCGCGGATTTCAGAGAAAATACAAGGAAGAAGAAGATGATTCTCGTTTTATATCTGCTTTTTTTTTAAGATTGTAGGTTTTGCACCCAACCTCAAACTTGTGTATTTATGTGTAAAATAGGAAAGTATGTACGAGCTATCAAAATTCGACATTGTTGGCGAAAGTGACAGATTCAGATTTTCGGCTGAGATAACTTTGCATTTTTTTGTTCGGATTTTTTTGAGAGGGTATGACTTAATTCGGGTTAAATAAGAGTTTTAAAATTTTCGCCTTGTAACCTTATACTAGTTTCGAAATTTTCTGCCTCGTGCCCAAAACTTGTGTTTTGGTTGAAAATGACTTTCAACTTTGAAAGGGCTATATTATGTAATATTGAAAAAATATTGGGGTTTAAAAAAAATTAAAACACACTTTCTTCTAATGTTGGGCAATGAGTATCGACAATTTGACACAGAGGAAAAGGACGAACAGAGAAGAAAGTGCGGTTGCCGGCGGCGGCGGCGGCTTTGGACAGCGGTGAAGGCTCCGGACCTGACAATTTGGCGGTTTATCTGTTCTCTACTTAACGATGAAGCACCAACAAGCAATCTCAGTTACAGTTCTCCCATCTCAGTTACAGTTCTTCCATGGCGGTAGAACCAACAGACACCTCCATAATCGCCCCCTCGGCCTTTCCCCAACCGTTTGGCCACCGCTATAACGCGATCCGCCTCAGAATCTCTCCGGCCCAAGCCTCAAATCCTCGTCTTTCGCCGCATCTCCTTCCAAAGGGGAGAGCGTCGGAACCGGCGTGTTCTTGCCCAGGCGGGCCGTGCCAACCACCAGCTTCCGCAGCAAGAACAAGACCAAACCTGATGAGTTGAGACAAAAAAGCTTCAATCAAAGGCAGCAGGAATTCAACAGATTTTCACAGACAAAGCTTCAATAAAAAACAAATCAATTAGGTTTAGAACTAAATTAAACGGACAATTACCAATTAGGAAAGAGAGGGAAGAACAGCAAGAAGAAGGTTAAAACCGTCATCTGATGTCAACCTAGGCGGTTGTGGACATTGTCAAGCTAGGGTTTTCACGGTTGCAAGGAAGAAGACTTGACCAATTTCGACCACGATTTCGAAACGAAATCGGGACATAAGATATGAAATGGGGTCAATTGTTGTCTTTCGCCGCCGCCAGCTCTGGAGCTGCCGCTGCCCCCGTCGCTACCGGCAACTGCACCTTCTTCTTCACTTCTGTTCGCCCTTTTCCTGTATGTGTCGAATTGTCGATGTCCACAACATTAGGAGAAAGTGTGTTTTATTTTTTAAAAACCCCAATATTTTCCCAATATTACAAAATATAGCTCTTTTAAAGTTGAAACTCATATTTTGAACGAAAACACAAGTTTTGGGCGCAAGGCGAAAAATTTCGAAACTACAAGGTTACTAGGCGAAAACTTTAAAACCCTTGGTTACCACTCTAATTAAGCCATACCACAAGGTTACCTCGCGAAAAATCCATTTTTTTAACTAAGAATTCGAGATCAGACAAGTCTGATTCTCGAGAAGCCGACGAATCGGCAAGCGAAAACCACCTAAACATACAATAAGCACAAAAAATAGAACTATGAAACAAGCAAAAATAACTTTACAATAAGAACGATCAGAGTAGAATTACTCCCAACAGTTGCAAACGACGATGAAGAACAAAGCCAAACACCATCGAAAAGTAGCACCGCGGGCGATATAGCAGAAATCTATCTCCTGTGAGAAGTGTAGACGAAACGTACTCCAAGGAAGCTCCTTCTCGGATACATAGTCGCCCTGAAAGCACCACCACAACCCTATCCAGTCCCGACTCCAGACTTCACGCCGACAACCAAGCAGAAAGCCTCCTAGAAACGCCGAAGTAGAACCACACACTGCTCGTGCAAAAAAGTCAAAAGATTTAGCCAACCAAAATTTGGTCAAGCCCTTACGAGATTTAGTCAAGTCATTTCGGGATTTAATTCAAGCTCTTTCGAGTGAAATTTAAAAAAAAAACCCTTTCGAGATACGGTTTTGGGATTTGGTTTCGACATTTAAAAATTAGATATAGATGTCGAGTTTTTTTTTATATTTATTATTGGGTCATGTAGCCTTGGCATGCAAGGCAAACCAATATCCTTGCACGCCAAGGAAAAATTTCATCCTTGCATCGTTGCACATCACAACAACCTAAGAGGCCGGAGAACACTGACGACGTCTACGGCCAAAGAGGATAACGAGAATGATCCATTGGACAACCGAACACGGCCGATTGAACCAAGACTGATAGAGAAAAAGACCCCAAGGAGTCGAAGACAAAGATGGGGATGCACGAGAAGGCCAACAATCTGGCCAAGGGAGAGACGAATCGAGCCAAACCTAACCCAGATCGACCAGCGCAACCAAAAGATCTGAACTAGAGGAGGAGATAGAGTAAAAAAAAAGCTAAGATTGACAAAGAAATTGAAAAACCCTCAAATCAATTTGACCAGGGAAACCCAAAATCAAACCCACCTAACCACCCAGAGGGGGCCAGACGAGGAAGAAGAAGGGGACGAAGTGAGAAAGAGAGGTGGATCGAAGGAAGAGTGCTCCAGATGAAGAGGGATAGATACCAAGAGAAGGGGGGAGCCCTAGATCCAAACGCGACCCGACGGAGTCGAGAGCACCCACGTCGAAGATGAAAGGACCAGGCGATAGCTACAGTTATTGACTGATAAATATCATCGGCGAAGGCAACAGAGATGCGACGGAGGTGGCACAGAGTAAGGACGATGTGTGGAGGACGCTGATGATGCACCAAAAAATAAATAATGATATTCACAATATCATAAGTAAATAAGAATACATAATCATAAACCAGGTTCCCCGCTATACAAATAGAACCTTATAAACATGAAAAATAGGCGAGTACGAGTCAAGATAGAGACTCAAGACGTCCACGGACGATAAACCGTCCGCGACTCCCACATGCATGTCAGGACACATGGCATCCATGCCCCTCTCCCACATGTCATGAGGCATTTGACATTTGACAATGTGTGGCCTCCATGTGGAAATAAATACCTACACTATAAATACATGAGAGGGGGAATGAAACAAGGGTGGGTTCCCATATTATTCCTAAGAGCATAGCCCGGGAATATAGGGCTCTACGAGCCTATCTGAGCGGGTCCGTATCGACTCAGCAGTGGGCCGACAATTGATGATGTCCGAGGGAGGACAATGGACCACACCAGCCCCAGGCTCGGATCGGCACAGGTAATGGTGCACGGGTGACTCGGTCGCTACGCACCTCAGGTAAGCCCGATCGATGGTGGTTCATTCGATCTCGGAGCCCAATTGTGGATCTCAAAAATCGGGTTTCGTCATTGGCGCCGTCTGTGGGAATCACTCTCACGCTAAGAGGTGATCGATTAAAGTAAGTTATCTACTTAATTTACTTTAATAAGGCTCCAAAACTATTGGTAAATGTTGTAGTTGAGCAAGGAAGTGGCTACGGACCGTTGGTGTTTGTTTTCTAGTTCAAAATCGAAAAGGCGAGGCTTTTTTTTTTATCATACATGACCATACCATGTATATATATACTTAATTTACTTTAATAAGGCTCCAAAACTATTGGTAAATGTTGTAGTTGAGCAAGGAAGTGGCTACGGACCGTTGGTGTTTGTTTTCTAGTTCAAAATCGAAAAGGCGAGGCTTTTTTTTTTTTTTATCATACATGACCATACCATGTATATATATACATATATCATTTTTTATGATATTAACCCATATGATGTGCATGAAAGTTGCAAATCTAAATCAAAGAGCCTTTTGCCTAGGATAACACAGTAGCGATGGATATGCATATATACATCTAAATCGAAGGTAACCGGCTGCACTTGTCTCCTCTTAAATCCAACAGTACGAATGCCTTATTGAAAAAATACGTATCAAAAAGTGCCATCCCTATATGTATACTACCTATATATATTGATGCTAGGTTTCTGTCATATTTGTTATGTATAGTTTCGGTGTTTACTGTCATACATATCAAATTACTGTTATATATTTGGGATACTATTGCGATATACAAAGGAATGTCCTCTTTCGCAAATAGCCCGCAGAGATTGAACTTTACCTGACCACATCAAGTGGAGTATCAAGCAATTCGGTTAGCCCCAGGGTTAGGAAAGTTCTTCTTCATACATACATATACCCTATATAATAAAACAGCACGTCAGGGGGTAGGATGGTCAATCGAGAATGCGAGCTCATTACTGCGCGAACTCAATATCGTTAATAGCTTGGGGTCTCATTCGCGAAAACTGCTGCACCAGCATCAAGTTCATGGGCTACCGTCCGCGGTAAGCAAAAGCGTCGTCACCACCATCTCTTGTGTCCCTGGATCTGTCGATTGCAAGGAAGACATCTCTAGTCGGTGACCACCCTGTGTCTATCATTAACCTGGGTACCACGACTGGTCTTACCCGTTCGTGGATGAAGGTCCAGCAACCCCAATGGCCCACGCAACAATTGGATGAAAAAGGGAAGGCAAACTGCTGACAATTGCGCGTGAAAACAAACAGAGCAGTTGGGCAGGTCTACAATTCTTTGAATTTGATCACATGACAAAAGCACCGACCTCTGGGATTATTGTGTTTCCCCATTTTCTCAACCCCGAATCCCTCATTGTTTTTCAAACCTACACGCCGATCAATTTTTAGCCGCATCAGTCCCTCGTGAAGCCATGGTTCTTATATAGAGGCATCGTGTTCAGTTTATCCGCGAACGGACTAGGTGCGACCTCTCCGCGAAAAATTTTGGTATGGCCTCTCCGCGGACGGTTAGGCGTGATTTCTCCACCAGGGATTTGAGTATAACCTTCCGTGGAAGATCCTTGCGACTTCTATGCGGATGGCTTGGTCACTGACATCTCTTTCTCTAGCAACATGTCTTCTATCTCCACCATTTTGCTGGATTACGAGGGCTCTATCCGCGGCTAATTCTAAGACCTGTACTCTTAATGCTTGGCAAATTGATCTAAGTCCAGGGTTATTAGCATAGAAAAATTTTTGGCTAGTTGAAATCCCGGTTGCGATTGGGGCACATTACGTAACCTCGCCTGGAGTCGTCAATCGTTCGGTCTTCAAGTTTATTTTTAACTAGATGAGCATTGGCCCGCAAACGTCTTATGCGGCGGTCCACACGCTTTTTTGTCTGCTTGTAAGATAAAAGGACGAGGATCCACCATTTTCAAAAAGCAAGGAAAGCTTGTTTATAAGGGGTAAGGGGGTCGCTTAAGATGAGAATAGAATAAATAACGTGTAGAAAAACTTGTGTCCTCACAAGTTTGAATGTACAAGCAGATGCGGACGAATCCACTCACTTGCGGCCTCACATATCATCAGTAGCAGCAGACAGTTGCCTAAATTGGCACCATACAGAGGGTTGTTTGTGTCCGCGGGCACTTCAAGTCACCCCAAGCATATCGCAGTGCGACCCACAGTTCCAGGCTCATAGGCCATAGCCGCACCATCCATCCCCAGGTGCCGATTCCAAACTCATGGACATCCTCATATGTAATCGGTCGGGCCTAACACGTACGAAATATTTAGATTGTGTTTTATGTGTCCAGATGTTATCCGCGGCCAAGGAGCATATGCCATTAAAAAATGTGTGTCAGGTTGACATTTGCGTGTTATCTTGAGCAAAAGACTTTTTGCTCCACGACAACAACCTATTACTACTCTTGCCGGCTTGCCTTTCTTATTTGTACATAACCGTATACTTTATGTGATGTCTACAAGTTGATCTTTTGGTATACATGTATCTAACAGCCGCGTATTATGCCTTTTTATCACACATACATAATTACGTACATGCCCTAATAAAATTGTGTGTAGCATGATACATTGGGATTAGTTTATTAAGTCACAGGACGGTGGAGCTTGCTCCGCGTCGGGCATCCGGTCGTAGAGCTTGCCTCCCGGATCGAAGATTTTATTAAGTCCCATGAAGCTGGAGCTTGCTCCGCGTCGGGCATCCGGTCGTAGACCTTGCCTCCCGGATCGAAGATTTTATTAAGTCCCATGACGCTGGAGCTTGCTCCGCGTCGGGCATCCGGTTGTAGACCTTGCCTCCCGGATCGAAGATTTTATTAAGTCTCAGGACGCTGGACCTTGCTCCGCGTGGGGCATCCGGTCGTAGACCTTGCCTCCCAGATCGAAGATTTTATTAAGTCCCAGGACGCTAGACCTTGCTCCGCGTCGGACATCCGATCGTAGACCTTGCCTCCCAGATCGAAGATTTTATTAAGTCCCAGGACGCTGGACCTTGCTCCGCGTCGGGCATCCGGTCGTAGACCTTGCCTCCCGGATCGAAGATTTTATTAAGTCCCATGACGCTGGAGCTTGCTCCGCGTCGGGCATCCGGTCGTAGAGCTAGCCTCCCGGATCGAAGATTTCATTAAGTCCCATGACGCTAGAGCTTTCTCCGCGTCGGCCATCCGGTCGTAGAGCTAGCCTCCCGGATCGAAGATTTTATTAAGTCCCAGGATGCTGGAGCTTGCTCCACGTCGGGCATCCGGTCGTAGAGCTTGCCTCCCGGATCGAAGATTTCATTAAGTCCCGAGACGCTGGAGCTTTCTCCGCGTCAGGCATCCGGTCGTAGATCTTGCCTCCCAGATCGAGTGTAAACTAAGTCCCTCTCGAGTGACAGAGGGCCATCGCTTGTAGCTTTATAAAGCTCGCGGAGATTACTCTTAAAAGAGTAGAGACTAAGTCCCTCTCGAGTGACAGAGGGCCTCCGTTTGTAGCTTTATAAGCTCGCGGAGATTACTCTTAAATGAGTATAAACTCAGTCCCTCTCGAGTGGTAGAGGGCCTCCGCTTGTAGTATTATAAGCCCGCGGAGATAACTCTTAAATGAGTATAAACTAAGTCCCTCTCGAGTGACAGAGGGCCTTCGCTTGTAGCTTTATAAGCTCGCGAAGATTACTCTTAAAAGAGTATAGACTAAGTCCCTCTCTAGTGACGAGGGCCTCCGCTTGTAGCTTTATAAGCTCGCGGAGATTACTCTTAAATGAGTATAAACTCAGTCCCTCTCGAGTGGTAGAGGGCCTCCGCTTGTAGTTTTATAAGCCCGCGGAGATAACTCTTAAATGAGTATAAACTAAGTCCCTATCGAGTGAGAGAGGGCCTCCGCTAGTAGCTTTATAAGCTCGCGGAGATAACTCTTAAATGAGTATAAACTAAGTCCCTCTCGAGTGACAGAGGGCCTCCGCTTGTAGCTTTATAAGCTCGTGGAAGATAACTCTTAAATGAGTATAAACTAAGTCCCTCTCGAGTGACAGAGGGCCTCCGCTTGTAGCTTTATAAGCTCCCGGAAGATAACTCTTAAAAGGTATAAACTAAGTCCCTCTCGAGTGACAGAGGGCCTCCGCTTGTAGCTTTATAAGCTCGTGGAGATAACTCTCAAATGAGTATAAACTAAGTCCCTCTCGAGTGACAGAGGGCCTCCGCTTGTAGCTTTATAAGCTCGCGGAGATAACTCTCAAATGAGTATAAACTAAGTCCCTCTCGAGTGATAGAGGGCCTTCGCTTGTAGCTTTATACGCTCGCGGAATATATCTCTTAAATGAGTATAAACTAAGTCCCTCTCGAGTGACAGAGGGCCTCCGCTTGTAGCTTTATAAGCTCGCGGAAGATAACTCTTAAATGAGTATAAACTAAGTCCCTCTCGAGTGACAGAGGGCCTCCGCTTGTAGCTTTATAAGCTCGCGGAAAATAACTCTTAAATGAGTATAAAATAAGTCCCTCTTGAGTGACAGAGGGCTTCCGCTTGTAGCTTTATAAGCTCGCGGAGATAACTCTCAAATGAGTATAAACTAAGTCTCTCTCGAGTGACAGAGGGCCTTCGCTTGTAGCTTTATAAGCTCGCGGAATATATCTCTTAAATGAGTATAAACTAAGTCCCCCTCGAGTGACAGAGGGCCTCCGCTTGTAACTTTATAAGCTCGCGGAGATAACTCTAAAATGAGTATAAACTAAGTCCCTCTCGAGTGACAGAGGGCCTCCGCTTGTAGCTTTATAAGCTCGCGGAAGATAACTCTTAAATGAGTATAAACTAAGTCCCTCTCGAGTGACAGAGGGCCTCCGCTTGTAGCTTTTTAAGCTCGCGGAAGATAACTCTTAAATGAGTATAAACTAAGTCCCTCTCGATTAACAGAGGTCCTCCGCTTGTAGCTTTATAAGCTCGCGGAGATAACTCTCAAATGAGTATAAACTAAGTCCCTCTCGAGTGACAGTGGGCCTCCGCTTGTAGCTTTATAAGCTCGCGGAATATAACTCTTAAATGAGTATAAACTAAGTCCCTCTCGAGTGACAGAGGGCCTCCGCATGTAGCTTTATAAGACCGCGGACATAACTCTTAAATGAGTATAAACTAAGTCCCTATCGAGTGAGAGAGGGCCTCCGCTAGTAGCTTTATAAGCTCGCGGAGATAACTCTCCAATGAGTATAAACTAAGTCCCTCTCGAGTGACAGAGGGCCTCCGCTTGTAGCTTTATAAGCTCGCGGAAGATAACTCTTAAATGAGTATAAACTAAGTCCCTCTCGAGTGACAGAGGGCCTCCGCTTGGGGCACTCCGCCGTTTGTAAGCCCTATGATGCTAGAGCTTTCTCCGCATCAGGCAACCGGTCATAGAGCTAGCCTCCCGGATCGAAGATTTTATTAAGTCCCATGAAGCTGGAGCTTGCTCCGCGTCGGGCATCCAGTCGTAGACCTTGCCTCCCGGATTGAAGATTTTATTAAGTCCCAGGACGCTGGACCTTTCTCCGCGTCCGGCATCCGGTTGTAGACCTTGCCTCCCAGATCGAAGATTTTATTAAGTCCTAGGACGCTGGACCTTGCTCCGCGTCGGGCATCCGGTCGTAGACCTTGCCTCCCGGATTGAAGATTTTATTAAGTCCCAGGACGCTGGACCTTGCTCCGCGTCAGGCATCCGGTCGTAGACCTTGCCTCCAGGATCGAAGATTTTATTAAGTCACATGACGCTGGAGCTTGCTCCGTGTCGGGCGTCCGGTCATAGAACTAGCCTCCCGGATCGAAGATTTCTTTATGTCCCATGACGCTAGAGCTTTCTCTGCGTCGGGCATCCGGTCGTAGAGCTAGCCTCCCGGATCGAAGATTTTATTAAGTCCCAGGACGCTGGAGCTTGCTCCGCATCGGGCATCCGGTCGTAGAGCTTGCCTCCCGAATCGAAGATTTCATTAAGTCCCAAGACGTTGGAGCTTTCTCCGCGTCAGGCATCCGGTCGTAGAGCTTGCCTCCCAGATCGAGTGTAAACTAAGTCCCTTTCGAGTGACAGAGGGCCTTCGCTTGTAGCTTTATAAAGCTCGTGGAGATTACTCTTAAAAGAGTATAGACTAAGTCCCTCTCGAGGGACAGAGGGCCTCCGCTTATAGCTTTATGAGCTCGCGGAAATTACTCTTAAATGAGTATAAATTCATTCCCTCTCAAGTGGTAAAGGGCCTCCGCTTGTAGTTTTATAAGCCCGCGGAGATAACTCTTAAATGAGTATAAACTAAGTCCCTCTCGAGTGACAGAGGGCCTTCGCTTGTAGCTTTATAAGCACGCGGAGATTACTCTTAAAAGAGTATAGACTAAGTCCCTCTCGAGTGACAGAGGGCCTCCGCTTGTAGCTTTATAAGGTCGCGGAGATTACTCTTAAATGAGTATAAACTCAGTCCCTCTCGAGTGGTAGAGCGCCTCCACTTATAGTTTTATAAGCCCGCGGAGATAACTCTTAAATGACTATAAACTAAGTCCCTCTCGAGTGATAGAGGGCCTCCGCTTGTAGCTTTATAAGCTCGCGGAGATAACTCTTAAATGAGTATAAACTAAGTCCCTCTCGAGTGACAGAGGGCCTCCGCTTGTAGCTTTATAAGATCGCGGAGATTACTCTTAAATGAGTATAAATTCAGTCCCTCTCGAGTGGTAGAGGGCCTCCGCTTGTAGTTTTATAAGCCCGCGGAGATAACTCTTAAATGAGTATAAACTAAGTCCCTCTCGAGTGACAGAGGGCCTTCGTTTGTAGCTTTATAAGCTCGCGGAGATTACTCTTAAAAGAGTATAGACTAAGTCCCTCTCGAGTGACAGAGGGCCTCCACTTGTAGCTTTATAAGCTCGCGGAGATTACTCTTAAATGAGTATAAACTAAGTCCCTCTCGAGTGAAAGAGGGCCTCCGCTTGTAGTTTTATAAGCTCGCGGAGATAACTCTTAAATGAGTATAAACTAAGTCCCTCTCGAGTGACAGAGGGCCTCCGCTTGTAGCTTTATAAGCTCGCGGAAGATAACTCTTAAAAGGTATAAACTAAGTCCCTCTCGAATGACAGAGGGCCTCCGCTTGTAGCTTTATAAGCTCGCAGAGATAACTCTCAAATGACTATAAACTAAGTCCCTCTCGAGTGACAGAGGGTCTCCGCTTGTAGCTTTATAAGCTCGCGGAGATAACTCTTAAATGAGTATAAACTAAGTCCCTCTCGAGTGACAGAGGGCCTCCGCTTGTAGCTTTATAAGCTCGCGGAATATAACTCTTAAATGAGTATAAACTAAGTCCCTCTCGAGTGACAGAGGGCCTCCGCTTGTAGCTTTATAAGCTCGCGGAGATTACTCTTAAATGAGTGTAAACTCAGTCCCTCTCGAGTGGTAGAGGGCCTCCGCTTGTAGTTTTATAAGCCCACGGAGATAACTCTTAAATGAGTATAAACTAAGTCGCTATCGAGTGAGAGAGGGCCTCCACTAGTAGGTTTATAAGCTCGCGGAGATAACTCTTAAATGAGTATAAACTAAGTCCCTCTCGAGTGACAGAGGGCCTCCGCTTGTAGCTTTATAAGCTCGTGGAAGATTACTCTTAAATGAGTATAAACTAAGTCCCTCTCGAGTGACAGAGGGCCTCCGCTTGTAGCTTTATAAGCTCCCGGAAGATAACTCTTAAAAGGTATAAACTAAGTCCCTCTCGAGTGACAGAGGGCCTCCGCTTGTAGCTTTATAAGCTCTTGGAGATAACTCTCAAATGAGTATAAACTAAGTCCCTCTCGAGTGACAGAGGGCCTCCGCTTGTAGCTTTATAAGCTCGCGGAGATAACTCTCAAATGAGTATAAACTAAGTCCCTCTCGAGTGATCGAGGGCCTTCGCTTGTAGCTTTATAAGCTCGCGGAAGATAACTCTTAAATGAGTATAAACTAAGTCCCTCTCGAGTGACAGAGGGCCTCCGCTTGTAGCTTTATAAGCTCGCGGAAGATAACTCTTAAATGAGTATAAACTAAGTCCCTCTCGAGTGACAGAGGGCCTCCGCTTGTAGCTTTATAAGCTCGCGGAAAATAACTCTTAAATGAGTATAAAATAAGTCCCTCTTGAGTGACAGAGGGCTTCCGCTTGTAGCTTTATAAGCTCGCGGAGATAACTCTCAAATGAGTATAAACTAAGTCTCTCTCGAGTGACAGAGGGCCTTCGCTTGTAGCTTTATAAGCTCGCGGAATATATCTCTTAAATGAGTATAAACTAAGTCCCCCTCGAGTGACAGAGGGCCTCCGCTTGTAACTTTATAAGCTCGCGGAGATAACTCTCAAATGAGTATAAACTAAGTCCCTCTCGAGTGATAGAGTGCCTCCGCTTGTAGCTTTATAAGCTCGCGGAAGATAACTCTTAAATGAGTATAAACTAAGTCCCTCTCGAGTGACAGAGGGCCTCCGCATGTAGCTTTTTAAGCTCGCGGAAGATAACTCTTAAATGAGTATAAACTAAGTCCCTCTCGATTAACAGAGGTCCTCCGCTTGTAGCTTTATAAGCTCGCGGAGATAACTCTCAAATGAGTATAAACTAAGTCCCTCTCGAGTGACAGTGGGCCTCCGCTTGTAGCTTTATAAGCTCGCGGAATATAACTCTTAAATGAGTATAAACTAAGTCCCTCTCGAGGGACAGAGGGCCTCCGCATGTAGCTTTATAAGACCGCAGAGATAACTCTTAAATGACTATAAACTAAGTCCCTATCGAGTGAGAGAGGGCCTCCGCTAGTAGCTTTATAAGCTCGCGGAGATAACTCTCAAATGAGTATAAACTAAGTCCCTCTCCAGTGACAGAGGGCCTCCGCTTGTAGCTTTATAAGCTCGCGGAAGATAACTCGTAAATGAGTATAAACTAAGTCCCTCTCGAGTGACAGAGGGCCTCCGCTTGGGGCACTCCGCCGTTTGTAAGCCCTATGATGCTAGAGCTTTCTCCGCATCAGGCATCCGGTCGTAGAGCTAGTCTCCCGGATCGAAGATTTTATCAAGTCCCATGAAGCTGGAGCTTGCTCCGCGTCGGGCATCCGGTCGTAGACCTTGCCTCCCGGATCGAAGATTTTATTAAGTCCCAGGACGCTGGACCTTTCTCCGCGTCGGGCATCCGGTTGTAGACCTTGCCTCCCAGATCGAAGATTTTATTAAGTCCTAGGACGCTGGACCTTGCTCCGCGTCGGGCATCCGGTCGTAGACCTTGCCTCCCGGATTGAAGATTTTATTAAGTCCCAGGACGCTGGACCTTGCTCCGCGTCAGGCATCCGGTCGTAGACCTTGCCTCCCGGATCGAAGATTTTATTAAGTCACATGACGCTGGAGCTTGCTCCGTGTCAGGCGTCCGGTCGTAGAACTAGCCTCCCGGATCGAAGATTTCATTAAGTCCCATGACGCTAGAGCTTTCTCTGCGTCGGGCATCCGGTCGTAGAGCTAGCCTCCCGGATCGAAGATTTTATTAAGTCCCAGGACGCTGGAGCTTGCTCCGCATCGGGCATCCGGTCGTAGAGCTTGCCTCCCGAATCGAAGATTTCATTAAGTCCCAAGACGCTGGAGCTTTCTCCGCGTCAGGCATCCGGTCGTAGAGCTTGCTTCCCAGATCGAGTGTAAACTAAGTCCCTTTCGAGTGACAGAGGGCCTTCGCTTGTAGCTTTATAAAGCTCGTGGAGATTACTCTTAAAAGAGTATAGACTAAGTCCCTCTCGAGTGACAGAGGGCCTCCGCTTATAGATTTATAAGCTCGCGGAAATTACTCTTAAATGAGTATAAATTCATTCCCTCTCGAGTGGTAAAGGGCCTCCGCTTGTAGTTTTATAAGCCCGCGGAGATAACTCTTAAATGAGTATAAACTAAGTCCCTCTCGAGTGACAGAGGGCCTTCTCTTGTAGCTTTATAAGCTCGCGGAGATTACTCTTAAAAGAGTATAGACTAAGTCCCTCTCGAGTGACAGAGGGCCTCCGCTTGTAGCTTTATAAGGTCGCGGAGATTACTCTTAAATGAGTATAAACTCAGTCCCTCTCGAGTGGTAGAGGGCCTCCACTTATAGTTTTATAAGCCCGCGGAGATAACTCTTAAATGACTATAAACTAAGTCCCTCTCGAGTGACAGAGGGCCTCCGCTTGTAGCTTTATAAGCTCGCGGAGATAACTCTTAAATGAGTATAAACTAAGTCCCTCTCGAGTGACAGAGGGCCTCCGCTTGTAGCTTTATAAGCTCGCGGAGATTACTCTTAAATGAGTATAAATTCAGTCCCTCTCGAGTGGTAGAGGGCCTCCGCTTGTAGTTTTATAAGCCCGCGGAGATAACTCTTAAATGAGTATAAACTAAGTCCCTCTCGAGTGACAGAGGGCCTTCGTTTGTAGCTTTATAAGCTCGCGGAGATTACTCTTAAAAGAGTATAGACTAAGTCCCTCTCGAGTGACAGAGGGCCTCCGCTTTTAGCTTTATAAGCTCTCGGAGATTACTCTTAAATGAGTATAAACTAAGTCCCTCTCGAGTGACAGAGGGCCTCCGCTTGTAGTTTTATAAGCCCGCGGAGATAACTCTTAAATGAGTATAAACTAAGTCCCTCTCGAGTGACAGAGGGCCTCCGCTTGTAGCTTTATAAGCTCGCGGAGATAACTCTTAAATGAGTATAAACTAAGTCCCTCTCGAGTGACAGAGGGCCTCCGCTTGTAGCTTTATAAGCTCGCGGAGATTACTCTTAAATGAGTATAAATTCAGTCCCTCTCGAGTGGTAGAGGGCCTCCGCTTGTAGTTTTATAAGCCCGCGGAGATAACTCTTAAATGAGTATAAACTAAGTCCCTCTCGAGTGACAGAGGGCCTTCGTTTGTAGCTTTATAAGCTCGCGGAGATTACTCTTAAAAGAGTATAGACAAAGTCCCTCTCGAGTGACAGAGGGCCTCTGCTTTTAGCTTTATAAGCTCGCGGAGATTACTCTTAAATGAGTATAAACTAAGTCCCTCTCGAGTGACAGAGGGCCTCCGCTTGTAGTTTTATAAGCCCGCGGAGATAACTCTTAAATGAGTATAAACTAAGTCCCTCTCGAGTGACAGAGGGCCTCCGCTTGTAGCTTTATAAGCTCGCGGAAGATAACTCTTAAAAGGTATAAACTAAGTCCCTCTCGAATGACAGAGGGCCTCCGCTTGTAGCTTTATAAGCTCGTAGAGATAACTCTCAAATGACTATAAACTAAGTCCCTCTCGAGTGACAGAGGGTCTCCGCTTGTAGCTTTATAAGCTCGCGGAGATAACTCTTAAATGAGTATAAACTAAGTCCCTCTCGAGTGACAGAGGGCCTCCGCTTGATACTTTATAAGCTCGCGGAATATAACTCTTAAATGAGTATAAACTAAGTCCCTCTCGAGTGACAGAGGGCCTCCGCTTGTAGCTTTATAAGCTCGCGGAGATTACTCTTAAATGAGTGTAAACTCAGTCCCTCTCGAGTGGTAGAGGGCCTCCGCTTGTAGTTTTATAAGCCCACGGAGATAACTCTTAAATGAGTATAAACTAAGTCGCTATCGAGTGAGAGAGGGCCTCCACTAGTAGCTTTATAAGCTCGCGGAGAAAACTCTTAAATGAGTATAAACTAAGTCCCTCTCGAGTGACAGAGGGCCTCCGCTTGTAGCTTTATAAGCTCGCGGAAGATAACTCTTAAATGAGTATAAACTAAGTCCCTCTCGAGTGACAGAGGGCCTCCGCTTGTAGCTTTATAAGCTCGCGGAAGATAACTCTCAAATGACTATAAACTAAGTCCCTCTCGATTGACAGAGGGCCTCCGCTTGTAGCTTTATAAGCTCGCGGAGATAACTCTTAAATGAGTATAAACTAAGTCCCTCTCGAGTGACAGAGGGCCTCCGCTTGTAGCTTTATAAGCTCGCGGAAGATAACTCTTAAATGAGTATAAACTAAGTCCCTCTCGAGTGACAGAGGGCCTCCGCTTGTAGCTTTATAAGTTCGCGGAAGATAACTCTTAAATGAGTATAAACTAAGTCCCTCTCGAGTGATAGAGGGCCTCCGCTTGTAGCTTTATAAGCTCGCGGAGATAACTCTCAAATGAGTATAAACTAAGTCCCTCTCGAGTGACAGTGGGCCTCCGCTTGTAGCTTTATATGCTCGCGGAATATAACTCTTAAATGAGTATAAACTAAGTCCCTCTCGAGGGACAGAGGGCCTCCGCATGTAGCTTTGTAAGCCCGCGGAGATAACTCTTAAATGAGTATAAACTAAGTCCCTATCGAGTGAGAGAGGGCCTCCGCTAGTAGCTTTATAAGCTCGCGGAGATAACTCTCAAATGAGTATAAACTAAGTCCCTCTCGAGTGACAGAGGGCCTCCTCTTGTAGCTTTATATGCTCGCGGAAGATAACTCTTAAATGAGTATAAAATAAGTCCCTCTCGAGTGACAGAGGGCCTCCCCTTGGGGCACTCCGCCGTTTGTAAGCCCCATGATGCTAGAGCTTTCTCCGCATCAGGCATCCGGTCGTAGAGCTAGCCTCCCGGATCGAAGATTTTATTAAGTCCCATGACGCTGGAGCTTGCTCCGCGTCGGGCATCCGGTCGTAGACCTTGCCTCCCGGATCGAAGATTTTATTAAGTCCCAGGACGCTGGACCTTTCTCCGCGTCGGGTATCCGGTTGTAGACCTTGCCTCCCAGATCGAAGATTTTATTAAGTCCTAGGACGCTGGACCTTGCTCCGCGTCGGGCATTCGGTCGTAGACCTTGCCTCCCGGATTGAAGATTTTATTAAGTCCCAGGATGCTGGACCTTGCTCCGCGTCAGGCATCCGGTCGTAGACCTTGCCTCCCGGATCGAAGATTTTATTAAGTCACATGATGCTGGAGCTTGCTCCGTGTCGGGCGTCCGGTCGTAGAACTAGCCTCCCGGATCGAAGATTTCATTAAGTCCCATGACGCTAGAGGTTTCTCTGCGTCGGGCATCCGGTCGTAGAGCTAGCCTCCCGGATCGAAGATTTTATTAAGTCCCAGGACGCTGGAGCTTGCTCCGCGTCGGGCATCCGGTCGTAGAGCTTGCCTCCCGAATCGAAGATTTAATTAAGTCCCAAGACGCTGGAGCTTTCTCCGCGTCAGGCATCCGGTCGTAGAGGTTGCCTCCCAGATTAAGTGTAAACTAAGTCCCTTTCGAGTGACAGAGGGCCTTCGCTTGTAGCTTTATAAAGCTCGCGGAGATTACTCTTAAAAGAGTATAGACTAAGTCCCTCTCGAGTGACAGAGGGCCTCCGCTTATAGCTTTATAAACTCGCGGAAATTACTCTTAAATGAGTATAAATTCATTCCCTCTCGAGTGGTAAAGGGCCTCCGCTTGTAGTTTTATAAGCCCGCGGAGATAACTCTTAAATGAGTATAAACTAAGTCCCTCTCGAGTGACAGAGGGCCTTCGCTTGTAGCTTTATAAGCTCGCGGAGATTACTCTTAAAAGAGTATAGACTAAGTCCCTCTCGAGTGACAGAGGGCCTCCGCTTGTAGCTTTATAAGGTCGCGGAGATTACTCTTAAATGAGTATAAACTCAGTCCCTCTCGAGTGGTAGAGGGCCTCCACTTATAGTTTTATAAGCCCGCGGAGATAACTCTTAAATGACTATAAACTAAGTCCCTCTCGAGTGATAGAGGGCCTCCGCTTGTAGCTTTATAAGCTCGCGGAGATTACTCTTAAAAGAGTATAGACTAAGTCCCTCTCGAGTGACAGAGGGCCTCCGCTTGTAGCTTTATAAGCTCGCGGAGATTACTCTTAAATGAGTACAAACTAAGTCCCTCTCGAGTGACAGAGGGCCTCCGCTTGTAGTTTTATAAGCCCGCGGAGATAACTCTTAAATGAGTATAAACTAAGTCCCTCTCGAGTGACAGAGGGCCTCCGCTTGTAGCTTTATAAGCTCGCGGAAGATAACTCTTAAAAGGTATAAACTAAGTCCCTCTCGAATGACAGAGGGCCTCCGCTTGTAGCTTTATAAGCTCGTAGAGAAAACTCTCAAATGACTATAAACTAAGTCCCTCTCGAGTGACAGAGGGCCTCCGCTTGTAGCTTTATAAGCTCGCGGAGATAACTCTTAAATGAGTATAAACTAAGTCCCTCTCGAGTGACAGAGGGCCTCCGCTTGTAGCTTTATAAGCTCGCGGAATATAACTCTTAAATGAGTATAAACTAAGTCCCTTTCGAGTGACAGAGGGCCTCCGCTTGTAGCTTTATAAGCTCGCGGAGATTACTCTTAAATGAGTGTAAACTCAGTCCCTCTCGAGTGGTAGAGGGCCTCCGCTTGTAGTTTTATAAGCCCGCGGAGATAACTCTTAAATGAGTATAAACTAAGTCGCTATCGAGCGAGAGAGGGCCTCCACTAGTAGCTTTATAAGCTCGCGGAGATAACTCTTAAATGAGTATAAACTAAGTCCCTTTCGAGTGACAGAGGGCCTCCGCTTGTAGCTTTATAAGCTCGCGGAAGATAACTCTTAAATGAGTATAAACTAATTTCCTCTCGAGTGACAGAGGGCCTCCGCTTGTAGCTTTATAAGCTCGCGGAAGATGACTCTTAAAAGGTATAAACTAAGTCCCTCTCGAATGACAGAGGGCCTCCGGTTGTAGCTTTATAAGCTCGCAGAGATAACTCTCAAATGACTATAAACTAAGTCCCTCTCGAGTGACAGAGGGCCTGCGCTTGTAGCTTTATAAGCTCGCGGAGATAACTCTTAAATGAGTATAAACTAAGTCCCTCTCGAGTCAGAGAGGGCCTCCGCTTTTAGCTTCATAAGTTCGCGGAAGATAACTCTTAAATGAGTATAAACTAAGTCCCTCTCGAGTGACAGAGGGCCTCCGCTTGTAGCTTTATAAGATCGCGGAAGATAACTCTTAAATGAGTATAAACTAAGTCCCTCTCGAGTGACAGAGGGCCTCCGCTTGTAGCTTTATAAGCTCGCGGAAGATAACTCTTAAATGAGTATAAACTAAGTCCCTCTCGAGTAACAGAGGGCTTCCGCTTGTAGCTTTATAAGCTCACGGAGATAACTCTCAAATGAGTATAAACTAAGTCCCTCTCGAGTGACAGAGGGCCTCCGCTTGTAGCTTTATAAGCTCGCGGAATATAACTCTTAAATGAGTATAAACTAAGTCCCTCTCGAGTGACAGAGAGCCTCCGCTTGTAACTTTATAAGCTCGCGGAGATAACTCTCAAATGAATATAAACTAAGTCCCTCTCGAGTGACAAAGGGCCTCCTCTTGTAGCTTTTAAAGCTCGCGGAAGATAACTCTTAAATGAGTATAAACTAAGTCCCTCTCGAGTGACAGAGGGCCTCCTCTTGTAGCTTTATAAGCTCGCGGAAGATAACTCTTAAATGAGTATTAACTAAGTCCCTCCCGAGTGACAGAGGGCCTCTGCTTGTAGCTTTATAAGCTCGCGGAAGATAACTCTTAAATGAGTATAAAATAAGTCCCTCTCGAGTGACAGAGGGCCTCCGCTTGTAGCTTTATAAGCTCGCGGAATATAACTCTTAAATGAGTATAAACTAAGTCCCTCTCGAGTGACAGAGGGCTTCCGCTTATAGCTTTATAAGCTCGCGGAGATAACTCTCAAATGAGTATAAACTAAGTCCCTCTCGTGTGACAGAGGGCCTCCGCTTGTAGCTTTATAAGCTCGCGGAATATAACTCTTAAATGAGTATAAACTAAGTCCCTCTCGAGTGACAGAGGGCCTCCGGTTGTAACTTTATAAGCTCGCGGAAGATAACTCTTAAATGAGTATAAACTAAGTCCCTCTCGAGTGACTGAGGGCCTCCGCTTGTAGCTTTATAAGCTCGCGGAAGATAACTCTTAAATGAGTATAAACTAAGTCCCTCTCGAGTGACAGAGGGCTTCCGCTTGTAGCTTTATAAGCTCGCGGAGATAACTCTTAAATGAGTATAAACTAAGTCCCTCTCGAGTGACAGAGGGCCTCCGCTTGTAGCTTTATAAGCTCGCGGAAGAGAACTCTTAAATGAGTATAAACTAAGTCCCTCTCGAGTGACAGAGGGCCTCCGCTTGTAGCTTTATAAGCTCACGGAAGATGACTCTTAAAAGGTATAAACTAAGTCCCTCTCGAATGACAGAGGGCCTCCGCTTGTAGCTTTATAAGCTCGCAGAGATAACTCTCAAATGACTATAAACTAAGTCCATCTCGAGTGACAGAGGGCCTGCGCTTGTAGCTTTATAAGCTCGGGGAGATAACTCTTAAATGAGTATAAACTAAGTCCCTCTCGAGTGACAGAGGGCCTCCGTTTGTAGCTTTATAAGCTCGCGAAAGATAACTCTTAAATGAGTATAAACTAAGTCCCTCTCGAGTGACAGAGGGCCTCCGCTTGTAGCTTTATAAGTTCGCGGAAAATAACTCTTAAATGAGCATAAACTAAGTCCCTCTCGAGTGACAGAGGGCCTCCGCTTGTAGCTTTATAAGTTCGCGGAAGATAACTCTTAAATGAGTATAAACTAAGTCCCTCTCGAGTGACAGAGGGCCTCCGCTTGTAGCTTTATAAGCTCGCGAAAGATAACTCTTAAATGAGTATAAACTAAGTCCCAATCGAGTGACAGAGGGCTTTTGCTTGTAGCTTTATAAGCTCGCGGAGATAACTCTCAAATGAGTATAAACTAAGTCCCTCTCGAGTGACAGAGGGCCTCCGCTTGTAGATTTATAAGCTCGCGGAATATAACTCTTAAATGAGTATAAACTAAGTCCCTCTCGAGTGACAGAGGGCCTCCGCTTGTAACTTTATAATCTCGCGGAGATAACTCTCAAATGAGTATAAAATAAGTCCCTCTCGAGTGACAGAGGGCCTCCTCTTGTAGCTTTATAAGCTCGCGGAAGATAACTCTTAAATGAGTATAAACTAAGAACCTCTCGAGTGACAGAGGGCCTCCGCTTGTAGCTTTATAAGCTCGCGGAAGATAACTCTTAAATGAGTATTAACTAAGTCCCTCCCGAGTGACAGAGGGCCTCCGCTTGTAGCTCTATAAGCTCGCGGAAGATAACTTTTAAATGAGTATAAAATAAGTCCCTCTCGAGTGACAGAGGGCCTCCGCTTGTAGCTTTATAAGCTCGCGGAATATAACTCTTAAATGAGTATAAACTAAGTCCCTCTCGAGTGACAGAGGGCTTCCGCTTATAGCTTTATAAGCTCGCGGAGATAACTCTCAAATGAGTATAAACTAAGTCCCTCTCGTGTGACAGAGGGCCTCCGCTTGTAGCTTTATAAGCTCGCGGAATATAACTCTTAAATGAGTATAAACTAAGTCCCTCTCGAGTGACAGAGGGCCTCCGCTTGTAGCTTTATAAGCTCGCGGAGATTACTCTTAAATGAGTATAAACTCAGTCCCTCTCGAGTGGTAGAGGGCCTTCACTTGTAGTTTTATAAGCCCGCGGAGATAACTCTTAAATGAGTATAAACTAAGTCGCTATCGAGTGAGAGAGGGCCTCCACTAGTAGCTTTTTAAGCTTGCGGAGACTCTTAAATGAGTATAAACTAAGTCCCTCTCGAGTGACAGAGGGCCTCCGGTTGTAACTTTATAAGCTCGCGAAAGATAACTCTTAAATGAGTATAAACTAAGTCCCTCTCGAGTGACAGAGGGCCTCCGCTTGTAGCTTTATAAGCTCGCGGAAGATAACTCTTAAATGAGTATAAACTAAGTCCCTCTCGAGTGACAGAGGGCTTCCGCTTATAGCTTTATAAGCTCGCGGAGATAACTCTCAAATGAGTATAAACTAAGTCCCTCTCGTGTGACAGAGGGCCTCCGCTTGTAGCTTTATAAGCTCGCGGAATATAACTCTTAAATGAGTATAAACTAAGTCCCTCTCGAGTGACAGAGGGCCTCCGCTTGTAGCTTTATAAGCTCGCGGAGATTACTCTTAAATGAGTATAAACTCAGTCCCTCTCGAGTGGTAGAGGGCCTTCACTTGTAGTTTTATAAGCCCGCGGAGATAACTCTTAAATGAGTATAAACTAAGTCGCTATCGAGTGAGAGAGGGCCTCCACTAGTAGCTTTTTAAGCTTGCGGAGATAACTCTTAAATGAGTATAAACTAAGTCCCTCTCGAGTGACAGAGGGCCTCCGCTTGTAGCTTTATAAGCTCGCGGAAGATAACTCTTAAATGAGTATAGACTAAGTCCCTCTCGAGTGACAGAGGGCCTCCGCTTGTAGCTTTATAAGCTCGCGGAAGATAACTCTTAAAAGGTATAAACTAAGTCCCTCTTGAATTACAGAGGGCCTCCGCTTGTAGCTTTATAAGCTCGCAGAGATAACTCTCAAATGACTATAAACTAAGTCCCTCTCAAGTGACAGAGGGCCTCCGCTTGTAGCTTTATAAGCTCGCGGAGAAAACTTTTAAATGAGTATAAACTAAGTCCCTCTCGAGTGACAAAGGGCCTCCGCTTGTAGCTTTATAAGCTCGCGGAAGATAACTCTTAAATGAGTATAAACTAAGTCCCTCTCGAGTGACAGAGGGCCTCCGAGTGTAGCTTTATAAGCTCGTGGAAGATAACTCTTAAATGAGTATAAACTAAGTCCCTCTCGAGTGACAGAGGGCCTCCGCTTGTAGCTTTATAAGCTCGCGGAAGATAACTCTTAAATGAGTATAAACTAAGTCCCTCTCGAGTAACAGAGGGCTTCCGCTTGTAGCTTTATAAGCTCGCGGAGATAACTCTCAAATGAGTATAAACTAAGTCCCTCTCGAGTGACAGAGGGCCTCCGCTTGTAGCTTTATAAGCTCGCGGAATATAACTCTTAAATGAGTATAAACTAAGTCCCTCTCGAGTGACAGAGGGCCTCCGCTTGTAACTTTATAAGCTCGCGGAGATAACTCTCAAATGAATATAAACTAAGTCCCTCTCGAGTGACAGAGGGCCTCCTCTTGTAGCTTTATAAGCTCGCGGAAGATAACTCTTAAATGAGTATAAACTAAGTCCCTCCCGAGTGACAGAGGGCCTCCGCTTGTAGCTTTATAAGCTCGCGGAAGATAACTCTTAAATGAGTATAAACTAAGTCCCTCTCGAGTGACAGAGGGCCTCCGCTTTTAGCTTTATAAGCTCGCGGAATATAACTCTTAAATGAGTATAAACTAAGTCCCTCTCGAGTGACAGAGGGCCTCCGCTTGTAGCTTTATAAGCTCGCGGAATATAACTCTTAAATGAGTATAAACTAAGTCCCTCTCGAGTGACAGAGGGCTTCCGCTTATAGCTTTATAAGCTCGCGGAGATAACTCTCAAATGAGTATAAACTAAGTCCCTCTCGTGTGACAGAGGGCCTCCGCTTGTAGCTTTATAAGCTCGCGGAATATAACTCTTAAATAAGTATAAACTAAGTCCCTCTCGAGTGACAGAGGGCCTCCGCTTGTAACTTTATAAGCTCGCGGAGATATCTCTCAAATGAATATAAACTAAGTCCCTCTCGAGTGACAGAGGGCCTCCTCTTGTAGCTTTATAAACTCGCGGAAGATAACTCTTAAATGAGTATAAACTAAGTCCCTCTCGAGTGACAGAGGGCCTCCTCTTGTAGCTTTAGAAGCTCGCGGAAGATAACTCTTAAATGAGTATAAACTAAGTCCCTCTCGAGTGACAGAGGGCCTCCGCTTGTAGCTTTATAAGCTCGCGGAATATAACTCTTAAATGAGTATAAACTAAGTCCCTCTCGAGTGACAGAGGGCCTCCGGTTGTAACTTTATAAGCTCGCGAAAGATAACTCTTAAATGAGTATAAACTATGTCCCTCTCGAGTGACAGAGGGCCTCCGCTTGTAGCTTTATCAGCTCGCGGAATATAACTCTTAAATGAGTATAAACTAAGTCCCTCTCGAGTGACAGAGGGCCTCCGCTTGTAACTTTATAAGCTCGCGGAGATATCTCTCAAATGAATATAAACTAAGTCCCTCTCGAGTGACAGAGGGCCTCCTCTTGTAGCTTTATAAACTCGCGGAAGATAACTCTTAAATGAGTATAAACTAAGTCCCTCTCGAGTTACAAAGGGCCTCCTCTTGTAGCTTTAGAAGCTCGCGGAAGATAACTCTTAAATGAGTATAAACTAAGTCCCTCTCGAGTGACAGAGGGCCTCCGCTTGTAGCTTTATAAGCTCGCGGAATATAACTCTTAAATGAGTATAAACTAAGTCCCTCTCGAGTGACAGAGGGCCTCCGCTTTTAACATTATAACCTCGCGGAGATATCTCTCAAATGAATATAAACTAAGTCCCTCTCGAGTGACAGAGGGCCTCCGCTTGTAACTTTATAATCTCGCGGAGATAACTCTTAAATGAGTATAAACTAAGTCCCTCTCGAGTGACAGAGGGCCTCCGGTTGTAACTTTATAAGCTCGCGAAAGATAACTCTTAAATGAGTATAAACTAAGTCCCTCTCGAGTGACAGAGGGCCTCCGCTTGTAGCTTTATAAGCTCGCGGAAGATAACTCTTAAATGAGTATAAACTAAGTCCCTCTCGAGTGACAGAGGGCTTCCGCTTATAGCTTTATAAGCTCGCGGAGATAACTCTCAAATGAGTATAAACTAAGTCCCTCTCGTGTGACAGAGGGCCTCCGCTTGTAGCTTTATAAGCTCGCGGAATATAACTCTTAAATGAGTATAAACTAAGTCCCTCTCGAGTCACAGAGGGCCTCCGCTTGTAGCTTTATAAGCTCGCGGAGATTACTCTTAAATGAGTATAAACTCAGTCCCTCTCGAGTGGTAGAGGGCCTTCACTTGTAGTTTTATAAGCCCGCGGAGATAACTCTTAAATGAGTATAAACTAAGTCGCTATCGAGTGAGAGAGGGCCTCCACTAGTAGCTTTTTAAGCTTGCGGAGATAACTCTTAAATGAGTATAAACTAAGTCCCTCTCGAGTGACAGAGGGCCTCCGCTTGTAGCTTTATAAGCTCGCGGAAGATAACTCTTAAATGAGTATAGACTAAGTCCCTCTCGAGTGACAGAGGGCCTCCGCTTGTAGCTTTATAAGCTCGCGGAAGATAACTCTTAAAAGGTATAAACTAAGTCCCTCTTGAATTACAGAGGGCCTCCGCATGTAGCTTTATAAGCTCGCAGAGATAACTCTCAAATGACTATAAACTAAGTCCCTCTCAAGTGACAGAGGGCCTCCGCTTGTAGCTTTATAAGCTCGCGGAGAAAACTTTTAAATGAGTATAAACTAAGTCCCTCTCGAGTGACAAAGGGCCTCCGCTTGTAGCTTTATAAGCTCGCGGAAGATAACTCTTAAATGAGTATAAACTAAGTCCCTCTCGAGTGACAGAGGGCCTCCGAGTGTAGCTTTATAAGCTCGTGGAAGATAACTCTTAAATGAGTATAAACTAAGTCCCTCTCGAGTGACAGAGGGCCTCCGCTTGTAGCTTTATAAGCTCGCGGAAGATAACTCTTAAATGAGTATAAACTAAGTCCCTCTCGAGTAACAGAGGGCTTCCGCTTGTAGCTTTATAAGCTCGCGGAGATAACTCTCAAATGAGTATAAACTAAGTCCCTCTCGAGTGACAGAGGGCCTCCGCTTGTAGCTTTATAAGCTCGCGGAATATAACTCTTAAATGAGTATAAACTAAGTCCCTCTCGAGTGACAGAGGGCCTCCGCTTGTAACTTTATAAGCTCGCGGAGATAACTCTCAAATGAATATAAACTAAGTCCCTCTCGAGTGACAGAGGGCCTCCTCTTGTAGCTTTATAAGCTCGCGGAAGATAACTCTTAAATGAGTATAAACTAAGTCCCTCCCGAGTGACAGAGGGCCTCCGCTTGTAGCTTTATAAGCTCGCGGAAGATAACTCTTAAATGAGTATAAACTAAGTCCCTCTCGAGTGACAGAGGGCCTCCGCTTTTAGCTTTATAAGCTCGCGGAATATAACTCTTAAATGAGTATAAACTAAGTCCCTCTCGAGTGACAGAGGGCCTCCGCTTGTAGCTTTATAAGCTCGCGGAATATAACTCTTAAATGAGTATAAACTAAGTCCCTCTCGAGTGACAGAGGGCTTCCGCTTATAGCTTTATAAGCTCGCGGAGATAACTCTCAAATGAGTATAAACTAAGTCCCTCTCGTGTGACAGAGGGCCTCTGCTTGTAGCTTTATAAGCTCGCGGAATATAACTCTTAAATAAGTATAAACTAAGTCCCTCTCGAGTGACAGAGGGCCTCCGCTTGTAACTTTATAAGCTCGCGGAGATATCTCTCAAATGAATATAAACTAAGTCCCTCTCGAGTGACAGAGGGCCTCCACTTGTAGCTTTATAAACTCGCGGAAGATAACTCTTAAATGAGTATAAACTAAGTCCCTCTCGAGTGACAGAGGGCCTCCTCTTGTAGCTTTAGAAGCTCGCGGAAGATAACTCTTAAATGAGTATAAACTAAGTCCCTCTCGAGTGACAGAGGGCCTCCGCTTGTAGCTTTATAAGCTCGCGGAATATAACTCTTAAATGAGTATAAACTAAGTCCCTCTCGAGTGACAGAGGGCCTCCGGTTGTAACTTTATAAGCTCGCGAAAGATAACTCTTAAATGAGTATAAACTATGTCCCTCTCGAGTGACAGAGGGCCTCCGCTTGTAGCTTTATAAGCTCGCGGAATATAACTCTTAAATGAGTATAAACTAAGTCCCTCTCGAGTGACAGAGGGCCTCCGCTTGTAACTTTATAAGCTCGCGGAGATATCTCTCAAATGAATATAAACTAAGTCCCTCTCGAGTGACAGAGGGCCTCCTCTTGTAGCTTTATAAACTCGCGGAAGATAACTCTTAAATGAGTATAAACTAAGTCCCTCTCGAGTGACAAAGGGCCTCCTCTTGTAGCTTTAGAAGCTCGCGGAAGATAACTCTTAAATGAGTATAAACTAAGTCCCTCTCGAGTGACAGAGGGCCTCCGCTTGTAGCTTTATAAGCTCGCGGAATATAACTCTTAAATGAGTATAAACTAAGTCCCTCTCGAGTGACAGAGGGCCTCCGCTTTTAGCTTTATAAGCTCGCGGAATATAACTCTTAAATGAGTATAAACTAAGTCCCTCTCGAGTGACAAAGGGCCTCCTCTTGTAGCTTTAGAAGCTCGCGGAAGATAACTCTTAAATGAGTATAAACTAAGTCCCTCTCGAGTGACAGAGGGCCTCCGCTTGTAGCTTTATAAGCTCGCGGAATATAACTCTTAAATGAGTATAAACTAAGTCCCTCTCGAGTGACAGAGGGCCTCCGCTTTTAGCTTTATAAGCTCGCGGAATATAACTCTTAAATGAGTATAAACTAAGTCCCTCTCGAGTGACAGAGGGCCTCCGCTTGTAGCTTTATAAGCTCGCGGAATATAACTCTTAAATGAGTATAAACTAAGTCCCTCTCGAGTGACAGAGGGCTTCCGCTTATAGCTTTATAAGCTCGCGGAGATAACTCTCAAATGAGTATAAACTAAGTCCCTCTCGTGTGACAGAGGGCCTCCGCTTGTAGCTTTATAAGCTCGCGGAATATAACTCTTAAATAAGTATAAACTAAGTCCCTCTCGAGTGACAGAGGGCCTCCGCTTGTAACTTTATAAGCTCGCGGAGATATCTCTCAAATGAATATAAACTAAGTCCCTCTCGAGTGACAGAGGGCCTCCTCTTGTAGCTTTATAAACTCGCGGAAGATAACTCTTAAATGAGTATAAACTAAGTCCCTCTCGAGTGACAGAGGGCCTCCTCTTGTAGCTTTAGAAGCTCGCGGAAGATAACTCTTAAATGAGTATAAACTAAGTCCCTCTCGAGTGACAGAGGGCCTCCGCTTGTAGCTTTATAAGCTCGCGGAATATAACTCTTAAATGAGTATAAACTAAGTCCCTCTCGAGTGACAGAGGGCCTCCGGTTGTAACTTTATAAGCTCGCGAAAGATAACTCTTAAATGAGTATAAACTATGTCCCTCTCGAGTGACAGAGGGCCTCCGCTTGTAGCTTTATCAGCTCGCGGAATATAACTCTTAAATGAGTATAAACTAAGTCCCTCTCGAGTGACAGAGGGCCTCCGCTTGTAACTTTATAAGCTCGCGGAGATATCTCTCAAATGAATATAAACTAAGTCCCTCTCGAGTGACAGAGGGCCTCCTCTTGTAGCTTTATAAACTCGCGGAAGATAACTCTTAAATGAGTATAAACTAAGTCCCTCTCGAGTTACAAAGGGCCTCCTCTTGTAGCTTTAGAAGCTCGCGGAAGATAACTCTTAAATGAGTATAAACTAAGTCCCTCTCGAGTGACAGAGGGCCTCCGCTTGTAGCTTTATAAGCTCGCGGAATATAACTCTTAAATGAGTATAAACTAAGTCCCTCTCGAGTGACAGAGGGCCTCCGCTTTTAACATTATAACCTCGCGGAGATATCTCTCAAATGAATATAAACTAAGTCCCTCTCGAGTGACAGAGGGCCTCCGCTTGTAACTTTATAATCTCGCGGAGATAACTCTTAAATGAGTATAAACTAAGTCCCTCTCGAGTGACAGAGGGCCTCCGGTTGTAACTTTATAAGCTCGCGAAAGATAACTCTTAAATGAGTATAAACTAAGTCCCTCTCGAGTGACAGAGGGCCTCCGCTTGTAGCTTTATAAGCTCGCGGAAGATAACTCTTAAATGAGTATAAACTAAGTCCCTCTCGAGTGACAGAGGGCTTCCGCTTATAGCTTTATAAGCTCGCGGAGATAACTCTCAAATGAGTATAAACTAAGTCCCTCTCGTGTGACAGAGGGCCTCCGCTTGTAGCTTTATAAGCTCGCGGAATATAACTCTTAAATGAGTATAAACTAAGTCCCTCTCGAGTCACAGAGGGCCTCCGCTTGTAGCTTTATAAGCTCGCGGAGATTACTCTTAAATGAGTATAAACTCAGTCCCTCTCGAGTGGTAGAGGGCCTTCACTTGTAGTTTTATAAGCCCGCGGAGATAACTCTTAAATGAGTATAAACTAAGTCGCTATCGAGTGAGAGAGGGCCTCCACTAGTAGCTTTTTAAGCTTGCGGAGATAACTCTTAAATGAGTATAAACTAAGTCCCTCTCGAGTGACAGAGGGCCTCCGCTTGTAGCTTTATAAGCTCGCGGAAGATAACTCTTAAATGAGTATAGACTAAGTCCCTCTCGAGTGACAGAGGGCCTCCGCTTGTAGCTTTATAAGCTCGCGGAAGATAACTCTTAAAAGGTATAAACTAAGTCCCTCTTGAATTACAGAGGGCCTCCGCATGTAGCTTTATAAGCTCGCAGAGATAACTCTCAAATGACTATAAACTAAGTCCCTCTCAAGTGACAGAGGGCCTCCGCTTGTAGCTTTATAAGCTCGCGGAGAAAACTTTTAAATGAGTATAAACTAAGTCCCTCTCGAGTGACAAAGGGCCTCCGCTTGTAGCTTTATAAGCTCGCGGAAGATAACTCTTAAATGAGTATAAACTAAGTCCCTCTCGAGTGACAGAGGGCCTCCGAGTGTAGCTTTATAAGCTCGTGGAAGATAACTCTTAAATGAGTATAAACTAAGTCCCTCTCGAGTGACAGAGGGCCTCCGCTTGTAGCTTTATAAGCTCGCGGAAGATAACTCTTAAATGAGTATAAACTAAGTCCCTCTCGAGTAACAGAGGGCTTCCGCTTGTAGCTTTATAAGCTCGCGGAGATAACTCTCAAATGAGTATAAACTAAGTCCCTCTCGAGTGACAGAGGGCCTCCGCTTGTAGCTTTATAAGCTCGCGGAATATAACTCTTAAATGAGTATAAACTAAGTCCCTCTCGAGTGACAGAGGGCCTCCGCTTGTAACTTTATAAGCTCGCGGAGATAACTCTCAAATGAATATAAACTAAGTCCCTCTCGAGTGACAGAGGGCCTCCTCTTGTAGCTTTATAAGCTCGCGGAAGATAACTCTTAAATGAGTATAAACTAAGTCCCTCCCGAGTGACAGAGGGCCTCCGCTTGTAGCTTTATAAGCTCGCGGAAGATAACTCTTAAATGAGTATAAACTAAGTCCCTCTCGAGTGACAGAGGGCCTCCGCTTTTAGCTTTATAAGCTCGCGGAATATAACTCTTAAATGAGTATAAACTAAGTCCCTCTCGAGTGACAGAGGGCCTCCGCTTGTAGCTTTATAAGCTCGCGGAATATAACTCTTAAATGAGTATAAACTAAGTCCCTCTCGAGTGACAGAGGGCTTCCGCTTATAGCTTTATAAGCTCGCGGAGATAACTCTCAAATGAGTATAAACTAAGTCCCTCTCGTGTGACAGAGGGCCTCTGCTTGTAGCTTTATAAGCTCGCGGAATATAACTCTTAAATAAGTATAAACTAAGTCCCTCTCGAGTGACAGAGGGCCTCCGCTTGTAACTTTATAAGCTCGCGGAGATATCTCTCAAATGAATATAAACTAAGTCCCTCTCGAGTGACAGAGGGCCTCCACTTGTAGCTTTATAAACTCGCGGAAGATAACTCTTAAATGAGTATAAACTAAGTCCCTCTCGAGTGACAGAGGGCCTCCTCTTGTAGCTTTAGAAGCTCGCGGAAGATAACTCTTAAATGAGTATAAACTAAGTCCCTCTCGAGTGACAGAGGGCCTCCGCTTGTAGCTTTATAAGCTCGCGGAATATAACTCTTAAATGAGTATAAACTAAGTCCCTCTCGAGTGACAGAGGGCCTCCGGTTGTAACTTTATAAGCTCGCGAAAGATAACTCTTAAATGAGTATAAACTATGTCCCTCTCGAGTGACAGAGGGCCTCCGCTTGTAGCTTTATAAGCTCGCGGAATATAACTCTTAAATGAGTATAAACTAAGTCCCTCTCGAGTGACAGAGGGCCTCCGCTTGTAACTTTATAAGCTCGCGGAGATATCTCTCAAATGAATATAAACTAAGTCCCTCTCGAGTGACAGAGGGCCTCCTCTTGTAGCTTTATAAACTCGCGGAAGATAACTCTTAAATGAGTATAAACTAAGTCCCTCTCGAGTGACAAAGGGCCTCCTCTTGTAGCTTTAGAAGCTCGCGGAAGATAACTCTTAAATGAGTATAAACTAAGTCCCTCTCGAGTGACAGAGGGCCTCCGCTTGTAGCTTTATAAGCTCGCGGAATATAACTCTTAAATGAGTATAAACTAAGTCCCTCTCGAGTGACAGAGGGCCTCCGCTTTTAACTTTATAAGCTCGCGGAGATATCTCTCAAATGAATATAAACTAAGTCCCTCTCGAGTGACAGAGGGCCTCCTCTTGTAGCTTTATAAACTCGCGGAAGATAACTCTTAAATGAGTATAAACTAAGTCCCTCTCGAGTGACAGAGGGCCTCCTCTTGTAGCTTTAGAAGCTCGCGTAAGATAACTCTTAAATGAGTATAAACTAAGTCCCTCCCGAGTGACAGAGGGCCTCCGCTTGTAGCTTTATAAGCTCGCGGAAGATAACTCTTAAATGAGTATAAACTAAGTCCCTCTCGAGTGACAGAGGGCCTCCGCTTTTAGCTTTATAAGCTCGCGGAATATAACTCTTAAATGAGTATAAACTAAGTCCCTCTCGAGTGACAGAGGGCTTCCGCTTATAGCTTTATAAGCTCGCGGAGATAACTCTCAAATGAGTATAAACTAAGTCCCTCTCGAGTGACAGAGGGCCTCCGCTTGTAGCTTTATAAGCTCGCGGAATATAACTCTTAAATGAGTATAAACTAAGTCCCTCTCGAGTGACAGAGGGCCTCCGGTTGTAACTTTATAAGCTCACGAAAGATAACTCTTAAATGAGTATAAACTAAGTCCCTCTCGAGTGACAGAGGGCCTCCGCTTGTAGCTTTATAAGCTCGCGGAAGATAACTCTTAAATGAGTATAAACTAAGTCCCTCTCGAGTGACAGAGGGCTTCCGCTTGTAGCTTTATAATCTCGCGGAGATAACTCTTAAATGAGTATAAACTAAGTCCCTCTCGAGAGACAGAGGGCCTCCGCTTGTAGCTTTATAAGCTCGCGGAAGATAACTTTTAAATGAGTATAAACTAAGTCCCTCTCGAGTGACAGAGGGCCTCCGCTTGTAGCTTTATAAGCTCGCGGAGATGACTCTCAAATGAGTATAAACTAAGTCCCTCTCGAGTGACAGAGGGCCTCCGCTAGTAGCTTCATAAGCTCGCGGATATAACTCTTAAATGAGTATAAACTAAGTCCCTCTCGAGTGACAGAGGGCTTCCGCTTGTAGCTTTATAAGCTCGCGGAGATAACTCTCAAATGAGTATAAACTAAGTCCCTCTCGAGTGACAGAGGGCCTCCGCTTGTAGATTTATAAGCTCGCGGAATATAACTCTTAAATGAGTATAAACTAAGTCCCTCTCGAGTGACAGAGGGCCTCCGCTTGTAACTTTATAATCTCGCGGAGATAACTCTCAAATGAGTATAAACTAAGTCCCTCTCGAGTGACAGAGGGCCTCCTCTTGTAGCTTTATAAGCTCGCGGAAGATAAATCTTAAATGAGTATAAACTAAGTACCTCACGAGTGACAGAGGGCCTCCGCTTGTAGCTTTATAAGCTCGCGGAAGATAACTCTTAAATGAGTATAAACTAAGTCCCTGTCGATTGACAGAGGGCCTCCGCTTGTAGCTTTATAAGCTCGCGGAGATATCTCTCAAATGAATATAAACTAAGTCCCTCTCGAGTGACAGAGGGCCTCCTCTTGTAGCTTTATAAACTCGCGGAAGATAACTCTTAAATGAGTATAAACTAAGTCCCTCTCGAGTGACAGAGGGCCTCCGGTTGTAACTTTATAAGCTCGCGAAAGATAACTCTTAAATGAGTATAAACTATGTCCCTCTCGAGTGACAGAGGGCCTCCGCTTGTAGCTTTATAAGCTCGCGGAATATAACTCTTAAATGAGTATAAACTAAGTCCCTCTCGAGTGACAGAGGGCCTCCGATTGTAACTTTATAAGCTCGCGGAGATATCTCTCAAATGAATATAAACTAAGTCCCTCTCGAGTGACAGAGGGCCTCCTCTTGTAGCTTTATAAACTCGCGGAAGATAACTCTTAAATGAGTATAAACTAAGTCCCTCTCGAGTGACAAAGGGCCTCCTCTTGTAGCTTTAGAAGCTCGCGGAAGATAACTCTTAAATGAGTATAAACTAAGTCCCTCTCGAGTGACAGAGGGCCTCCGCTTGTAGCTTTATAAGCTCGCGGAATATAACTCTTAAATGAGTATAAACTAAGTCCCTCTCGAGTGACAGAGGGCCTCCGCTTTTAACTTTATAAGCTCGCGGAGATATCTCTCAAATGAATATAAACTAAGTCCCTCTCGAGTGACAGAGGGCCTCCTCTTGTAGCTTTATAAACTCGCGGAAGATAACTCTTAAATGAGTATAAACTAAGTCCCTCTCGAGTGACAGAGGGCCTCCTCTTGTAGCTTTCGAAGCTCGCGTAAGATAACTCTTAAATGAGTATAAACTAAGTCCCTCCCGAGTGACAGAGGGCCTCCGCTTGTAGCTTTATAAGCTCGCGGAAGATAACTCTTAAATGAGTATAAACTAAGTCCCTCTCGAGTGACAGAGGGCCTCCGCTTTTAGCTTTATAAGCTCGCGGAATATAACTCTTAAATGAGTATAAACTAAGTCCCTCTCGAGTGACAGAGGGCTTCCGCTTATAGCTTTATAAGCTCGCGGAGATAACTCTCAAATGAGTATAAACTAAGTCCCTCTCGAGTGACAGAGGGCCTCCGCTTGTAGCTTTATAAGCTCGCGGAATATAACTCTTAAATGAGTATAAACTAAGTCCCTCTCGAGTGACAGAGGGCCTCCGGTTGTAACTTTATAAGCTCACGAAAGATAACTCTTAAATGAGTATAAACTAAGTCCCTCTCGAGTGACAGAGGGCCTCCGCTTGTAGCTTTATAAGCTCGCGGAAGATAACTCTTAAATGAGTATAAACTAAGTCCCTCTCGAGTGACAGAGGGCTTCCGCTTGTAGCTTTATAATCTCGCGGAGATAACTCTTAAATGAGTATAAACTAAGTCCCTCTCGAGAGACAGAGGGCCTCCGCTTGTAGCTTTATAAGCTCGCGGAAGATAACTTTTAAATGAGTATAAACTAAGTCCCTCTCGAGTGACAGAGGGCCTCCGCTTGTAGCTTTATAAGCTCGCGGAGATGACTCTCAAATGAGTATAAACTAAGTCCCTCTCGAGTGACAGAGGGCCTCCGCTAGTAGCTTCATAAGCTCGCGGATATAACTCTTAAATGAGTATAAACTAAGTCCCTCTCGAGTGACAGAGGGCTTCCGCTTGTAGCTTTATAAGCTCGCGGAGATAACTCTCAAATGAGTATAAACTAAGTCCCTCTCGAGTGACAGAGGGCCTCCGCTTGTAGATTTATAAGCTCGCGGAATATAACTCTTAAATGAGTATAAACTAAGTCCCTCTCGAGTGACAGAGGGCCTCCGCTTGTAACTTTATAATCTCGCGGAGATAACTCTCAAATGAGTATAAACTAAGTCCCTCTCGAGTGACAGAGGGCCTCCTCTTGTAGCTTTATAAGCTCGCGGAAGAAAAATCTTAAATGAGTATAAACTAAGTACCTCTCGAGTGACAGAGGGCCTCCGCTTGTAGCTTTATAAGCTCGCGGAAGATAACTCTTAAATGAGTATAAACTAAGTCCCTGTCGATTGACAGAGGGCCTCCGCTTGTAGCTTTATAAGCTCGCGGAGATAACTCTCAAATGAGTATAAACTAAATCCCTCTCGAGTGACAGAGGGCCTCCGCTTGTAGCTTTATAAGCTCGCGGAATATAAATCTTAAATGAGTATAAACTAAGTCCCTCTCGAGTGACTGAGGGCCTCCGCTTGTAGCTTTATAAGCTCGCGGAGATTACTCTTAAATGAGTATAAACTCAGTCCCTCTCGAGTGGTAGAGGGCCTTCACTTGTAGTTTTATAAGCCCGCGGAGATAACTCTTAAATGAGTATAAACTAAGTCGCTATCGAGTGAGAGAGGGCCTCCACTAGTAGCTTTTTAAGCTCGCGGAGATAACTCTTAAATGAGTATAAACTAAGTCCCTCTCGAGTGACAGAGGGCCTCCGCTTGTAGCTTTATAAGCTCGCGAAAGATAACTCTTAAATGAGTATAAACTAAGTCCCTCTCGAGTGACAGAGGGCCTCCGCTTGTAGCTTTATAAGCTCGCGGAAGATAACTCTTAAAAGGTATAAACTAAGTCCCTCTTGAATGACAGAGGGCCTCCGCTTGTAGCTTTATAAGCTCGCAGAGATAACTCTCAAATGACTATAAACTAAGTCCCTCTCAAGTGACAGAGGGCCTCCGCTTGTAGCTTTATAAGCTCGCGGAGAAAACTTTTAAATGAATATAAACTAAGTCCCTCTCGAGTGACAGAGGGCCTCCTCTTGTAGCTTTATAAACTCGCGGAAGATAACTCTTAAATGAGTATAAACTAAGTCCCTCTCGAGTGACAGAGGGCCTCCTCTTGTAGCTTTAGAAGCTCGCGGAAGATAACTCTTAAATGAGTATAAACTAAGTCCCTCCCGAGTGACAGAGGGCCTCCGCTTGTAGCTTTATAAGCTCGCGGAAGATAACTCTTAAATGAGTATAAACTAAGTCCCTCTCGAGTGACAGAGGGCCTCCGCTTTTAGCTTTATAAGCTCGCGGAATATAACTCTTAAATGAGTATAAACTAAGTCCCTCTCGAGTGACAGAGGGCTTCCGCTTATAGCTTTATAAGCTCGCGGAGATAACTCTCAAATGAGTATAAACTAAGTCCCTCTCGAGTGACAGAGGGCCTCCGCTTGTAGCTTTATAAGCTCGCGGAATATAACTCTTAAATGAGTATAAACTAAGTCCCTCTCGAGTGACAGAGGGCCTCCGGTTGTAACTTTATAAGCTCACGAAAGATAACTCTTAAATGAGTATAAACTAAGTCCCTCTCGAGTGACAGAGGGCCTCCGCTTGTAGCTTTATAAGCTCGCGGAAGATAACTCTTAAATGAGTATAAACTAAGTCCCTCTCGAGTGACAGAGGGCTTCCGCTTGTAGCTTTATAATCTCGCGGAGATAACTCTTAAATGAGTATAAACTAAGTCCCTCTCGAGAGACAGAGGGCCTCCGCTTGTAGCTTTATAAGCTCGCGGAAGATAACTTTTAAATGAGTATAAACTAAGTCCCTCTCGAGTGACAGAGGGCCTCCGCTTGTAGCTTTATAAGCTCGCGGAGATGACTCTCAAATGAGTATAAACTAAGTCCCTCTCGAGTGACAGAGGGCCTCCGCTAGTAGCTTCATAAGCTCGCGGATATAACTCTTAAATGAGTATAAACTAAGTCCCTCTCGAGTGACAGAGGGCTTCCGCTTGTAGCTTTATAAGCTCGCGGAGATAACTCTCAAATGAGTATAAACTAAGTCCCTCTCGAGTGACAGAGGGCCTCCGCTTGTAGATTTATAAGCTCGCGGAATATAACTCTTAAATGAGTATAAACTAAGTCCCTCTCGAGTGACAGAGGGCCTCCGCTTGTAACTTTATAATCTCGCGGAGATAACTCTCAAATGAGTATAAACTAAGTCCCTCTCGAGTGACAGAGGGCCTCCTCTTGTAGCTTTATAAGCTCGCGGAAGATAAATCTTAAATGAGTATAAACTAAGTACCTCTCGAGTGACAGAGGGCCTCCGCTTGTAGCTTTATAAGCTCGCGGAAGATAACTCTTAAATGAGTATAAACTAAGTCCCTGTCGATTGACAGAGGGCCTCCGCTTGTAGCTTTATAAGCTCGCGGAGATAACTCTCAAATGAGTATAAACTAAATCCCTCTCGAGTGACAGAGGGCCTCCGCTTGTAGCTTTATAAGCTCGCGGAATATAAATCTTAAATGAGTATAAACTAAGTCCCTCTCGAGTGACTGAGGGCCTCCGCTTGTAGCTTTATAAGCTCGCGGAGATTACTCTTAAATGAGTATAAACTCAGTCCCTCTCGAGTGGTAGAGGGCCTTCACTTGTAGTTTTATAAGCCCGCGGAGATAACTCTTAAATGAGTATAAACTAAGTCGCTATCGAGTGAGAGAGGGCCTCCACTAGTAGCTTTTTAAGCTCGCGGAGATAACTCTTAAATGAGTATAAACTAAGTCCCTCTCGAGTGACAGAGGGCCTCCGCTTGTAGCTTTATAAGCTCGCGAAAGATAACTCTTAAATGAGTATAAACTAAGTCCCTCTCGAGTGACAGAGGGCCTCCGCTTGTAGCTTTATAAGCTCGCGGAAGATAACTCTTAAAAGGTATAAACTAAGTCCCTCTTGAATGACAGAGGGCCTCCGCTTGTAGCTTTATAAGCTCGCAGAGATAACTCTCAAATGACTATAAACTAAGTCCCTCTCAAGTGACAGAGGGCCTCCGCTTGTAGCTTTATAAGCTCGCGGAGAAAACTTTTAAATGAGTATAAACTAAGTCCCTCTCGAGTGACAAAGGGCCTCCGCTTGTAGGTTTATAAGCTCGCGGAAGATAACTCTTAAATGAGTATAAACTAAGTCCCTCTCGAGTGACAGAGGGCCTCCGATTGTAGCTTTATAAGCTCGTGGAAGATAACTCTTAAATGAGTATAAACTAAGTCCCTCTTGAGTGACAGAGGGCCTCCGCTTGTAGCTTTATAAGCTCGCGGAAGATAACTCTTAAATGAGTATAAACTAAGTCCCTCTCGAGTAACAGAGGGCTTCCGCTTGTAGCTTTATAAGCTCGCGGAGATAACTCTAAAATGAGTATAAACTAAGTCCCTCTCGAGTGACAGAGGGCCTCCGCTTGTAGATTTATAAGCTCGCGGAATATAACTCTTAAATGAGTATAAACTAAGTCCCTCTCGAGTGACAGAGGGCCTCCGCTTGTAACTTTATAAGCTCGCAGAGATAACTCTCAAATGAATATAAACTAAGTCCCTCTCGAGTGACAGAGGGCCTCCTCTTGTAGCTTTATAAGCTCGCGGAAGATAACTCTTCAATGAGTATAAACTAAGTCCCTCTCGAGAGACAGAGGGCCTCCTCTTGTAGCTTTAGAAGCTCGCGGAAGATAACTCTTAAATGAGTATAAACTAAGTCCCTCCCGAGTGACAGAGGGCCTCCGCTTGTAGCTTTATAAGCTCGCGGAAGATAACTCTTAAATGAGTATAAGCTAAGTCCCTCTCGAGTGACAGAGGGCCTCCGCTTTTAGCTTTATAAGCTCGCGGAATATAACTCTTAAATGAGTATAAACTAAGTCCCTCTTGAGTGACAGAGGGCCTCCGCTTGTAGCTTTATAAGCTCGCGGAATATAACTCTTAAATGAGTATAAACTAAGTCCCTCTCGAGTGACAGAGGGCCTCCGGTTGTAACTTTATAAGCTCGCGAAAGATAACTCTTAAATGAGTATAAACTAAGTCCCTCTCGAGTGACAGAGGGCCTCCGCTTGTAGCTTTATAAGCTCGCGGAAGATAACTCTTAAATGATTATAAACTAAGTCCCTCTCGAGTGACAGAGGGCCTCCGCTTGTAACTTTATAAGCTCGCGGAGATAACTCTCAAATGAGTATAAACTAAGTCCCTCTCGAGTGACAGAGGGCCTCCGCTTGTAGCTTTATAAGCTCGCGGAAGATAACTCTTAAATGAGTATAAACTAAGTCCCTCTCGAGTGACAGAGGGCCTCCGCTTTTAGCTTTATAACCTCGCGGAATATAACTCTTAAATGAGTATAAACTAAATCCCTCTCGAGTGACAGAGGGCCTCCGCTTGTAGCTTTATAAGCTCGCGGAATATAACTCTCATATGAGTATAAACTAAGTCTCTCTCGAGTGACAGAGGGCCTCCGCTTGTAGCTTTATAAGCTCGCGGAGATGACTCTCAAATGAGTATAAACTAAGTCCCTCTCGAGTGACAGAGGGCCTCCGCTAGTAGCTTCATAAGCTCGCGGATATAACTCTTAATTGAGTATAAACTAAGTCCCTCTCGAGTGACAGAGGGCCTCCGCTTGTAGCTTTATAAGCTCGCGGAAGATAACTCTTAAATGAGTATAAACTAAGTCCCTCTTGAGTGACAGAGGGCCTCCGCTTGTAGCTTTATAAGCTCGTGGAGATGACTCTCAAATGAGTATAAACTAAGTCCCTCTCGAGTGACAGAGGGCCTCCGCTAGTAGCTTTTTTAAGCTCGCGTATATAACTCTTAAATGAGTATAAACTAAGTCCCTCTCGAGTGACAGAGGGCCTCCGCTTGTAGCTTTATAAGCTCGCGGAAGATAACTCTTAAATGAGTATAAACTAAGTCCCTCTCGAGTGACAGAGGGCTTCCGCTTGTAGCTTTATAAGCTCGCGGAGATAACTCTCAAATGAGTATAAACTAAGTCCCTCTCGAGTGACAGAAGGCCTCCGCTAGTAGCTTTATAAGCTCGCGGAGATAACTCTTAAATGAGTATAAACTAAGTTCCTCTCGAGTGACAGAGGGCCTCCGCTTGTAGCTTTATAAGCTCGCGGAGATGACTCTCAAATGAGTATAAATTAAGTCCCTCTCGAGTGACAGAGGGCCTCCGCTAGTAGCTTTATAAGCTCACGAAGATAACTCTTAAATGAGTATAAACTAAGTCACTCTCGAGTGACAGAGGGCCTCCACTTGTAGCTTTATAAGCTCGCGGAAGATAACTCTTAAATGAGTATAAACTAAGTCCCTCTCGAGTGACAGAGTGCTTCCGCTTGTAGCTTTATAAGCTCGCGATGATAACTCTCAAATGAGTATAAACTAAGTCCCTCTCGAGTGACAGAGGGCCTCCGCTTGTAGCTTTATAAGCTCGCGGAATATAACTCTTAAATGAGTATAAACTAAGTCCCTCTGGAGTGACAGAGGGCCTCCGCTTGTAACTTTATAAGCTCGCGGAGATAACTCTCAAATGAGTATAAACTAAGTCCCTCTCGAGTGACAGAGGGCCTCCGCTTGTAGCTTTATAAGCTCGCGGAAGATAACTCTTAAATGAGTATAAACTAAGTCCCTCTCGAGTGACAGAGGGCCTCCGCTTGTAGCTTTATAAGCTCATGGAAGATAACTCTTAAATGAGTATAAACTAAGTCCCTCTCGAGTGACAGAGGGCCTCCGCTTGTAGCTTTATAAGCTTGCGGAGATAACTCTCAAATGAGTATAAACAAAGTCCCTCTCGAGTAACAGAGGGCCTCCGCTTGTAGCTTTATAAGCTCGCGGAATATAACTTTTAAATGAGTATAAACTAAGTCCCTCTCGAGGGACAGAGGGCCTCCGCTTGTAGCTTTATAAGCCCGCAGAGATAACTCTTAAATGAGTATAAACTATGTCCCTATCGAGTGAGAGAGGGCCTCCGCTTGTAGCTTTATAAGCTCGCGGAGATGACTCTCAAATGAGTATAAACTAAGTCCCTCTCGAGTGACAGAGGGCCTCCGCTTGTAGCTTTATAAGCTCGCGGAAGATAACTCTTAAATGAGTATAAACTAAGTCCCTCTCGAGTAACAGAGGGCTTCCGCTTGTAGCTTTATAAGCTCACGGAGATAACTCTCAAATGAGTATAAACTAAGTCCCTCTCGAGTGACAGAGGGCCTCCGCTTGTAGCGTTATAAGGTCGCGGAATATAACTCTTAAATGAGTATAAACTAAGTCTCTCTGGAGTGACAGAGGGCCTCCGCTTGTAACTTTATAAGCTCGCAGAGATAACTCTCAAATGAGTATAAACGAAGTCCCTCTCGAGTGACAGAGGGCCTCAGCTTGTAGCTTTATAAGCTCGCGGAAGATAACTCTTAATTGAGTATAAACTAAGTCCCTCTCGAGTGACAGAGGGCCTCCGCTTGTAGCTTTATAAGCTCGCGGAAGATAACTCTTAAATGAGTATAAACTAAGTCCCTCTCGAGTAACAGAGGGCTTCCGCTTGTAGCTTTATAAGGTCGCGGAGATAACTCTCAAATGAGTATAAACTAAGTCCCTCTCGAGTGACAGAGGGCCTCCGCTAGTAGCTTTATAAGCTCACGGATGATAACTCTTAAATGAGTATAAACTAAGTCCCTCTCGAGTGACAGAGTGCTTCCGCTTGTAGCTTTATAAGCTCGCGGAGATAACTCTCAAATGAGTATAAACTAAGTCCCTCTCGAGTGACAGAGGGCCTCCGCTTGTAGCTTTATAAGGTCGCGGAATATAACTCTTAAATGAGTATAAACTAAGTCTCTCTGGAGTGACAGAGGGCCTCCGCTTGTAACTTTATAAGCTCGCAGAGATAACTCTCAAATGAGTATAAACGAAGTCCCTCTCGAGTGACAGAGGGCCTCAGCTTGTAGCTTTATAAGCTCGCGGAAGATAACTCTTAATTGAGTATAAACTAAGTCCCTCTCGAGTGACAGAGGGCCTCCGCTTGTAGCTTTATAAGCTCGCGGAAGATAACTCTTAAATGAGTATAAACTAAGTCCCTCTTGAGTGACAGAGGGCCTCCACTTGTAGCTTTATAAGCTCGTGGAGATGACTCTCAAATGAGTATAAACTAAGTCCCTCTCGAGTGACAGAGGGCCTCCCCTAGTAGCTTTTTTAAGCTCGCGTATATAACTCTTAAATGAGTATAAACTAAGTCCCTCTCGAGTGACAGAGGGCCTCCGCTTGTAGCTTTATAAGCTCGCGGAAGATAACTCTTAAATGAGTATAAACTAAGTCCCTCTCGAGTGACAGAGGGCTTCCGCTTGTAGCTTTATAAGCTCGCGGAGATAACTCTCAAATGAGTATAAACTAAGTCCCTCTCGAGTGACAGAAGGCCTCTGCTAGTAGCTTTATAAGCTCGCGGAGATAACTCTTAAATGAGTATAAACTAAGTTCCTCTCGAGTGACAGAGGGCCTCCGCTTGTAGCTTTATAAGCTCGCGGAGATGACTCTCAAATGAGTATAAATTAAGTCCCTCTCGAGTGACAGAGGGCCTCCGCTAGTAGCTTTATAAGCTCGCGAAGATAACTCTTAAATGAGTATAAACTAAGTCACTCTCGAGTGACAGAGGGCCTCCACTTGTAGCTTTATAAGCTCGCGGAAGATAACTCTTAAATGAGTATAAACTAAGTCCCTCTCGAGTGACAGAGTGCTTCCGCTTGTAGCTTTATAAGCTCGCGATGATAACTCTCAAATGAGTATAAACTAAGTCCCTCTCGAGTGACAGAGGGCCTCCGCTTGTAGCTTTATAAGCTCGCGGAATATAACTCTTAAATGAGTATAAACTAAGTCCCTCTGGAGTGACAGAGGGCCTCCGCTTGTAACTTTATAAGCTCGCGGAGATAACTCTCAAATGAGTATAAACTAAGTCCCTCTCGAGTGACAGAGGGCCTCCGCTTGTAGCTTTATAAGCTCGCGGAAGATAACTCTTAAATGAGTATAAACTAAGTCCCTCTCGAGTGACAGAGGGCCTCCGCTTGTAGCTTTATAAGCTCATGGAAGATAACTCTTAAATGAGTATAAACTAAGTCCCTCTCGAGTGACAGAGGGCCTCCGCTTGTAGCTTTATAAGCTTGCGGAGATAACTCTCAAATGAGTATAAACAAAGTCCCTCTCGAGTAACAGAGGGCCTCCGCTTGTAGCTTTATAAGCTCGCGGAATATAACTTTTAAATGAGTATAAACTAAGTCCCTCTCGAGGGACAGAGGGCCTCCGCTTGTAGCTTTATAAGCCCGCAGAGATAACTCTTAAATGAGTATAAACTATGTCCCTATCGAGTGAGAGAGGGCCTCCGCTTGTAGCTTTATAAGCTCGCGGAGATGACTCTCAAATGAGTATAAACTAAGTCCCTCTCGAGTGACAGAGGGCCTCCGCTTGTAGCTTTATAAGCTCGCGGAAGATAACTCTTAAATGAGTATAAACTAAGTCCCTCTCGAGTAACAGAGGGCTTCCGCTTGTAGCTTTATAAGCTCACGGAGATAACTCTCAAATGAGTATAAACTAAGTCCCTCTCGAGTGACAGAGGGCCTCCGCTTGTAGCGTTATAAGGTCGCGGAATATAACTCTTAAATGAGTATAAACTAAGTCTCTCTGGAGTGACAGAGGGCCTCCGCTTGTAACTTTATAAGCTCGCAGAGATAACTCTCAAATGAGTATAAACGAAGTCCCTCTCGAGTGACAGAGGGCCTCAGCTTGTAGCTTTATAAGCTCGCGGAAGATAACTCTTAATTGAGTATAAACTAAGTCCCTCTCGAGTGACAGAGGGCCTCCGCTTGTAGCTTTATAAGCTCGCGGAAGATAACTCTTAAATGAGTATAAACTAAGTCCCTCTCGAGTAACAGAGGGCTTCCGCTTGTAGCTTTATAAGGTCGCGGAGATAACTCTCAAATGAGTATAAACTAAGTCCCTCTCGAGTGACAGAGGGCCTCCGCTAGTAGCTTTATAAGCTCACGGATGATAACTCTTAAATGAGTATAAACTAAGTCCCTCTCGAGTGACAGAGTGCTTCCGCTTGTAGCTTTATAAGCTCGCGGAGATAACTCTCAAATGAGTATAAACTAAGTCCCTCTCGAGTGACAGAGGGCCTCCGCTTGTAGCTTTATAAGGTCGCGGAATATAACTCTTAAATGAGTATAAACTAAGTCTCTCTGGAGTGACAGAGGGCCTCCGCTTGTAACTTTATAAGCTCGCAGAGATAACTCTCAAATGAGTATAAACGAAGTCCCTCTCGAGTGACAGAGGGCCTCAGCTTGTAGCTTTATAAGCTCGCGGAAGATAACTCTTAATTGAGTATAAACTAAGTCCCTCTCGAGTGACAGAGGGCCTCCGCTTGTAGCTTTATAAGCTCGCGGAAGATAACTCTTAAATGAGTATAAACTAAGTCCCTCTTGAGTGACAGAGGGCCTCCACTTGTAGCTTTATAAGCTCGTGGAGATGACTCTCAAATGAGTATAAACTAAGTCCCTCTCGAGTGACAGAGGGCCTCCCCTAGTAGCTTTTTTAAGCTCGCGTATATAACTCTTAAATGAGTATAAACTAAGTCCCTCTCGAGTGACAGAGGGCCTCCGCTTGTAGCTTTATAAGCTCGCGGAAGATAACTCTTAAATGAGTATAAACTAAGTCCCTCTCGAGTGACAGAGGGCTTCCGCTTGTAGCTTTATAAGCTCGCGGAGATAACTCTCAAATGAGTATAAACTAAGTCCCTCTCGAGTGACAGAAGGCCTCTGCTAGTAGCTTTATAAGCTCGCGGAGATAACTCTTAAATGAGTATAAACTAAGTTCCTCTCGAGTGACAGAGGGCCTCCGCTTGTAGCTTTATAAGCTCGCGGAGATGACTCTCAAATGAGTATAAATTAAGTCCCTCTCGAGTGACAGAGGGCCTCCGCTAGTAGCTTTATAAGCTCGCGAAGATAACTCTTAAATGAGTATAAACTAAGTCACTCTCGAGTGACAGAGGGCCTCCACTTGTAGCTTTATAAGCTCGCGGAAGATAACTCTTAAATGAGTATAAACTAAGTCCCTCTCGAGTGACAGAGTGCTTCCGCTTGTAGCTTTATAAGCTCGCGATGATAACTCTCAAATGAGTATAAACTAAGTCCCTCTCGAGTGACAGAGGGCCTCCGCTTGTAGCTTTATAAGCTCGCGGAATATAACTCTTAAATGAGTATAAACTAAGTCCCTCTGGAGTGACAGAGGGCCTCCGCTTGTAACTTTATAAGCTCGCGGAGATAACTCTCAAATGAGTATAAACTAAGTCCCTCTCGAGTGACAGAGGGCCTCCGCTTGTAGCTTTATAAGCTCGCGGAAGATAACTCTTAAATGAGTATAAACTAAGTCCCTCTCGAGTGACAGAGGGCCTCCGCTTGTAGCTTTATAAGCTCATGGAAGATAACTCTTAAATGAGTATAAACTAAGTCCCTCTCGAGTGACAGAGGGCCTCCGCTTGTAGCTTTATAAGCTTGCGGAGATAACTCTCAAATGAGTATAAACAAAGTCCCTCTCGAGTGACAGAGGGCCTCCGCTTGTAGCTTTATAAGCTCGCGGAATATAACTCTTAAATGAGTATAAACTAAGTCCCTCTCGAGGGACAGAGGGCCTCCGCTTGTAGCTTTATAAGCCCGCAGAGATAACTCTTAAATGAGTATAAACTATGTCCCTATCGAGTGAGAGAGGGCCTCCGCTAGTAGCTTTATAAGCTCGCGGAGATAACTCTCAAATGAGTATAAACTAAGTCCCTCTCGAGTGACAGAGGGCCTTCGCTTGTAGCTTTATAAGCTCGCGGAGATGACTCTCAAATGAGTATAAACTAAGTCCCTCTCGAGTGACAGAGGGCCTCTGCTAGTAGCTTTATAAGCTCGCGGAGATAACTCTTAAATGAATATAAACTAAGTCCCTCTCGAGTGACAGAGGCCCTCGGCTTGTAGCGTTATAAGCTCGCGAAAGATAACTCTTAAATGAGTATAAACTAAGTCCCTCTTGAGTGACAGAGGGCTTCTGCTTATAGCTTTATAAGCTCGCGGAGATAACTCTCAAATGAGTATAAACTAAGTCCCTCTCGAGTGACAGAGGGCCTCCCCTAGTAGCTTTTTTAAGCTCGCGTATATAACTCTTAAATGAGTATAAACTAAGTCCCTCTCGAGTGACAGAGGGCCTCCGCTTGTAGCTTTATAAGCTCGCGGAAGATAACTCTTAAATGAGTATAAACTAAGTCCCTCTCGAGTGACAGAGGGCTTCCGCTTGTAGCTTTATAAGCTCGCGGAGATAACTCTCAAATGAGTATAAACTAAGTCCCTCTCGAGTGACAGAAGGCCTCTGCTAGTAGCTTTATAAGCTCGCGGAGATAACTCTTAAATGAGTATAAACTAAGTTCCTCTCGAGTGACAGAGGGCCTCCGCTTGTAGCTTTATAAGCTCGCGGAGATGACTCTCAAATGAGTATAAATTAAGTCCCTCTCGAGTGACAGAGGGCCTCCGCTAGTAGCTTTATAAGCTCGCGAAGATAACTCTTAAATGAGTATAAACTAAGTCACTCTCGAGTGACAGAGGGCCTCCACTTGTAGCTTTATAAGCTCGCGGAAGATAACTCTTAAATGAGTATAAACTAAGTCCCTCTCGAGTGACAGAGTGCTTCCGCTTGTAGCTTTATAAGCTCGCGATGATAACTCTCAAATGAGTATAAACTAAGTCCCTCTCGAGTGACAGAGGGCCTCCGCTTGTAGCTTTATAAGCTCGCGGAATATAACTCTTAAATGAGTATAAACTAAGTCCCTCTGGAGTGACAGAGGGCCTCCGCTTGTAACTTTATAAGCTCGCGGAGATAACTCTCAAATGAGTATAAACTAAGTCCCTCTCGAGTGACAGAGGGCCTCCGCTTGTAGCTTTATAAGCTCGCGGAAGATAACTCTTAAATGAGTATAAACTAAGTCCCTCTCGAGTGACAGAGGGCCTCCGCTTGTAGCTTTATAAGCTCATGGAAGATAACTCTTAAATGAGTATAAACTAAGTCCCTCTCGAGTGACAGAGGGCCTCCGCTTGTAGCTTTATAAGCTTGCGGAGATAACTCTCAAATGAGTATAAACAAAGTCCCTCTCGAGTGACAGAGGGCCTCCGCTTGTAGCTTTATAAGCTCGCGGAATATAACTCTTAAATGAGTATAAACTAAGTCCCTCTCGAGGGACAGAGGGCCTCCGCTTGTAGCTTTATAAGCCCGCAGAGATAACTCTTAAATGAGTATAAACTATGTCCCTATCGAGTGAGAGAGGGCCTCCGCTAGTAGCTTTATAAGCTCGCGGAGATAACTCTCAAATGAGTATAAACTAAGTCCCTCTCGAGTGACAGAGGGCCTTCGCTTGTAGCTTTATAAGCTCGCGGAGATGACTCTCAAATGAGTATAAACTAAGTCCCTCTCGAGTGACAGAGGGCCTCTGCTAGTAGCTTTATAAGCTCGCGGAGATAACTCTTAAATGAATATAAACTAAGTCCCTCTCGAGTGACAGAGGCCCTCGGCTTGTAGCGTTATAAGCTCGCGAAAGATAACTCTTAAATGAGTATAAACTAAGTCCCTCTCGAGTGACAGAGGGCTTCTGCTTATAGCTTTATAAGCTCGCGGAGATAACTCTCAAATGAGTATAAACTAAGTCCCTCTCGAGTGACAGAGGGCCTCCGCTAGTAGCTTTATAAGCTCGCGGAGATAACTCTTAAATGAGTATAAACTAAGTCCCTCTCGAGTGATAGAGGGCCTCCGCTTGTAGCTTTATAAGCTCGCGGAGATGACTCTCAAATGAGTATAAACTAAGTCCCTCTCGAGTGACAGAGGGCCTCCGCTTGTAGCTTTATAAGCTCGCGGAAGATAACTCTTAAATGAGTATAAACTAAGTCCCTCTCGAGTAACAGAGGGCTTCCGCTTGTAGCTTTATAAGCTCGCGGAGATAACTCTCAAATGAGTATAAACTAAGTCCCTCTCGAGTGACAGAGGGCCTCCGCTTGTAGCTTTATAAGCTCGCGGAATATAACTCTTAAATGAGTATAAACTAAGTCCCTCTCGAGTAACAGAGGGCTTCCGCTTGTAGCTTTATAAGCTCGCGGAGATAACTCTCAAATGAGTATAAACTAAGTCCCTCTCGAGTGACAGAGGGCCTCCGCTTGTAGCTTTATAAGCTCGCGGAATATAACTCTTAAATGAGTATAAACTAAGTCCCTCTCGAGTGACAGAGGGCCTCCGCTTGTAACTTTATAAGCTCGCAGAGATAACTCTCAAATGAATATAAACTAAGTCCCTCTCGAGTGACAGAGGGCCTCCTCTTGTAGCTTTATAAGCTCGCGGAAGATAACTCTTCAATGAGTATAAACTAAGTCCCTCTCGAGTGACAGAGGGCCTCCTCTTGTAGCTTTAGAAGCTCGCGGAAGATAACTCTTAAATGAGTATAAACTAAGTCCCTCCCGAGTGACAGAGGGCCTCCGCTTGTAGCTTTATAAGCTCGCGAAAGATAACTCTTAAATGAGTATAAACTAAGTCCCTCTCGAGTGACAGAGGGCCTCCGCTTGTAGCTTTATAAGCTCGCGGAAGATAACTCTTAAATGATTATAAACTAAGTCCCTCTCGAGTGACAGAGGGCCTCCGCTTGTAACTTTATAAGCTCGCGGAGATAACTCTCAAATGAGTATAAACTAAGTCCCTCTCGAGTGAAAGAGGGCCTCCGCTTGTAGCTTTATAAGCTCGCGGAAGATAACTCTTAAATGAGTATAAACTAAGTCCCTCTCGAGTGACAGAGGGCCTCCGCTTTTAGCTTTATAACCTCGCGGAATATAACTCTTAAATGAGTATAAACTAAGTCCCTCTCGAGTGATAGAGGGCCTCCGCTTGTAGCTTTATAAGCTCGCGGAATATAACTCTCATATGAGTATAAACTAAGTCCCTCTCGAGTGACAGAGGGCCTCCGCTTGTAGCTTTATAAGCTCGCGGAGATGACTCTCAAATGAGTATAAACTAAGTCCCTCTCGAGTGACAGAGGGCCTCTGCTAGTAGCTTCATAAGCTCGCGGATATAACTCTTAAATGAGTATAAACTAAGTCCCTCTCGAGTGACAGAGGGCATCCGCTTGTAGCTTTATAAGCTCGCGGAAGATAACTCTTAAATGAGTATAAACTAAGTCCCTCTCGAGTGACAGAGGGCTTCCGCTTGTAGCTTTATAAGCTCGCGGAGATAACTCTCAAATGAGTATAAATTAAGTCCCTCTCGAGTGACAGAGGGCCTCCGCTAGTAGCTTTATAAGCTCGCGGAGATAACTCTTAAATGAGTATAAACTAAGTCCCTCTCGAGTGACAGAGGGCCTCCGCTTGTAGCTTTATAAGCTCACGGAAGATAACTCTTAAATGAGTATAAACTAAGTCCCTCTCGAGTGACAGAGTGCTTCCGCTTGTAGCTTTATAAGCTCGCGGAGATAACTCTCAAATGAGTATAAACTAAGTCCCTCTCGAGTGACAGAGGGCCTCCGCTTGTAGCTTTATAAGGTCGCGGAATATAACTCTTAAATGAGTATAAACTAAGTCTCTCTGGAGTGACAGAGGGCCTCCGCTTGTAACTTTATAAGCTCGCAGAGATAACTCTCAAATGAGTATAAACGAAGTCCCTCTCGAGTGACAGAGGGCCTCAGCTTGTAGCTTTATAAGCTCGCGGAAGATAACTCTTAATTGAGTATAAACTAAGTCCCTCTCGAGTGACAGAGGGCCTCCGCTTGTAGCTTTATAAGCTCGCGGAAGATAACTCTTAAATGAGTATAAACTAAGTCCCTCTTGAGTGACAGAGGGCCTCCGCTTGTAGCTTTATAAGCTCGTGGAGATGACTCTCAAATGAGTATAAACTAAGTCCCTCTCGAGTGACAGAGGGCCTCCGCTAGTAGCTTTATAAGATCGCGTATATAACTCTTAAATGAGTATAAACTAAGTCCCTCTCGAGTGACAGAGGGCCTCCGCTTGTAGCTTTATAAGCTCGCGGAAGATAACTCTTAAATGAGTATAAACTAAGTCCCTCTCGAGTGACAGAGGGCTTCCGCTTGTAGCTTTATAAGCTCGCGGAGATAACTTTCAAATGAGTATAAACTAAGTCCCTCTCGAGTAACAGAAGGCCTCCGCTAGTAGCTTTATAAGCTCGCGGAGATAACTCTTAAATGAGTATAAACTAAGTTCCTCTCGAGTGACAGAGGGCCTCCGCTTGTAGCTTTATAAGCTCGCGGAGATGACTCTCAAATGAGTATAAATTAAGTCCCTCTCGAGTGACGGAGGGCCTCCGCTAGTAGCTTTATAAGCTCGCGAAGATAACTCTTAAATGAGTATAAACTAAGTCACTCTCGAGTGACAGAGGGCCTCCACTTGTAGCTTTATAAGCACGCGGAAGATAACTCTTAAATGAGTATAAACTAAGTCCCTCTCGAGTTACAGAGTGCTTCCGCTTGTAGCTTTATAAGCTCGCGATGATAACTCTCAAATGAGTATAAACTAAGTCCCTCTCGAGTGACAGAGGGCCTCCGCTTGTAGCTTTATAAGCTCGCGGAATATAACTCTTAAATGAGTATAAACTAAGTCCCTCTGGAGTGACAGAGGGCCTCCGCTTGTAACTTTATAAGCTCGCGGAGATAACTCTCAAATGAGTATAAACTAAGTCCCTCTCGAGTGACAGAGGGCCTCCGCTTGTAGCTTTATAAGCTCGCGGAAGATAACTCTTAAATGAGTATAAACTAAGTCCCTCTCGAGTGACAGAGGGCCTCCGCTTGTAGCTTTATAAGCTCATGGAAGATAACTCTTAAATGAGTATAAACTAAGTCCCTCTCGAGTGACAGAGGGCCTCCGCTTGTAGCTTTATAAGCTTGCGGAGATAACTCTCAAATGAGTATAAACAAAGTCCCTCTCGAGTGACAGAGGGCCTCCGCTTGTAGCTTTATAAGCTCGCGGAATATAACTCTTAAATGAGTATAAACTAAGTCCCTCTCGAGGGACAGAGGGCCTCCGCTTGTAGCTTTATAAGCCCGCAGAGATAACTCTTAAATGAGTATAAACTATGTCCCTATCGAGTGAGAGAGGGCCTCCGCTAGTAGCTTTATAAGCTCGCGGAGATAACTCTCAAATGAGTATAAACTAAGTCCCTCTCGAGTGACAGAGGGCCTTCGCTTGTAGCTTTATAAGCTCGCGGAGATGACTCTCAAATGAGTATAAACTAAGTCCCTCTCGAGTGACAAAGGGCCTCCGCTAGTAGCTTTATAAGCTCGCGGAGATAACTCTTAAATGAATATAAACTAAGTCCCTCTCGAGTGACAGAGGCCCTCGGCTTGTAGCGTTATAAGCTCGCGAAAGATAACTCTTAAATGAGTATAAACTAAGTCCCTCTCGAGTGACAGAGGGCTTCTGCTTATAGCTTTATATGCTCGCGGAGATAACTCTCAAATGAGTATAAACTAAGTCCCTCTCGAGTGACAGAGGGCCTCCGCTAGTAGCTTTATAAGCTCGCGGAGATAACTCTTAAATGAGTATAAACTAAGTCCCTCTCGAGTGACAGAGGGCCTCCGCTTGTAGCTTTATAAGCTCGCGGAGATGACTCTCAAATGAGTATAAACTAAGTCCCTCTCGAGTGACAGAGGGCCTCCGCTAGTAGCTTTATATGCTCACGGAGATAACTCTTAAGTGAGTATAAACTAAGTCCATCTCGAGTGACGGAGGGCCTCCGCTTGTAGCTTTATAAGCTCGCGGAAGATAACTCTTAAATGAGTATAAACTAAGTCCCTCTTGAGTGACAGAGGGCTTACGCTTGTAGCTTTATAAGCTCGCGGAGATAACTCTCAAATGAGTATAAACTAAGTCCCTCTCGAGTGACAGAGGGCCTCCGCTTGTAGCTTTATAAGCTCGCGGAATATAACTCTTAAATGAGTATAAACTAAGTCCCTCTGGAGTGACAGAGGGCCTCCGCTTGTAACTTTATAAGCTCGCGGATATAATTCTCAAATGAGTATAAACTAAGTCCCTCTCGAGTGACAGAGGGCCTCCGCTTGTAGCTTTATAAGCTCGCGAAAGATAACTCTTAAATGAGTATAAACTAAGTTCCTCTCGAGTGATAGAGGGCCTCCGCTTGTAGCTTTATAAGCTCGCGGAAGATAACTCTTAAATGAGTATAAACTAAGTCCCTCTCGAGTGACAGAGGGCCTCCGCTTGTAGCTTTATAAGCTCCCGGAGATAACTCTCAAATGAGTATAAACTAAGTCCCTCTCGAGGGACAGAGGGCCTCCGCTTGTAGCTTTATAAGCCCGCGGAGATAAATCTTAAATGCGTATAAACTATGTCCCTATCGAGTAAGAGAGGGCCTCCGCTAGGAGCTTTATAAGCTCACGGAGATAACTCTCAAATGAGTATAAACTAAGTCCCTCTCGAGTGACAGAGGGCCTCCGCTTGTAGCTTTATAAGCTCGCGGAAGATAACTCTTAAATGAGTATAAACTAAGTCCCTCTCGAGTGACATAGGGCCTCCGCTAGTAGCTTTAAAAGCTCGTGGAGATAACTCTTAAATGAGTATAAACTAAGTCTCTCTCGAGTGACAGAGGGCCTCCGCTTGTAGCTTTATAAGCTCGCGGAAGATAACTCTTAAATGAGTATAAACTAAGTCCCTCTCGAGTGACAGAGGGCCTCCGCTTGTAGCTTTATAAGCTCGCGGAAGATAACTCTTAAAAGAGTATAAACTAAGTCCCTCTCGAGTGACAGAGGGCCTCCGCTTGTAGCTTTATAAGCTCGCGGAGATAACTCTCAACTGAGTATAAACTAAGTCCCTCTCGAGTGACAGAGGGCCTCCGCTTGTAGCTTTATAAGCTCGCGGAATATAACTCTTAAATGAGTATAAACTAAGTCCCTCTGGAGTGACAGAGGGCCTCCGCTTGTAACTTTATAAGCTCGCGGATATAACTCTCAAATGAGTATAAACTAAGTCCCTCTCGAGTGACAGAGGGCCTCCGCTTATAGCTTTATAAGCTCGCGGAAGATAACTCTTAAATGAGTATAAACTAAGTTCCTCTCGAGTGATAGAGGGCCTCCGCTTGTAGCTTTATAAGCTCGCGGAAGATAACTCTTAAATGAGTATAAACTAAGTCCCTCTCGAGTGACAGAGGGCCTCCGCTTGTAGCTTTATAAGCTCCCGGAGATAACTCTCAAATGAGTATAAACTAAGTCCCTCTCGAGTGACAGAGGGCCTCCGCTTGTAGCTTTATAAGCGCGCGGAATATAACTCTTAAATGAGTATAAACTAAGTCCCTCTCGAGGGACAGAGGGCCTCCGCTTGTAGCTTTAAAAGCCCGCGGAGATAACTCTTAAATGAGTATAAACTATGCCCCTATCGAGTGAGAGAGGGCCTCCGCTAGTAGCTTTATAAGCTCACGGAGATAACTCTCAAATGAGTATAAACTAAGTCCCTCTCGAGTGACAGAGGGCCTCCGCTTGTAGCTTTATAAGCTCGCGGAAGATAACTCTTAAATGAGTATAAACTAAGTCCCTCTCGAGTGACAGAGGGCCTCCGCTAGTAGCTTTAAAAGCTCGCGGAGATAACTCTTAAATGAGTATAAACTAAGTCTCTCTCGAGTGACAGAGGGCCTCCGCTTGTAGCTTTATAAGCTCGCGGAAGATAACTCTTAAATGAGTATAAACTAAATCCCTCTCGAGTGACAGAGGGCCTCCGCTTGTAGCTTTATAAGCTCGCGGAAGATAACTCTTAAAAGAGTATAAACTAAGTCCCTCTCGAGTGACAGAGGGCCTCCGCTTGTAGCTTTATAAGCTCGCGGAGATAACTCTCAAATGAGTAAAAACTAAGTCCCTCTCGAGTGACAGAGGGCCTCCGCTTGTAGCTTTATAAGCTCGCGGAATATAACTCTTAAAAGAGTATAAACTAAGTCCCTCTTGAGTGACAGAGGGCCTCCGCTTGTAGCTTTATAAGCTCGCGGAGATAACTCTCAAATGAGTATAAACTAAGTCCCTCTCGAGTGACAGAGGGCCTCCGCTTGTAGCTTTATAAGCTCCCGGAGATAACTCTCAAATGAGTATAAACTAAGTCCCTCTCGAGGGACAGAGGGCCTCCGCTTGTAGCTTTATAAGCCCGCGGAGATAACTCTTAAATGCGTATAAACTATGTCCCTATCGAGTAAGAGAGGGCCTCCGCTAGTAGCTTTATAAGCTCACGGAGATAACTCTCAAATGAGTATAAACTAAGTCCCTCTCGAGTGACAGAGGGCCTTCGCTTGTAGCTTTATAAGCTCGCGGAGATGACTCTCAAATGAGTATAAACTAAGTCCCTCTCGAGTGACAGAGGGCCTCCGCTAGTTGCTTTATAAGCTCGCGGAGATAACTCTTAAATGAATATAAACTAAGTCCCTCTCGAGTGACAGAGGCCCTCGGCTTGTAGCGTTATAAGCTCGCGAAAGATAACTCTTAAATGAGTATAAACTAAGTCCCTCTCGAGTGACAGAGGGCTTCTGCTTATAGCTTTATAAGCTCGCGGAGATAACTCTCAAATGAGTATAAACTAAGTCCCTCTCGAGTGACAGAGGGCCTCCGCTAGTAGCTTTATAAGCTCGCGGAGATAACTCTTAAATGAGTATAAACTAAGTCCCTCTCGAGTGACAGAGGGCCTCCGCTTGTAGCTTTATAAGCTCGCGGAGATGACTCTCAAATGAGTATAAACTAAGTCCCTCTCGAGTGACAGAGGGCCTCCGCTAGTAGCTTTATAAGCTCACGGAGATAACTCTTAAGTGAGTATAAACTAAGTCCATCTCGAGTGACGGAGGGCCTCCGCTTGTAGCTTTATAAGCTCGCGGAAGATAACTCTTAAATGAGTATAAACTAAGTCCCTCTTGAGTGACAGAGGGCTTACGCTTGTAGCTTTATAAGCTCGCGGAGATAACTCTCAAATGAGTATAAACTAAGTCCCTCTCGAGTGACAGAGGGCCTCCGCTTGTAGCTTTATAAGCTCGCGGAATATAACTCTTAAATGAGTATAAACTAAGTCCCTTTGGAGTGACAGAGGGCCTCCGCTTGTAACTTTATAAGCTCGCGGATATAATTCTCAAATGAGTATAAACTAAGTCCCTCTCGAGTGACAGAGGGCCTCCGCTTGTAGCTTTATAAGCTCGCGAAAGATAACTCTTAAATGAGTATAAACTAAGTTCCTCTCGAGTGATAGAGGGCCTCCGCTTGTAGCTTTATAAGCTCGCGGAAGATAACTCTTAAATGAGTATAAACTAAGTCCCTCTCGAGTGACAGAGGGCCTCCGCTTGTAGCTTTATAAGCTCCCGGAGATAACTCTCAAATGAGTATAAACTAAGTCCCTCTCGAGGGACAGAGGGCCTCCGCTTGTAGCTTTATAAGCCCGCGGAGATAACACTTAAATGCGTATAAACTATGTCCCTATCGAGTAAGAGAGGGCCTCCGCTAGTAGCTTTATAAGCTCACGGAGATAACTCTCAAATGAGTATAAACTAAGTCCCTCTCGAGTGACAGAGGGCCTCCGCTTGTAGCTTTATAAGCTCGCGGAAGATAACTCTTAAATGAGTATAAACTAAGTCCCTCTCGAGTGACATAGGGCCTCTGCTAGTAGCTTTAAAAGCTCGTGGAGATAACTCTTAAATGAGTATAAACTAAGTCTCTCTCGAGTGACAGAGGGCCTCCGCTTGTAGCTTTATAAGCTCGCGGAAGATAACTCTTAAATGAGTATAAACTAAGTCCCTCTCGAGTCACAGAGGGCCTCCGCTTGTAGCTTTATAAGCTCGCGGAAGATAACTCTTAAAAGAGTATAAACTAAGTCCCTCTCGAGTGACAGAGGGCCTCCGCTTGTAGCTTTATAAGCTCGCGGAGATAACTCTCAAATCAGTATAAACTAAGTCCCTCTCGAGTGACAGAGGGCCTCCGCTTGTAGCTTTATAAGCTCGCGGAATATAACTCTTAAATAAGTATAAACTACGTCCCTCTGGAGTGACAGAGGGCCTCCGCTTGTAACTTTATAAGCTCGCGGATATAACTCTCAAATGAGTATAAACTAAGTCCCTCTCGAGTGACAGAGGGCCTCCGCTTGTAGCTTTATAAGCTCGCGGAAGATAACTCTTAAATGAGTATAAACTAAGTTCCTCTCGAGTGATAGAGGGCCTCCGCTTGTAGCTTTATAAGCTCGCGGAAGATAACTCTTAAATGAGTATAAACTAAGTCCCTCTCGAGTGACAGAGGGCCTCCGCTTGTAGCTTTATAAGCTCCCGGAGATAACTCTCAAATGAGTATAAACTAAGTCCCTCTCGAGTGACAGAGGGCCTCCGCTTGTAGCTTTATAAGCGCGCGGAATATAACTCTTAAATGAGTATAAACTAAGTCCCTCTCGAGGGACAGAGGGCCTCCGCTTGTAGCTTTAAAAGCCCACGGAGATAACTCTTAAATGAGTATAAACTATGTCCCTATCGAGTGAGAGAGGGCCTCCGTTAGTAGCTTTATAAGCTCACGGAGATAACTCTCAAATGAGTATAAACTAAGTCCCTCTCGAGTGACAGAGGGCCTCCGCTTGTAGCTTTATAAGCTCGCGGAAGATAACTCTTAAATGAGTATAAACTAAGTCCCTCTCGAGTGACAGAGGGCCTCCGCTTGTAGCTTTAAAAGCTCGCGGAGATAACTCTTAAATGAGTATAAACTAAGTCTCTCTCGAGTGACAGAGGGCCTCCGCTTGTAGCTTTATAAGCTCGCGGAAGATAACTCTTAAATGAGTATAAACTAAATCCCTCTCGAGTGACAGAGGGCCTCCGCTTGTAGCTTTATAAGCTCGCGGAAGATAACTCTTAAAAGAGTATAAACTAAGTCCCTCTCGAGTGACAGAGGGCCTCCGCTTGTAGCTTTATAAGCTCGCGGAGATAACTCTCAAATGAGTAAAAACTAAGTCCCTCTCGAGTGACAGAGGGCCTCCGCTTGTAGCTTTATAAGCTCGCGGAATATAACTCTTAAAAGAGTATAAACTAAGTCCCTCTCGAGTGACAGAGGGCCTCCGCTTGTAGCTTTATAAGCTCGCGGAGATAACTCTCAAATGAGTATAAACTAAGTCCCTCTCGAGTGACAGAGGGCCTCCGCTTGTAGCTTTATAAGCTCGCGGAATATAACTCTCAAATGAGTATAAAGTAAGTCCCTCTCGTGTGACAGAGGGCTTCCGCTTGTAGCTTTATAAGCTCGCGGAGATAACTCTCAAATGAATATAAACTAAGTCTCTCTCGAGTGACAGAGAGCCTCCGCTTGTAGCTTTATAAGCTCATGGAGCATAGCTCGGGAATATAGGGCTCTACGAGCCTATTTGAGCGGGTCCCATTTTATTCCTATGTCGCTTCCCATTTTATTCCTAAGAGCATAGCCCGGGAATATAGGGCTCTACGAGCCTATCTGAGCGGGTCCGTATCGACTCAGCAGTGGGCTCGGATCGGCACAGGTAATGGTGCGCGGGTGACTCGGTCGCTACGCACCTCAGGTAAGCCCGATCGATGGTGGTTCATTCGATCTCGGAGCCCAATTGTGGATCTCAAAAATCGGGTTTCGTCAGATGCCAACAGGGGTGGTGTGTTTGTGACAATATAGGAGGGTGTGGTTCTCTTCCCTTCAAGGGTGTTTAGTCCGGTTTGGAATCAGGTGCTCCTGAACAAGGCAGAAGACCTGTTGGTTTTCAAGGCACCAAGAGGGGTCATTAAGATCTACCGGAGGAGAGGGTTTCCATTAAGATTTTTCATCATTGGTGTTCATACATCCCTTGAAGGGGATTTTTGCTCAAAGCGGTTTTGGGGTTTATAGAGAGAGGAGAAAAGGTCTATAACTTTGGATCCTTAAAAAAGGTTGATGCTTTGTTAAAAAAATATAATTGTTTTTTTATGATTTTAACATTTTTTTTAAAGAATTAAAAATTAAATAAAATTAGTCTATTACCCGTGTGTGACGCACGAGATTTATAAAATACTACTTTCGTCTCAAAATACAGGTCATTACACTTCTTGACACGTTTTTAAATAGTTAAAAACTCTATAAAATATTAAATTTTTTATTGTTTTTTAAATAATAGTATACTTATTATTAATATCTATAATATTATATTAAAAAATTAATAAAAAAGTTAATATTTATATAGTTTTTAGCTCCTTAAAAAGCATGTCAAAAAGTCAAATGACATGTGTTTTGAGACGGAGGGAGTATTATATAATACTATTATTCATATTTTTCGGATATAATATTATTCATACTTTGTGAAGTTTACTAATTGCGTCTTCTTTGCAACAGAGATGAAAACCACAACTGCTGCTTTGGAAAGCTTGAACTCCAAGAGGTGGAGCAATGTAAAAATAACTTGGATTTTCAACATGAGCTCAAACACCAACCTCTTATAATATGTTGTATACAGATCAAACAAACATGATAGAAATACAATTGATGAACCTGAATACCTTTGAAATCAAGACACAGTAGATGAGGGCAAAGGTTTGCCAAAGAATTAGCCGAACTACAACTAAGGGATAATCGTACACTCATAAGTTAAGTTTTTTTATCACTTATAATCAATACACAATGTATTGTTGCTAGTATGACATACTTTGCTATTAAGAGAGGCAACAACTTAGAGCATAGTGTTGTCTCTTAGAATCAATTTGAGTTCTCCAGGCACATGAACTAAACCAACTTGGACCTTATTTCTGATGGTATGCGGAGAGGCCAATAGTTTTTGTCAAGCCAAACTGCAGTGGCCTTGGCTTCGAGGATTGGTTGGAATTGTAGCTTTGAGTATCACCTTCACATGATGAGCTTCAACATTTGAGGTGGCGGTTTTAATTGTAAATCTAACATATTAGCATTGGAATGACTAGTATAATTCGTTATGCATGGGATACATAAATTATTATTTATGAAGGTAAATATTAAAGAAAACCTATAAGAATGTAGAGAAAAACATATATCTTCCAATAGAAAGAATGGTCTGGAAGGAAAGCATGCCAATTTAAGAATCTGATGTGATCTTGAACTTGTTTCATTCAATGATGCCTCTCCTATCTTCCTTTGAGCTGGAAGAAAAAACCTTAACTTATGTAAAGACACTACAGATCTACTCAAATTGCATAATTTCATCCTCAAACTAATCTTTTACCTTCACAGATGGAAAGAAGCTTCTTTAGGTGGTTTCATTCATACAGAGAACCACAAAGGCACATCCACTGCAGTTTGAGATACACACAATTATTGTGAAGCACAATCTTGCGAATTGTACATAAAGGAGATCAAATTGCAAATAGAAATCAACATCTTGAAAAGAGATCAGCAAATAAGACATACATGTAGCACTTTCCCATCACTACCTTAAAATTCTCAAAAAAATAAAAATAACATAAGAGATATATATAAAAAGTAATAAATTAATAATGCTTCTAAATTCTAACTTACCACCAAATATGATAATGTCCTAAAATGGAAAAGGCATTCAAAGTTACGAACCTACCCCCTGCAATAATCAAATGTGGATCTAGGCAGAGTCATTCATAGATCATAAACTATATTCACTTCTTTTCCTATTCTTCAAACATCATGTAGTTTGAGCACAATTTCAATTCCAATACAATTTCACCATGCCAATACTCAATCAGACCCTTCAATAAATTACCATTGAATCTTACTCATAAGCCTATTTTAGTAAAATCAAACCTTAAAACAAAAGGCATTGCATACTTCAGCACATTGGACTAGAATATAAGAACCAATTTTATTCAAAAGAAAAAAATCTAAGTAAGAATTTTCTTCACCTTAATGCTATATAGTGGCAACTCGAATAGAATTTCATGTCAAGTAGTCAAGAACAACATAATTGAGATGAAGCCAATAATCAAAAGAGGACCTGTCCTTTTTATCCTTAATCTCACTGGATTGAATGGATCATTCAAGAATGCTAAAAATTGTAAATTCAAGTTAACAAAATTATGATCTTCTAAATAATGACCCTGAGAAATAATCAAAATCTCGGATACCTGCTGCAGCAAGCATGTATGCAAATACTCAGAAAATGAGGACAATGCATACGAGTGTCTTTGTTCATTGTTTGCACACTTGTCATTGTGTGTATACTTGTTGACATGAAAAGGGAAAAGAGGGAGAGTACTTACAACAACTAACTCACTGAAGGTAGCTTCCTCTTGCTGCAAAAAAAAAAAGAAGCTTACGTTGCATAATTAATAGTTTTGTGCCATGACTTTATGCAGCTTCTTCCAAGAATATACAATTCTTCTACACATCTTGCAAAATGGCCTCCCATACACCCTATCAATTATAAAGAGCATCAGTAAAAGCAAAATGTTCGTAAAACCAAATGAGATTGTGAAATGCAATTGCCTGATAAGATTTTAACTTATAACAGCACCCAATAGTTGGTAAGAAGATATTCTGAATTTCCGAAGAGGTTCTCAAAAGGGTCTAATAATTTTTTTCATTGCAACTAATTCATCAAAACATCATGTAGAAGAAACACATAAATTTTATAAATGTAGAGAATAAATGACAATTCATTCCTAATCAACATCAATTCATTCGAACACACATAATCATCCACCACAATTCTAATGCAACTAACCATCAACCTAAATTTTCCTCATTTTGATATCACATACAATTCAATTTTGAGAAGTACAAGAGACAAGTTTGAGGTTTCAAGAAACTATCAAAAGCAACGTCCTAATTGAATTGATGAAAACTTAATGAAGAAACTCTATCAAAAGCAACATCAGTGCCCGATAAATCCATTTTTATAGTTGCAAGATTCAACACACACCCAGAAACTATCAATACAGACATTGAATAGACCTTCAAATTGATCATGGAACTGAAATAAAACTACTGATCGTCCTTTAGATATTGATCAACTCAACACACGATCTTTTTTCTCATGATTCTCTATATGGCATTTCATCAAATAGGTAGAGTGCATGACTAAATGGTATAGCAAAACCATAAATTTCAGGAGATTTCAGGTGAGTTTGGGCACACCGGATCAATTGTCATTTATCTTTTCAAATGGATGAAATTAGGTTTGAAAGTCCACCTAACTAAACAATAAAAGTTAATCTAAAATGCAGAAGTGATAAGAAATATCACCTTATAATCCCTATAGACAGGCCCGAGAGCTTTTGAAGGCATAGTAGCTTGGGAAGAAGTGGTGGGCTGTTTTTACCAGGTGTAATTATGTCATTGGTCCTGGTCCCCCAAATACAAATTATATCCTAACTCAATGCTAAACAAAAGATTAGTATAACAGACAAGTAAGGAGTCGATCCCACAGAGAAGACTGATTCGTAATTCTTAAGATGATTATCTAAACTAATAGCAATAAGATTGTCATAAAAAATTGAAATAAGTAAAAGTGCAAAAGCGTAATGATTGTAAATTGATAATAATATGAGAAAAGCACTTCACCTGCAACTCTTGACAATGGTTTGGAGCTCATGATCTTCGGATTGATTTCATTGTTATTCCTAAAGTTATGCCGGCTTGGCTTTGATAGATTCAACCAACATGAGCAATCACTTATTCAAGTAGCATTACAAGAATAACATGAATTACCTAAGTACTTGGTCTCATAGCAATATTGACTCAATGCAATTAGAAGTTAAAAGGTTGCCTGTAGTAGAGCTTCCAACCCTAATTTCACCAATTCAATATCAACTACAAGTTATCATCCTGCAGAGCAATCAGTATCCTCACGTAGCCGATTTCCCTACTTGCTACAAAGAAACCAATCAAAAGATAGGAATCGCTAGCAGAGATGCAGTTTCTGTCTAGATAATCAGTCATAGAGAGAGCATATGCAAATATAAAAGCAATAAAGAACAAAGATCATAAATAACCAATGAATAACTAATGTGAAATCAAATACTCACAATTCATCCAACCATGTCTTCGAATTGCAGGCGAAACTATGAGTTTTGCAACTCATAGTCAAAGTAAACCTAATTGTCTTTCTCTCTTCTCTCCACAATGACAACTCTCTCCCACCACCACCACAGTGCTGTCAAAATAACCTAAAAATATCATCGTTCAAAACCCTAGGAAATAAAATAACAATAAACTAATAATAAGATCTTCGGACGAAATCGGATCTTCTGATCACGCACGACCGGCAGGCGCCAGTGAAATAACGGCGGGCGCTGCTTTTACAATAGCACAATTCTTCTTTGTCTTCAATGTTATACTCCTTAGCTCCCTTGATCACTACTAGAATTGTGTTCATAGACGTCGATTAAAAAACCGATGTAAAACAAAAATATTTTCGACGTGTTAGTGGGTGGCGTTAAAGATCCAACTTTACCACATCGGTTTTTAACCGATGTCTATAATAATTTATAACATTGTTTTTATGTTTGATAACGATTTAAGTACATTGATATAATTACATTTTGGCTGATGAACCTAATGTTCAACCATTGTTATTTTGCATTTCTAGACGTTTGAAACAGTGTAGGGCAATAAAAAAACTGACATTAACATCACTAAATTTTTAAAAAGAGATGTTTTATGTTGATATACACATTGGTTATACATTATTCATTTTGTGTGCACTCTTTATTCATTTATAAGTTTATGATATTAATTTATATAAATATAATGTATCATATTAAATATTTTGAAGTCAATGTTATTAGTATATTTTGAAATCGTTTTTTCAGTTGGAAAATGATGCTTTTATCTTGTAAGATATCAGTTTATACTGATTTAATGATGTAAGTGTTTCCTATCGACATCGGATAGCATTGTAGTTCTGATATATTCTAGACTTCTGAAATCGTTTTGTGTCTTTGTGGCCGACGTATGTCCAAAAATAGACATCGCTTTTTTGTTAGAATGGTCGATGTCTTTTAGTTATTAGCTATATATGTCATACGTTAAAACACACATGTTAATTACAACCAAAATATCATCCACCAACATGCATTAAGCACATCCAATATATCATCCACCAACATACATTTACCATATTCAATACATCATCCACCAACATACAGTACAATATTCAACATACATTCACCATAACTGTTACGGTACAAAAGACAACAACCCACATTGATAACATCATTAAAAAATTGTTGAGGATCCCCAACACATACCATAGCTAGCTAAGGCGTTTAATGGGCCTAGTAGGTTGCAAAAGCTAGACCACAAGTGTACACCTGCATTACCATATTCAAGCATACCTCTGCCAAGCAATTCGGCCCTCTCTTTAGCTTTCTATGTGCGCCCTTGGTGCCCTAGGAAGTACTTATCGAGACTATCTTTAAGAGAATCCGCCTCTTTGACAACTTGTTCCACCTTTCTATGAAAATAGTTTCAATTCACAAGAGATAGGAACACAATGGCAAGATAATCATTTCATATGACAAGATAATCATTTCAACAATCTCGCAACTTTTTAAAACCTGTTCAAAATTATATATTTTAAAATCTGTAATTTGTATTGTATTTAAAATTACAAATTTTAAAATCTATAATTTGATTATTTGCTGGATTTCAAAATATGTATCTTTTAAATTACAGATTTCAAATTTTCAGATTTTAAAATCTGTATTTTTAAAAATTTGTATTTTTTTAAAATCTATAATTTGTATAATCTGTTCAAAATCACATATTTTAAAAACATATTCAATAATAAATACACATACATATTCAACAATTAAATCTGTTCAAAATTACAAATTTTAAAAACAGAGAGATGTCATTCACACAATATACTAAATGCTTGTAAACCTCCAGAGATGAGTTAAAGGCCAATAATGGGAACCAAACAAGTTCTATAAGGTGTACTTACAGTCCAAAAGGAACTTAGCACGTGAATCTAAACATTAGGTACTTCATTCCATCTATCATATATATATCACTTGATAAATACACTAATTGTTTATAGTAACTAACTAAGTTCATATTCCATCTATCATATATATATATATATATCACAAAAAATGAGTTAAGAATAATATGGGATCACAACATGTTAAGGAGAAATAATTAAATAATGATTAAATAATTCCTTCCTTGGTGTTTCACTATCCTAACACCCAAACACCCAAACACCCAAACAGAACAGGCATGCATCACAACATGTTAAAGAGATCTTATTAATTCCTTCCTCAGTGTATGATGTGATCTAATCATGGAAAAGGGGCTACCTATGTGGGAAGATGAAATAGCAAGCTAACTAAAGCAAAAAAGTAGAATAAGGCAAAGCAGGAAAAGGAAGAGCGCTTACAATAGGGTCGTCATCTCGGCCATTGGCTCCGAGTGCTTGTGAGCCAGGTCTGTTGATTGCACGAACAGTCAATCCTACCAAGAGAAATTAGGAAAACATTAAAATAAAAAACAATGAACCAAGCATTGTGCTAAAAAAAAGTCTTGATAAATGAGTGAAGATATGGAATCTACAAGCAAAACCTAGCTTCATTCTCCAATTCAATCATTTTTTCAGAATAAAAAATGACCAACTAGTTGTGCACATCTTATACATACTTAAGACTGGGTATTTGGGAAGTATCTTGCTGATAACACTAAATAAAACAAAAGTTCTAACTTCATATTTGATGTGTGATTCATCTACTTGTTGTTATATTAAAATACAGGGAATGGATCTATTATCATTACAATCATAATCCAATTGAGCAATACTTGGAAGGATATACATTAACAGAAAAGTTAGATTACCAAACTATCATAGGTCATTCACTAGTTCCTCAAATGAGAAGAATATACGAAGGTACATGAATGACTCATCTTGAATGTGAACCTTACTCCGGCACGAAAAAGGGAAGTGTTTTAAACATTGTGATAGAGAGAATTGAGGATCATAACAGCATACCACTTACCTGAAGATCTGCATATACTGGCCACTGTATCCTAAACGGAACCTTATCATTGAGAAGCATACACCAAGCCTGGATCATGTATCATTGTATCAACATACATATTTCAATAATTGCCTTTGTTTCCATCAAATTTAAATTAAGGATATTCCCATATACTTTTCACATATTAGACAACCTGAATATCATACTCCGGCTTTGACAGCAAATCTTTTTCAAGCGTTGTAATTTGAAATGTTTTCTCCACACCCTGAGTAGGATTTGTTCTGCCCAAACATAAGTTCACTTTATTAGGAGAACACAAAAGGAGCCTCTCACTAAGAAGTGCAGAACATTCCTCAATCCTCATCGCCAATTACCAGTCCAAATTTAAACACACCGCTTAACCACTAAAGCAATTTAGGCATCAACAAACTTTATAACATATGTTTTGAAACTAAACAGGAACATAAAGTACGTTACTTTAAAGATAATTGCAATAATAAAATGAAGGCAAAGGATAGCTACCAATAACATCATGAAACAGATGGATTTGATTAGGCTTCAAATATATATGATATATGAAGAGTTTAGCAAATAGAACCAAAAAATACAGACAACACATATAAACTATTAGTGAGCATTAAATGGATAATCCAAGCAACTAGTAATCTTCAAATCTGCTGATATCACATATAAACAGAAACACAATGACTAAAGTTAGCACGTTGACATTTAGAAAAGAAAAGTTTTGCGAAGCAAAAGAAATTACTTACTCATCAGTTGGCATACTTGTCATCATCAACTTCACATGATACAATGGATGTGCATTTGTCAACCAAAAACTGAGCCACACACAAACCCATAGTAAGTTAGATATAATCTGATATAAACAAACATCAAAGCAATGCCACTAGGATTATTTTTAAAGTGCATGGTGCAGACAATTAGAAATCAAGTAGGCAGAGAGGGACACATTATTCTTATGAGAAATACATCTCTCCCCTTCTCTCTTTAACCAAATTTCTAGCAGTGCTACCAACCACAAATATTCATCACATAATTCACGTTACCATCCCCAATTCATCCATATTCTGTCATCAGCCACTTGATTCCATGGCTGCATCCTAGATCGATTCTTATGTTCACAGTTATTGCTAAAAATAGATCATTGAAGCAGTACATGTTAAGATTACGAGGACTGAAGAATTAAAATACCAAGTAGAAGATAGGGGATACTCTTCAAAGCATGCCAGACTCACAAAAAAAATGGAAAAAATTAAGATTCAAATGAATCTATAATTCCAAAGTTGCACACGTAAGAACAAGAAAAAAAGGTAATTCATTCACTAGATGACTAGAAAGAAAATGAATATAGACAACACATAAACTAGCACTTCTACAGTCACTTTCCAGTAAACACGGATGTTAATTAGTTACCAGTGGTAAATATTCTTAGATAGATAAGATCCTTCATAGTAAGCTAAATTCAACAATTAGTCATTCATATATCCCATAGTAGACAGCATTCTCTAAAATTTGACATCTAACTTAAAATTTTCACAAGTTGCAAATTTACACCCTGTTTTAAGTTTTAACAAAATTGTGCAGATGTTCATAAGAAGTTTAAAATTAGATCCAGCTAAACGGCCATAATCTAGAATGAATGGTGAAAGGGCAAGATCATTTCATACTAAACACATTTTATAATCTCCCCAAAAGAAACTCGCATTTTTTCCAATCAACTGAATCTAAGACCAAAGAATGAGCAGCTTGGACATGAAAGAGTAAAGATTCACTGACACAATAATAAAATGACAGGTTCATGAAACGAAACCAAAAACTAGAATAGATAGAAAAATCCTAAACCGTTGATTAGCTAGAAAAGCATCATCAATACAATACAGGATCTGCATAAATCAGCAAATCAGCAAAACAACATTCAATTACCAATTAAAAAAATGAGATAAAAAAAGGAATGAATGAAAAGAGAAATGTTTGAAAAATAAACCCTATTGAAACCGCAAGGAGCCACGCCGAGGAGGTAGAAGGACCGAGACAGAGAGAAAAAGAGGAGAACGTCGAGAGAGAAGATCCACGACGAGCAACTCTTTCCCATCTTCAATCTAGAGATGGAGACTCCAAGAACGGAGAGAGAATGGTAAGGTTTAGGGTTTTGGGAGAACATCGGGATAAAGAGAAGATCTCATATCTGGAGGGAGAGGAGTTGAACGGAAGAGTGGGCCTTCAAAGATCTCAGATCTGGTGAGAGAGTGGTAAGGTTTGGGGTTTCATGAGAACATCGGGAGAAAGAGGGGATCTCGGATCTAGAGGGAGAGGGGTGAAGAAGCTGAGGATGAAAGTAGGGATTGAGAAAGAGGAGTGGTGGCGGCGGCGATAGTGGCGGTGATGGTGGCGATGTTGGCAGCAGTGGCGGTGGCTATGGCGGTGGCGGTGGTGAGGACGACTACGAGAGTTCTGTTGAGAGGACGAGTATGTGGGTCTTGAACTCTTTGAGAGACTAAAGAGAGAGTGAGTGTACAGAGTGTACATCGAAATTATAACACCTTTTTTTGGTTAAGTGTTTGGTTTTCCCGCCTTAGATTTCATCTGAATATTGTAGGCGCGCTTTTGAATTTTTTTTAAAATGACATTTTAACATTGTCTAAAAAATAAGATCGATGTATCTAGTCCCACTAACATCAAAAATTTTTAAACAGATGTTATAATTATTTTTAAAATCATGCGTTTTTATGACCGATGTCAAAGACCCGATGTCTATTAGCACAATTCTAGTAGTGGATGTTCTTCCTTTGGACTCTCTTATGCTCCAAAATCATCTTTTTTGAATCTCTCAATCCTCCATTCAAGCTCGAATTTTAAAACTGCGGAATAAACACAAAATAACATAGATTCTGAACTCGGATACTCCAAATGGAAGACAATGTAAATAAGACAAAATATATGCAATATGAATACTTAAATGCAATAAAACCTATCTATAATGCCTATCTAAAATATGCATTATCAAATCCCCCCCACACTTAAGCTCTTGCTTGTCCTTAAGCAAATGAAAAATATACATAACTCAATGCATCCCAAAAGAGATTCCTTCACAATTTTACCTCATCAAAAGCAATATCAAATCAAAGCGCAAATATGAACAAGGCACATAAACATCATAACATGTATATAGATGATCAAGTAGCCTGCATGCTTATCAATCCAACCTCACAAGGGCAAATATGTGTTTCTCTCACTCTCATGTGTTTAGGCTTTAAGCATACACTCAACTTAACTCCATATGCAAACATCAACTTAAATATTGACACTTATATCACAAAATCTCCACCAGATACATCAAAGCAAAATAAGAAACATCAAGAGGACTTTCGTCCAATGGAAATCTTCAAAGAAGACTCCATTCGGTGGGGTTGTAATGAGGCTTGGTAGAACATAAGGGCAAGGAATTGTATTTGGTCATGTGGTATGTTCAATTCCGGGAACTAAGATTCCTAAAACTTCCAACACAACTCAAAATAACATCAAGCTCTCATAAGAACATAACTTTAAAAAATATAATCAATAAGCTCTCAAAGTATATAAACTCTCAAAATCTTAACCAAACATTTATCCAACTCTCATATGCAAAAAATAAACAAAGGCTCTTATTTCTTTACTTTTTTTTCTTTTTTTTCTTTTTTTTCGGCATTTTTTCTTTTTTTTTTTTATTTTCGACATTTTTTTTTCTTTTCTTGAGCCATAATGCATGAAATACGTCAAATATGAGGACAATAAGCACATAACATTATATCTCTCTCAAAACCTTTCAACAATAAGCACTCACTTTAGGTTTTCCCTCAAAACTCAAAACGACATCTATAACCAACTCTAAATCCTAATTTCCGGAAGGGTAAGGCTTATCATAGGCTAGAAAACATGAATTTTATGGAGCTTCAAAGACAAAGGCTAAAGGCTCAAATTGACTTCAAACAAAGACATAACATAGGGTAGGTATGGATAAAATGTGGCTAAGAAATATGCCTCTATCATATGCAACTCATAAGCAATGATTATGTAAATAATCGGCCTCAAAAATAGATAATCATATCAATACTCATAGATAAATGCATAAGAAGAGTAAATCACACAACAAAAGTTAAAGGAAAAATATAATTGCAATCCCTTACAAGGCTAAAAATTCTCACTAGGACAATTCTTGTTGGATCTCAATCATGCCTAGGAACTTAGATCATATATGCTCAATTACATATGCCAAGTCATATCTCTCAAAACAAACCTCCAAGACAAGGTCAAATCATCCAAAATTCCATGGGTTTTATATAATCATGCCAAAATGAAATAGAGGACAAAATAAGCTAGATGGGTATTTGAATAACACATATGTATGCAATGCATGATATTTTTGGATTTTTGACATTTTTCAATTTTTTTTCTTCTTTTTTTCCAACATTAATGAGAACAATAAACATAAACACGATGCATGAAACAAAAACTCAAAAACTTAACACAAAACATAAAACATAAACAACTTAAACAAAGCATGAAACTAAAAACATGAAACTGGAAACATAAACATGAACTAAACTAACATAAACCACTCCCCCCACACTTAAATGAAGCATTGTCCTCAATGCATAAACATAAAAAACAATGAAATAAAGTCAGGGTGAAGGAAGCGATACTAACCTATCACTGGGGAGGCGGAAGGTGGAATCCAGAATGATGACGGAGATGAATCAAAATTTGAAGCCAATGGCTCATAAGACTAATATAGATCTCCTCTAATTTATTCTCTAGAGCTATCTACTAATGTTGTAGATTCTGGAAGCATTGTGCTTGTTGTTCTTCTAATTTGGTTAGGCGACGATCAATATTCTCAATAAGTTCAAGCATAGGGTCACAACTCACAGATAAGTCAAGATTATCATCATCACGAGCCTCATCTCCCAGTAGCACCCTATTTGCTGAAGATGTCTCCAAGATCAATCCTTTCTCTGACTGAATATGACTAACACGAAAAACGGCCAGAGTAGGCCCCATAGGAAGAGAGGTAGGAAAATATTGATGACGCTCCCCTCCAGCACCTGACAGCCAACGGAAACTCTCACTAGCGTCTGCGGTAAATGCCCTCTCAATAATACGAGTGCTCAGCAGGGTAGACATGTCAAAGTATTGAGGTGAGTGAAATGGTTGCAGTGAGTGTAGATCGATATTTAGATAGCGTGCAATAAAAGTGATCATTCCACAAAAGAGATAAAACGAGAATGTCTCCCATTCTTCTGACCGAATGACTCAACACAAGTAGTTAAGAGTAGTTGTGCCCAGTCTAGCATATAAGAAGCTTCTGGTGTCAAGTAATATAACCACATCCACATCCTCAAGGTAACAACCTATGGTTCTGCCAATCCATAGAAAGCAGGGCTCAAAACTTTATGGTAGAGACGAAGAACGGGGTGTGTAATCAAATAATCATGGTAATCTTCATGCCCTTCAAGGATTCCAACGACCTTTTCCCAGGTCTAAACTGGTGAAATCAAGGACATGCCACAACGCCATATAGAGGACCAAGGTCTACTCATCCCAATAGCAAGAGCCAAGGTTGCTTAGGAATCAAACATTCAGTGCTCAACATCCTGAAACGAATATCCTTGTCGGAGCGCACCACCAAAGTTACGAGAAGCTCACGCACCAGGGCAGGGTAAGTTGGTACACTTAGAGTCACAAATTTACTCATACATCCATTCTCCAACAAGGCAGAAAGAGGGCCAAAAAGTCCAAGCCTCTGTATTGTCTCTAAATGAAAGAATTGAGTTGCTTGATAACTCCGACCCTCTAACTGGTATCAACACTCCTCCTTAACTCCAGACATGTATTCTAGCTTCTTCATGCTAGAATGGATAGACATGATCCATGAGACAAAAGAAGAACTCAAGAGAACTCACACGAAACAAGGAAAACGTCCTCACTACAACGACGGCGGGCGCCGGTATAGGGGCAACGGGCGCCGTTCTACGGTGATATCGAAATCCAAATTTTAAACATTGTTATCTGGACATTGAAATCCCTTCCAATTGCTTCCTTGAAGTGCACAACTTGTTTCCAAAGCCTTCTTGTGTGAAAAAGATGGTAGTGGTGGTAGAAAAAGCTTGAATTTGATGAAAGTTTAGAATATGGGTTTAGAAATTGATGGATGAAGGGTAGTAATTGATTGAAGTTATGATTTGGGGATGAAGAGGGGATGAATGGGTGATGGTGAATAGGAAAAATCAAGCTTTTTGATTGAAACTCAAGGATTTAGGATTTAGAATTTGGATTTGAGTAGGAGGGTTTAGGGTTTCTTGTGTTGCTTAGGGAAAAAATTAGAAAAGGTGTAAAAGATGGAAGATGGAAAGTGTATAAATGGAAAAGGGTAAGGACAAAAGATAGAAGATAGATAAAATTAAAAGATCCTGTGCCTTTTTCCAAAATAGAATTCGCGTCCCACATCGACGGAACGGCACGGGCGCCGGTTTTAGGGCGGCGGGCGCCGGTCTGACAGTGTTTAACTTCCATTCTTTCACTTCGTTCAAACTTTCCTACAAGTTAGTTCTCACCCAAAATCTTGCAACAATATAGAAAATAGACTTGTCCTACTTTATTGAATTGAAAAACAATTGCAAAAATCAAATAAACTACCCACTTACTTTGGGTTGCCTCCCAAGAAGCGCCTTTGTTTCACATCTTTGGCTCAACGTGTTGATCTTCTTGGATCAAGTAACTCCACCAGGGTCCTCCACACTTGCCCTTTTCTTGACAAGTGATGTAACCTTGGGAAGGTGTAATGCCCTATCCAAACATTCATCCATTTCCTCAATCAATTTCTTTTCCTTAACTTGAATCCCTCTTGGAGGTTGTCCTGAAATTGCAAACACCTCCAAATTCTTAGCAATTAGCTTTTCATAGGGTAGAAGAATAGGTTCATGTGGACTAATCACACTTTCAAATTCCATCTTAAGCTCTTCTTTCCCTACAAACATGTTCAAATTGTTAGAAGATTCAACATTGAGTAAATCCTTTTCCTCAAGAACTTCTAACAACTCTTTAGATTCATCCCTACACTCAACATTATTAGCATTAGGAGTATCCAAAGAATTTTCAGGAGAAAGTTTTATAGGATCATAAATAGAAAACTCAATCTTTCTACCGTCAAACTCCATGATTAGGGAACCTTCACAGCAATCAATCTTTGTCTTAGTCATTCACAGAAATGGCCTTCCTAAGATGATTGAAGTATTCTATGTTCCTTGTTCCATATCTAATATAAAGAAATCAGCAGGAAAATATTAATTCATCAACTTTCACTAAAACATTCTCAACAACTCATTTAGGCTTGATCTGAGATCGATTAATGAGTTGTATTGTCACACCTGTTTTTGTCATAACATTTAGACCCAAAAAAAAAATATATATATATATAAGCTATAAGACCATCAAATTGATTGAAGCACCTAAATCCTACATAGCTCGAGTGAATCTAGTGTTTCCAATCGCACACGGGATAATGAACATACCTGGCTCTCCGCATTTCTTAGGCAATCTCTTTTGTAACATGGCAGAAATATTTTCATTTAAGCTTATCTTTTCCTTCTTCCTCAACCTTTGCTTTTATTTCATAGTGCATAATTCCTTCAAAAACTTAGCATAGCGAAGCACAAATTTAATTAAATTAAAAAAGTGGAATATTTACCTCACAATGTGCAAAGGTATCATATAAGATTTGCTCATCTTTCCACTTCATATTAGCTCTCAAGGCATGTGGAAAGGTTGGTTCAAGTTTAGAAACCTCAGGGGACCACTCTTTTGACGTTTGCTTCATGGAAGGATGAGAATCAACAATCGGATCAGCTTCTGCAGTGAGCAGCGAGCGTCGGTCAGGGCAGCGGGCGCCGATTAATGGTGTTTCAAAATCCGAGATGCTTTGCTTCAGATTCTCCACATCTATGACTTTCTTAGGTCTTTCTTCAATGGTTTGTGTGGGAATTTGGATTTCTTTTCCTCCTTTTAGCGGGCACTTACATTCTTCTTTGGATTGACTACCACTTGCGATGATAGCTTGCCTGAATCCTTACCTTTGAGTTCTCCAATCTTTTTAGCCATTTAACTTTATAGCTTTTCCTGGACACTCATCTTGTCCAACAACAACCTCAAAGTTTATTCTCTATCCCCCTATTGAGGATTTCTTGAGAGATTCTCCAATTGGCCCCTTCCTTGATAAGATGCTTGTTGCTGCTGACCCCTGCCATTGAAACCACTTTGATAATTTGAATTGTAATTTGAATTGAAGAAATTGTTACCAAAGTTTCGGTGAGGTCCATAATATATTGCATTGACATCAACAACCTCCTCTTGGATCAATGGGCACTTATCATTAGGATGATTTGGATCTCTACATACTCTGCAGGGTTTAGGTTATTGTGTCTGATTGATCTTCATAGCTATGTTCTTGACTATCTCAGCAAGCCTATCCAGATCATCTCTGCGATTGTCTCTAGAGTTGTCCAACCTATGAACTGTTCTAACACCTTGGTGTCTCCCATATTGTTGTGAAGCATTGGCTAGATCTTCAAAAATTTGCATTACTCCCTCAGGCGTCTTGTTTAGGAAATCTCCTCCACTTGTAGCATTGATGACACTGCACTCTCTATCAAGAAAGCCTTCATAGAGATAGAGGACTAGATCATCCTCTGGTATACCATGCTGCGAGCAACTTCCTTTAAGCTTCTTGAATCTCTCAACATACTCATACATGCTCTCAGTAGGTGATTGCTCAATAATAGATAATTCCTTCTTGAATATGCTGAGACGAGTGGCAGGAAAGTATTGTTGAAGAAAAGCCTTCGTCAATCCAACCCATGTAGTGATGCTTTTCGGTGGAAGATAATATAACCAATCACTTGCTGCATTTTTTAGAGTAAAGGGAAAAACTCTAAGCATCAATTGGTCATCCGTTAGACCTTGAGGTCTCAGTCTGTCGCAAATATTAGCAAACTCTACGAGATGATTGTTTGGCTCCTCTCTAGATCTTCCACGAAAATTAGGCTAAGTAATAGACCAATTGGATTTATATTCAAATCTGGAACCTTCAAGGAGAGCAGGAAGTCTGATTGCAAGCGGCTGTGCATTCGGATTTGGCTCCTTTAAGCTTCTCAAGGTTCTTCTTGGCAGATTTTCAATGTTGTCGTCATTTTTGTTATTGTAATCCATCTCTTCTTCTTGATTGAAATCAAGTTTTCTTCTCAACTTGGATAGAGACCTTTCAATCTCAAGGTCAAAAGACAAAGGTGGTGAATTAATAGCACGGGTCTGGACCATAGAGTGTAGGTCAGACCTAAAAGAACAAAAAAAGAAGTAAAAATAAACAAAAATAAACAAAAATAGAAAAAAGAAAATCAACAAAAGAACACGAATACTAGACTCCCTCAGTAACGGCGCCAAGATTTGGTGGGCTATTTTTACGAGGTGTAATTATGTCGTTGGTCCTGGTCCACAAATACAGATTATATCCTTACTCGATGCTAAACTAAAGATTAGTATAGCAGACAAGTAAGGAGTTGATCACCCCCCGAGAAGACTGATTCGTAATTCTTAAGATGATTCTCTAAACTAATAGCAATAAGATTGTCACAAACAATTGAAATAAGTAAAACTGCAAAAGAGTAATGATTGTAAATTAATAATAATATGAGAAAAATGCTTCACCTGCAACTCTTGACAATGGTTTGGAGTTCATGGTCCTCGGATTGATTTCATTGTTATTCCTAAAGTTATGCCGACTTGGCTTTGATAGATTGAACCAGCATGAGCAATCACTTATTCAAGTAGCATTACAAGAATAACATGAATTACCTAATTTCACCAATTCAATATTAAAAGTTTGCATGTAGTGGAGCTTCTAACCCTAATTTCACCAATTCAATATTAACTGCAAGTTATCATCCTACAGAGCAATCAGTATCCTCACGTAGCCGATTTCCTTACTTGCTACAAAGAAACCAATCAAAAGATAGGAATCGCTAGCAGAGATGCAGTTTCTGTCTAGATGATAAGTCATAGAGAGAACATATGCAAATATAAAAGCAATAAAGAACAAGGATGATAAATAACCAATGAATAACTAATATGAAATCAAATCCTCACAATTCATCCAACCATGTCTTCGAATTGCATGCGAAACTATGAGTTTAGCAACTCATAGTCAAAGTAAACGTAATTGTCTTTCTCTCTTCTCTCCACAATGACAACACTCTCCCACCACCACCACCACAGTTTTGTCAAAATAAACTAAAAATTCCGTCGTTCAAAACCCTAGGAAATAAAATAACAATAAATTAATAATAAGATCTTCAAACGAAATCGAATCTTCTGATCGTGCACGACCGACGAGCGCCGGTGAAATAACGACGAATGCCGCTTTACAGTAGCATGATTATTCTTTGTCTTCAGTATTATGCACCTTAGCTTCCTTGATGATTTTATTTTGGACTCTCTTATGCTCCAAAATACTCTTTTCTGAATCTCCCAAACCTCCATTCAAGCTGGGATTGTAAAAATGTGGAATAAACAAAAAATAACATAGATTACGAACTCGAATACTCCAAATGCAAGAAAATGTAAATAAGAGAAAACATATGCAATATGAATACTTAAATGCAATAAAACCTATCTATAATGCCTATCTAAAATATGAATTACCAAGAAGCATGGTGATGGTGATGATGGTAGACATGACACATATTTGGTCGACAATCAATGCTCGAAATCATGCCCATTGATTGAAATCAAAACCAGGACAACGCAAAAATTGAGGCGAAATTAAAATCGGAACTAAGACAACGAAAAAATTGAGGCGAAATTAAACTATTGAAACGAGAACTCGCCGGTTGAGCTTGAAAGAAGATCCAGAATCTGAGAACCCTAGACACATATACCATCTCTCTCTCATTTTCAGATTCAAACAAACACCCAAAAATCTCACCTTTCTTTCCTCCATTTTCAAGTTTCAAACACAATCTCCCACCATCTCCTTGTTCTTGTGTTTCTTCAACCCAAAGACTACCACAAACACCTCCAAGCTCATCCCTCTTGCTTCTTGGGTGAAACAAAGCAAGCCAGTTCCACCAACATTGTCGATCAGTCGCTGCAAAAGCTCTAGCCGCATCTTGCCGCCGCGAGAATCCCTTTCGCCGCTGCAAGGAAGAACCCAACGACCTTCTCTGTTCGTTTCTCGTGGTAAACCATCGTTTTCCTTGCTCCTTTTGCTTCTAAACTCAGTAAAGCTCGACCGTTATTCACTTCTCCACCTTCCTAGGCCAAGAAGATGAAGATTTAGCCCTAAAAGAGCAAGGCCGAGCCTCATCTTCCTCTTTCCTCTGTTTTCATACGAAATGGTTGATTTTCCCTTTTCCCTCTCGTTTTCAACTACAAACCTGGTAAAAGAGCTTTTTTAATCATCCTCTCATGTTCCTAGGCTCTGCTCAAGAGTATTCGTTGTTGTTGGAGCTTGGAATTCGCCATTAAAGGTCCTTGGAGATTTTTCGAGGAACTTCGGTAATCCTTTTTCCGCTATCTCTCCTATGGTCCTCGTTTTCTTCTCTTATTGATGTTTGAGGTTGGGGAATGATGTCAGAAAGGATGAGAGTGGGCTGGTAAAGAAATGATCGAGTTTGGATAACAAAAATGAGCTAACAGTCACTTGCTTCGCCGTGGCGAAACCATGGTCGCCGAGGCAAATGAGAACTGGATCGAAGGTGATCAATGGAAGCTTTTGCCATGCCGAAACCCCTGTTTTCCATGGCAAAAGGGGTCCTTTGCGGGGGCGAAGGCCACCACCTGCGAGGAACCAAGAATGGGATTTCGTCGCGGCGAGCGTCTATTTCGCCGCAACAAAACCATGTCCTGCGCTCTTGGCCAGAGCTGGTTCCTCTCTTATTTTGCTTGGGTCGGTTTTGGTTTAAAACCAGTTTGGGTTGGTTTTGTTGTGTGATTTAAATGATATATGTTATTATATATATGGTTCGATAATCGGATTTAAAAATGATTTATAAACTATGATCTATATAGATTTGGACTTAGATTATCCATGTTTAACAACTTGATCTATGGGATGGATCTATAAAATAATTTAAATGATTCTTGGGTCTTGAAAGGCTATTTCAGAAACTAAATGGGTTGTTTTGGATTTTGAGATTTTGATTGAAAATATTTCCTCGAGTGCTTGTTTTAAAAGGGTTATGCCAGAACCCCCTTGAACATTATGATTTTGAAAGCAAGTTCACTGAACTTAATGGTTTAAGAATGACCTTTTAGACACCGATATTTAACGAACTGACTTATTGGACCCTTTAACCTTCGAACTGCTTAACCGGACTATTTGGACTCTAACGGGACTTTTCAGACTTTAACTGTTGGGCTTGAACTTGGACCTTGATTTATGACATTGAACTGAGATTGGATTGAATATTTGAATATCGGGATTGTTATGAGATTCGGAATTAATAATGAGATACCAGACTGAGATGATGAGAATGTTATTGAGAATATGACTGATTTTAGAAACAAGACGTTTTTGAAACTTATCCGGTTTTTGAAAAGATTTTGTGTGTGTGATTTCTTATGCTTAGTTTTTGTGTAGTGGTAAATGGGTCCTATGTGATTTAGCCCTATACATTGTACTTATTAATTGTTAGGTGATTGTGATGTGATTTGGCTTGCCTATTGTTGATTACTACCTTGTTGTTTTGCTATTCCTAATACGTTCCGTAGGGAGCTTACTCAGAATATTGCATTTTATGTTAGGTGTTGCATATGCATATCGCAAGATCATGTAGTATCCTGCTTAGATTGCATAATGTGAATGAGCATTTGTTCTCTCTATGCGTTTGGTAAGACGATCGTTAATTGTGAGTCTTAGAGTCGTTGCTATGGTCATAGTACAACCCAGCCCCATCGGGTTTGTCCTGATAGATTCATTGAGAGCATGAACCTGATTCTATTCATACATATGTACTCCAACCTTGACGTAGGTATGGACAATGATGTACATGCCATATCTATTTATACATATGCATTCCAACCTCGATGTAGGTATGAACGATGTTGTACATATATTCTAGCCTCAACTGAGGCTTAGACACCTTCCGGCCCGACTGAGACGTGGACATACCCCGCCCCGGCTGAGGCGAGGGTTCTTGAGAGGTCGGGACATGCCACTTGGCATTCTATGTGGGCCCATGTACAACATTTCTATTATATATATATACTGTCAGCATGTTTTGTGTGTTTAATTCTCGTACTGCATTAGAGCATCTTTATTAGGCATAACACATACTATGTGGTCTCAACGAGGACTTCCGGTCCCGCATGCGTGGCTCGATCTGATTCCTCTCACCATTCTTCTTTAAAGGTTTATCTGCAGATCTATGAGTGCTTTGTGCTACTTAGCGGGGATGTTTCTTATGGCGTGATATGAGCGGGAGACTCCACTTTACTTTTTGGATTTTCACTTGATCGTATTTATGTTTGGTTATATTTCGAACTAAATCCATTTTGTGCGACTTAGAATCTTAGGACAGGCCTCGGTCCCCAATGGGCCTAACACGGTTTTAGGGTTATCAACAAATAATTACTCTGAATTTGCCGAATAATTACTCTGAATTTGCCGAATAATTACAGTTCCTGATTATCAACGAATAATTACTCTGAATTTGCCGAATATTCGATAAATTCATGAATAATTTTAAATAGAGTTTGAAATTCAAGAAACCTACATCTAATTGCCCAAATACATATGAATAATTCCTTATTTCCATCGCATAATCGTAAGAAGCACACAAGAAACCACTCAAAGAATACTACAAATCCATCCGAAATTACCCAAGTGTAAAACCACAATTCCAGTTTGTGACACTATCTAGAAATCAAGTTGAAAGAAACATTCAAATCTCACTAATGTATGTGCATTATGCTAATAAGATAGCAAATACTTGATGTGCTAAAGGAAAAAAAACATGCTCTGTGAGTTAATAGGAATAAATGTGCAACGCATTAGCAGATCCTCAATAAAACAAATATCTGTTAATTGAGCACCTCGTCCCTGCCTCTAGATCCCGAACCGCTGCACCTCGTCCATGGCCTCCAAATGCCGAATCGTTGCACCGCGTCCCTACATCGAGCACCTCTTCCCTAGCCTCCAGATCCCGAACCACCGTACCTCGTCCCTTGTCGCCAGATCCCAAACCAGCGCTTGAGACCGCGAGTGGCTAAGGTGTGCGACCTTATCAGCCACTCTATTACCATTACGGTAAATATGAGAAAAGGAGACAGTCCTGAAATATCTGAGTAGGCATTTAACATCCGAAAGTAGAAGTTCAATTTCCCACGGACATGCTAACCCCTTCTTAAAATAGTTGATTATAATGAGGGAGTCGCCTTCAATAATAAGGTTGTCTACATGTAAATCAATTGCTTTAAGAATGCCTTCTCGTAGAGCAAGTCCCTCAGCCATGAGCGGTGTCTGTACACCTATTAGTTTTCCTCCAAGATCTACAATATTTCCCCTCGAGTCACGAATAATAAAACCGATAGAAGATTCTCTGTTACTCCCAGCCGCCCCATCAAAGTTTAATTTGAGATAGCTACAGGGGGGCTTTTTCCATTTAGCTGCTCGTGTAGCCGAACCTTTAGTCTTTGGTTCTTGCCTAAATGGTTTGTTCACCTTTCCCCAACCGTATTCTTGTAAACTTGGTTAGCCGTTTCCCAATTAGATTTATGCGTATTTACTTGTATGTTAAAACCATCCGTAGTTGGCAGTTTTTCATGTCTGAAGATAAATTTATTGCGGGTATTCCACACTGTCCACCAGCTGAACCCCAAATCGGTCTTCTCCCTGCTAGAAAGTGCTTGGCCAAAGTAGACCATTACTTGTCTGAGGTTTCTGGATGTGGAAATAATTCTGTTAATGTGAGACATATGGCGTGGATGTAAGTTTTGGGCAAACTGGCAGAACCTACATTCAAAAAATAGATGGAATGCATCCTCATTATGGTGGTTGCACATTGAGCAATAAGAGGGAACTGCTAAACCTCTTGTTGCAAGCCTAGACGCTGTTGGTAGAGCGTTGTGGCTTAGTCTCCACAGAAAGTTCTTTATTTTCGGAGGGACATTAGTCTTCCAGACCCAAGCATTTTCATCTATAGGATCGGAAGCAGAATGGGCACACAGACTGTATGCACTAGATGTGGTGAACCAACCTTTCTTCGCCGGCCACCAATACAACCGGTCTTCGATCGCGTGAATCGGTAATGGGATGTTTGAGATCTGCTCGACAATTTCTTGATTTAGGACCAGCCTTAATTTGTCAGTATTCCATTTATTGTTAGTGATATACTCCATAACTTTCTCATTCAAGTCCACTCTGTTGGGACAAATACAGTGTTGTAGCAGATTTAAGCCAGTGGCCCAGTTATCTTTCCAGAAGTTGATAGATCTTCCATTACCTACTAACCAAGCCAGTCCTCTTTTGAAGTCCGGGATTAGAGAGCGCAATTTTGACCATTGCCAAGACGAACTATTTTGTCTAGTGTAATCTAGCAAATTCTCAGATTTGAGGTACTTATACTGAATAATTCTAACCCATATATTCTTCGGTTCCGCCATGATTTTCCATAGGAGCTTTAGTTGAAGGGCGTCGTTCATGTGTTTAGCCTTACGTAGACCCATACCTCCCTGTTGTTTTCGTTTACATATTTTGTCCCAGCTGATAAGCGGTTTGTAGCTTAAATCCTTATTCCAAAAGAACGACCTATTAATTTGGTCTAGTTTGTCGTGAATGTAGGTTGGAAGCATAAAGCTTTGCATGGTATATAGGGGTTTTGACGATAGATTTGAGGCAATAAGAGTAGCTCTGCCTTGCTGGGAAAGAGCATCAGCTCTCCATTTTGTTAATTGATTTGAAGATCTGATGATTATTTCCTCGAAAGTAGATTTATTCACTCTACCATTAATAATGGGACATCCAAGATATTTGTCAAGATTTATTTCCTTAGAAATATTCAAGCATCCTTCTATCAACGAGATTCTAGCCCTGGGTATACCAGAGGTGACTTGGAAAGCTGACTTATGATAGTTTACTTTTTGTCCTGATATCGCACAATATAAGTCAATGGTATCTTTCACTTTTTGGCAAGCTGTTAAATTACCTTTTGAAAAAATAATGACGTCATCTGCAAATGCAAGAAACGGTACACGGGGACCTTGTCGTCCAAAGGGGAAACCAATCAACTTCTCAGCTGAATTCGCTTCCAATTGCAATTTCCTTGCTAGTACTTCTGCTCCGAGGATGAAAAGAAAAGGCGAAAGAGGGTCACCCTGCCTAATGCCTCTAGATGGCTTGAAAATCGATGTTGGTTCGTTGTTGACCAAGACTGAGAAAGAGATAGTCGTTACACATTCCATAACTAGGTCAACGAATTTATGGTGAAATCCGAATTTCTGCAACACTAGTTTCGTGAAGTTCCAATCTACCCGGTCGTATGCTTTTTCCATATCTAGTTTAATAGCTAGCCATCCTTCTTTTCCTTTTCTACTCCTAAATGAGTGGAATATTTCATGCGCAATGAGTACATTGTCTTAAATTGATCTGTCAGCCACGAATGCACCTTGAAGGGGATGAATAAGTTTACCCATGACCAGTTTCAATCTCTCCGTTAAAATTTTTGAGATAATTTTATATAGAGTGGAGCATAAACTGATGGGTCTGTAGTCCGTACTTTTACATGGATTTTCACATTTCGGAAGAAGAGTAATAAACGTATGGTTTACTTGTCGTAGTAGTTTGCCAGAGTGGAAAAACCCTTTGACAGCACGAATTATGTCATTACCTACTATTTCCCAATAGTTTTTATAAAATTCGGCTGTCATGCCATCAGGACCCGGAGATTTGTTCGAGCCTAAACCGAAAACAGCTTTTTTGATTTCACTATTAGAGGGGGAAGCAATAAGGGACTCGTTTTCTTCAGGAGTAATGGCCATGTCAATGACGTCAAGATAGGGTGTTAGACAATCTATATTGGTCGTGTTACCTGTAAAACGCCGTTCAAAGTCTTTTTTCAGTTCCTCCCTGATGTTGGCACAGCCCGTAATGTGCGTGCCCTCAGTCGAGCTTAGGCTTTTAATTATTTTCCTGTTTCTTCTCCCAGTTGCTACCCGATGAAAGTATGCAGAATTTGAATCTGCCAATTTAAGATGTTTAGCCTTGGCTCGCTGACTCCAGAAAACTTTTTGGAATTGTAATAAACTCTCTTTCTTTTTAATAAGCATTTTTTCTTTTTGGATGGAGTTTATTAATTGGGGAACATTGTTCGAACTTTGTATCTCAATGAGATTTTTTTCCACATCAGCAAGTTGGCGGAATATATTACCAAATGTGGTTTTATTCCAATCTTTCGCCTTTTTCTTTAGAATTTTTGTCTTGTACATCACGTTAAACATGGCTGACCCAGAGCAAGAGGCTCGCCAGGATTGCTTCACAATATTTCTAAAGTCTTTTCTTTGCATCCAAACGTTCTCAAATTTAAACGGAGAAGGTTTAAATTCGGAAGACGTTGAAATTTCAATATAAATAGGGCAGTGATCTGATAGAGAAAATGCACCATTAAATGTTTGTAGTTCTGGAAAAAGTTCCAGAAAGTGGTGATGGACCAGAACCCTGTCTAGCTTTTCCAAAATATTGCCCTCGTCATCGATTTTCTTTCGCCATGTATACAAGTTCCCACTCGTAGGAAGGTCAATCAAGGAACATGTATTTTTAAAAGTTGTGAGTCGTTGGAATCGATGACCATTGTTCTCTGTCCCCCCACTCTTTTCCACACTTGATCCAATTTCGTTTAGGTCTCCAATAACCATACACGGCCTTGTTTCACTTAATATGATATTTGTGAGATTATTCCAAAACGATTCTTTATCTCTTTCATGTGGGGGTCCATATACTATTAGAATAGTGCAACTGAAGTTCTTGTCTGAATTAGAATACTTGAGACCAATAATGCGAGGCAAATGGATACTCACCGAAATCTGTTCACTTGAAAGCTTGTTTTCATTCCACAAGACTCCAAGACCACCGGCCCTACCACTGGCCGGAGACCAAACAACGTTAGTAAATCCTGTGTTTTTCCATGTTTTATCGTCCGGGATTTTCTCAGTTTTAGTTTCAGCCAGGGCAACTAATTGAATATGGTCGTTGATTCGCATTGCTTTGAGTTCTGTCCATAAATTCTTATTGCCGATACCTCTGGAGTTCCAAAAGCAGATTTTCATGTTGCACTTCGTTTTTGTTCATGCCTACGAGGTTCTGTAGGTGCATGAACCAACAAGATTTTTCTCAATACGTTCTTTGTACTTTGGATGAATCGAGATTTTGTTAATATTACACTAACAACATTAGTAATTTGTTTCATAAAAGTGAGTTTAGTCATAGGAGTTTTGACAATAATTGTCATTTTCGTTCTACACAAAATAAACCATACATTTCGATGTTGAGCTGAACTTTGGAATGAAACACCATGATTAAAATATATGATACATCCGAAAGAAGGGGAGCCCACACTTGGCCTCTTATGCTTGAAGTTAAAGGATACATCGTCATGAGTTGAAATGGTGATATAATCATAAGGCAGGATAGTCGCATTTGACCAAGCACTAATCCACCAAGGCTTGTAATCATAAGGCAGGATATTAATCCCAATAAAACGAGAGGCAATTGCACAAGTTTTTGTCCTATTAAGAGGTGAAATAAGAAGTGTGTGCCCATGAACATGAAAAGAATTACCTTGAAGAATTTTCTCAGATTGATTCGAAGAAGGTTTATGTGGGAGTATACTTACCACACAAACAAAATGAAATAGACAAATCAAATTAGTTTGAAATGATTGTTTGTTAACTATTCTTCCGCCTTTGCAATGTGCTAAAGAGGTTATAAATCTATATTCCGATTCTCGGAAGGGGGCAAAGTCACCTTTGAGATTGTTAGCAGAAAACAGAAGTCTCCTTAGTGTTACCCACCCAAGAATAAAATTAGTAGACACAAAGGAGTAAATAAAAATGGAGATATGACCCGTATACCCATTAAATACAACACTTATATGAGCTAGAACGAACAGGAGAGTTGACTTACAATTAGTCTGATAATCAATTGAGTGGTAGGCAGACTGGATATCAATCGACTGAGCACCAATATAAACAAAACACCAGTTCATTAGATGAAAACCCAAAAACGAAAAAAGAAAGGTTTTCATCATGTTCATCATACCATACCTACACATCCTTAACATGACAGAGCAATACATTCTTGAACAACAGACTTTGGAAATAAAGAAAATTCTAAACATAGTCGGCCTAGGGACTCCAATGATAGTAGTAAATAGGGATGACTCATTGAGGGCAGAAGTGTTGTCTTGCACATGGCCCTGCATCGTGATTAGCCTTTCCCTATCAATTGTTCGTCTTTTGAACCGCTTTTCCGTCGTAGAATTTCGCTTTTCCACCTTTTCCTCATCAACACCCGCAGGTGCCTCAGTAAGTTTAGTGCCCTCCGGCAAATTGGTTTGTTTGGGAGGTTTAGAAAGTAAAGGAGTAGGATCTTCTACTCCCAGGGGCTTTTACCCATTATCAACTCCAGAAGGAGCCATGAAAAACACAACATCAACACAGGAGATATATGAAGTATAGCAGAAACCATTATTCCAACAGATTAGATCAATCAAATTAAAAGAGAGACCATACACACACCGGAACCTAAATCCATATTGCTTAATTAAAACTCTTTTGATTATTTTATGTCTGGAAGTATTTAAATTAGAACTATCCCGAACATGAATAAATAAGCAGGCACTAGAAACACTCCACCTAAAACAAGAGTGTACAAATCTTTTATAGGCGGATGGATAAATGCGTAAGTTGATATCACCAAACACCCTTAGTTTGAAGATTGATTTGAAAAAAAATTTAGTTAAATAATTTTTAGTCATTATAGGGTTTAATCTAGGGGTAGGAATAATCAGCAGTGGCAATGGGACCTTAGTAATAGATTTGTAAGCCATTAGCTCTTGTCTAGATTTACCTAAGACCACCCCGTGTAGCTTAAGAAGGTCATTTCCCCATTTGGTTATTCTATTCTCATAACTGGGAATAAACGGATTATCTATGCAGTTGACATGAACCTTAGTCACCTCACATGGTATAAAGATAAAGGTAATGTAAGCTAATATCACACTATAGCCTTTGTAGACAAGGTTCTTCTTACCCCAATATGACATAAAAAACCAAAGACCACTGCATGATTCACCAAATAACCTACCAATAAGGTGAGTCATCACAATATTATAGTCAAAGGTAATCATCCATATTTTAAGATAGCAAACTGAGCAAAACCATAGCAGCAAAACAAAAATTCCTCGACACCCTGTACCAATATCATAAACACTAGTAATTAGATATCTAATGAAGAATAGAAGGCTTTCCACTTTACTTTGTAACCACAGATCAACAAGAAGCAAATTACACTTGAGTAAAAGCTTTCGACAACCTTGAATTAACAGGAAGCAACTTACACTTAAGACATAGTTATAAGCCAGCATACAACATTCAACCAAATCATATCTCAAAACAATAATATTCGACACATACCTTATGTGTTTCTGAACCTCTTTGGCCTCTATAGGGTCACCAATAATAGTTTCGATTAAGGAGGATTGGTAGAAGGCAAATATAATCTCCTGAACTCGACTTAGCAGGGCTAACAGCTTCTCCCTATTGAATGCACGCCTTCTGATTTTCTTCTCTGCTAACGATTCCGGCTGGGATTTTTGTTCCTCATTTGAGCAAGGGTGTTTCTCAGTAAGTTTAATGCCCTTCGGCAATTTAAGGCCCTTTCGGGGGGTAGTCTTTGAAGGAGCAGGATCATCTGCTACCAAATGTTTTTTCCTTTTGACAGCTCCAGGAGCAGCCATCAGATTCATAAAAACAAGAAGAGAATTAGTCAAGTAAAGGGTATTCATTTGCAAGTAAAAGAAAACGGAGAAAGAGGGGAAAAGAAGAAACCCCCTGCAGACGAACACCCGAGACCACTCGGTCGATTCCTCGTTGCAGAGAGGAGAATCGGCCACTTCAAAGGAAAATAGATCGGAGCCCGAAAGAAACAGCCAGCAGATCTTCAAGCTCCGGCCAGAACATGGCGGATTTGGCCACGGCGGAGGGCGAGGAGACCAGAACCGCACCCAAACCACCAACAAGAGACTCAACACCTTCCCCACGAGACTCCGATTAACCAGAAGAGCCCTAAGGCTACACCAACAAATTATCCCCAATTTTGAGAAATCAAAATAATCCTCTCCAAAATCTCCAACGCAAAGCACCCCAAGGTACCCGCAGGCGAGAGATCGGCTAGAAATAGGGTCATCATCAATTCGGAGAGGGTAGAACAAAGAATCACACTGAATTTTGTGTTGGGTGAGGTTCGATTTCCCAACCAATCTAGGGCTTTTTCGGATGAAAATACTCAACGAAGAGGGCGGAGTCAAGAACGGGATTCTCAAAAAGAGAGTTTCTCTCTCTTGTTTTCTCTCTCATCTTTTTTTACAATTTGGTTTGTGATTCACCTTGATTATTGAGAGTGGGGTAATTTTTCCCATGTGACCCACTTGTTTTTTTAAAAAGAAATTATGAAAATCCTGAATTAATCATAGCCCTCCATTTTGATTAGATCAATGACCAATATTTTGTTAACATTTAACACCATAAAACTTGTTAACATTTTATCCATCCTATATATATACTAGGTAGGCAGGTCGTGCTATGCACGGCTTCCGACTTGTGTCGACCTTAGGCGATGTAGGATTTATAACTCTAGTTTGAGCATCAGCTGCTAGCAATGTTCAAGAGCAGGATCTTTTTCCGTGAGGTACCTTCTGCTTGACCTCTACCAAGGACTCCATTCTCACATGAGAAGGATTTCAATAGCAGGATGCTGCTCACAACATGATGATGCTATTATTGGGGGAGTTTGTGAAATGTCCAAAAAAGTTGTCCTAATTGGTGAATTGTCCACATTTTTGGACAAATTGGTGGAGTGTCCATCTTGCCAATAGCAATTTTATCATCTTGCTTATAGCCTCACTCTTTTTTCTTTTTTTTTTCACATTTTGTCGTTCAAAAATAAGAGTATGTTGTGCATGTGCAAAAATAACCATATGTTGAGCAACTATGACCCAAGTCTATTTTTTCTTACATTTTGTCGTGCAAAAATAAGAGTATGTTGTGCATGTGCAAAAATAACCGTATGTTGAGCAAATATGACTCAAGGCTAGTTTTTTTTTTGTTTTTTTTTTACATTTTGTCGTGCAAAAATAAGAGTATGTTGTGCATGTGCAAAAATAACCGTATGTTGAGCAAATATGACTCAAGGCTAGTTTTTTTTTTGTTTTTTTTTTTACATTTTGTCGTGCAAAAATAAGAGTATGTTGTGCATGTGCAAAAATAACCGTATGTTGAGCAAATATGACCCACGTCTATTTTTTTTAACATTTTGTCGTGCAAATATAACCGTAAGTTGTGCAAATATGACCCAAGTCTAGTTTTTTTAATTTTTTTTCATTTTGTCGTGCAAATATAAGAGTACGATGTGCAAATATAACTGTATGTTGAGCAAATATGACCCAAGTCTAGTTTTTTTATTTTTTAAAATTTTTTTAACATTTTGTCGTGCAAATATAAAAGTACGATGTGCAAATATAACCATATGTTGAGCAAATATGACCCAAGTCTAGTTTTTTTTTTTAGAAAAAATTTTAACATTTTGTCGTGCAAATATAAGAGTACGATGTGCAAATATAATCGTATGTTGTGCAAATATAACCCAAGTCTAGTTTTTTTTTTTTTACATTTTGTCGTGCAAAAATAAGATTATGTTGTGCATGTGCAAATATAACCCTATGTTGAGCAAATATGACCCAAGTCTAGTTTTTTTATTATTATTTTTTTTTAACATTTTGTCGTGCAAATATAAGAGTACGTTGTGCAAATATAACCGTAAGTTGTGCAAATATGACCCAAGTCTATTTTTTTATTTTTTTAAATATTTTGTCGTGCAAATATAAGAGTACGTTGTGAAATATAACCGTAACTTGTGCAAATATGTCCCAAGTCTAGTTTATTTTTATTATTTATTTATTTATATTTTTTTAACATTTTGTCGTGCAAATATAAGAGTACGTTGTGCAAATATAACCATAAGTTGTGCAAATATGACCCAAGTCTAGTTTTTTTATTTTTATTTTTATTTATTTTTATTTTATTTATTTATTTATATTTAGTTTTAAATTATTTTTTAACATTTTTTCGTGCAAATATAAGAGTACGTTGTGCAAATATAACCGTAAGTTGTGCAAATATAACCCAAGTCTAGTTTTTTTTATTTTTTTTTCATTTTGTCGTGCAAATATAAGAGTACGTTGTGAAAATGTAACCGTAAGTTTTGCAGATATGACCCAAGTCTAGTTTTTTTTATTTTTTTTACATTTTGTCGTGCAAATATAAGAGGACGATGTGCAAATATAATCGTATGTTGTGCAAATATAACATTTTGTTGTGCAAAATATAATTTTTTTTTCCGTGTTTTCTTTTTGTTTCAGAACTTTTTGTTGTGCAAAAATAACTTTACGTTGTGCACATATAACAATTTGTTGTGCAAATATAACTTTATGTTGTGCAAATGTAAAAATAAAAATATAGTAGATGTGAATCACATAATAAAATATAGATATTTTTTGCAATTCCCGTATTTATGGGGTCAGTTTTGTAATTTAACAAAAATTACATCTTCAACCTTCGCTCCGGCCGATCTGGTCTCGCTCGCCATCTTCAACCTTCGATGAACACAGCCGCCCGGATAGCCGCGCTCGCTCGCTCGCTCGCTCATCGCTCAGCCGCTCGCTCGCCACCGCATCCGGCTCGACCTCGCTCCGGTTGCTCGACATCGCCAGATTCACTTTCTCCCTCGCTCAGATCTGAAACTTCCATTGTTGCCACTGTTCACTTTCTCCCTAAACTACATGAATGAGCGCGGCGATTAGTTGCTGAAGTCCGTCGATGCCTCCGAATCGACAAAATTTCGATTGAGCGCGACGATTAACCACCTAAATCATGTAGTTCCAAAGAATATCGATTCAGAAAATCTTGCAATCAAGCTCAATCGAGCGCGGCGATTAACCAAAATTGAAGCGAAACACAGGAATCTCAAATCTGAGATTGAAGATGAAGACATTGATGAAGACGATTCCAGGTTCCACTGCGTCGGCGAAATTGAAGATGAAGACGATTCCAGATATGAGATTCCGGATCTGAGATTGACGATGAAGACATGGATGAAGGCGGTTCCACTGCGAGGAACCCCGTCCTCCACCGCTCCCTCACCCTACCTCCACAGTATGTTGAAGATGACGGACATTGAAGATGACGAAGATTGAAGATGACGGAGATTGAAGATGGCGGTTCCCCTGCGATGAAGACATGGATGAAGGCACGATTTATTGAAGATGACGGAGATCGAGAGAGCCGAGAGATCGAGAGAGGGGAGAGATATGTAATTGGGGATCTGTTTGTTTTGATTTGTAATTGGGGATCTGATTGAATTAGTATATATAGTGGACAATTTCCCAATTTGTCCAAAACCTTGGACATTCCGCCAATTAGGCCGAAAAAATTGCCTTCCCAGCAAATTATCTCGCTATTATTTTCCCCTGAATAATCAATTTCACCTGCAAAAATACAGATATTGGAATGACACTTCGATGAATCTTTCATGATAAAAAATGAAGAAGCTGGTCATGGATTACTTGGCAGTCTTGGCTCACATTACATGGGACACAACATATCATACTCAAGAAACATCCTGCAATCTTGAAGAATCTATCTTAATGCTCTTTCTCCGGTAAAACCAATAAAAAAAATTGATAGACTAAAATGGATGGAAAGCAATTTTAATAATTAGAATGTAAAAAATAAATTTTAAATATAATTGATAAACAAATTGGCAATTAGAAGGAAGATTGTATGGTAGTGCCCTCCAATCCTATAGGCCATAAAATAGTGAAATGAATTCCTTTGACCTTACACAAAAATTAGTAACTCAATTATTAATCAACAAGAAACAAATTTTAAAAAAGATGATGTTAAAGAAATGATTTGAGGAGGATTAGTTTCTTTGGTAAACCTTACACAGAAAATTCCTCAAAGAAGAAAGTACCCCAGCTAGAGTTTAAGGCACCAACTTCCTTTAAGCTAAAAAAATGGTAGACCAGATAATGGTTTTCACAAAAAAACATTATTTTTGTACAAGTTTCATTTTGACATCTAATTTTCTGAAAAATGAACCAAATGTCACCATTTAAAATGTAAATTTCTAAAACAGGATAAGAGTGATTTCAAAATGTAAATTCCTAAGCTTAACAAAGCCCCCTCAAAAGTTCGGTAGAAAAAAAAACGAACCTGAGCATCAACTTCCTCATAGCCTGTTGTCCTGTTTATTTGACCAGAGAAGAAAAGTCTCTCTATCTTTGTGGGCATAAGGGATCAGGAGCACAAGTATGCTGGAAAATAATCATATTCTACAGCATAAGCATGCCTCAACATTGTACAATTCTCAAGCCCACGAACTGTTCTTAACAAAGGCAGCTGCAGTCTCTCTGTAATTAAACAAGTTTTGTTTTGTATAAAAAAACATTTTTAAATATTGGGAGATAAAGATAAGACTTTCAAATAAAGGGTATGTAGTTCATAAAGCATCATCTCAAAACTACATTTAGAATATCTGGACATAAACCTCAAGCACAGTTCGACCCTCTAGCTCAAGGGAAATCTGATGGGATTCTTTGTCTTGAAATCTAACAATATGAGATTAAAAATAGAAAAAAATAGGTTCAAAGACACTATAGATAATTATAAGAGCAAGCTACCTTATTCCAAATAAAATATTAAAGTCTATTTCACATATTTCAGAGATCAAAAGAGTCTACTCAATGACAAATTGAGAAGTGAAATCAGTTCTGTTTCAGATGAGGCTCTTTTAAACATAGTAGCAGTAACTACTATGTTAATTGATAAATATACCTTATCTTCAATAGAAGGGAAATATCTGGGACCCTTGGCCTCCACCCATCCTCCGTAAGTTGGAGTTTCATGCAAATTTTCTAATCATTTCATGAGTACTCTTTGTGGTACGAGTCAAATAGCAGCACATTTGTTCCCTTTCAATGTGGAATTGAGGATCAAAGATAAACCAACTAACCTGCTTGAAAGTCATTTCACTGTCAGAATAGTTCTTCTGTTACAGCCGCATACACAATGGGACTGTCACATGTTCATTTTAAAATATAGATAAGCACATCCGTTCAATATAATAGAAATCAAAATATTATAACTTTTATCATGTAGAATATGGATAATTGGATAAACATGGCCATCACAAAAAGAAGAATATAAACACTGAGTTCGATATTAGAAGCTAGAAATGAAAGTGGCGCCGCCAAGAAAGGGAACTCCTAATCATCATATTCTTTTATCTAGATTGAAAATTACCCATGTTCGATGTTAAATAACTCATTCGACAAAATTAACCAACCTGATGATGAATGTGGACTCCTAGAGAATGTATATTCTCTCCAACCGGAATGTGGATACCATACCAAAAGAACATCAGGCAGAGAAATATAGAAGGTGGGAGAGAAATGGTTTTGCCCCTTGGATTTCAGTATCATGAGCAGAGTTTCTTGTAGGAAAAGCTCATTAAAATTATGAAACAAAATTGATTTCATCATTCTTCCAGTAACTTTGCAATTGATATATCAAAATACTTGAATGTTCAAATGCCATATGTAACAAGAACTACCTGAAGTGTAGGTTTTCTTTACAAATTTTCTATCTCTAAGGCAAGTTCTTTGGTAAATTGGGGGTAGTTGAACCTACTACCAGTGCCTAATATTTTTTTCTCCAAGTTCTTGAGAAGGAGAAAAAATGTCAAAACTATAAAGAAACATGGGTTCCCTTTCTACTCTTTACAAATAAAATTGGGAATATGCATAATTTTGAGCCTATTCCTTAGAAGTATCATACTATTACAGTCAAAACATAAAAAGTTATGACCATAATATTTCATAATTAACAAAGGGAAAGATAACACACCATTAGGATGTCACATCTCCAAACCTTATACCTTGTGGGCTATTGTAATAATAAGATTGGAAATTCAAAGCCTTATTCACTGCAATGAAGAATATGACAGTGTACATATATTTGGTAGTATTAGGCAATTTTAGACAAGGCTAATATTTCTCACAAGCTAACTCATATACTACCTCATGAATATACTTGCAATCTGCATAGCTCAGAGTCACCATCAACTTCATTTCTCCTTTGTATAACGTTCCTACTGTCTTCCCTAGTAACAACCACCTGCACACAAATATAGAAAAGTTCAAAATGAAAAGTGGCAATTATATGTCTTTAGAATTGCCATTATAGAGAGGATAGCTAGCTTACACTTTCTGAAAATCATGGACTGGGGAATTAACACAACTGACAACTGTGACAAATTTTGGAAAATGCAGCCTCATATTAGGTAGTGCAGTAGGAAGATGCACCCGCCAAACAGCTTCTTGACCTTTTTTTTATTCTCAAATATGATTCAGGGTAATATGTTTTTTTTTCTTTTGTTGTTACCTTTTACCACTTTTGGCTAAGAATTATCTGCAGGGAGGGAAGATCAGTTTATGCCTAATGGTGTAGGAATGGTGAAAGGTGTGTTTTTCTGAAATGCCTCTTTGAATGGTAGTAATTTTTCTCCACAAAATTCCCTGAATCTATCTAATATATATGACTACCTTTTCCACACATTGATATGACTCAAAAATATGAACTTATGCACTAACTTAAGCACCAAAAATCAAGTAAGGAAATCATGAAATTCAAAAGGAAAGATATTGATTACCATTCATTAGCATGCCTTGGGCTTGAGCTTGGTCGAAACAACCTCTTCCCTCCAGCAATGCTCGGCTTCAACTCACCCATAGTCACAACCCCCATCCCCCTCTTCTCTGAAGTCTCCTGATCTACAATAACAAAACCCCACCGGAGTTAACCTAAAATCTGACTTCCCTAAGAACCCATATCAAACCTTAAAGTTGATGATACAATACAAACGTCCCACAATTAAGAACCAGGTATCCACTTTGCCTTTTTATGCTCTCCTATATTGCCAGACGCTCAGCTTAAACATAAAGGGCCTTCTCTAAGGGAAGTAGCATCAACTCATGCAAACTTAAAAGAACAATCTATCCAGGCAAGACATTTTTTTTGAAATGGATCGGAGTAAATAATTTAGGGTTTTGTTTAGTATTGTTAATTATGACCTGATATGTGCTTAGTGTGTAAAAGTCAAGGGGGGAATTGAAGCTTTTCTGTAGCTTCTTTTCAGTGGAAGGGAGAAAGGAAGGGAGGGGGTGTAAAATGCCTTTTGGCTGGGAGGGAGATTTGGCAATCATGGCTTTTCAAAGGGAAATAAAAAAGGGTGGGATTTTGGAGGTTAGCTTAAAATAAGGCTTTGATTGTGTGTAAAGCTACCGTTACGTTTAAGTGGGCATATTACAATGAATGGTTATCAAGTGTTATAATGAGAACCACTACATTGAGTTAATATTAGGCTTTGTTATTTGTTAATCATCAAAAGCTTACCAATTGTTTTTATGCATCTTGTTAATTATAATCCTAAATACAAATCATCATTTTCAGAAATTATAAAAGCGATTTTGGGAACGAGAAAGGTCATCACTTAGCAGATTCAATAAGATGAAGTTTAATAACCTTGATTGGTGGTTTCCCTATCAAGAATTTTGCCATCTGAAGTACAGTGCGTATTTTCATCGATTGCCTCGATTGCTTGCAGCCCTCCTTCAGCATTGTCATATAATCCGTACACCTTTGGTTGAGTTTGTTCCATTTGCTCACTTGCATTAGTGGATCCATTACTGTACTCTGAACTGCTTGCCGAATCGTACATGTCAGGCTGCCTATGAAAGGTCAGCAGTTCATTACATTGCTAATTCTAAGAAAGTGCAAGATTAACCTACGACAAATGAGAGAGCAATTCAAGATGGAGAGGACAAGTCAACAATTGAATCGAAAGTGAAAAATGAAATAAGGGCAGAGGACGAAGAGGAACCTGGATAACGACCGATGAGAGAAAGCTGGTGATCACAAGGGTGGTTGTCTGTAGATTTATGGGAAAGCCAGTGACCATGAGCAGATGAGAACATACCCTTGAAAAATATCAATTAATAATAGATGATAAGTAACTGAAAAATTGGAATAAGTAACTTAAAACCCTGAAATTGAAAGAATAATAAAGACATAAGGAAGAGGGATTACCTGATTTGAAACCTGAATTTTGTTGAGTAATCGAAACCCTAGCTACAGAATTCGGGATACCTAATTAAACAGGAAAAACCATAGATCAGAGGCTAACCAAACACGAAGATGAAGATGGACTACATGTGAAAGGGAACAAATGGACCACATGAGAAATCCCAAAATGATATTGCAAAATAACAAAAGAGTCACAACAACATAAACAAACAATACAAATACTAAAAGCTTAGGCAAGGGGTAAAAAAAAATAGTGCATTAATTATTTGGATTTATAAAAAATGTTGTCATGGCAAGATAAACAAAGGGTTCACTAAAGTCTGACTATAATAATCTCCACATATTAGATCAATATTTTAAAAATCAGATGTAATTATTTGGACAAGGGGATGAAAGATCAAATCGAAAAAATGAGCATAAAAGAAAGATGATTGAGATGAAAAAATTGGAACCGAAATCAAATTTGACAAACATACCCAAAAATTTAGAAACGAGCATAAGAGAAAGATGATTGAGATGGAAATACGATCAAAGGTTTGATAATTTGAGAAGTAAACATACTGTAACATCAAGAATTACGCAATTAGATAGACAAACATAACTTCATTGGAAAGACTTAAGATTAATTTTGAGTGAACATATCAAATATATCAAGCTAACCACATCTACTCTTCTTTTATATCATCCATAAAAGGTAATCCATGTCAATTATGAATAGCTAATGTAATATTCACCACCTATGACAGGAATATGTAAAATGGAATCTTCTACATTTTTTTTGCCATAGCTTGCACAATACACTTAAAAATTTTCCAGAGTAAATTCATGGGATTTTTTTTCTTCCAATTTCCTTTTTATAGGGAATCAAGGGGAATATGTATTTGTTTGATCATAGTTTAGGTTTATATATGTATATATCTAACAGACTTGTCTTGTTCTAGTGATTATTCATTAATCATCTTATTTTGTAGCTTATTTGCATTTTTGTTGGTAGAAATGATTTAAAAAGTCTTGATTGTCATTTCCAGAAAGGCAGGCTATCAGGGGATCTTTAGCTAATGACTTGACAGAAGAAAATGAAAATGTAAGATTTGCACTTTTGAATTTAGGAAATTGTTGGAGGCATGTTGTGGAGGCATCAGAGCCCCTGCTTCGCATCTAGCTATTTTTATCATACTCAACTAATATATAAATTCTCCTAACTGCTATGTTATTAATTTCGCAGAGACCCAAGCTTAAGAAAGAAGTCATGCTGGAGGTTATTCAAAAGAGCAAGTATTTTAAGGTAATTTCAACAAATGATGCATGCTTCCCCTGGTGATAACAGTGATGGGGATGATGATGATCATGATGATAATAATAAATTATCTTCCTAAAAGGCAATGCCTATTTCTGGTAATGGTCTTGGAGACTCCTTCACTCCTGATGAGAAGCAAGGGAAACGGAGGGGTTGGGTTGTTGAGATTCTTGCAAGAAATGGTGCAGATGACTCATGACTCTGATGATGCAGAAAGTGACGAAGATGGTGAGGAAGAGACATATGAAGAAGAGTCGGGCAGAGAAAACGAAGAAGGTGATGATAAGGCAAAACTTTGAAGGATTGGGAACAAAGTGATGATGAGCTTATTACTGATTTTGGTGGTGATAAGGATGAAGATGAGATGGGGTTGAGGTCGAGGATTTGAACGAAATAGAGCAGGCCTAGCAGAAAATGGTAAGTGATTTGAAGTCAATAAAGAAACAAGTAGCAGTTCTTGATTCCAAGAAGGGAAAAGGGGATGCTAAAGTGCTAAACACCCTTTTGCTCAATCAAGGGAGCTTCCTTATGTAAATGAAGCTCCCAGTAACATGGCTCATTTAGGCTCTCTATTGGAGAACCACTATGAGTTAGGTTCACAAATACGGACTCCCTATAAAATCCTCAAATTAAAAAACATGAATTACCCGGGAAATCTAGAAATGCAAAATCTAGAAGGTTAGCCTAAGATAGAGAGGGATAAAAAAACCCCAACTGAAATTGAAGAACATCAATCATAAAAAAAAAATCAGGTATACCAAAATGGAACAAAAGGGAAAATTGGAATCAAAGGACAAACCTGTAATCTCGCACCAAGGAGACAACAAGAACCTCAAGAAATGAAGTTTTTATTTTGTGCATAGAAACTGTTTTCATCTTGCTTGAAATATAGCAAAAATTTTTGAATCGACGGGGAGAATTTTCACATTGTGCTTGTGGGAAAGCGGTAGAACAAAAGGAGCACTAGCAATCAGAGTTTCCTTATTGGCCAATGCTATGTCGATTCATGCTTTAATCTTAGCTACTGTGGGTTGTGGTAATTAAAAGCCCAAAAAATGTCAAAGGTACTCATATCGGGAAAGTATTATGCTAGTGGTGGAAAAAAAAGCAATAGATTATGTAGCTACCTTGAGCCATGCACATCCAACATTCCCAATGACCACACTGACAGCATCCAGATGACGAGCAACCTAAAAACATATAGGAGATTGAAGATAAAGAAATCAATAAAATCACAGATAGAAATGTGATAAAACAGTAAGTTACCTCAACAACACCCTTTAGATAAACTACGTCGTTCAATTAGGCCAATATGAGAGGAAGCCAATATGTTTATTGAATTATCCAATCCCAAAATGGGTTAAAGAATTCAAGGTTTGATGTGCAAGAAGTCAATTTAGGTTATGAAAAAATGACCATAAAGATGAAACATATCCCTATTTTAATCCATTGGTCACTTGATCAGTAAGAAAAGCAACATTCGAACCAGCAGCAAGTGCTACAATCTCACAGCACAAATAAAGTGTCCTAAAATTATTAAATCAAAAAAGAAATTATTAAAAACAATTATAAACTCGAATGACAAAAGTATTTGGCTAATCATGGAGAAAAAGTCAAGAAGTTATTATTTGGCCTAAAATTATAATGCACTTGCATCCATAGCTCAATCTTACAGCACAAGTAAAAATTATGAAAGAAACACTTACATGAAAATTATTAAAGCAAAAGCTTTGCATGAAATAATCAAGTTACAAATTCATGAAATAATCAAGTTACAAACTAACCGGCCTCAAATAAATAGTATCAATTCAAATCATACATACAGACTTACCTGAGTTCCAATAGAACAAGTTAATCCAACAATAGATATAGGCTTAGGACCATCCTATGTCTTATGTCATGGCTCCTCGACAACCCTTACTGGCCACGCAGGAGGTGGCTGTTGAATGGAACACTAAATACCTTTCACAGATCTCTGAGCATAATCTTTTCTTTTTAATGAAACCCCACCTTCAAAAAATAGATTGAAAGGTCTTAATATATATCAACCACTTAGAAACCTAGAAAATATGAACACATGGTAACACAATAAGTTCATTCAAACGAAATTCTACATATAAGTACTCCAGATTACAAATATATGGTATGCTTTTTTTATTATTATTTGCACTACAAATTAAAGGAAATTGGCTTATTATTCAATAACATCAATAAATAACACAATCAAAGCAACCAACTATCCACTGGCAAATCCCCAAATCAATTCATTGGTCAATTGAAAGAAAGCAAGGAGTGAAGGGAATAGCTAAGATTGGTCTTGAAGAGTGAATTCATATTGGGGTTGGTTGATTCATGTTTTGGTACCTGAAGAAGGAAACCTGGGCATGGTTTGCAGGCCACCACATATCCACTGGATCCACCAAATACTCTCTTAGAACTCCAGCCCATTCATAACCAATCATCTCTTCAAATTCAGCATCATAAATTACATTAAAGATTTATCATCAATAAAAAAATGACTTTCATCCTTGCTTACGGGCTTCAAAGATGCAAATTTGAGCATGAAAAATAGGTCAAAATTAATCTGAAAAATTGTTCAACCTGATATCTTTTGGGAAAACAAAATTTACGTTGTAGCATTGATTGTATTTTTACTAATTGACTCAAATAATTATGCAAACGACAGTACTTTGAATTTTTGATGCACCGGTAGCAACTCGGAACAGAAACTGAACAAGAATAAAAAAACAAAATCGATGAATTAAGCGCTCCTCCTCTCCTCACATCCCTTATCTTCTCGATTTCTTAGCCGTGTAAATTCAATCCCCAAAAAGATGTAGAATGGGGAAAACAACTAAACACAATCAAACCGGTCAAATTCTAACTCATGCAAAGGAAATTGGTTCAATTAGACGATTACATGCAGACTAAATCGCAAGAATTCTGAAAACCTAGATTCAAAATCGGAAATTCGCTCACCTGAGCAGTCAAAACGGTGAAGGGAGACAAATACAATGACAAACAAAGGGGTGAATAATGCAGAGAAACAACGGCTAAGTCGATGTCGGTCGATGGTGTCTGACACTGGACGAAGACGGTGTTATCTGCACCGGTGAAACCCACCCTTAACCCATGGACATAGGCTTCTTTTTCTTCCTTTCAAGCAACCGAAACAAATAGAGCAGTTCACCGACCGATTCAGAGGCTAGAACCGATAAAGAGCGAGATGAAGAACCGATTGGGAGGGTTAGGCGGTGTAGAGCAGGACAATCAAGAAACCGTTCTACAGGAGAAGAAACCCCTACAAATTTAGAACAGGTTATCTCCGTATTCTTGTTCATCCAAACTGAAACCTAAAAAAGGGAAATTAGATCGGCAGCCCCGTTAACAGAAGAGGAGATCTCAAAGCCCCATTCAAAGAGCAAATTCAGATCCATCCGCATCATCTGCCTAACCTAATTCATCCAATTTGAGTCCTAATTGTCCACCTATGCCTAGTGTTTTAAATCACACCTTTATCTCGCTAATCCCTAAAGTCAAAGACCCCTGTAGGATGACGGAATTGAGGCCCATAAGTTTATGCAACGTCCTTTATAAAATTGTTCCGAAGGTGCTTACAAACAGGTTGAAGAGATGCTTAGGGAAGATTGTATCAGCCAGCCAAAGCGCTTTCGTCCCGGGGAGGCTGATAACGGACAATGTGCTTGCAGCGTTTGAGATCTTCCACTTCATGAAGAAAAAGCATGATGGCCGGAGGGGATACATGGCTATGAAGTTGGACATGGCCAAGGCATATGACCGAGTAGAGTGGGGTTATCTAAAGGGTTGTATGCAGCGCCTGGGCTTTGCGAACAAGTGTATCGAGCTGATTATGAGGTGTGTGTCTTCTGTTTCTTTTTCGGTGCTAATCGATAGAAGGCTGTCGCCTATTTTCATGTCGGAGAGAGGCTTGAGGCAAGGCGATCCCCTCTTTCCATATTTGTTTTTATTATGTGCCGAAGGTCTCTCAAGGATGATCCGCAAGAGCGAACAGGAATTAAGGCAGGCTAGAAGGAGTGGCAATTGCTCGGGGAGCTCCAAGAGTCTCACATTTGTTCTTTGCTGGCGACAGTTTCCTATTCACAAGAGCAACTTGTCAACAGGGCAGTGAAATTGCACAAATCCTCCGTGACTATGGAGCATCATCGGGTCAACAAGTCAATCTAGCGAAGTCAGAAATTTCGTTCAGCACTAACGTCAGTGAGACTACCAGGCGAGCGGTGCAGCAAACGGTTGAGATTCGGGAAGTTGAGAAACATGAGAAATATCTTGGTTTGCCAACCATGCTAGGAAGATCAAAGAAGGTAATTTTTGGGCAGCTGAAAGAACGAATTTGGAAGAGATTTCGGGGGTGGAAAGAGAAAACCCTGTCAAAGGGAGGCAAGGAGGTTTTGATCAAATCTGTTGCGCAAGCGATACCCACCTACACGATGTCTTGCTTCAAGCTTCCGACGGGGCTTTGTGTTGATATTGAGCAGCAACTTTGCAAATTCTGGTGGGGGGATGGCTCCGATAAACGAAAGATTCATTGGATGTGATGGAAGCGAATGTGTCTCCTGAAGGAGAAAGGTGGTATGGGCTTTCGAGATTTAGAAACCTTCAACAAAGCATTATTAGCTCGGCAGGGATAACGCTGATTATAGGAGTCGGATACATTATTTGCACGCATGTTGAAGGCTCCCTACTTTCCTCGATCGTCTTTTATACAGGCTACAACGGGGTTCCAGCCGTCTTACACATGGAGAAGCTTGTTGACGGGGCGAGATGCTCTCGTTCAAGGGCTGAGATGGCATGTGGGAAATGGTGAAAGCATTACTGTCTTCGGAGATCCTTGGATTCCGAGACCAACTAGTTTTAAACCGATAGGCAACCTATGAAATTATGGAGCTGATTTGAGAGTCGCAGATCTGATTGATTGGGAAGTGCAGAGTTGGGATGAGGATCTTGTACGGGGGGTTCTTATGCCTATGGATGCAGAGATGGTCCTCAAGTTGCGGATAACTGAGCCGGAGGTCCAAGATGAGTTAATTTGGCATTACACAAAAGATGGAAACTTCACGGTGAAGTCTTGTTATCATCTACTGATGGATAATGAGCAATGCTTGAAGGGGGCATCGACATCAGATCAGTCTCGGACAGCTTACCTATGGAAAAAATTGTGGCATGTCAAAGCGGCACCAAGAGTGCGAAACTTCTTATGGAGGGCGTGTAAAGGGGTGTTACCGTGCCCGGGCAATTTGAAGAAGAGAGGAGTGGTGGAGCAAGATCTGTGTCTTTATTGCGGGGCAACGGAGGACAAAGACCATATCTTTTTTCAATGCACAAAAGTGGGCAAAGTCTGGAAAGGATTCCCAAGTTTGAGGAAGATCACAAAGAAGGAAACATAGGTTTTGAATGCTTTTGGGCTAGTGCTAAAGTTTGGTAATAAGGAGATGCTGCAAACCTGGACATATGTGCTTAATATAATAATATGGATGGCAAGGAACAAGCGGGTCTTTGAATCGGCCGATCCAGCTACGGAGGACCTGATTAGAATGGTGGATCAGAGGGTGCTTGAATTCGCCAAAGGAACGGAGATCAGCCCATAACAACAAATTACGGAAGGTGGCCGGTGTCACCTCCAGATGGACGAAGCCGATGGAAGGTTTTACCAAAATCAATTGTGATGCCGCGGTGGTGCCAAACAGAGGGAGTGGTATTGGATGCATAGCAAGGGATGGGGCGGGGGAGTTGGTTTTTGCAGCCACAAGGAGGACGCAGGACTCGGATAGTGTCGAGTTGGTGGAAGCTGAGATTATTGTATGGGCACTAGAGCTTGGATTGCAACAGGGGCTGTCAAGACTTTAGCTGGAGAGTGACAGATTGCGGGTGATGAATCAATTGCAGCGAGGGGTGTTTCCGAGAGGCGAGATGGGACAGCAGCTCAGAAAGATTCACAGGATAGTGGGTCAGTTCGTGGAATGCGATGGAGCCACATTCGAAGACATGCTAACAAGGCTGCTGATTACGTTGCAAAAATCAGACCTGAAAGTTCTGTTTTTATTTCAAGCTTTCTTTTGATTCCACATGAACTCAAGTTGTTAATCACTGATGATGCAAAGTAATTGAAAGGGGTTTTTTTCGCTAAAAAAAAGACCTAAATCAGTAACTTTTGGCTGCCCAAGTTTCATCTTTTCTAAACCATAGAGAACTTGGGCAAAATCAATTATTCAAATCAATTATTCATACAAGTTGTACAAAAATCAGTCCAAATTGCTCAGACTTCTAATGAAGAACACAAAACCCCCAATAGAAAAGCGGAAGATGTTCACCTATGGTCGGATTCATCGGTATATTGGTGGCGTAAAACATCGGTATCAAGCCCCAATAATGCTTCTTGGTGTATAACCGACTGAATCTGAGATAGAAAAAGAGGATGAGGACAAGATAGGTTGTGAGAACGGAAGAAGAACACAAAACCTGGTCAGTAGACACAGACGAAATAAGAAGAGAGCACCGGCTGCAGGACGAAACGGAAAGGGATAGTCGGGGCGGCGAAAGCAGAAGCGGCCAGTGAGGTTCGGCTATGGTGGTGACCTTGAAGCAGGCAGAGAAGAAAAAAAATAAGAGGAGAGCACCTCCTGAAGTCCTGATGATGACCGGAGGGAGAAGGTTGCCACGAGGAACGGATGAGAAGGTGGAACATGGAAGCCGCTACGCCAGGAGATGGTGACACGAGGAATTTTGGGCTCATTTGGGCCGCTTCATTTGGGTCGTAGATAATTTTAACTCCAACGGTTCAGATCAAACTCTGCCCCCGCACATTTAAAATAGTATATATATATATATATATATATATATATATATATATATATATATATATATATATATAGTATATGGATCATTTGTACACAGCCCATAAAGTGTACCTTGTTCACAAATATTATTCGGTGAAATGTGAAACATTATTCGGTGAAATTTGAAGCATTATTCGGTGAAATGTGAAACATTCTACCGAATACTGTTATGTTTTCTTTTTCGTTCAGTTCAGATGAAAACGTTCCAATTCCATTGAATAATTTGTAACATAACAGTATTCGGTAGAATGTTTCACATTTCACCGAATAATGATTCAAATTTCACTAAATAATGTTTCACATTTCACCGAATAATATTTGTGAACAATGTACACTTTAAGGGCTGTGTACACCCGAATCACACCCTATATATATATATATATATATATTATTTACATTCAAATATTTAAAAGAGCATTTAAATTATGTTGCTGTATCCGTGTCCCCGTATCCGTGTCCGTGTAATATAGATGATAATATGGGATAAGATTTTGGTAGCGGTGATGATTTGGGTTTTTAAGATTTTGGCAATGTCAAAGTTTGACAAAGAAATTCCTTTTTGCTAGAATGAAAGATGATTACTGATTATGTGAAGAAGAAGAAGAGGACAGATATTGAGTAAAAGAGAAGGGGAAGGTTGGAATTTTGGGAGGTCTTCTACGTACCTACAGTATATTGAGATTTTGATGGGGATTAATTTCAATGGTAGTAAAATGGAAATTAATTTCTTATGCAAGGGTATTTAAGTCATCTTAACAAATTATTAAGATAATCTATGTGATGGGTGGTCTTTGGTTAACCACAGTTATTTAATGGGTGGTTTTGTGTAATTTTAATTTTAATGGGTTGTTAATTGAAAAGTAACATATTTAATGGGTGATTTTCTGTAAATTTCCTTAAATAAAATCCAAATGCAGTATATCATCCATCAATATCTATATATAAAATAATAAAGCAGAGGTTTGAAACGGGCTCTGATGCGATCTCGCGTCCACGGAATTTTTTGGATTAAAGCGGGATTATTTTTGCTTACGTGGCATTTTCTTGATTAAAGTGGTATTATATTTCTGACCCACATCAATTAATAAACGAATATAGTTAGCTAAAAACTTATCTTTTTAGATCAATAATCTATCCAATATAATTTGAATTAGTTGTTACACATATTTATTATTTTCATGCTTTTCTTAATAAACTATATTATTTATTATTTTAAAAGATGAAGAAGGAATATTTGGTGCGTTATTCTACCTTTTAAATCAAATTGAATATAATATATTTATATATGGTTTTATTTTTGTGAGCCACGTCAATTTGATTTTATTTTTTTAAGTCACGTCAATTTATTATCTAATATAATATTTTAATATAATTAATATAATAAAATATAATTTATTAACAAAACGCGCAACCGCGCAGGTAACGAATACTAGTAAAATACTAAAACAGAGGTCTGAAACTGTGCGATTCGCACACGTGGAATTTTCTGGATTAAAACAGGATTATTTTTGCATACGTGTCATATTCTGAATTAAAATGGTATTATATTTTTTGGCCACATCAATTAATAAGCCAATATAGTTAGGTAAAAAAACTTATCTTTTTAGATCTATAATCTATTCAATATAACCCTATATTTTAATTAGATAAATATATCATACACGTACTACAACTACAATTATTGTTGAAAACATATCCAATCTAACTAATCAAATATAATAATTCATAAAATCCAAATCAAATGTATCACTCGCAAATCACAAATAAATAAATAATTCTAAATTTAAGATAGTTATATTTAAAATCTTACCGTCCTTCATAATTTTTTTAAAATTAAGATAATTGATATAAGAAAATGATTTATATTTACTTTATATGGAGTAGTAATTTATATTAATTCAAAAATATTTTATGTAATTAAATTTATTAAAAAATCGCACAACGGGCGAATAATAAAACTAGTAAAATACTAAAATAAAGGCTTGAAACGGGCTCTGGTGCGATTCGCATACTTGTCATTTTCAGGATTAAAATGATGTTATTTTTTCACACGTGTCATATTCTGGATTAAAATTGTATTATTTTTTTGAGCCACATCAATTAATAAGTCAATATAGTTAGGTAAAAAAACTTATCTTTTTAGGTCAAATAATTTATCAAATATAACATTATATCTTAATTAGATCAAATAATTAATTGATCATTCAAGGTAATATCTTTGAATGTATAGCATTGGATAGAAATACAACGCTAATTGGATACACCCGTAATTGATAAATACCATAAACCAAGTTACACCGCCAGAGTGATAAATACATTCATTGGATACGTAATTGTATTTAACAATAAACCAAAATCTTCAAAGTTTGTTCTAAAAAAAATCTTTAAAGTTTAAACAATCTATATATAATACTAAAACTATATATAATATTAAAACAGAGGCCTGAAACGGTCTCTAGTGCGATTTGCATACGTGACATTTTCTGAATTAAATTGGTGTTATTTTTGCATATGTGTCATATTCTGGATTAAAATGGTATTATCTTTTTTTATCACACCAATTAATAAGTCAATATAGTTAGATAAAAACTTATTTTTTTAGATCAAATAATATATCCAGTATAACCTTATATATTAATTAGGTAGAAAACTTATCGTTGCACGCAAATTTTTTTTTTTTGGTGGGCTTCATATATAAGGACTACTGAATCATTCACGTTATCCAAAAAAAATCATTCACAATATTCAACTCTTAATTAATTCTGTCTATATATATAAACAATGAACACTCACGTAAATTAACCAATCCATCAACAAACAATCTAAACTTTATAACACCCACAAAATTAATTAAAACATGGCTTCATCTAAAATCTCCATCGCCAACTTATTATATTTAATCATTAATTTAACATGGGTGAAGGTATTCATATACCAAAATCTTTCAAATAATAAATTGTTATCATATCTTGACTAATTTTAAATAAATCTAATTCATTTTGATAAAATAAGTAATATTTTAATTATAAATAGGGAAATTTACAGAAACCCACCCCTTAAATATGAGTGTTTTCACTTAACCACCCCTTAAATTCAAAATTACAGAAAATCACCCTTTAAATGGTTTTTACTTACAACTCACCACCCCTTCATCTATTGTCATTAATTTATCATTAAATATATTATATTTTAATGTCTTTAAACTCAAATTTGATTATAAATATATTCAAAATTTGAATTTAAGGGCTCGATTATATTTTAGTGATCATTTTATTTATTTTTAAAAAATAATAATAAATAGTTAATAATTTGCAACTTAAAATATGAGTTTGATCCATTTTATTCGTTATATGTAACTTTTTTCTTTAAATTTACCTAAATTTTAAAAAATTAGGTTATCAATTAATCATATAACTTAAATATAATTATTAAGATAATAATTGTAGGCTATATTTATTATTATTTTTTAAAAATAAATAAAATTATCCCTAAAATATAATCGAGCCCTCAAATTAAAATTTTGAATATATTTATAATCAAATTTAAGTTTAAAAATATTAAAATATAATATATTTAATGATAAATTAATGAAAATAGATGAAGGGGTGGTGAGTTGTAAGTAAAAACCATTTAAAGGGTGGTTTTCTGTAATTTTGAATTTAAGGGGTGGTTAAGTGAAAACACTCATATTTAAGGGGTGGTTTTCTGTAAATTTCCCTATTTATAATTAAAATATTACTTATTTTATCAAAATGAATTAGATTTATTTAAAATTAGTCAAGATATGATAACAATTTATTATTTGAAAGATTTTGGTATTTTTTTTCGAAGCAGGATAAGATTTAGGGAGGTTCCCGACGACCCGGCGGCCTTCCTAGAGCGTCCAGACGGACGAGATCAGCAAGAACTTCATCTGACTTCCATCTATCATCGGCAGGGCAACTGTAGGCCAGACGTGCAATCTTGTCCGCTACAGTATTCGACTCCCTGAAAACATGACGAATAGCAACATTATTGAAGAAAGACAAATCCAAACGAGTATCCGATTGTAGCAGCTCAATGTTCTAGGAACATTTCCAGTCACCCAGAAGAGCGTTCACAACCATTAAACAATCACCTTCAATAAGGAGATTGCTTAGATTTAACTGTTTAGCCTTAAGGACTCCTAAACGAAGCCCTAAGGCTTTAGCGTAAAGTGCGGAGATGTCATGGCAACAACCATTTCCCAAAGCTGAAGGTTCGATAATGTATAACAAAGTAGAATAAAGATACTCTAGAAGGGGGTTTGAATAGAGTATGTCAACTTTTCGCTGACAATCTCAAGACTTTTGAAACACTTTCCAAACCTCTGGGAGTAAAGTCAATTCTTTTGATTGGGATACCTGAAGCACAACAAAGTTATACAATTCGAAAGAAGTGCGGAAATAATGGTAAAGCAATAAGTAAAGAACACGATGAATTGTTAACGAGGTTCGGCTCCTTTAAGGCTTAGTCCCCGCCTAGGGTTCTTCCACAACCCTAGGATTCAACAGGCTTTATTGATTCACAAAACTGAGGATCCTAATAGCTCACCGAGAAGCCTCTCTCCTATACAATTGCAATCTAGTCAACTCTCGTTCCCTTGGAGTCCTAGACCAATCTAGAAGAGCCTCACCTCTCTCAGCTATCTAGTACAATCCTCTTACACTCGTAAATCAATAACCTAGTGCACACTTCCTGAGTTATAAACTCTCGAGTATAACACTCTCTCTGAATATATCCTATAAGCTCATTGTGTAACTCTCAAATGCTTTGAGACAAAAGATAAAACACTTAACACCTAGCAGAGAGTACACGTAGAAGAAAGATTGACTTGAGGGCTGAGTGTGCAATGTAGTTCAATGATCGTCAGTGTTCAACTCTCTTTTTTTCTTTCTTCTTCATCTCCTTCTATTCTTTGATCAAATCGGCGCCAAGAATCTTCAACCAACGACTACTTGAGATCATGGCTTAGGAAGGATCTTTGCAATCTTCTATTTTGGGAAACTGCGAAGCCACCATCCACCTGATTCAAAATTGTATCTAGAATGACTGGAAAAGTGGAAACAAGGCCAGATATAATTTGATCATTAAATCATATCTTTCAGCTTTAAGGAAGGAGATTTCTTCGAAATCTTTGTTGTATGGTTAGTATAACATATGTATAATAATATACGGAAACCATACATAGATAATACATATAAGATAATAACTAAAATACAGGTTTTGAATTTCATCAATACAGCTTTGGCTTCAAGACCTTTGACATAAGCTTTGTGTCAAAGCCTTTGAAACCATTTCCGATTTTCATCAAGGGAGTGGAGTTATCAATCTCCCCCTTGATGAAAGACAAAACATGTGCATCCCTGTAACTTAGTCAAGCAAATATATCATAAAAAAAATCGGACTAAGTACCTGCAGGGGTTAGACAAATGTTGGATCATATAAGTTCAAAACCAATGATAAACGCATCCAACAAAATAAGGCAGAATAAGGTCTTCCAAGACCCTATACTTCAAAGCGGTTTAAAGTCTAACCAAGTTTAAAGTCTTAACATCTAACCAATCTCCCCCTTTTTGTCTTTCAACAAAGGGAGGAGTATGACAACAGTCACCAAAAGTTTTAAAAACAGGGCCAGCAGTGTTAGAGAGTTAGATCAAGGGTCAGGATAGGGGTTCAGGGTTCATCGTCTTGAGCACCATCCTTGATTAGCATCTTCAACTCGTTTCACTACTTGGCCATCTCTCTCATCTCAACCAACAACTCGTGGCGCAACTCCTTGACGTCCAGGCGAACTTCCTCCAAACCCAACTCCAGGTTCTCCATGCATTCATCGATGGCAGAGCTAGTGGGAAGAGCTTTTGAAGAAGAAAAGGCAAGGCTCCAAGTCCCTTGAGGGGTCTGCGTTATGCCGATCTTCTCAAAGCTCTTGGAGTCAAATTTTCCCGTATGATGTTGTTGTTCTTCATTTTCAAAATCAATTTTAGAAGCTTTGAAGACACGGGTCAAGAGGTTTGCGAATGGGAGGAGAGTTCCTTTTCTGGCTTTTTGGGTGTGAGCAATGGATCCTAAAATGGTATTGGCCAGATCAAGATCATGGCCATTCAATATGCGGTACAGGAGGACCATAGCATTGTCAGTGAGGAGGGAGCCAGAGTTGATTCGGGGTAAAAGACATCTCACAATAATGTTAAAGATGATTTTGGCTTCAAGTGTGAGGGACGAGTGGGTGAGTTGTTTGGAGGTGCTGCTTGATGCTTCAGGGAGCAGAGATTTGGCACGGGCAAGAGTAACACACTGGTTGTGGGGGTTTGAGGGGAGGGTGGACTTGGTTTGGGAAGACCAAGGAGTTCAGCGAAGTCAAGGGAGTTGAACGTGATTCTAACGCCTTTGACGACTGACTCCAGAGTCCAGCCTTCATCGATGTGCTTGGCTTTGAGGTTTATGTAGAAGAGACGGGTGAGTTGGGGGTAGTACTCAGATTCAAGGTTCACCAGGGTCCATGCAGGGGTTTGTTTGAGAAGGGAGATGCAGGGTAGGTTCAAAGCTTCTAAAAAATTAAAATCGATAAAATCAGAACAACAAATCCTACGAGTTTTGAACTCGTCTACCCATTTGCCAGCCATCTCAGCATTCTCAAACCAGGAGGAGGGTAAGGATTGGTTTACCTGGATAAGTGCAGGGGGATCGACGGCAGGCTCAGCGTTCTTTCTTCGGGCTTTTGTTGGAGCGGTCGACTTGACGGGCGCTTCAAATCTTTTGGGAGTGGCTTTCCTCGAGCGCTTGGGAGGTGGAGACGTCTTGGCTTTAGCGACCTTGCGCTTCTTCGGGGACGGGGGAGGAGGAGGAGGAGTAGGAGAGGGAACAGGTTCCGGCTCCTCTTCCTCTTGTTCCTTATACCCCGAGCCCTCAGCAGACTCCTCAGCCTCATCTTCCTCGGCCTCCTCGTCATCATCAACCTCGTCGTCCTCCTCAGCTTCCTCTTCCTCTGGTTCCTCTCCTGCTGGAACCTCCTTCTCCGCCTCTCTCTTGGCCTCTTCCTCGGCCTTTTTCTTTTTCTGGGCCTCTTCCTCAGCCTCTTTCTTTTTCTGGGCCTCTTCCTCAGCCTCTTTTTCAGCATCTCTCTCTAGAATCTCCTCAAGATCTTCCTCTTCCTCCTCTTCCTCAGCAATGACCTTTTTCTTTCCCTTAAGCTTCCTACTGAGGGGCGTCTTTTTCAGGCGCTTCGTGGACTGTTTGATTTCGGCAAGGGTGCTCTCAGGGACGGTGCTCGGGACAGTGGTCTCAGGGGTAGGTTCAGGTTGAGGGGAAGACACGAGGGGGATTTGATGACCTTTGGAGGTAGCGCCAAGTCTTTTGGGAGTGGAGGTTTTCTTGGATTTGGGTTCCATCGATACGAACGGTAAAAGAAAAAATTTCAGAGAAAGGATGAAGAAGATGGTCTAAAGGTCAGAGGGAATAAAGAGAAACAGTGGACTCTGAAGATGTGAATAGTGGGGGTAAAGATTGTGTGATTTAAAAAGGAAGTGGGTGAGGTAAGTTGATGGGACAAGGTGGTAGTTTCCAAGGTAATAACTCTAACTCATCATATCACTGCCATATTTTCAAAATCAGTTTTACCAAAACAATTTCAAAATTTGAACAAAGAGCTGTTTGAATCTTAATGGTTAAGGCAAGATGTTTATCCAATTTTAAAAAAATTTCCACAAATAAAAAATACAATCGGATAACATGCAATAAAAAGATTTTCCTGAAGGTAATAATGAAGTAAAGATATTTAAACTTCCTTTTAAAAAATATTTGATCAAATATCTAAAAAGATACCAACCAAATATATGATCCGTTATATGTGCTCTACTGTTAAGTTTACAACCTTTGAAATGAGGTTCAAAGGTCTTGACACTGAGTAGAAGTTTTCTTTCGTAAAGGGAAAGCTCCCCCTACGAAAGTGCATCCCTGTTAAGCATTCCGATTTCACGTCTAATGAAGGTGAACCTGTCCTCTGCCAATGGCTTAGTAAAAATGTCAGCCCATTGATAATCAGTTGATATAAATGATATTGACACATCACCTTTTTCGAAATGGTTTCTAATGAAATGATGCCTCACATCAATATGTTTGGTCCTTGAATGCTGAACGAGATTCTTTGTAATGGAGATGGCACTTGTGTTGTCACACTTAATGGGAATGTTTTTGAGGTCGATGCCAAGATCCCTCATTTGTTGAGCTATCCAAAGGATTTGGGAGCAACATGCTCCAGCGGCTATGTATTCGGCTTCGGCAGTGGAAAGAACAACTGAGTTTTATTTCTTTGAGTGCCAACTAATCAAGGATGCCCCTAAGAATTGGCAACATCCCGACGTGCTCTTCCTATCCACCTTATAGCCTGCAAAGTCTGCATCAGAATACCCAATTAGTGTAAAATCTCTTTGCTTTGGGTACCACAAGCCAAGCTCCTTGGTGCCATTTAGATATCGAAAGATCCTCTTCACAGCCACGAGGTGAGATTCTTTAGGGTCAGCTTGAAACCTAGCACACATGCAAACACTAAACATGATGTCAGGTCTACTAGCAGTAAGATATAATAAAGATCCAATCATCCCTTGATACTCCTTTTGATTGACACTCTTCCCGGTCTTGTCTTGATCTAAGGAAAAGGTTGAGCTCATGGGTGTCTTGGTTGCTTTGGATTGATCCATCTTAAACTTCTTCAAGAGATCCTTAGTATACTTGCTTTGGTTGACAAAGATCCCTCTCTTAGATTGATGAACTTGTAACCCCAAAAAGAAATTGAGTTCTCCCATTAAGCTCATCTCAAATTCACTGCACATTATATCGGAAAATTCCTTGCACAAAGATGTGTTAGTAGCACCAAACAATATATCATCAACATATATTTGGATAACCAATATATCCTTTCCTTTGGTCTTGATGAAAAGAGTCTTGTCGATGAACCCCCTTTTAAAATCATTTTCTAAAAGATATTTTGACAAGCGCTCATACCAAGCTCTTGGGGCTTGTTTCAAACCATATAGCGCTTTGTCTAGTTTGTAAACATGATTAGGAAATTCTGAACTTTCAAAACCTGGGGGTTGAGCCACATAAACTTCTTCTTCTAAGAAACCATTAAGAAATGCACACTTGACATCCATTCGATATAATTTTATGCCCATAAAAGATGCAAATGCTAATAAAATACGAATGGCTTCAAGCCTAGCTACGGGAGCAAAAGTCTCCTCGTAGTCTATACCTTCCTCTTGATTGTAGCCTTGAGCAACAAGCCTTGCTTTGTTCCTCACGACCTTACCATTCTCATCTAGTTTGTTCCGAAATACCCAACGTGTGCCAATGACTGATTGATGCTTTGGCCTAGGGTTCAAGGTCCAGACTTTGTTCCTTTCAAATTCGTTAAGCTCACTTTTCATTGCAATGATCCAGTCTGGCTCTTGAAGGGCCTCATCCACCTTCTTTGGTTCTACAAGTGAGACAAAAGCATGAAAAGCATAGAGATTTTTTAGTTTAGAACGAGTTTGAACACTAGATGTAGGGTCAGAGATGATATCCTGTAATGGGTGTGATGAGGAGTATTTGAACTTTCTCTTGCTAGTCTCCGCTCCCTGGTTCGTCACATCAACAGGATTTGTTTGAGGTCCATCTGACTCCATGGATACATTATGCTCAGTTACTGCAGTATCTGATGTCTCAATAGCTTTGGACTGAGCTTCAAGACCTTGAGCCAACTCCTCAGTGTTGAGAATCTGATCCTGCATGTTCCTCTTCTATGTGTTCTTAGTAGCAATATCATCACCATCCTCATTCTCTGTATGGCTATTAAGATCTAAATCTGCAACACTTTCACTTAAAGAACCGTCATTGCATTTATCAAATATAACATGAATACTTTCCTCAACCATCTTGGTCCTTTTGTTGAAGATTCTATATGCTTTGCTACTTGTGGAGTAGCCAAGAAATATACCTTCATCACTACGCGCATCAAATTTCCCAAGGTTCTCTTTTCCATTGTTATGAACAAAACAAGTACAGCCAAAGGGTTTGAAATACGATATAAGGGGTTTGCGGCCTTTGAAAAGTTCATAAGGAGTTTTCTTTAAGATGGAACGAATAAGACAACGATTCAAAATATAGTTAGCTGTGTTAACAGCTTCAGCCCAATAGGTTTTAGGTAGTGCATTTTCTAAAAGCATAGTCCTGGCCATATCCTCTAGGGTGCGGTTCTTTCATTCCACAACCCCATTCTGTTGAGGTGTCCTAGGAGCAGAAAAATTATGGGAGATTCCATATTTAGCACAAAACAAATCAAACTGAAGTTGATCAAACTCCCTACCATGATCACTTCGAATTGATGTTGTGCGCGCAAATTGCCATATTTTCTATGCACATAAAAGTCCATTATATTGAAGGCAGTGCTAAGGTTAGAGAGGTAAAAGCATTATATTGAATAAAAGCATTGAGCAATGAGTGAAAGGTGAGACATTATGAAGAAGGAATGTGGAATGTTTTGGAAAGAAAGTATGATTTCCCGGATTTAACACCACATGGCCAAATGTTAGCCCACCTTTAGCCTTTTACCAATATATTTCTCACAAGCTTGCAAATGTCCTCTTGATTATTAATGCTATGTCGCTAAAATTGTTTTTGCATATTACCTCCTTTTATGAATATGAAATTGCTTTTATGCACAGGCATGGACTTGGTTGACATAAGTACCTTATCGAGGATGGCAATTGATTGTAGGGACATATGAAAAATGAATCTATGATGTTGAGGGTTTACTTTCTTCCCCTGAATGACCATTAAAAGTATTGCTTGGGGACAAGGAAGCTTAAGTATGGGGTGTTTGATGTGCGCGCAAATTGCCATATTTTTTATGCACATAAAAGTCCATTTTATTGTCTTTTGCATGCATATTAATGGGAAAACATGGGAATAGTGTAGTTTACGCTTAAATGTCAAATATATGGGTTTGCACAAGTTTCTATGTGATTTCGCAGAAAACAGGATAAAAATGGATGAATTTGGAAGAGCGGAAAAAGAACTCGAAGTCTTCTGAAGAGGTCGAAATCGACTGGGGACCTCGACATCGAGTGCATCGGAGACATAGGAATCGAGCAGGAAATGAAACAGAGCATGTCGATACAGAGAGGTCGATATCGACGTCTAGTGGTCGATATCGAGGCTTCCATATCGACCAAATTGATAGAAGTCGAGTGCCAGTTCGAGTAGGAGAAGGAGAAGCTCGAGATAAAGTTTTGAAGGGGTCGATATCGATGTCTAGGGTCGATATCGACCATGCCAACAGAGGAATTCGACTCAGATTTTGATAGAATTCTATCTGAAGCTTGCAACGTCTATCCAAAGGTCGAGATTTCCTATCATCAAACACGAGATTTATCAGATGAAGGCTGATTTACCATGGAGTTTTAGTTTTTTTTACTTTGTTTTAGTTTTATCTTAGAGAATAAAGATAAGGTTTCAAGTCCTTGACGACATCTATAAATAGAGGCCAATAGGGCTGAGTTTAGGCATTCAATTTAGATTCAAGTTAGCATCCAATAGCATCTAATTTACAAGAAAATTCAGTTTCAATAGAGATTAGAGAGAGAGAGAGGAGGCCGACTGAAAGTTGTAAAGAGAGAGCGGAGTGGCTTGTTCGGTTGTACTTTCTTTCGAAGTTTTAATTCAAAGTAGCTTTCTTTCAACAATAATGATGATGATGTGCATGATGAGGAGCGAGTAGTCAACCCACTTCTAGGGTCGGGGTGAGCCCAACGATAGCAATGTGAGGTAAGTGCATCAAAGGTATGACTTTTATGCGATTTCGTCTTCTACTCCATGCATGATCCTTTGCGAAAGTTAGGGAGATTCATTATTTGCATTATTGAAGCGAAAGTCACTCATATTGTGAACTTGAATTGCTCATGAATTGGATAGTAACCCTTAGAAACTATGCGAGAGCCTCTAATCACCTAAGTGTTGGTAACGAAAGTTATTTGACGGAAAGGCATCAAATTTCATAGCTTTAGCATAAAACTTGCATTGTTATCATTGTGGCATGAAACCCCAACTTTGGAAGCCTTTTAATCAATTGAATTCTTTATAAAAGTCTTAAGTTTTGTTTCTGTTCATCTTCCTTCTCCATTCTATTTTCTTCGGACTCTTTTCCGACAAATTGGTTACGAAAACAGTTTCTGTGACGAGTATCGAAATCGACTGCAAGGGTCGATATCGAGGTCTAACATCGATATCGAGGTCTGTCTCGACGTCGACTTTGCTGCTTTTGTCTTCTGCATGAACTGCGCTAGGAAATCGATCAGAACTGAGGTCGATATCGACCAGTATACTCGATATCGAGGTCTGCTGAGGTCGAAAGCTTTGATCGTGAGTACAACAAGGGAAGCGCTGACATACCTTCTCGTGGATCCAATCCTGAATTACCCCACTACTACAAGGGAGGGGATTCTTGTATTATTTGTTTGGGACAGGGAGTTAGCCTAGTTGTGCATTGTTTTTAAATATTTGAATCTCCTACACACCACCCCGTAGCGAACAAATTGGCGCTGTTGCCAGGGAGGCAATCAATCGCCACCTAAGTTTAATCACGATCTTTTCTGAGCTTATTTTGCAGGTTTATGCGACGTTCTGATCGCGGACCTATCCTGGAACCAATTAACGAGCCTGAACGTTTCCACCATCTTCGCAATAAAGCTATTCGCATCATGGCTGACTACAAAACACAGGCCGAGACCACAGAGCGGTTGAGGAAGGAAATCGAGGACCACAATGCTACAATCGCTGCTGAAAGGGCGCTGCTGCTGCTGAGCGAGCCCGTGCTGATAGGGAGGAGGATGCGCGCAGACAAGCCTAAGAACGGCTAAATCAGTATCCACAGACGGCAATGCAATACATGCATCCGCCGCTTCATGTTCCCGAATCCGCTATTTTAATTCCTCACTCCAACTATGAAATAAAAATTAACTTCCTATATGAGATAAAAAGAAATACTTTTGAAGGAAGACCCAATGAATGCCCCCTGCAACACATCTCTACTTTTATGGACTTATGTGAAACAGTTGTTGATGGACTAAATTTAGAGTATGTGCGATTAAAATCTTTTCGATGGTCTTTGGCAGGGAAGGCATTACAATGGCTTGAAAGTTTGGCTCCATGCTCGCTGAGGACTTGGGCGGAGGTGAAAGATGCATTCTTGAACAAATTCTTTCCACCTTCTAAAACGGCGATGCTGCGACAAAGGATCACGGCTTTCAAACAAAAGCCAGGTGAAACCCTAGCATAGGCGTGGGAGCGCTTTAAGGACTTGCTGAGATCATACCCGACGCATGGGAAACTTCCATATGTCATCCAGGAGATCTTTTATAACGCCCTTGATGCACCGAATAAGGAGAGGATCAATTCATATACCTCCTATCGGTACATTGAGCTTACACCAACGGAGGCATGGGACACCATTGAGAGGCTTGTAAACTTTGACAACACTTATGGGGCTGCTGCGGCCTATGATGCAAGGCCTGCCCCATCTATGCCACTATATGAGCCTCCACAAGAGATAGATCCTGATGTGCGGCAACAATTCCATAACGATCAAACACGCCGCCTTCAAAAGCAAGTCAGGTTCCTGAGCAACAATCAACCTTGTCAGGAGTGTGGCTCAATAAGGCATAACACTAATGCATGTCCACATACTGAGCAAGTATCCATGGCGGAAAAACATGAGGAGGTTAAGTGGACAAGAGGCTCCTATGGAGGGGGCAATCAACAATATTGGGGTGATCAAAGGTTCTATCAACAAAGGGATCCCCCACCATATAGAGCACCAGGGCACCCTGAGCCGGAGACAAGGAAAGATGACCTGTAAATCATTCTTGATGAGATGCGGAGAAACCATGCTGAATTCAAACAAGCCAACAACTCCGTCCATACTCAGCTGCAGGGCATCAATTCTAGACTTGGGGAGATCGACGTTTGGAAGCGCAACATGGAGACTCAAATGAGTCAATTGGCGGAAGCAATGCCCAAAGCGTCAGGATCACTCCCTGGATCCACTGTGCCCAACCAAAAGGGCAAAACCACTGGTCATATTGCGGCAGTAAACCTGAGAAGTGGGCGTCAATTACAAACGCCCGAGCAAAAAGCGGAGGAGAAGGAGCCAGAACAGACGTTGATATCGACCCCCCCTGTCGATATCGACCAAGGTGACCTCGATGTCGACCTTCCTGTCGATGTCAACCCTGATACTGCGTCATCACAGAAATCGACTCCTCTAGTCGATATCGACCCTACTGATGTCGATGTCGACCTCACTGCAGCCGCGGGAAGGAAAAATGTGTTGCCATTCCCATCTAGAAAGGTGATTAAGGACCCAGCGGAAAAGAAGTTCCAGCGGTTTGTGAAGATGCTCCAAGGACTTAATGTCTCTATACCATTCACGGAGGCACTTCACGAGATGCCATCTTATGTAAGGTTCCTTAAAGACATCTTGGGTAAGAAGCGATCGCTCTCTGAGATCGCAGAGGAGTGCAACAGGTTAGAGCTACCACAAAAGCGGGCGGACCCAAGTTAGTTTTCTATCGCTATAGGTCTAGGTCAATTCAAATTTAATGCTTTAGTTGACTTGGGCGCTAACGTTAGCATGATGCCACTAACCATTTGGCACAAGGTAAAGATAGGTCCTCTGGAGCCCGTGGATGCAAGGTTGTACATGGCTAATAATACGGTAGTTATTCTAACTGGGATAGTGACGGATGTGCCAGTACAAGTAGGTAAATTCTTTGTCCCTGCTGATTTCCTAGTTGTTGATATAACGGAGGACCCTGCTTGTCCAATTATTTTAGGTAGGCCGTTCCTAGCAACCGTCGATGCCAACATTAGCGTGAAGAAAGGATTACTCTCATTCACAATTAGTGACTGATAGAGTATACCTTCAACAAGACGGTGAAAAATCAAGGGTCAATGGAGATCAAAGCCATCAATGGTGTCTACATTGCATGTGGAGAAGCAAAGGTAAGAAGTATGACACCGAAAGAGCTAGAAAAGAGGGCCATAGAAGCCCAAGTAGAGGAAATTGTGGCAATCTTGAATGAAGGAGCCCAACAGAACATCGAAATCGACCCAGGTAAGTCGATATCGACCACTAATGTTCAAGATTCTGTGCCAGGTCTTAAGTATGGGGTCGACGGAGGAGAAGAGGAAACATCGAAATCGGGGTTAAAGGTCGATATCGACCAAGCCCTATCGAAATCGACCACCATCAGCGCTGAGAAGGGAGGAAAGGAGACCTCGATATCGATCTCTGAGGGTCGAAATCGACCTGATCATATCGAGTCAAAACTCTCCAAATCGACTGATCCTCCAGGAGTACAACAGGGGTCGATATCGACCTCTAAACATCGACATCGACCTGAGCCACAGACTGAGAAGAAGGTAAGTCAAGGTACGGATTCCTCTTGTTCAATTACGATTAAGGACTTATCATTATTTGGAAGAGGAGTGCCTTGGCATGTGCGCTTGTGTAGGGTATCCGATGATGATTCGAGCCAATATGAGATAGGAGACAAGGTCTATGTTGCCAAATCTAAGAACCATTGGTTCCCTACAAGATTCAAGGATAAGAATTTAGGACCATTCACGGTGAATCAGATCCATCCCGGCGGAATGCAGCTGCGTGATAAGAAAAGAGTCATATTTGAGGCCCAAGCCACACGGGCTCTACAGATGCCGCCTTGAGAAGCGCAAAGGAGAAGTCAGCCTAGCGACTTAAAAATCTAGAGCTTGTAACAAAGACTTAGTTTTAATTTTTAGACAATTTTTCTTTGGTTTTAGACACTATTATTATTTTGCATATTTTTGTTTTGGTTTTATGTTTATTAACAAGTTGCAGGAGAGAGAAAAGCACACAGAAAAGACGTCGAAATCGATGTCTAACATCGACATCGACCTTTAAGTTGACCTAGATAGGGTTTGTGATCGAGGCCAAATCACCCTGAAGCCTGAGCAGAAATCGAGAGAGACATCGATATCGATGCTAAGGGTCGATATCGACCTTCCCTGCTGTCTTCTTCAACTCCTAAAATTTGTGACGGTTTAGTAAGTTTTCTTCTTAACCCTAGTTCTATTACAGTGAGGACACTGTAAATTTTAAGTATGGGGTGGGGGAAAGGCTTACTTGCATATTCATACTTAGTTTAGATTTGCATATTTATTTTAATGCATATTTAGTTTTTATTTCAAAAAAAAAAACAAAAAAAATGACCCCCATAAATTTTTTTTGAAAAATTTAGAAAGAGTCATGGAAGTATAAAAAAGAGCTCTATGATGCAAAATTAGATTCATTAGAGATATAACATGAAATTGCCTAGTTAAGGGAAGTCCCAATGAAGTGCAAAAGGAGAAAAAAATAAAGGAGATGAAAATTCGAAGTTGCTTTTGACATGTGCATGATAAGATGATGGAGGACTTTTTATGAAAATTCCATACAAGCAAAGATCATATCCTAGCCTTACCTATGCATATTTGCAAAAGCCGCAAAGCCACATATGAGCCTTATCATGATCATTATTGCTCTACACATACACATATTGCCCATTTTATACCTTATACCCTATCCGGGGACAAGTTTAAGAATGGATGTCATCTTTGGAGTTATATGAAGTTGTGCATTATTTATGAAGTTGTTGGCAGGAATGAAAAGAAATATGAAATATGGAAAATTAAATGAGTGAGAAAAAAATCCGATCACCACAGGAGATAAAGGTAGGTCGACCCTGCTCGTTGATATGTTAGTTCAGCGAGATGGGACACAAGGTAAGGAGTCCGAAGTACTAAGTATCCGAGGCCATTCATGACACCCATGTTTGCGACTCGCGAGAAGGCAGTGCTAAGGTTAGAGAGGTAAAAGCATTATATTGAATAAAAGCATTGAGCAATGAGTGAAAGGTGAGACATTGTGAAGAAGGAATGTGGAATGTTTTGGAAAGAAAGTATGATTTCCCGGATTTAACACCACATGGCCAAATGTTAGCCCACCTTTAGCCTTTTACCAATCTATTTCTCACAAGCTTGCAAATGTCCTCTTGATTATTAATGCTATGTCGCTAAAATTGTTTTTGCATATAACCTCCTTTTATGAATATGAAATTGATTTTATGCACAGGCATGGACTTGGTTGACATAAGTACCTTATCGAGGATGGCAATTGATTGTAGGGACATATGAAAAATGAATCTATGATGTTGAGGGTTTACTTTCTTCCCCCGAATAACCATTAAAAGTATTGCTTGGGGACAAGGAAGCTTAAGTATGGGGTGTTTGATGTGCGCGCAAATTGCCATATTTTCTATGCACATAAAAGTACATTTTATTGTCTTTTGCATGCATATTAATGGGAAAACATGGGAATAGTGTAGTTTATGCTTAAATGTCAAATATATGGGTTTGCACGAGTTTCTATGTGATTTGCAAGAAAACAGGATAAAAATGGACGAATTTGGAAGAGCGGAAAAAGAACTCGAAGTCTTCTGAAGAGGTCGAAATCGACTGGGGACCTCGACATCGAGTGCATCAAAGACATAGGAATCGAGCAGGAAATGAAACAGAGCATGTCGACACAGAGAGGTCGATATCGACGTCTGGTGGTCGATATCGAGGCTTCCATATTGACCAAATTGATAGAAGTCGAGTGCCAGTTCGAGTAGGAGAAGGAGAAGCTCGAGATAAAGTTTTGAAGGGGTCGATATCGATGTCTAGTGTCGATATCGACCATGCCAGCAGAGGAATCCGACTCAGATTTTGATAGAATTCTATCCGAAGCTTGCGACGTCTATCCAAAGGTCGAGATTTCCTATCATCAAACATGAGATTTATCAGATGAAGGCTGAGCTACCATGGAGTTTTAGTTTTTTTTTTACTTTGTTTTAGTTTTATCTTAGAGAATAAAGATAAGGTTTCAAGTCCTTGACGACATCTATAAATAGAGGCCAATAGGTCTGAGTTTAGGCATTCAATTTAGATTCAAGTTAGCATCCAATATCATCTAATTTACAAGAAAATCCAGTTTCAATAGAGAGTAGAGAGAGAGAGAGGAGGTCGAGTGAAAGTTGTAAAGCGAGAGCGGAGTGGCTTGTTCGGTAGTACTTTCTTTCGAAGTTTTAATTCAAAGTAGCTTTCTTTCAACAATAATGATGATGATGTGCATGATGAGGAGCGAGTAGTCAACCCACTTCTAGGGTCGGGGTGAGCCCGACGATAGCAATGTGAGGTAAGTGCATCAAAGGTATGACTTACCAATTTGATTGGAAGTGGCTCAGACAATTTTCCCCCAATTCTTAGGGTTCATACAGCTTCGCGACAGAGCTGGCCAACCTTTTTCAATCGGGGGGTTCCCTCTGATTTTCCTTCTTCAAAATTGACCCCATCCCCTTCCTTCTAACCCCCATCCGAGCTTACAGCCTTATCAATTTGGTTGTTGGTAGCTCCAATAGTTTTCCCCCAAATCTTAGGGTTCCTACAGGTCGACGACTGTGCTAGGCTACCCTAATTTGATCGGGGGTCTCTCCTGGTTCTCCAACACCAAAATTGATCTCACATACTGTTTCCTATACCTCTTTCGACCCTACTGCCTTACCAATTCCTGCTTCTTCACTGTTTTTAGAATTCCCCCAATTTCTAGGGCTCCTAACTGTCGGGGCTGACTGAATTTGCTACGATTTCTCCTAGATCTTGCCAGTTCAAATTGACTCTCTCCAATCACACGCCTGCAATACCAATATACTCTCCTACCATCAATTGCTGCATTGGAGCTGGAATAAGGACAGCCCTCCTCCTGAGGGTTCACAATGACAGACAAAGGCCGATCCCCAGCTCAGGGGAGGAGAGCGATCTCTCTTACGCCCAATCCAATCATGGAAGCTCCAAAGACAGCGACGCCGACGAAGATGACTGTCTTAGGCACACTACCAAGAGCTCCAGGAACTGTACAATCCCAGCTACAGCAGCTTCATGACAGCACTGTGAACACAGCACTAGTGACTACATCAGGTGAACCTCCTCTTGCAACTACTCCCATTGCTTCTAGCAATGCTCAGGTATGTCCCTCTTCCACCCTCCCCCTGGATAATGCCAGGTCCTCTAGGATAGAACCTGTTGTGCAGAAGATCCCTAAGGAGGGACATGACTTGGTATGTGATGCACAAAAGACCCCAAAGAAGGGGCAAACATTTTTATCTGTTCAAAGGACCCTAATGGAGGGGCAATCTACTTCTGTTACAATGTCTTCTATACTGTCTCTTCCTCTTGATCTCTCTGTTCAATGCAACTCTCCTCAAACCAGTGATAATCACCTAACTGAAAACACTGTGAGTGGACCTAACACTGTAACTGACTCTAATGTACCCCCTCCTGCTATCCCTAGCTTAACTACCCCCCCTCCTCCCCTCACCTCAATTGAAGATGCTCCCACCCCAGCTGAAGCCTACAAGCAGAACCCCATCCCTCCTAACCAATTACCTTCTGTCTCACTAAACCAACCTCCTACCTCCTCATTACAAGGAGCCTGGGCTTTGAATCACAATCTAGCTGGAAGGCCAAGAAAGGTTAGAGGCTTTAAGTTAGAATATGAAGCTTCTGGTTCAGGAGATACTGTTAAAGCCTCTAAAAAAGACTGCCTATCATTAGAAGAAGCTTGGGGTTTCTCACTAGTAGGGTATGTGGTTGGGAGATTTCCTGGTTTACAGGCTATAGGGAAAATAAAAGATAACTGGCCAAAGCATACCTTCAACAATCAAGGAGGATGGCTTATGTTCAAATTCTACTCAGAAGAAGATAGGGACTCAGTGCTACTAAAAGGACCTTTCACTGGGCCAGGCTACACTCTACTACTAAAATGTGTCCCTGAGAGGTTTACCTTTGACAAGGCTTTATTTTCTAAACTCCCTATTTGGATCAGAATCCATAAACTACCCACTGAATTTTGGACACCTACTATGCTTCAAAGAATTGCTACAAAAATAGGTGACCCACTAATGACTGACTCCTACACTGAGCAAAGATCTAAACAACTATATGCTAGAGTTCTAGTAGAAATGGACTGCTCAGTTGAATTAAAAAGAGCTATCCACATCGAGTTTGAAGATGCCCCTGATCACACTTGCTTTATTGAGTATGAGAACCTCCCTCCTAGATGTAATAACTGCTCTACATATGGTCATGAGACAATTAAGTGTCCAGCAACTAGAAACACTGTCAATACAAGAGGCAAAGATGCTGCTCAGAATGCTCCCCCCCCCTTCTGTTGCTTATAACCTCTCTGTTGGTCCACAACAATCATGTCCTCCTATCCTCCCTTCTCCTGGTTCCTCTTCCAATGCTCCAACCAGTACCCCTAACAACTCTCTCCCTTCCTCTCAACCTCCCCCAATGGGCTCCTCTGTGCAGTTGGAGGACCAAAGAAACCTTGTCACTCCTCCCTCTCCTCCCTTTACTAACCCTACTCCATCTACCATCAATCCTCTTTCTCACACTACTTCCCCTCCCCCCCTGGTTCAAGCCCCTGCACAAGCCTTAGCTAACTCTTTTCAAGCCCCTCTCCTCCCCATCCCTTCTTCCCAACTTTCTAACCAGTTACAAATCTCTTCTCCCTCCATTTTGGCTCAAACCTGCTCTCCCTCCCCTCCTAATCCTCCCCTCCTTTCCCTATCAACAAGATCTCGTGTTAAATCCTCCCTCTTCTCTTCTATTGAAAGGATAAACAAAGCATACCAGAAAAAGAAAGCCTCCCCCCCCCCTCCCCCTAAGGTTGTGGACTACCATGAAACACAGAAATTCTATAAAGAATGCACTGCTAGAGTGGAAAAAGAGATAGAACAAAGAAGAAGAAATGAATTGGCTAGGAGAGTCTCCTTTGCAGATCAAAACAGCTACCATGTACTTGAATCTATGGATCAAATGGAGAATAATAATGAGGTACAAACTGATCTCTGTGAAAGCTCTAACACTGCCCTCATCTGTTACAACAAAGAGACTCATCAAGAAAATGAAAATCAAGAGCTTATTGACACAAATAAAAAACAAGTGGAAGTGAGAAGGAGCTGCAGATTAAATAAAAATGAGCCAAGACCCCACAGAGAGCAAGTTCTCCTATCTGATTCAGAGACCAGTGAGCATAAGATTGAAGACACAATAGGTATGTCAGATGGGAGAGAATTAGTACTCGGGCTAAAATCTTGGAAAGCCTCCAGCTCAGATAGAGTAAATCATAAAGATAAAGGGCCTAGCACCCTTACAAAAAAGTCTAAATGATTATTGCATCATGGAATGTAAGAGGGTTTAACAGCACCCCTAAACAAAAAGCTGTTAGAGAGTTTCTGCATCAGAAAAATATATGCTTCTTGGGAATTTTGGAATCAAAGCTCAATGCTAACAAGCTTAATACTATAATGAATAAAGGTTTCACTCAATGGAAATATATGCATAATTTTGAGTATAGTGAAGCTGGTAGGATTGTTATCATTTGGGATCCACAAAGAGTTGAGTTCATCCATGCTAGATCTACTGACCAAATGATTAGTGGGGTGATTAAGTGCAAAGCTTCAAAGAAAACTTTCAACTTGGCACAAGTGTATGGGTTACACACTATAGTGAATAGGAGAGGTTTGTGGAATGATCTAAGTGATGAACTAAATGTTAGAAATGGCCCGTGGCTTATACAGGGTGATTTCAATGCAATCATGAGATCCTGTGAGAGAAAAAATGGTGCCACGGTTACAGCTTATGAGATAGCTGACTTATGGAATTTATGTGTTGAACTTGACCTACATGATGCCCCCTACCAAGGGTTAGACCATACTTGGTTTCAGGGAAATAAATCCACCAAGATAGATAGAGTTATGGTCAATGGGGCATGGGATTCACTAAATATCCACTGTAAAGCCTCTTTTCTCTTGCCCAAGTCTTTCTGTGATCATGCCCAAGTTCTTGTAGAAGTCTTAGAGTGCCCAGTTAAGAAGAAACCTCCCTTTAAATACTTTAACATGTGGAACCAATATGATAACTTTCAGCAGCTCATTTCTGACAACTGGGTGTTTAATGGCAATGGCTCTGCTCAGTTTATTTTATGTAAATTACTGCAAGGCTTAAAGAACCCTCTGAAGAACCTAAACAGATCCCACTTCTCTAATATAAAACAGAAAGCTATAGATGCAGAAAAGGAATATGAATCAGCATTCCAAGCTGTAAGGACTGACCCTCAATCCTCCTCTCTTCTTTTAACATTTGAAACTGCCAAAAAGAAAGCAACAAGGCTCAAGGAAGCTGAACATAAATTTAACTCCCAGCTTGCTAAAGTGAAACACTCTTTTGAAGGGGATAGATGTACTGCTTATTTCCATGGGATCATGAGAAAAAATATGAGAAGAAACCATGTCAGCTCACTCACCAAAGAAGATGGTACTGAAACTCTTTCAGAAAGGGAAGTTGCTGCACAATTTGAAAGCTTCTACAAGAGGCTGTTAGGCCAAGTGACTCACACTGAAGATATTGACAGGAGATTCATTGCTGATGGTGGCCCTAAGCTAAAAATTGAGTTCCATGAACAATTGATAAGACCCATCTCTGATGAAGAAATAAAGAACACTCTTTGGTCCATAGGTGATGACAAATCACCTGGCCCAGATGGATACACATCAAAATTTTTCAAAGACACATGGAGCTCCACTGGCCTTCACTTCAGACAAGCTATACATGAATTTTTTAGAACTGGGAAATTATTGAAGCAAACTAATCACACTTCTATTGCCCTTATTGCTAAAAATTCTAACCCTAGAAGTGTGAATGATTTTAGACCCATCTCCTGCTGTAATGTGAGTTACAAAGTCATCACCAAAATCCTGGCCAACAGATTAGCCACTGTTCTCAAAGACATTGTCTCCCCCTCCCAAATTGGCTTCATTGAAGGGAGAATTATGGGAGAAAACATCATGCTATTGCAAGAGCTTATTAGGAAGTATACTAGGAAGAGAATCAGTCCTAGATGTATTTTAAACATTGATCTCAGAAAAGCCTATGATACTATTTCCTGGAAATTTATTGCCCAAATGCTTGACAACCTAAACTTCCCTCGCTCCTTTACTCTCTGGATACTTGAATGCATCTGTTCTCCCTCTTTCTCTTTAAATGTCAATGGCAATTTACAAGGTTTTTTCAAAGGTAAAAGAGGGTTAAGACAGGGGGACCCCATCTCTCCACTGATTTTTGTGCTGTCTGTTGACTATCTTTCTCGTGTACTTAGATGTAAAACCAGGCATCCTGCTTTTAAATTTCATCCTAAATGTGATCACATGCAACTTTCCCACCTAGCCTATGCAGATGATATAATACTTATGTCTAGAGGTGACAAAGCTTCCATGTGCATCTTACTTGACTCTCTTGAACATTTTACTGCTGTCTCGGGCTTGGAGGTAAGCCCCACAAAATCATCCTTTTTCACTGCAGGGGTTAAGAATGAAGACAAGGCTTATCTTATTAACAGATCTGGTTTCTCCCAAGGAACCTTCCCCTTTAGATATCTTGGAATCCCTATCTCTTCTGGAAAATTAACTATATCCCAATTCACTCCTTTCTTAGATAAAATGCTCACTAATATAAGCTACTGGAATACTAAAAATTTGTCTTATGCAGGAAAGGTGGAACTTATTAGATCAGTGTTACAAGGAATCCAGGGGTTTTGGCTATCTGTCCTCCCATCTCCCTCTACCCTCTGTGATAAAATTAACTCCCTTTGTGCTAAGTTTTTATGGAAATCTCATAGGATCAAATGGAAAGATGTTTGCCTCCCAAAGGAAGAGGGTGGCCTGGGTTTAAAGGACTTAAAAACTTGGAACACTGCTTTTATCTCGAGAATACTTTGGGATATAGTTAATAAAAAAGATAGATTATGGGTTAAATGGGTCCACCATCAATATATACATCAGGGTAGTGTTTGGACTTGGCTTGTACATCAAAAAAATGACTCTCCTCTCATTAAGAAAATACTTGCTGTTAGAGACCTAGTGCTAACCTCTGCAGGATCATATGAAGAAGCTTACAGCTTAATGCAGACCTGGTGTGTAAATGGCCAGTTCAATGTAGGAAGGGCATACAATTTCTTCAGAAGAACACAACCTAAGCCTCCTTGGTCCAGTGTGGTATGGGACAGAAGCATTGCCCCCAAACACTCCTTTATATTATGGCTTGCAGCAAGGAGAAGATTGGCAACTACCGATCTCATCAAAACAAGGGAAGTTGAACTAACCTGTCATTTCTGTCAACTAGAGAATGAATCTCATGATCACTTGTTCTTCTCCTGTAATCTCTCCTCTTCTGTTTGGTCTCAGGTGAAAGCATGGTTGGGCATTTGGAGAGGAATGACCACCCTTAGAAGTGGACTCAAGTGGCTTAAAAAGGAGGCAAAAGGAAAGGGCTGGCAATCAAAGGCAAAGAGAACAGCTTTCGGAGCAACTGTCTACTACATCTGGAAGGCTAGAAATGAGAAAATCTTTGAGAATACAACCAAGTCAGCTGAGGAAATCGTCCACCTTGTGAAGCTGCACGTCTACAAAATGCTTCATCATGACTTCTCCCTTCTATTTACTACCTCTGCAGCACTACACCAAAGCCAGCTACATGAGAACCATCAATGACAGTGTGGTGCCTCTTACTGCAGAAAGTTTGGGAGTTTTTGTATCAATGGCTATACTGTCCTTTATAGTCATAGCTTATGTTAGTTTCTGTCCTCAGTCTCTTAGTCTAGCTTCATTTCTTCAGCTCATTCAGAAGTATCTCCCTAAGTGAGATTTTTGTATAAGGTCCTTTAGATAAAGTAGTAATGGGATCTTAGGTGTGCTAAGGTTGTGTTCCTTTAAATCTCTTGATGGCCGAGCCGAAGGGAGATTTAAATGGACACTACCTTAGGGTGTAGGTCCGACCTCTGATAGCCTTGGCTTGATGAAAATGGAGTTACACCGAGCCTCGTGCTCAACACACCTTCAAAGATTGGAACCACTCTATGTGGTTTCATGATTTTGGTTTATGCCTATAAAGCCTACGGGCACTAGGCCTATTGTACTAGCTCCATGTAATTATTCTTTTATGATCAATATATTAACCCTTAAAATCAAAAAAAAAAAATCAAAGGTATGACTTTTATGCGATTCCGTCTTCTACCCCATGCATGATCCTTTGCGAAAGTTAGGGAGATTCATTATTTGCATTATTGAAGCGAAAGCCACTCATATTGTGAACTTGAATTGCTCATGAATTGGATAGTAACCTTAGAAACTTTGCGAGAGCCTCTAATCACCTAAGTGTTGGTAACGAAAGTTATTTGACGGAAAGGCATTAAATTTCATAGCTTTAGCATAAAACTTGCATTGTTATCGTTGTGGCATGAAACCCCGACTTTGGAAGCCTTTTAATTAATTGAATTCTTTATAAAAGTCTTAAGTTTTGTTTCTGTTCATCTTCCTTCTCCATTCTATTTTCTTCGGACTCTTTTCCGACAAATTGATTACGAAAACAGTTTCTTTGACAAGTATCGAAATCGACTGCAAGGGTCGATATCGAGGTCTAACATCGATATCGAGGTCTGTCTCGACGTCGACTTTGCTACTTTTGTCTTCTGCAGGAACTGCGCTAGGAAATCGACCAGAACTGAGGTTGTTATCGACCAGTATACTCGATATTGAGGTCTGCTGAGGTCGAAAGCTTTGATCGTGAGTACAACAAGGGAAGCGCTGACATACCTCCTCATGGATTCGATCCTGAATTACCCCACTACTACAAGGGAGGGGATTCTTGTATTATTTGTTTGGGACAGGGAGTTAGCCTAGTTGTGCATTGTTTTTAAATATTTGAATCTCCTACACACCACCCCGTAGCGAACAATTGACACTATGGGCTCGTTTCTTAAAGTTTGCAACTCTTTACAAAGTTTTGAAAACTCAAATAAAGCCTCTGATTTTTCTTTTAAAAATGCAACCCAAGTATATCTTGAAAAATCATCAACAACAACAAGCATGTACTTTTTAACATTGGGAGATTTGACTCGCATAGGACCACATAAATCCATATGTAAAAGTTCAAGGGGTCTAGAAGTACTTACAACCTTTTTGGGTTTGAAAGAGCTGCGTGTTTGTTTACCTCGTGTGCATGCTTTGCACATCTCAATACCTTTGAAGTCCATCTCAGGTAGTCCTCTTACAAGCCCTTTGGACACAAGCTTTTGTAGTGTATGTGGGCTTACATGGCCGAGTCTCCTGTGCCAGAGCTTTGGATCGTCCGTCAAAGCCTTTAGGCAGGTTAAGCTTCCTTGTGCCGCTTGCTCAGCATTCACGGCATAGATGTTCTTATAACGATAGGCAATTAGAACTATTTCACCTGTATCTTCTCTGCGCACTAAACATCTTTTCTTGTTAAATCCAACATCATTACCATTATCACATAGTTGAGAAACACTAAGCAACTTATACTTCAAACCATCAACAAGGTAAACATTTTTAATACTATGGTTAGGATCACTCCCAACACTACCAATACCAACAATGTCACACTTTATTTTGTCACCAAGAGTGATTGTTCCAGTGGATTGCTTCTTCAGTTCATGGAAGGGAGACCTCTTCCCACTCATATGTCTAGAGCATCCACTATCAATAATCCATTTTTGCTCTTTTACCTTGGTGATCTCCTGCAAAACAAAAATCAACCTTTGTGGCTAGACCAATAAGCAAATTTAGATCTTTTATTGGGATAAACCATATTTGGTAAAATAGTGCCTTTGGGGACCCAAACTTGCGTTATCCGTTCTTTTCTCAAGTGAACAGGAAATGTATTGCGAATAATATGAGGATCCTTTCTTCTATAGGGGCAGGTCTCTCTTACATGTCCCTTTCTTGCACAGTGGTGACATATAAGAGAGGTTCTGCTTCCTTTTGCCTTTACAAAAGTGGTAATGTGTTGCTTCTTTAAAAACCTCGGGTTGTAACCAATACCACTTCTCTTTAGAGAACTTTGTTGCTCACCCAACATCCTATCAAGAGTGCCCTTGGACTTGGTAAAACTTATGAGGGCTGTCTGTTGGTCTTGAATCTTCTTATTCAGGGAGATCTTCTCGCTCTCTAAGTCATGATGTTCACTTCTTAGAGACGAGAGATCTTGCTTGAGTTCAGATTTCTCTGAGTCAAGAGTCTTGACTTTAATGTCAAGACCCGAATAAGAGGTTTCAAGACTTTTGACCCTCATTGACAGTTCCTCAATAGTTCTTTCCTAGTCCACGGTTTTCTTAATAAGAGTGTTGGTTTGGGCAATAAGCTTCTCTTCATTGGCAATCATATTAGAAAGGAATTCCGATAGTACCTCTTTTGGACTTGCCATAAGTTCTCTTACAGTTACCTCAAGTTGCTCATCGTGGGATTCATCTCCTGAGGCCATGAGACAAATGTTGGCCTTCTCATCATCTGAATCTGAGTCACCTGAGTCAGAATCACTCCAAGCTGCCACCATGGCTTTCTTTTTCCATCTATCACCTTTCTTGAACTGGCTCTTCTTCTTTTGAGGGCAATCTTTCACTAGATGGTCTGTTTCACCACATTCAAAACAAGACAAAGGTTTAGTCTTCTTGTCATATTTGTTGTATTGAGACTTACCTCGAAATTTAGAAGACTCTGATCCATCTTTATTGTTGAATTGCTTCTTCATCTTGAGGATTCGAGAAAGACCCCTTGTAATGAGAGCAAATGGATCATCCTCATCATCATCCTCATCTCCAGAATCCGACACATCTTTGGGCTCATCCTTCTTAGACTTGAGTGCCAAGTTCTTAGTGCTTGTTGGGATTTCTCCATCGTCTTCATTGAGAATCATCTCATGTGTGATCAACTTCCCAAGCAAGTCATCAAGGGGTAGAGTGGTGAGATTTTGGGCTTCCTCTATGGTTGTCACTTTAGGGCCCCATTTGTCTTTTGGGAGGCACCTCAATATCTTCCTTACTTTCTCAACATTTTCAAAGGTCTTGCCGAGAGAGTCAAGGTTGTTCGTGATTTCCGTGAATCGTGTGAACATGGCCTTGATAGACTCATCATGCTTCATTTTGAAAAGTTCGTACTTTCGAAGGAAGATACTGATCTTGGTGTCCTTCACTTGACTGGTTCCTTCGTAGGTGACAACTAACTTGTCCCAAATCTCTTTAGCTGACTTACAAGATGAAATACGATTAAACTCATCAGTACTAAGACCACAATATAGTAAGTTAATGGCCTTATAGTTCTTGAAAACGAGTTCAAGATCCGCTTGGATATATTCGTCCTCAGTCTTCGCGACTCTGCTTCCATTTGGTCATTCTTTCTCAGGAATCTTTGGACCATTCTCTATAATGTTCCAAAGTTCCAGATCTTGATCTATAATGAACATTTTCATCAAGGACCTCCAGTCGACAAAGTTGTTTCCCACAAAGAGCGGTGGTCTATTGGTAGACCTCCCTTGTGCAAATCCTCCGCTTGCTTCACCAGACATGATCAAAACTCACAAGATTGTTAGATCAAAAGCAGTGAGTAAGGCTCTGATACCAATTGAAGGTTCGATAATGTATAACAAAGTAGAATAAAGATACTCTAGAAGGGGGGGTTGAATAGAGTGCCAACTTTTCGCTGACAATCTCAAGACTTTTGAAACGCTTTCCAAACCTCTGGGAGTAAACCCAATTCTTTTGATTGGGATACCTGAAGCACAACAAAGTTATACAATTCGAAACAAGTGCGGAAATAATGGTAAAGCAATAAGTAAAGAACACGATGAATTGTTAACGAGGTTCGGCTCCTTTAAGGCTTAGTCCCCACCTAGGGTTCTTTCACAACCCTAGGATTCAACAGGCTTTATTGATTCACAAAACTTAGGATCCTAATAGCTCACCGAGAAGCCTCTCTCCTATACAATTGCAATCTAGTCAACTCTCGTTCCCTTGGAGTCCTAGACCAATCTAGAAGAGCCCCACCTCTCTCAGCTATCTAGTACAATCTGTAAGGACTGAATGTATTTTATATTATTATATTAATATATTTGAGTAAATAAATGATTATTTTATTCAATCAGTAGAAATGTGAGAAAACCCGTCCTCGAGTGTACGTTTGATTTTAAAAACATTCCGGCATCGTTTTGAGAATTTAGATTTTAGGGGATTTAATTCCGCCTTCGAGCTCCGAATTTTGATTAAATTAATTTAATTCCATTATCTTGTAATTAGTAAATTAAATTTTATTTAATTTGATTTAGTCGGGATTCGATCGGGCGAGCGGGTTTCGAGATATTGTCGGGTATTCAAAATATCTTGTGGGGACCAATTCTTTTTTTTATCATTTTCCTTTTATTTTCTCTCTCTCTCTCTCTCCCATCTGCTTGCGTGGTCCCCCCCCTCCCCTGCAATGTAACAGAACCCCACCCTACCTTGCCTTCTCTCCCCTCATGGTGCACCACCCTCCCTCAGTCTCTCCTCCCTCTCCCTTTTCAATTGCCTCTGCTGAACTAGCACCCTCACAATCTCTCTCTCTCTCTCTCTCTCTCTCTCTCTCTCTCTCTCTCTTTTCGGTTCTGCATTCCACCACAAACACCACTCTCTTCCCTCTTCTTCTTCTCTTTCAATTCCAGAAGCTGTCCTCCTCTGCCCAGCTCAGCCAGGGGCGCCGCCGAGGAGCCCAAGTCACCACATCTCACCTTCACCCTCTCAGCTACACCACCAGCACCTCTTCCTCCCAAGAAGCGGCCGTAGCAGCAGCAGCGAGGGTTCCTCCGACGCTAGGAGCCGAGCTAGAGGCCATCGGAGCCGCGTCGTACACCGTCTCCCCTGTTTCATCGCAAGAGGTCGGTGATGGTTTTTCGTTCATTTTCGACCCAATTCCTCCTAAGGGTTCACCTTTAACCCTCCTTCGTCCTTTCTAGGCATCGAACAAGGGATTCCAATCGTCGGCGCAGCCGGATCGAGTGGATCGAGCACCTCCGACGAAGCTCCGAAGCCCTATCGGTGAGCCCCTTTCTCTCTCTTCCCTTCCTTCTGGGTGTGTGTGTATCGGGCGGCTGACTCGGGTGGCCGGAGTCCAGCCCCACCGCCGCCGGATGCCCCGGGTTCGCCTTCCCCTCTTCGCCTTCCGTCCGGTGTGAGCGAGAGCTCTGTCCGAGCTGTGAGGAAGAAGACCCGTGTTCTTTCCTTTCTTCTTGGGCGGGGTTGGGCCTAATTTTTGGGTTGGGCCTGACCCGAATAACTCCTAAAGGGTCCGGGCTTCACCTTCCTTTCTTTTCTTTCCTTGGATCCGGGTTGGGGCATGCTCGAGTTTGGGCTGGGTTGGGTTTTGATTTCGGTTGGGCTGTGTTATTTTTTTGTTATGTTTGATATATATACATATATATATTGTGTTATGTATTTATATATATATATACCCATATATGTTATATGTTTTAATTATTCTGATTTTGGAAAATGAATATATATATTTATATGCTCTGAAATTATTAATATTTATATTTAAAAAGGTTTTAAAAGTGATATTAAGTGATATGGAGTTAAAAATATTTTTTTGGTTGTTTTAAGAATATATGGATAGTAAGTGTTAAATTTTGTGAAAATTAGTATTAATTTGGGTTTGGTTATAATTATAAAATTCTGGAAATTAATCTTTATATATTGTATATTTGTTTTAAAATAATATTGATTGGATTATTTTAATTGATGCATTTCATGAGGATTTAAGTATGAGAGTGGGTAATTTTAAATTGAGTTGTTGGTTTTGATTTATAAGTATTATTTGTGAGCTTAGAATTATTTTGATGATTTAGTATTGAGAATTATTTATATAATGTTTGAATTAAAATGTCGGAGTTATTTCCATAATATGATTTTGGGGAAATTGCTTTTTAGGGCTTATATGTTTAATGTCGGGATTTGGATAAGCGATTTTAAAAGGATTGGTTGATTTTCTAAGATGAGTTCTTTGAGAGATTGTTTTGAATATGAGTTGACTTAATTTGGGATTTATGAGTTGAAAATATGGTTGGTATGATTTTATCAATGGGTTTGATTGAAAGAATGATTTTGGTCGATTTGATCGTATCGAAAAGGTTTTAGAAAACAGTTTTACTATCGGTTGGTTTTGAGGATGTGGAGAACTTGGGTTCGTGTGTATGAACGTTGGTATGGTAGCTTATGAAAATGACTTGATGATAGGTGTGTATTGCTTTTGGATTGCTTTAGACTTGCATTTGGGCCCTTGCTTGTGTTATCTTGTTGTTCTGCATCAACATGTAAGTATCCTACGGGACTTACTCAGTAACCTGGACCTCCTGCCTGATGTGTCATGTAATGTGTAGTTTTGTTGCATATTAAAGCATGCCATGTAGTATCATGCTAGGATTGCATTGAACTGAGCATGTGTTTACTTTGTGTGTTTGAAACAGAACGACCGTTATCTGTGATAGTCCTAGAGTCTTTGCTAGGGTCATAGGGTAGCCCAGCCCCATCGGGTGCCCTGAGTCTATCGAGTCGATATGAACATGATGATAGCCCAGCACCATCGGGCATGTTTAATTTATATTTAATTTATGTTATGATGATGATACCGTGGGTGAGTGCACCACCACGAGGATATGCTATGCTATAGCAACGAACTGGCCAGTCTCTACACTAACGGGAAGGGGTGCAGAGGTAGGAGAGGGATATGCCACTTGGCATTGTCTTGGGCCCTTTACAGTTATTTTCCGCATGTTATATATACTAGGGGCATGATAGTGTGATTTAAATCTTGTACTGCATTAGTCATCTTTTATTTAGGCATAGGCATGTTATGTGGCCTCAGCGCGGTCAGAGGACCCGCAGGCGATCACCAGGCCTGACTTCGTGGATAGTGTTAGGTACCGCTCTTATCGCTCCATGCTTTTGTGACGGGGAAATCTTTTGGCGAATCGAAGAATCCGGCTAATATATTCTAACTTGACAAATGGCAATCACCCACTCTGTTTTGGTTTTGACCCGGCTCTGCCGTGGCTTTTGTATCTACACCGTACTTCCGCTTTATTTTCGTTTAAATTGTATTTTTGAGACTTCGACTTATTAGAGGTTTGAAACCTCGACTCGTACCTGAATTGCAACATCCGAACGAAGGTATCCGACCTTCGAAACGTATCCCGGATATTTATATCCGGGCCGTTACAAAGTCCTCTTACACTCGTGAATCAATAACCTAGTGCACACTTCCTGAGTTATAAACTCTCGAGTATAACACTCTCTCAGAATATATCCCATAAGCTCACTGTGTAACTCTCAAATGCTTTGAGACAAAAGATAAAACACTTAACACCTAGCAGAAAGTACACGTAGAAGAAAGATTGACTTCAGGGCTGAGTGTGCAATGTAGTTCAATGATCGTCAGTGTTGAACTCTCTTTTTTTCTTTCTTCTTCATCTCCTTTTATTCTTTGATCAAATCGGCGCCATGAATCTTCACCCAACGGCTACTTGAGATCATGGCTTAGGAAGGATCTTCGCAATCTTCTATTTTGGGAAACTGCGAAGCCACCATCCACCTGATTTGATCTTCATATCTTTCAGCTTTAAGGAATAAGATTTCTTCAAAATCTTTACTGTATGGTTAGTATAACATATGTATAATAATATACGGAAACCATACATAGATAATATATATAAGATAATAACTAAAATACAGGTTTTGAATTTCATCAATACAGCTTTGGCTTCAAGACCTTTGACACAAGCTTTGTGTCAAAGCCTTTGAAACCATTTCCGATTTTCATTTTAAGTATCATATTATACCTTTTGGCATATTATCCTTGACCAATTATGAATGCTAAGGAGTTATTATTGGCATATGTTAGTTACTTAGTTTATTTAAAGGAGGAAATGAGTAGTTTTGTTTAAAAATTATGGTATTTGTTTGGTATGACTTACTTATATTTGATTTTTTATTTGATTTTCACTTTTTGCTAGGATCTTACGATCCTACGATCCGATCCTAGACCCTTGCATCGATCCTACATTAGGATCTCGATCCTAAAAACCATGATTAGGACAATAGTGGATAGAAGGGAAGAGTTGGTTGGTAAGTGTATCCAATAAGTTATTTTTTGAAACAATAACAACCTACAGATAGACAAGAACAAGGCTGTTTATATGCCTAGTAAAACCATTCTCCACAAGTATAGAAATGGAAGCATTAAAACTAGAGTATCTCTTTGTCACGTAATGGAAGGAACTAGGTTGTCACTGAAATTTGTCCAACTTCTGTCCTCCAATTTCTGAATAATTGGGTGTAGCTTTGACTTCAATTTTCAAACGTTGTTCGCCAGCTTCCTGAATTTAAGTTTCGCGGAGGTTTTATTGTGATTCTTGTTTTGGTACTCTTTCGGTTTTGATATATCATTTATTTTCTATTGAATATTGCTTCCTTATTTTGGCGACAAATTTAGGTTGAAATGAGTCTTTTCAAGCCATTTAGTTCTTTTCTATTTTCGCTTTTCTTGCAAGATCTTACAAGGTTGTGGTATCAAAATGATTTTTAATACAGAACTAATAGGATGGCTTTAGCTGTCATTTATAATTTTGGATGACATTATTGAATTCCATAGAAAAAAATTCTCAATTTTGGACATGGATTTTCTCAGGTTTCATAGAAAAACACTTCTTCAAAATCACAGGACACATGAATATTGGCATTATTTTCTTCCATAGGTTAAGTTTATTCCTGCTTAGATTTCCTTATGTGCTTTTCCCTAATATTACACTCAGACTTTAAGGTAAAATTCTTTATGACTTAGGTAATATTACACATGAATATTGACATTATTTTATAATGGATTCTAATTCTTCATTCTATTCGTTTTTGAAAATGATGCATCATGATCTCATTATGATTAGGTTATTCAGATGGTGGGTGAGAACACATAAGCTGTTAGTGCTGCTGTTGGTGGAGGCACCTTAGCTTAGGCAACAAGATACCTACCTTGGAGGAGTATGGTACAAACTTGAAAAAGCTGGCAGAGAAGGTATTTTGTTTCTTCTCATTTGTATTAAGAAACCTAAAATCTATTTGTGATGTACGAATTTGTAAAAATATGCTTATATGACTCTCATTTTCATTTCTTTAGGGCAAATTGGACCATGTAGTTGAAAGGCAGCCACAAATACAACCTGTCACACTGAGTTTTGTTTTCTATAGTTTGATTTGGAATTGATTAGATTTTGCCCTACTTTCTGGTATGTTTTTGGCTTCAGCTTCAATTGTTTTCTAATTTGGATTTGAGTTTTGTTTTTTTTTTCTTTTTGACCTATATTTGTCTCCTATTTGTTCAATTTCTTATATTAGGTGTTTCATCATGTGAAAACTATGAACAATTTATTCATTAGATATTTAGTTCTTCTATTAGTGTTTTCTATGGTTATCTTTTAAAGCTATTGATTATACAATTCATTGTGTATTATGCTTTTGTTGGATGTTTTCAATTTCAATTTTGGGATTTTTTTGGGTGGTAGATCGGGGTTTATGATTAAAAGCACCATTAGTAGCGTAAATTAAAGTTTGTATGAGTTAAACATTCTTATTTAGTTTATACAGTTGAATGTATCTGATGGGAGGATTTTCCCCTTTATTTTAGGGCCTATTTTGGTTAGAAATGGGTGCTGCTCTTTCTTTAAATAGTTGTGAGAGTATATAAAGTAATAGACAGATAAAGATATACATAATATAGAAAAGAAGCTCTCTTCTACCTAAGTTTTGGATTATGATTATTGTTTTAAGGAAATTTAGAGCAACTGATCACTGACCTCAAGTGTCGAAGAAGAGAACAACGGTTGTGGCTGATATTGCACATCCTTTAGCTTTATATTTATGTCTTTTAGTTCAATCAGGTAGTAAAGTACCATCATGTAAAGTTTATTTATCTTAGGAATTATCATATGACAATAAGGGTAGCATTTTCTCATTTCATCTAATGATCTTAATCCAAGTTTTGATTTCATTATGAGTGTCAAATTCTTATCTTGCCATAGATGCTGGTTGGGAAAATTGAATTTGAGATATGGAGTGTATCTGTTGACGCAAGGTGTAGGGTTTTCATTCATACCTTTGAACTGTTTGATGAAATGCCTAAATAGAATAGAACATTTGTGTGTGAAATGGTGATTTGTGCAACTGCTTATCTGGTGCTTGCTGAGTTTATTTTGGTTTGTGACTTCCTTTTTCCAGATTCTGAGGATTTCGTTTTCATTGGGTAATAGGTGGGTATGAGTAACAGAGGAATGGATGCCCTTAAATCCCATATAAGTTAACAGAGGAATGTATGCCCTTAAATCCCATATAAGTTTCGCCAACATATGAAAATATTATATGATACAGACAGAAAATCCATTGCTCAAGCTTTTGGTGATATAAAGGGTAAGAAAACATCTTCTTTGAACATTTGATATTTTAATTCCATTTTTAGGTTTTACTTGTCACATATACATATGATTTTGCTCCTTTAGGTTGTGATAGTTTCCTTTGTTTTATTAAATAAGTCTTTTAGGTGATATTTGTTTTTGTACATCCGACTGTTTCTCATTAAATGACAACTTTTCAGCTAAATTGATTTTTAAATCAGGATTACCGGGCCATGGTGGCTTAGGTCAACCATCAATTCTGTCTAAGAAGACTTTCACTACAAGGATTGTCGTTTTACTACCAGGTTTCTATTTGTCTTGGATTAATCCTTCACTCTCATTATCCCATTAAATGGCCTAGACTGAAAATTGTTTTATGTTTTCCCTCTTGATAGCCTTTCATGAGTTCACTGTGAGCATTGCCCTCTATGATCCAGAAGGTTTCTTCCAATAACTATGAAGCTCAAGATGTAGATGTTCTCAACTTCCTCCAAAGTCAGGTTAAGATCTATCTCCATTTACCTATAAGTTTCATCCTTTAATATTGATATGCTTTGAAATCAGGTTGTGTCCTTTGGTTATTTTAAATACATGTATGGCTTGATCATGCAGTGATTCAATGTATGAAGTCTTGATCTTTGTCCCTGATGTTATTTTTTATCAATTTAGGCTAAAGCCATGTTTGGTGATCAACTGATCATGCAATGAGATCGATGTTGGAAAAGATAATATAATGTGCAAGCTTTGCTTATCTTGGCATGCTAGAAAGGTAATGTATGAAGATCATTTTACTTTTTATTTAGTATCTTGTAGCTAATCTATAATCATATGTCATATGGGCTGAATCGTGAAATGGAATTGTAACATAGATAGATGTTATGTTATAATTAATAGTCCTTTAAATAGAACGCTTATACTTTTATGAGATCAACCAATCAAAAAGGTCATTGCAGCAGAATTTAAGTTATGTTTCAACCTTCCGAATTCATTTGACGTTTCGTTTGCAAAATTCCAGGAATATGTTGGAAATTGGAGCTTGAATTCTTTCTGTATCATCATCTATTTTGGATGCTAAAGATAATTCCTTAGGGATGGAAGACGTTTCTTTGTTGCCTTGCCTGCTCAAGAACCTGATCTGAAATCACATCACAGTTTAAAGGCTTCAGAGGTATACAGGTTTGGTTCGCGCTGCTTTGAAAAGTGTAATGGCAGTGACGCTGTTGGCTAATATAGTTCATCTAATGATAGCCATCCAAAACTTCATCTTTCCTTATCATCTATTTCCTACCACATTAGCCCAACATTTTGTGGGATTAAGCTATGATGATATGTTCTATCGCTTATTATGTTTGCATTAGGTGAAGCCTCTATGGTGCAAGCTTAATATCCTTTTCATTTGGATTTTGTACTCTGATTTCATTTCTGTGTTCTTGGACGCTATCCTTGTTTGCTAACTTTGTTATTTTGTTTGCCCATTCCAACCTATGTGTTTGTTTATTTTGGAAATAGGCATGCCCTTTTCTATATGGACGCCTTATAATAAGATTACTCTTCTAATCGTTGAGGGAGTTATAGAGGCAATAAGGATTAGCTGTGTTGGATATCCCACTAGAAGAGTAAAACAACATTTGATGAATTTGTGAGTTGTTTGTGGGTTGTTCCACCCAAACCGTTAGACAGGAGGTAGTGTCTCTAACTTCATGATGTTAGCATGAAATTTTTTGCTATTTGCTTCCTCCCTCTCCCCTCTTCTCTCTTTCAACTTTCATATTACTTGGAAAAAACATATTGAATTTTATGCATTCCAAGAATCCAATCGTTGTTTGGTATTACTAAACGAATGAATTTTATGCATTTATTGCTTCAAACCCTTTAAAAATGTGTACTTTTCCTATATGTTGTAGATTATTGGATATCGGCATTTGCTGAGTGCTGATGGTCAACTATAAACTGCCTACCTGAGAGTAGATCTGATGAAGGTATGCCTACTTGAAGTTACGCTATTTATTCTTCTTAATGGCACAAGATCTTTTGATCAATTTCAAAATGTGCAGTAGTATAGTGAAATAGCAGTCCTAGGGATTTAATGACACTGTTATAGTTGTTTCCTAATGATAATTGTTTTGCTTGGGCGACTTGATTGCACAAAAATTAAGATATTATATTTATGTCACATACATTGTTGATTGCTACAAAAATCTTAACATTCTTTGGTTTGAAATAGACAAGTGCAAAATATTTTCCCCTTAAATAGTTCCCAACAATGGCTAATCTTGGATTTAGACTTTATTTTCAATTTGAGGAAGACTACACAATTTCATATATAATTCTTTTCATTAAGAGGGTAACCTATCTATGAATTTCAAGTTTCTTCTTTGCTTAGGGCTTCAAATTCTTTTGATTATTTTAACACATTGCACATATGAATTCCAAGTTTCTTATAAAATTCTCTTCATTAAAAGTTAACCTTCATGTGCTGCTTCAAATTCTCTTCATTAACCTTCATATCTTTTGACTATTTTAACACATTGCACATATGAACACGTTACCTATGAATTCCAAATTTCTTATAAAATTATTTGACCATGGTGTCTATCAATTTGTAGTTTATTATATAATTCTTTTCATTAACTAGGGTAACCTTCTTGTGTTGCTTTGGATTGTCCTTTATATTTCGAGATTAAGCCATCTGAGACCTATCTTTTGCAGTCTTCATGAACCCTGACCATAGAATTGAACTACGTCACACAGTAATTCACAAACCAAGTGCCGCTACAACCACACGGATCAGAGTTGAATATGCTTGCTAACAAGCTGCCTCAGTGGATGACTAAAATCATCCAACACCCAATCTTTATCTCAGCCTAATCTCCAGCACATTAAACAATCTTTAGTACTTTTTAATTAGTATTAATTTACAGTCTTAATATCCATTTTCAAATCAGGATGCCTTTGTTCAAGTCCAACTAAAAGATGCCTACAAATATTTTAAACCATTATGCCCATCGGCTTTATCAAATGCTAGCGCCTAATAAGATGTAAAGATATCAACATCAGTACCTACAGATTATTTTCCTGAATCCTTTGTTCTATGACCATGTGTACTTGAGTTAAACTCGTCTTGATGCTAAGGCCATCAGTTGGCTGTCTTCTGCAGATCAGCCGATATTGGCGTTTTTTTATGCTTGAAACACAAGGGCCAACAATTTTGACTTATGCAGTTGAATATTCCCTTGAAACAAGTGAGAAAGTTTTGCCACTTGTGTTTCCAGCATAATCTGTCCTTTTCATTGACATCAAAGTTTATAGTCACACCAGTCTCTGAAATAGCCATTTTGGATGTGCTGGTTCTGCTCCAAGGGATCCAAATTCAAGTGAGTAGTCTCGTAACCTGAATGTTCAGATATATTTATTCATATATACCTTGTGCGCAGATAAAGAGCAGCATGACTACTGAGGTGTATCAGTCTTATAACTTGCGCAATTGCATTGTAATGAACCAAAAATTTCCCATTTCTATAATTTATGTACTGTAACATTTCCTATAGAATTTAGATTGTTCATTGTCACATCTGGATTATTTCTAATTACTTCATTTCTTTCTTATACTGCATAAGTTTCTGCAAGTAACGCCTCCAGGGCCGGCTAGACGAAAATTCAAATAAGCTTCAGAAGGAAAGGGATAAAACGCAGAAGAAGCATACTCAGTACCTCACCCCGATCGCTATAATTCGAAGACTATTTGTCCGATTCCCTTCCTCCGATTCCGACTGTGCTGAAGAGGAAGAGGATATTTGCTCTCCATGAAGAGGAAGAGGAGGAGGAGGAGCCTGTCAAAGGCGGAAGCAAGAACAGGAGATTGGTGAGGAAGCTCGGTGACGACTTCGACATGGTGGCTGATGATGTCTTCAAATGATGTTAAGACATGGGACTGCAATTGTTTGCTGCGCTGAGTTAATTAAAATGATGTACATTCAGTTAAGAAACACAAACCCACCGTGCAAAGCACGGTTCACCACTAGTATGTTGAAACATATACGTGAGTATATATATGTGTTCAGTGCTCCCCATGTTCTTTTATAAAATCTAGCCCATTGTTTTTTCAATCCAGCCCATTGTTTTCTCCTTTTAAAATCCAGCCCATTGTTTTACATCTTTTTACACAGCCCACGTTTCACTTGAGCCCATTTTTCTTTTATTAGAATTCAGCCCCTGTTTTTTCAAAAGGGCTTGTTTCGTTTTTTTTCTCAAACAAATCCTTCTCTCTCCCATCGACAGTCTCCAGAGAATCACCGGACAAGCTCGGCCCTCGTCCTTCGAAGGTGATGGCACCTGGACACCTCTCTTGGAGCTTCAGCTTTGGGCATTCGAAATGGAGGAGGACAGCGCGACTCCAGTGCGACAACGGAGCACGAATCGAATTTTCCCGACCCCAGGCGCTCCCAATTAGGTATGTTTTAGGGTCTTTTCTTTTCAAATTTCTGCCCCAAAATTCGGTGTTCAGTCCGACTTTTAGGTAATTCTTGGCCTAGATTTTAGATTCTCTTTCGAATCCCTCTCAATCGAGCGCTCTCTGACTAATTTCGTTTTCGCATCTCGCTTTTAGGGTTTCTAATTTGTGCGATTTGGGGACTTTTTGATTTGGGGTCGAAATTGGGTATTTGAAAGGAGACAAATCAGCAATCAAGGCCTAAGAAAATTCACTAGGAGTTTGAAGGTTCTCGTTCAAAGATCTCCGGTTAGGTACGAGAATTTTAGCCTAACTTTAGGGAACTTTTATTTCGCCTTAATTTACCGAGGGCTGATTTTTTTGTTTCTGCAATTTGCAATTTCAGAGCTTTTTTAGCTGGTGCAAACACCAGCCAGGAGGCAAGAGAAAGAAGTCCCAGAAAACTTAAAGAGGAGTTGAAGGAAGCCCTTTTGGGCAGTGAATTAGGTATATTTAACTCTCCCTCTCCTTTGCCAATAGAGCTGCATTTCAGTCTCTAGTGATGTTTCTTTCTTTTTTCTTTTTTTTTTGGTTATGTCCTTCCTGTTGATTTGAATTATATATATATATATATATATATATATATTGTCACATGAACTTGCTTGCTTGACTTGTGCAATATGGGATGATAAACCCTTCTGACTGTTTGATTGTTGCTATTGGGGTTTTCAACTTTGTGTTGCCATGGGTTGATTCACATCATTTCCAGCAACTTCTTTGTTATAACGAGAATGAAATTAGCGAAGAACAACACAGAGACTTACGTGGTTCAGCAACGGTGTGTTGCCTACATCCACGGGCAGAGAACCAGTTTTCTTATTAGAGGAAGCAAAAGAGATTAGGGTTACAAGGATGAATACCTCTAGGGTAGGCCTGTAGGAGATTTATATAGTCTTACCTAATTCTAATCCTATTAGGATAAGTATATCAATAAGGCCTAAAGAGATAAATCTAAATCTACATAAATATATCTTTATCTATATCTTATTATAGATAAATCTACCTATAATAAATATATCTCTAAAGATAAACTCAAGTTATTCCAACAAATCTCCACCTTGACTTGAATCCTCTCAGATGTACCAACCGCATTGTAGCGCCAGACGTACTAGATGCAATGCCATGCCGATGTACCAGATGCGCTTCAATGCCGGATGTACCAGAATCTCCTCTCAGAAATAGATGCACCATGACAAGTGCCAAACGTTCTTCTGCCTCAGATTTGTCCTCGTAGGAGGACCCAGATTGCTCCGCAGAGCAACTCAACAGCTGGTGATGTTATGCAAGTCCAAACAATGTTGGAACTTGCTCTTCGGAACTGGCTTGGTGAACATACCAGTGGGATTATTAGCTGTTCCCACCTTCTTCACCCTGATTCTCTTCTCAACCTGCCAGTGTACTAACTCACCTCCAGAAACAGCAGCCTTGTAGTTGGATCGAACACCATCCTTCCCCTCCTCGGCCACATGCAAAGCATATCCCACCAGATCGTCAGACCTGGATCTCGTAGGCCCCCTGATGTCAACCCTTCGTGGTCGATCTAGAGCAATACTCTGATGTACAGGTGGAGCTGTTCCTGTGTCTAGTGGTATATTCTTTGTCACACCAGTATCTGACTCAGTAGTACCTGTCTGTGATGATTGGTCAGTGACCAACTCAAGTGTCTGAGTCTCTGTTGGAGTGAAGTTCAACTCCACCTCCTCAGCAACAGTCTCCCTAACCTTGACTGAAGCAGCATCTGCAGCACCTGTGACTGCTGAACCTTGTAAGACATACAAAGTTCCCTTTCCCTGCTTGACTCCCTGCAGAACCACATCAGAGCCTCACAACACACGCAGCTTTCCACCATGACCCGTGTAACTGAACCCCTTGTCGTCTAACACCGTTAGGGATATCAGATTCTTTGTCATGGATGGCACGTGCTTGACATCCTCCAATGTGTGAAATTTCTCATCATCTGTCCGAAGCCTGACTGAGCCGATCCCAACAACCTTGTAGATGACATCGTTTCCCATATAAACATTGCCCTTGTCTACACATCTATATGTTGTAAACAACTCTCGTCTAGGACATACGTGACAGGACGCACCTGAGTCAAGAAACCACACATCATGATCTATGCGATTACCTGCTAGTAGAACAATATATTCCTCAGAAGTATTTCCACCATCAGCTACTGCTGCAGACCCAGGTTTCTCCTCCTCTTGCTTCTTCTTCTTCGGACAGTCATTCTTTCAATGACCTTTCTCCTTGCAGTAGTTACAAACATCGTTTGGTTTAGGGCCTGATTTGCTATATTGCCGATGCTTCTTCTTATTGTCCTTTCTACCATCAGATTTGCCTCCGTTTGCCATAAGCCCGGAAGCCTGATTGTCTGTAACTGACGCGGTTGCCTTCAGACGCAACTCTCTGCTGTGAAGCGACGATCTAACCTCTTCCAACGTGATGGTGTCCTTCCCAACTACGAACGACTGAACGAAGTTCTCGTATGTAGGGGGTAGGGATACCAGCAGAATTAGGGCAGCATCTTCGTCCTCCACCTTAGCATCAATATTACGCAATTCAAGTAATAGAGTGTTAAGTTGATCAGGATGATCTCTGAGTTGTGTACCTTCCTGCATACGCAGCCCGAACAACCGTTGTTTCAGAAGCAACTTGTTCGTCAGAGACTTTGTCATGTACAAAGACTCCAACTTTAGCCACAACTTGCTTGCGGTTTCCTGATTAGCAACTTCTGTTATGACATCGTCTGCGAGACACAACATAATCGTCGAATGAGCCTTCTCCTCCAGAAGGCCGTACTCAGCGGTGGTTGTATCTGCCCCCTTCTTGTCGGCGGCCAACGGTGTCCATAAACCTTGCTGTTTCAGCAAAGCCCGCATCTTGATCTGCCACTGAAAGAGTTTCTTCCAGTAAACTTGTCAATCTTCACTACAGATCCAGACATCATTCTCAACAGAAATCACAACCAAAGCTCTGATACCAGTTTGTTATAACGAGAATGAAATTAGCGAAGAACAACACAGAGATTTACGTGGTTCAGCAACGGTGTGTTGCCTACATCCACGGGCAGAGAACCAGTTTTCTTATTAGAGGAAGCAAAACAGATTAGGGTTACAAGGTTGAATACCTCTAGGGTAGGCCTGTAGGAGATTATATAGCATTACTTAATTCTAATCCTATTAGGATAAGTATATCAATAAGGCCTAAAGGGATAAATCTAAATCTACATAAATATATCTTTATCTATATCTTATTATAGATAAATCTACCTATAATAAATATATCCCTAAAGATAAACTCTATTAGATAGATTCAAGTTATTCCAACACTCTTTTTCCCTCTGAGGTTTTTCTTCTCTGAGGAAATTCCTGCAAGGGTTTTGCCCTGTTTAGGTGTTTTAGGCATAGCTCTCAGGAAAGTTCCTTCTTTCAAAAAAATTCCTGCTCCAGAACTTGTTTTGTGTGAAATGGAACTGAGACAGAAAATTTGTTTGCTTTCTTTTTTTTTCATCCCAATTTCATGGTTGCGATAGAATTGCGTGCTTTTGCTTGTTTGAGATTGCTTGCAGTTTGTGATTGAACTTATTGGCATGTTTAGAAGGATTTGAGCCTTGTTTCGCCCTGTTTTTTTTCGCAATTTGCTAGTAGCATTCTTAGGTTGTCATGATTTCATTGGCCTGATTTTTTTCTGAGTGAATTTGTGCAGAGTTTCGCCTTGTTTGTAGGGTAATTCATGATTCCGAAACCCAGGCCACAAGCGAAAACAAGAGTGCTTTGCAAGGGCGGGGTCTCGAGAGTGAATTTCAGCGGCATTTCAGCTTTATTTAGGGCGATTTGACGACTCCGAAACCGAGGCCACAAGCGAAAACAATAATGCTTTGCAAGGGCGGGGTTTCAAGAGTGAATTTCAGCAGCGGTTTGGCCTTGTTTATGGCAATTTGACGACTCCGAAGCCCAGGCCACAAGCGAAAATAAGAGTGCTTTGCAAGGGCGGGGCTTCGAGAGTCAAATAGAAATTCCAAGAGAGAACTACCTTGGTTGCTTTCTCTTCTTTTCTTCTTTTCTGATTTGTTTTCTCTGCGTATGCCTTTTTTGGCTCTTCTGGAGCCTTTTATTTTTGCTTTTGTCGTATGTTTTTCTTCTTAACTTCAACCCTAGCCCTGGCCTCTTTTATAGGATAGGGTCACAGGGAAGCTAGATCCCTAATTGCCTTCTTTTAAGATACGAAGTATCCCTTTTTTTTCTTTTTCCCTTGAGATAACAGTATCTTCTCTTGCCTTTTTGCAGGACTATTTGTTTATCTCTTTTTTTTTTTTTTTTCAGCAATATTGTTGATTATCTCTACCCAATTCTTGATTTTACAGTAATGGGTTGGGTCTGGCCCTTTTTTTTAGGTCCATATTACTCATGTGAATTTGAAAAGAAATTACACATAAGTTATCTCATTCATTCCTTGTGTGTATTTAAATTTTTTTTCTTAAACGGAATTCATTACCTTTTTGCAGCTAAGCAATCCGCTCACAGGAGTCCAAAGAAGATTAAGTCATTTGCCACATTTTGAGTAGATCGACCGGGAAATCCATTGGCTCTTCAATGATGGCGGGAACTGATGGACTGCAATTGCACCTTACAAACTCGACCACTGTAATTAATTTGTGTGCTCTACTTTACGAATTTCTCATATGTTAAAACAATGTATAAGATATTTAGTGCATTCCAGACCCTTCACTTATCTGCAATTATTCTCCATCTGCTTGTATTTGTGTTTGATATATAAAGTATTGCATGAAAGTGTCCATGAAAATGACTTCATAAACGCGTATGATAACTTTTAACAAAACATGAAAATTTATCCCCAAACAAGAATCATTCGAGAGATACTAAGAACAAGCCTATTTCCGCATTGTCGGGATAATCCCAACCCTAGAACAAGAAATTTAGCTACTCATGGAGAAGTTCATGCTTGATTCAATCATATTTGGCAAGATAAACATCGGACAGCAGAAACAACAACGGAAATTTACCCGAATTTGATGAATCGAACAAACTATCTTCAAGAATCTCCAATCTCCAAACTTCCAAATAGGTCTCTACTTCGTCAGATTTTCGGCCCCCTGAACTTCTAAAAAAACGTCCCTTAAATATCCTCCAAATAAAAATAAATAAAAAACGGAAAAAAAACTGTTCAGGGACGACACTCGGGCAGTACATTGATCGAGTGTCACGGGCACTCGGCCGAGTGGACACTCTAGCATATAACTAGTCGAGTGTTGAGGGCACTCGGCCGAGTGTAAACTTTTCTTAGCTACTGGAACCCACTCGGGCAGTACACTGATCGAGTGCCAAAGGCACTCGGCAGAGTGTATGGCTTTCCTTGCTTCCTCGTCTTCTGCGAAGCTTGCCTCGATTTTCATGCTCCACATCTTTGATTCCGTCCCTCCTAGTTCATCTTTGACGCCTATAGAGTGCACCGAAAAACCACAAAGCTTGTCATTCTCCTTTACTCTCTCATTGGCATCGAAACCACTCAAAAACACCTGAAATCACATCAAACGAGCGGCAGACTTCGTTTCCTCCAAACAAAAAAAAAGGGCCAAAAATATATATAATACTTAACTCAAAGGCCCTAATCCTGATGCAAACATGCCATATAATCATCGCACACTGTTATTAAAGATATGGATATTCAGAATTCAAATAAGTGTCTGTATCTTATTAGGGTTGATTATCTGTTTCTAATCATTTTATGTGAAGCAAATGAAGTAGATTCCATATTATGATCTCATCACTTGGTTGTTCTACCATATTTGCTGATATGTATTATATCTTATCCCTGATGGGATGAACAAAATTGAGAAATCATGTTAAGGATTATTTCAACCGATTACTCTATTTATTCTTGCACACTCTTATTCTAGATTTTGATTTCAAAAGTCCAACAAGGGATTAGTAGATTTATGGCATCAAGTAGAGGATTGTTTGAGCCTTTTACTCTCTTGAATAGCAATTTAATTAATCAAAATTCGAAAGATTATAATCAGCATTAAGAGCTTTATTTTACTGAGCATCCTTTGCACTCTAGATGTTTTGAAAGATGCTATTTGGAATCTAACTGAGGGTCAATATTGATTGTTGTCTGATTGTGTGGTAAAATCTTTGATAATGGCTCAATCAAGCATCACTTTCGATGAGGTGGATATTGTAATAGGTGCACTAAAGGCTTAATCTCAATCAAGCATCACTTCTGATGAGGTGGATATTGTAATAGGTGCACTGAAGGCTCTGTATATCGGTTTATGGCTTTGAGAATGTGCCTAATTGTATTAAGTTGTACCAGATTTTTAGGCTCTTCTGCCTTTGGTTAGTATGGGTTTATAATTTGATATACATTCCGGGAAACTATGTGATTATTGTTGGAAACATGCTTCTTGAAATCAAATATTAGCTTTCCTAGTGCAATGAATCTGAGTAATGCCCTCATATGTCTGTTCCATTTCAGCAAATGGGTGATGATGAACCAAGATACAAGAAAACTTGAAAGAGTCAGTCCTGAAATCCAAGAGGAGTATCTAGTTTTCTGTCCAAAAAAACCCAGGTTGGTCCTCCATGGTTGAGTTTTCTTACTTTTGTTCTCTCGGTTCAACGGAACTGAATAATAATTTTATAATATATATTGATTCTTATACTTCTTACTATTACAAGGCAATGATCAAATAGTAATTTTATAATATATATTGATTTTAAATTATTTTGGCTTCTTGTTAGCTTTAGATTGATGAGCTCTTTAGGATTTTCATATTACTATTTATGAATCCTTCTTTTTCATTTATCTCAATTCAACTTTTTCATTCATTTCATATGTTGTTCAATGCTAGCACACACTGTATGTCTTAGTTAATTTATATTGTACTAAACTTTAATAGAATAAATTTGCTTATGTGCATTTTCTTCAACTGCCTCTCACTGTAAATTGTGTGAATATCACATAAGAAAGACAAGTGATATCAATTCAGAACCCATAAAGTATATAAATAAGATTATAAAGTGCATAATTAAGGGTATAAGGTGCATTTATAAGATTATAATGTGAAAAAATAATGTTAATAAATTTGCACTTATTCATGAGATAAAAATAAGAGTGCATAAATAAGATTATAAAGTTCAAAACGAATATTACAAATTTCACAATTAACAATAAGTTTTTGTAAATCATACAGCTTAGCAAATTTTAAAATACCAAGCCTAAATTCTTTAATCTCATCTATGATAGTTGATAGTTTTGATTCTGGTTGGATTTAAGTTTTTGGCTTCTGTTTTTTGGTGTTTCTTAATTCTGTTTCCATGCACGCTTAACCGCAGGGACAATTTTCTGTTTTAATTTGTACATATTTTTTGGTTTACAAAGGGCTGTTTGTGCAACATTAGATACACAATGTGCATACTTAATATGTTTAAGTGCAACATTAGACAGAAAATGTGCATATACAGGGTTTAATAGTGCATATTTAATATAAAGAAGCATATGGATAAAACGAACAAACTGGTAATATTGGATTTTTGATAATTTTATATCTTTGATAATTCTCTGAACATGAGAAAAGCTTGCACTAGGTGCATCTCCAACCTGCATTCCCCTTTGTTTATATTCAGTTCGTTATTGCATGATAATCTTGAAAAGAATAAAGTGATTAGCTGAAATTGAAACATCTTCAGGATGTTTTCTCTTCTCTTTTTTGATCGAGTTTGATCCAAATGGGAAACCTGCAGGTCACCTACGTTTTCAATTAATAAAATTTTGATAGATAGTTTGAAGCCATTGCAAATTAGTGTCGTTGAGAGTTTTAAGTTGCTACATATTAACTTGGTAGTTTTAATGAAGCTCCTGCAATGAGTTTCTTGCATACAAGTTTCTCTGTGTTATTGGTGCTTCTCTTCTCTTGCTTCCCAAGTACACAAATATGGTTTGTGTGATTAAATAATGGATTCTTTGAAACCGTTCCCGGGGCATGCTGAGAGTTTTTATGTTTAATATTACCAAGTGCAAAATTAATATTATAAAGTGCATAAATAATAGTATAAAGTGCAAATATAATATGATTTTAATGTGACATTTTAGAACTTAAATGTCCAATTTTATAACTTAAATGTGCAATTTTAGAACATAAATGTGCCGTTTTAGTTTGAAAAGTGCAAATATAAAACTTAAAAGTGCAATTTGAGAACTCAAATGTTCTTAGCTTGTCCATATTTTGGATTAGCTTGTTACTTGTGTTAAGATCCATAAGCTCAATCAGCAATGAGCACCTGAATGAGAATCGTTCAAAAGGTTGGTGGTTCGACTCCAGTTGGTTCTATCTATTGATTTAATATTCAAAGTTTGAATGTTCAAAGTTTATTTATGTACTTGAGCTGATAAACCAGGGAAGGGGAGAAGCATCTATGAAATATGTATGTTCCTTTTCACACTAAAAGAAACATTAGTTCTTCTACTGCTTTGCCACTTGGTTCGAGGAAAAATTCTGAAACATTGGTTCTTGCTACTAATCAAGAGGGGAAAACTGCAAGTTTTGACAGTGATGCTATGTCCACAGATGAAGATGAGGATGATGGCACTTCTGATGGTGATGTAGGTAGCATAGACAAGGACGAGGAAGAGGAAGAAAATAGTGAACGGACCCTTGCTTCAAAAGCTTACAGTTTCACTTCTAGTGGCAGCAGTTTCATGGAGTAGCACTGGTATTTCTGTTATACATGTGATCTGACTGTGTTAAAAGGCTGCTACTCTGTCTATGCAAAAGTTTGCCACCGTGGTCATCGTGTTGTATACTCACGCTCTAGTCATTTTTTCTACGACTGTGGAACATGGGTGTTAGAGGGAACACTTGTCAGTGTTTGAAGCCTAGGAAGTTTACTGGTAGTAACACTAATACCTCTGTACTTGGTAAAAATACATGAAACTTCCAGTCGCTTCTATCTTTTACAGATGATGGAGATTGTCTTCTAGAGAGTGACTCTGATGCATATGAGGATATCTTCACAGATTTTGACAATTCTGTGAGATTGTTTGTCCCAAGTGATGTTCAAAATAGGATTCCTCTGCTTTTTGAGAAACATGATATAGAGGGCGAGGTGCTAAAATTATGCTCCTTTTTGTTGCCTTCTGTTGCTGGCAGAAGACAATTTGGTGACTTGCCGAGCGAGAAAGATCTATTGATTGGGGAGGATAAGGTGCTTGCTTTTGGTTTTGATCTCATGCAGCCGAAGAAGGCCTATAAAAGTGTATCATTAAATCTAAAGGTAAAGGCAGATTATTCAAATGCGTAAGAACTTAAATCCATTCTCACTAGTGGTTCTTTTGTCAAATAATTATTTTGTCAGTTCCCGAGGAAGACTTGCTATGGGGGAGGGTGACAAGGTTGCCATTGATGATATTGGACAGATGATTGGGAAAACCAACATTTCTCCTGTGACTGCAAATAAAACCAATATAAAGCGTCTCTCTAAGAATGTTGTTTGCTTTGAAATCGTCCATCTTCTTTTCAACCCATTGGTTGAGAATTATCTTATTATTGCTAGTCAGGAGGATTTCCAGGTTTTCACTTTGAGTCCTAGGGGTGAGGTGATTGATCGCTTACCCATTGAGCTCGCTCTACAAAGTGCTTATATTAGACGAATTGAGTGGCTTCCTGGATCTCAAGTATAGCTTATGGTTGTTACAAATAAGTTTGCACAAATTGTAGAGAATCTAAATTTTTAGGCTCTTTTGTTTGAGTATAGGATTGAATGATTGATTGAGATTGATCTTTGTTTTTTTCTTTAATAGTTTTGCTATTAATGGACTTTATAATCTGAAAGAATTTCTTTCTGTCAAAGCATTTTAGTCTGCTAGCATAAACTGATCGATGTTATTAATGCACATTTAGACATTATTGTTGCACTTTGTGATGTTAAACTTGCACATTGTAGCACTATTAATGCACTTTAAAATTGTATAACAATTTCAAATTAAAGTGCATAATTAAGATTAAAAAGTGCATAATTAAGGTTAAAAAGTGCATAACTAAGATTATAATGTGCATGATTAATAATTTGGGATTGCTGTGTTCATGTCTATTATGTAACCTATGTGGGATTCGAACCCACATCTTTGTGCATACGCACATCGCTCTACCAATTGAGATAATAGGCCAAAAATATTCTAACATAGTTGTAAGAACCTTAATTATGCACACTTTAGTTTGATACAGGGTACAACCCACGTACGTCTAATGGTCTGATTTGGTATATGTTTAAGAGACTTGTACTGATCTTATTTCAAGAGCAATTTGCGCCTAATATTCTGGTTTATTAAAATGTATTCTTGGACAATTTTTTTTAGTTTGATACAGGGGACTGGCCCATGTATAATGGTCTCATCTATTGTATCCTTTATAGACTTGATGAACTTATTTCAAAAGCAAGTTGCACCTAATCTTTCTTTTATGGCAGACCCAACACCTTAAATGGACATAAGCTGAAGGAAGTCGATACTATGGATTTCCAATGGCAGTGTCATGAAAGGGTGGGTAATATTCAAGCAATATAAAAAAGCACATTGTAACAAAGCATTTTTATTGCAATATTTATGTTCCTATTTGATTATCCTGAATAGGCTTTGTGGAACCTGTCATGCCTGTTACTTAATTTTTTTTCTTTCCTAAATACTCATTGTCATAGTAATTTTCCTGCCATGTATCTTTAACTTTTAAGACAAGTTCCAAACACTAAACACTCTTGGCTTGTTTTAGCTTCTTCAAAATGACAAGATCAAATGAAAATGAAAAACTTGTTTATGATAACCGGGTTAGCTGAACTATGGAACATGTTATTCAGAATCTTGGTTATAGTTTATATGATGCCCCTTTATCTGCCCTGGAATTATAAGGTGTTGAATGGTTACTCTACTTAGCATGTAAAAAGCATAACAATGTGGTGTACGTGAATGTGCTGTAATTTTAAAGCAATTCAGAAGCTTGAGGACTGATTCTTTATTTACCTTAACCGAATGAGCCATCGGATCACCCCATGTTGTTGCATCCTTGAGCATCTTATCAAGCTTTGTGTCATCACTGTAGACATAAAATTCAAACAATAAGTAGAACCATAGAGGTATACCTGGACTGAGCAAAAGGCTTATCTTTCTCACCTTCGAACTCAAGCAGCTTCGCTTCAGCTTCTCGCTTTTGAGCAAGGCCTTTGCCCCATTCTAATTTTGTCTCCTAAGCAAAAACAAGTCCATTCATGAGTGCTTAAAGTTTGATGGAATGTACAAACTAGCTTCCCAAACTACATCACGCAAGTAGCTTCAACGATCCAACAATTCAGGTAAACGAATACGTAAAAGATGAAAGAAGAGTTCATATGAAGATGAAGACAAATCTTCAAATAGTTTGAGATTCAAGTGTTCATTTAATTTGTACGCATTTTATAACTTGTCTTAACTCTAACTAACTGCTCAAAATATTCATCACTAACTTCTCATCTTAGAACTCTCATCACTTTAGAGCGCCTGATTTTAACCATCAAGCTACGTATCCCATCTAAAGCAATTAATCTGAAAGACAATGATGTAAAATTTAAAAATAGTGAAGGATAATTTAGAAAGTGAGAGAGCCGAGTGAAAGCTGAGCAAAAAACACACCAGCAGTAGCACAAATATGAAATAGCAGCAGCAGTAGAACACAATTACAACACACTAGCAGCAACGATAGCAATATAACACAAATACAATGAATTTTGGGCAAAAAATAAAAACTGCCTCTAAATCTCCAAAGTGATCCCTAGCAATACAACCCCGAATTAGGACAACCATCTCGTGGAAGTCCCATAGCAGCAGCAGCAGCATAAAAACAATATTTAATTTGAAAGATAACTCGATAAAAGCAAATAAGTAGAATCTCTTCTTAATTCAATAGAACTCACTCAACCGCAATGGTCACAATGGGGATACAAAAACATTCATGTCGATGTTAACATCCTGAATTCATTCATTCAAATTGATAGCGTCCATTTTAGTCATATTTTAGTGTTGCATTTGCATATTAGTTTAGATCATTTTCTAGCATATTTATCATATTTTATGCTTTATTTATTTTATTTTGCATTTTTGGAGTCTACACCTGGTTTTTATGTGCTTCAGGCGTTTTGAGGTTAATATTGAGGAAAATCACGATTTAATACGGAGCGGCGAGCATATTGGATCAGACCCGATGAGCTAAATTGTCAAGTGCGGAAATTGTAAATTGTGGGAGATGTTTGATGGAGTTAATTTATAATTAGGCGTAGGGTTGCAATTTAATTATTTAATTATGTGGGATAAAATTGTAATTTTCTTAAATTACAATATATGTAGTGCGGATTGGAATTGCAAACGGGGGGTGAGTTCAGATGGAGACTTTTTGCGGTAGTAGAAGACTTTTTGCCGGGGACGGAAATTTCGGTTTGTATTCTATTCTAAACTTTGATCTATTTCTGTCTATAATCTAGTTTATTGTTTTTGATATTATGCTTTCCTAATTTCTCCCTTCTAGGATTTGGGTAATTTCGTCGATGTTTTGGTAGCGTTGAGATTGATATTCGTTAGTCTGATAATTTGTGATTTAATTCTATTGCGTCAGCCCTATTTGATGAAAATTAGTTAGAACTGATTTAGGGTTTGAAATCGAAAGACTAAAACCCTAAGTTAGAATTTAGATGGTTAATTTAGGCCGAAAAGCTGTTGTTGGATCCATCGGAATTATAGGATTAAAGTTGAAGTTTGATTTATCGAAAGAGAATCGAATTTCTTGAGGATTTATGGATTGTCATAGATATTTTAGATGATTTCAATATTGATCGAGACTGAAAGGTGAGATTAATGTGATTATCATTTAGAATTCTAAGAATTTAAAGGGTCTAAATTGGTTGCTTGATACCGAAAGGAGATTGTTAACCAATTTAGATACATTTGCGTTGAAACCGAAAGGAGATTCGCGATTAACTTTGACAATCTATCTTCAACAAACTCAGACAATGTGGCACGAATATCAATATTAATCTATTAAAGTGTCGGTATGGTGATCTTTTACCCTAGATTTGCCTCGTATCCATTGTTTTAATACCAATTTTGTATAGTTATTTCCTTTTAGTCGGTTACTCTCTCCATCCATATAAACATTTCTCTCGCATTTTTCTTGGCTTAGTTCAATCCGTTTGAATTGACAATCCATACAACATAGTCCTTGTGGATACGACACTCGATATACTACGAATGAACCCGTACACTTGCGGTGTAGGTTTTAGCCTATCAAGTTCTTGGCGCCGTTGCCGGGGACTATTGTCTGTATTGGTTGTTTATTGAGACTGATTTTTCTAAGTCATTCTTTTTCTTTTGATTTTTTTGTTTTCCGTTTGTTTTTATTTTCAGGTTGTGCTCCAAACAAATGGGTGGTATAAGCTATTGTGGGTTTTGCGGAGCTTTGGTAATGTAGCTAGTCATTGCCTGGTGTTGAGAGATCCGTTTCACTACCAAAAAAATAGGAAACAACCACCGATTTTTTAGCAACGTCATATGGTTGTGGTCGAACTTGTGGCTGATAGCTACGAACGTAGCCACGACCTAACATGTCGTCGCTAAATAAGCATCTAGTGAAAATTTCTGTGGCTAAATCCGTGGCTGTGGGTGATGACATAAATTCGTGTCCAGAATATCATGACTATCAGCCACGATCATGAATGTTGTTGCCAAATTCATGGCTGTTAGCCACGACTTTAGCCACTATTGAAATATCCGTGGCTGATTTCGACAATAATAAGCCCGCGAAAAAATACTGTAGTTGTACCCGTTGCTAAGAAGAAGTAGCAATTGACAATCATGACCTGATGAGGTGGCCAATAGCCACGAATTTAGCCGCTGTTGGAATATCTTTGGCTGGATTCGATGCTAATATGGCCATGCCTATTGTTCGTTTTTGTATCCGAATTTGGGTAATTCTTTACACAAATTAAAGTAAATAATAATTTTGAAGCCCAAAATCTCACAAAAAAAAATATTAGAGCCCAAAGGTGGTCAAGCCCAATATCAGAGATGGTCAAATCCCAAAGACAGCAAACCCGTTAGTGGTAGTCAAAACCCAATGAATATGGAAACCCAATTAATAGGATTTTTTTTTGAATTAGCCAAAAAGAGAAAAAAAATTAGCGAACTAGCCAAAAATACAAAGTATTTTGAGATTTAGCCAAATTAGAGGTAAGTCGCTGTTTTAAATAACGACTTTAGCCCTACTTCTAAAAAAAATTAATAAAATACTAAAGTCGTTGTTTGAAACAGCGACTTTAGTATTTGTTTTTTAAAAAAATTGTAAGCTTTCTACAATAATAATAAAAACAAAAAAAATATACTAGTAGAGTCGCTGTTTGAAACAGCGACTCTCCTTTTTTTATTTTTTTTTCAACCAAGTGGAAGTACGTGAAAAGGTAAATGAGAGAAAGGGAGAAGGAGAGAGAAAGGGAGAGAGAGAGGGAGAGAGGGGGAAAGGAGAGAGAAAGAAAGAGAGAGGGATGCGTGTGTCAGGAGGAAAAAGAGGAGAGAGAGGGAGGTTGAATACTTGAATGTATGAGAAATTAATGAACCGCTGTTTCAAACAACAGTTCTTGTATTTTTGTTTTTTTTTAACATTTTTAACAGGAAAAAAAATGGAGAGTCGCTGTGTGAAACGGCGACTCTCCCATATATATATATATATTTTTTGTTTTTCACCTCTTTTTTATTTAAACTGAATTTTTTTTAAAAAAAATATTAAGTCGCTGTTTGAAACAACGACTTTAGTATTTTATTAATTTTTTTAAAAGCGGGGCTAGAGTCGCTGTTTGAAACAGCGACTTAACCCTGCTTTGGCTAAATCCCAAAATACTTTGTATTCTTGGCTAGTTCGCTAATTTTTTTTTCTCTTTTTGGCTAATTAAAAAAAAAATTCAATTAATAGCTCTCGATGTATTAAGGAGCCCAACTAAGAGCCATGGTCATATTAGTGGCTAATGCCGTGGCTGTTTACAGTTAACCTCAAATGACACACTTCAATTTTTAATGGGCCTTAATTTATTATGGGCCCAAATATGGCTATATTTTCTGCCAATGGGCACATTAATGGTATATGTCTTTATATGTAAATAAATACTCGAACATAAAGAAAACTAATAATTGTTGAATAAAATGTGTTTTGAGGAAAAAATCATATAAGTAACTAATAACTGTTGAATAAAACCTTATATTAGCTAATAAATTCATATAAGAATATTAGGAGAGTTTATTTTGAGAAAAAAATCATATAAATACATTGTGAGGAGCGCGTAGTGTTCAACAAAGACACAGTGGTCGCTAATCCTCTGAGTGTCCAATTATCTGCAATCACACGAGTACGAGTGGGCAATTTGTGCTCTATTTGGGGAAGATGGAGAACGCGGTTGGTTATGTAGGAATTGCGGTTGTCAGATGAGATTGGGAGCCCATCTCTATGGCTCTTGTCACAACCGTCGTCATTGCCAACCTGAAGCATCATAGATTCCAATGCCCAAAACTGACTATGGCGTGTAGGAGGTGACATCCAACCCGAAGTATTAATATTCAATTGAATAAAGCGTGGAGGCCAAATGAATAAAATGTAGTTACACTAATGTAATTTGTAAGCAAGTGGATGTAATAGATTTGTAACCACGCTGTTTTCATATAATATATGAAAAAAGGGACACTTAATTGTAAACCAAAAGGAACAACAACTCCTACAAGCCAAATCGTAAATATATAACGAAAATTTGATGACATAAAAGTTCAGTAAGAGTTGTTGTATCCAACGGAATAGCTCCCAACGGACTCTTCAAGAGTCTTTAGGTATATCTCAATCTATATCGGTTGGAACGTGTGTGTCAACATCTTATCTTGGACAGCGCACACTACTACATCCACTCCATACTGTGCTATGCATCGAATATGCAAGGGAGACACGTCGCCAAAAAAAATCAACATATCTTTTATCTTCTCGGTTACAGAGAGAAAGTCCGACGCAAGGTCGTCGTCACACACCTTGCATCCGAATCGCACCTGCGTTGACCTCTCATTGTTGTGGTGACCCTGCTCCGTAAATAGGTTGCGTCGAAAAAATACATGTACTTCTTGTGCTTGCTATTGCAAGCGCAATATTCAGGCAGACAATGGTGTCTATCGACTCTAATATCAAAACGGGTCTCATGAGTGAACTCGCCTTCTTTAACAAAGTTGCTTAGGCTACCTGGCATAGTTGAGGGGTTGTGGTTGTTTAGTGTGCGGAATTTGGGTGATGTGGTTGTGGAAACCTGGGGTTGGGGTTTTATAAGGCGGATGACGGTGGTTTGAACAAGGACATTGCATACATTGGTGCTCGATTCTGTGTACAACACATCCACATCAACTTGCGAAGTGATATGACCATCACTTCCAAACTCCGTATCCATTTGTAGACTGACACATTCGGTGTACAATAATTCCGCATCACCTTGCGATGTGGCACAATCATAAATAGGTCTAAACTAGGATGTTACATGCATCGGTGCTCGATTCGGCGTATGCTGAACTCTGAATCCACTTGCGGAATGACACGTTCGGTTTACAATAATTCTGCATCACCTACCAGAGTGATACAATCATAAATAGGTTTGAACTGGGACATTACATGAATTGGTGCTCGATTTCCAGTACACTAACTCCACAACCACTTACAGACTGATACGTTCGGTCTACAGTAATTCCACTTCAACTTGCGGAGGGATAACATCATAAATAGGTCTGCACTGGGACATTGCATACATTGGTGCTCGTTCAGCAAACATGTGTCACTCTGTTCATTTTTCCATAATGGCTTCTCAATCTGGAAGTGAAGTTCCGCGTGAAACGTTTTTCACACGGACATTTGATGCGACACATTTGTCGCCATTGCAGTTAGCGCAACAAACCCAGGAATAAGTTAATGTATGAACATTTAAAATGGCACATTGTCAATAAACATCTCGACATGGGCTACACAATGGGTTTATTAACTCGTCTGGTCGTGGAATGAAGGCGGTGGTACGGTGACTTACCAATTCAACTTTGTACTGCGGTGGTATTTTGTAATTTCAACCTCAGAGGTTGTTAATCAAAATTAACTAAGGAGTCTACTGTTCTTTCTTGATATTTGGAATAATGCAATCTTATTTACCTCTTCAAAAAAATCACATAATAAAATCTTACAAACATCCAAATCAACTCAACGATGAGGACAGTGATGCGCATGAGACATATAATACAATAAAAATAGTCGCATTCCATCCAATAGAGACGAGCAACTCCTTTACACCACCGAAAGGAATATGTCCCACCATTCAAATACTCGTCCCCAAAAACTTATTAATACAGGTCACTAGACACCCGCCTCATCGTTCAGATGAGATGGAAGAATGAGGCGAAGTTGCAAAAACTCGCTCCCTTCCTACATCTACAACCCATGGCATCCAAAGCACAGCTACCACGCACTTGAGGGTTCGTCCAATTTTCTCCCTTGACGGCCCCGAAAATGTCTCATTCCAAGCCGGAAAGCTTTGGTATTGTTCACCCGGCTGGGTACTGCACACCCCTTGTAGTATTTCTAAATTACTTGTTTGAGGAAACACCTACATGCGTGTTCAGCCAACCCACCCTGCTTCTACCCATTCCACCAAATTACAATCAAAGTGCTTCCATGACCTTTGCAGTGTTTTTTAGGGTTTATACATATGTGACATACACATCCTCACAGGGGGACTTTGAGCATTCCACCAATGCACCTGGATCGTGCGTCATCCACTGGTTATTTATGGAAGTATCGAGTCCAGAATGAATTGTGTACCTAATGTATAGAAGTCATTTTGCAGAAAGAAACCACAAAATGTTGTAGACGACATACTTTTGACTTTCGATTCCTCCTTAATAAAAGGGAACACTTATTTTTAACTTTCGTTAGTCCATTTACTCAAAGTAACCATATATAATATGACACATTCTTGTTTGAGACGATCCAGTCCATGTGTAAAAAAAACCACATTTTCCAATCCATATAAAACGAAACATAACTACGTAAACGTCATCACAACTATAAGTATGAAACAAATCGAATGACCGTAAGCACAACCATAAATATGAAATAAATGCATATAAAGGTCAGCACAATAAAAAAAACATCGTCTGTAGATAAAGATTGTATGCGTACAAACATATCAATGCGTTTGCACAAATGATGAGTCTGCAGTGTAGTATCATCCCAGTATGTGCCTAATCTCCGCCCGCTAGGTCTCCTCAGGCTTTGTTAAAAGACATGTAAACTCTGCCCCTACGGCTTTGTATCGATCAACAACATCAGAGGGATAGGTTGTAAGGACAACAAACGCTTGATTCGGTATGTGATGCCCCTCCTCCGGGATGGGATGCACCTCTTCCTGGTCAAGATCAACTATGAGAGGGTGGGACAGATGCATGTGTCAAGCTAGTCACAATAGGCTCTAACTCAGGGGAGGAATGATGGACGTCGAGAGGATGCTCATGTCCAACCTAGGGCAAAACCACTACAGGTGCCCATCCTCTGATGCACACAAACGCTCTACAGGGGGTAAGCGATATGGCAGTAAGGTCCACTTGATATCCATGCCATTCGACCCAGTGGTTCGCCTCCACCGGCATCATGAGCTCATACCTCGACTTTGGCCGCCCATTCCGACACTCTCGCAAAGGCAGGATGGGGTCCATCGGGATGCGCTATATGTGGCCAAACTTTCAGAGCATCCTATGAGGCATGTATGGCTCATCCCCCTCCGTCCATCCCATAGTCCCACTGTAGGCCAACACACTATGGACACCGTCTAGGTCCAGGTCGTTACCGTAAGGCATCCAACACGCCTGCAACCATAATGTATACATACATTTTACGTAATAACATATGAAAGATTGATAGCTAATGAATAATTTATGACTGCAACTCCAATTTTAATTACCGCTCGGGGTCCACACTCATCAACGTCATGACGGAGGTCTCTAACATGGCTATTCGCCCTGCTCGGGGATGCATGTGTGACGTAATGGGCCACGTACCTCGCATCCACCCTTCTCCCCAATGTCAGTGCAAGTGGACTATGGAGCATAAGGAAATGCACATATATCCAAGCCTCTATGAAAACATAATTTTGACAATTACTCAAAACAACATACATTTCCTAAAAATAAACTGCACACGTTACGGTGTACTTGTCAATTACCTGCTGAAGGAGCTGACAACCATCCATCCCTTTCGTGTGCTTTCAGGATGCCTTGCCCTGACCTCTGTATAAGTATGCTAACACACCAACCCCCCATGCATATTCCCCCGTTCTACCATGGTCCTTGACTAGGTAGATCAATGACACACATCTCCTATCCTTCGACTTGTCCAGCATCAACGTCGAAGAGATAAAGTACGCCAATCATAAGGTCGCGACTCTATGGTGACCGACCCCACCCTCAGGGAGTCCCTAGTTCATGTACGTTGTCATCTTCGTCTTCAGCGTCGACTGCGGGATCCCACCTTCCTTCCTCCACTCCTCAACCACTTCCACCATTCAATGAAAACTCTCGGCCACCAACTGGGAGGCCCCTCTTAGGTCTGCATCAATAGCCACCTCTGCACCATCTATAGGGAGTCCTCACAAAAGTTGTACATCATGTAGAGTAATCGTCATCACATCCCACACGAAGTGAAATGAGTTTGTCTTCGGGTGCCACCGCTCCACAAATATTTACAACAAGGAATGGTCAACGCAATTCCAATTGAAATCACCCAAACGCATCAGCCCGCACTACTCGGCTAAGGGAACCCAGGTATCCCTTCCGTTCTCCATGAACGTCTCCAACCACGAAATCACCCTACCTCGTGTATGCGTGTCGAACATTAATGGTGAGGCATCCAGATCCGAAAAAAATTATCTGCGCCACGCGCTCCCCATAGCTCATTAGGAACGATGTCACTCGAGCCCTCCCGTAAAAACTCCTGATGCGGACCATCCTCCTCGGCAGCGCCCTAGTACCTCTCCATGCTGCTCCCCAACATCGTGCTGCTCCCCAACATCATCTTCGTGATGCTCCCCAACATCCTGTTCCTGTCCATCAGCACCCACCCTCGAAGTAGATCTAGAGGCACACACAAAATCCACCTCTGATGCCCCCTCTACAGGGTACACACAATGTGGTGTAGAAGGTACATTGGCCCTGATGTACATATTTGTACCTTCTTTTATTGCATCTTTTGACTTCGTATTTCATTCGATCTCCAAAGAAAAGGTTCAAAAGTATATAAACTTGTGTAAGAATGGGCTAAAATGTAAGAAATAGGGTCTGCACAAGTTTTGAGCTAACCATGCAGGAATTCAAGCGAAAACGGAGAAGCCAAGTGAAGCTGAGCAGAGGTAGATATCGACCCTAGACCCAGATATCGACCTCTGGTGTAGATATCGACCTTCAACATAGATATCGACCTCAACATAGACATCAAGTGAAGCTGAGAAGAGGTAGATATCGACCTTAGACCCAGATATCGACCCCAGTGTCGATATCGACCCCCATATCGACCTCAACATAGAAATCGACCAGAGGTGAACAAGTCGAGCAGGAACAGAGACCTCGATATCGACCCCCTGGTGTCGATATCGACCCCTTATCTCGACAGAAGATAGACTCGATTTCGAATGCGGATTGGAACTATATCTTCAAAGAGGCACGGGATTATCTCATACTTTCAAGATAGAGGACAGCTGAAGTTTTATTTATCTTTTACCATTAAGTTTTTATCAAAATAAAAGATCCTGAGCAAGAAGAGATCCTCAAAGACATCCTGAGCAAGAAGAGATCCATGGCAGAGATCGCAGAGGAGTGCTCAAAGATGGACTTCCCTGAGAAGAAGAGTGATCCAGGGAAGTTCGCAATCACCGTGGGACTTGGCCAACATCGCTATAAAGCCCTATGTGACCTAGGGGCAAGTGTAAGTCTCATGCCTCTTTCTATTTGGCGAAAGGTAAACATTGGTGCGCTTGAACCTGTGGACATGAAACTCTATATGGCTGACAACTCATTCGTCAGACCCACATGTATAGTTGATGACGTTCCGGTAAAGGTAGGTAAGTTCTTTGTGCCTACTGATTTCATAGTATTGGAGATGCCTGAAGATCATGTAGTGCCTATTATCCTTGGTAGGCCTTTCTTAGCTACTGCTGATGCCAATATCAATGTACGTCGAGGGTTACTAACCTTTACTATAGGGAACGAAGTAATAGAATTCTCTTTCAACCCGACCATGAGCGAAACAAAGCACCTGGAGCAAGTAGTCCTCTCACCGGATAAGGAAAAGCTTAGAAAATTTTTGTTGGCGAGGACGGAAACAGCAAGCAGGGTCGACATCGACTGGAACCAGTCGATATCGACTAAAAACATCAAAATCGACCCCCCTTGGTCGAAATTGAGTATGCCAGATCACTGCCAGGAGCTTAAGTATGGGGTCACAGAGGTCGATATCGACCCCCACATATCGATATCGACCACAGCACTCGAAATCAACCCACCTTGGCCGAAATCGACCACCCCTCAGCCCGAAGATTTCTGTTTCGGGCCCAAACAGGTAAGCCCAGGTATGACTCCTAACCCTCCTCCGTCCATTATTGATAAATCAATTAAGCCGATTATTGATAATTCTACTAAAGAGAGGGTCAAAGCTCCATGGTTTGCCTATATTGCTAAAGTTAGGTCAAGAAAGAGAAGAAAAGCGCCCAAAGAAGAACCTAACATCAAATAAGCCTTGGTCGCCGAACTTCGCTACTACCAAAAGGACCTAGATGATCCAGGAGAAGGCTCACGCTCGAAGGGTCCCTACATAAAAGGGTCATGAAGAATTGACGGAGAAGTCGGCCTAGCGACTCAAAAATCTAGAGCATGTACATAAAACATTTAAATTTCGCATAGATGGTTTTTAGGATTTAATTTGTAGCTGTTTGAACTTTTAAAACTGAGATAATTCGTGCTTTATCTATATTTCTAACAAAGATTTCAGGTTATCAAGCAAAAGAAACGACGAAGGAGAAAAGAAGCTTATGCAGAGGCAGTCGAAATCGACCCCCCCCCGGGATCAAGCCACCTCGTGGAGTCGATATCAAGGACTCAGGAGCAAAAAGAAGAGGTCGATATCGACCCTAATACTCGATATCGACCCCAATCAGGCAGCCCTCGTCTTCACCTTCTTCCTCGAATTCGATAGATGCAGTCGACATCGACCTCTGACCTAGATATCGACTTCTGGCATCGACCCAACTTGAAATCGACCTAACTTGAAATCGACCTGAATCCGCAGGTTGCCCTGTAAGTCTCTCTCTACCCTTGTTCTTCTTTTTAATACAGTGAGGACACTGTATATTTTAAGTATGGGGTGGGGGAAAGACATGTCTTATGGTCATAACTTGGTTTCTTCTTCGCATTGCATTCATGTTTAAATTTTTGTTCTTAGTCTTACTTTTATAAAATAAAAAATCAAAAAAAAAATTAGAAAAATGTCATAAATACAAAAAAAATGCATGTTTATTCTTTAACCCTACTTAGACGTCCTATGATGAAAACTCAATAGCTGACTTGATCATGTAAATCCTATGCCATATTTGGATGGTTTAGCCTAAGTCTTAAAATTTTTTATGTAGATTGTGAACTTGTGATGAAATTGAGCACATATGATCCTAGGCTAAAAAGCAAATCCAACAAAAATTGTCCTTGTGAGAATTTTGACCTATAGGGAGAACATCAAAAATCCCTCCGCTTTCTTGAGTGAATTTACTCTTCCTATGCATCTCTAAATGTTGTGATAGTTATTCAAAACCAATGTATATATATGATTATGTTTACGAGAATTAAATGATGGAGGCATCTTTCAAGCCATTTTTATCCTCTCTTTACCTACCCTGCATTATCCCTGCTTGAAGCCAGAACATTAGCCTGAGCCTGAAATTGCAAACTCCACAAAATTATCCCTAGCCGAATTGATCCTGACCCCCATTTGGGAATTGAGACTTAGATTGGTTGGACTAATGCCTTGTGGAAAGAAAAGAGCATAATGTCCAGTTTTGAGCAAGGAAATTATAGGATGGCGCATATTTACATTTTGTCATATTTTGTAAAAGGGTTTATGGCTCAACCTATAAATGCACATATTTACTTATTACTTTCGAAAAAAGAAAAAAAAAGAAAAAAAAATAAAGATATCTATATATAGTGCATGAGCCAAAATCCTTAAGTCCTTTATTCATACAAGTGTTATATTTTTGAGAACATATTATGGAAAGATGAGTTGGGAAAAAGCATTATAGAGATTGAGCTTACATTGAAGAGTTATGGTTTGGGTATTGCAAGTGTTGAGATTAGGAGTCTTGATTCCCGAATTATAAAAGCACCACATAGCCAAATAATTCCATACCCTTTATTTCATACCAAGCCCCATTACAACCCCGCCGAATGGAGTCTTCTATGAAGTCTTCCATTGAGCGAAAGTCCTCCTGATGATTCTTATTGCATTTTCATAATTGGTTGCGAAGTGGATTATTATTAATTGCAATGTTTATGAGATTGTATATGGAATTGAGTTGAGAGTTGATCTTCATAGCCTAAACACATGAGAGTTGAGTGCAAACACATTATCCCTGTGAGGTTGGATCAAAATTGCATATGCCTATGGATCGCCAAAATATGTGCTAGGACGTTAAATTCACTTGCTTTGCTTTGCTACCGCTTATGATGTTGCTTTTTACAAAGGCGAAGACTTGAAGGGTGTGTTGTAGGTGTTGGTTATTCCTTGGTTATTGCTTGAGGACAAGCAAGTCTAAGTATGGGGTGTTTTGATGTACATATTTGTACCTTCTTTTATTGCATCTTTTGACTTCGTATTTCATTCGATCTCCAAAGAAAAGGTTCAAAAGTATATAAACTTGTGTAATAATGGGATAAAATGCAAGAAATAGGGTCTGCACAAGTTTTGAGCTAACCATGCAGGAATTCGAGCGAAAACGGAGTCAAAACGGAGAAGCCAAGTGAAGCTGAGCAGAGGTAGATATCGACCCTAGACCCAGATATCGACCTCTGGTGTAGATATCGACCTTCAACATAGATATCGACCTCAACATAGACATCAAGTGAAGCTGAGAAGAGGTAGAGATCGACCTTAGACCCAGATATCGACCTCTAGTGTCGATATCGACCCCCATATCGACCTCAACATAGAAATCGACCAGAGCTGAACAAGTCGAGCAGGAACAGAGACCTCGATATCGACCCCCTGGTGTCGATATCGACCCCTTATCTCGACAGAAGATAGACTCGATTTCGAATACGAATTGGAACTATATCTTCAAAGAGGCACGGGATTATCTCATACATTCAAGATAGAGGACAGCTGAAGTTTTATTTATCTTTTACCATTAAGTTTTTATCAAAATAAAAGACCTATCCTAATTGTTCGGATAGAGTTCATAGTTTAGATAGGAGTTACAATCCTTGGATAGCGAGGATTAGTAGCCTATAAATAAAGCCTTAGGAGCTGATTTGTTAGAAGAGCCAATCCTAGAACAATCCAATCATCCAAGAAAAAGACAATAGACAATAGAGTTAGAGTTAGAGAGAAGTTTTAGGGTTTGACGTTTACGAAAGTTGACGTTGAGTTGTAAAGCTTCGAAGTTTAGTTTAATGCAAGTTTCTTCCTTTCAATTGACAATGAATCCCATGATGAGAAGCGAGTAGTTTCCCAAAGCTCTTAGGGTCGGGGTGAGCCCGACGTTAGCCATGCGCGCTTGAGGTAAGTATTTGATGTTGATATCGTTGTGTCTATCTCTCCTCCTACAATTCTATGTTTAGTCCTAATCGAAAGAAAAGGGATTCATGCTAACAACTTGAGTTATAAACATAAAATTGGTAGAGACAATTAGGTTTATTTGCAAGAGTAATCCTAAGAGTTGGTGTACAGCGAAAGCTTGTCCCTCGGGTGAAATAGCGCAATTGTCCGTCTTATTTATCTCATCGTATGCATTGGTTAACGTTATGGTAAACCCTAATCCTAGGAGTTGCCTTTTTACATAGTTTATACACACCAAAAACCACTGTTATTTCTGTTCATTGCTTCTCTCTCCATTCTCAATTCTTCGGCCTTTTCATTGCTGACGAACAACTAACTCACTGCAGGAAGACATCGATATCGACAACAGAGGTCGATATCGACCAAACTGATAGATCGACGGTTTTCTGAGTCGATCTCGAGACTCCTGGGAAACTTCTGAAAGCATCGATATCGACCCCTTGTGTCGAAATCGACCCTTCTGTATCGACTGGCAGTCTTCTGAGCCAGTCGATTTCGTGGACTGACATCGATATCGACCCCACCAGTCGATATCGACCACTTGTTTTTGTCTTTGCAGGTCTTCTCTTGCAAAGAACATCGACAGCTGAGGTCGACATCGGGGCCCTAGGTCGAAATCGAGGCTACTGGTCGACGCAGACGTGAGATTTCCAAAGCTACTAGGATCCCGCTGACACGCCTCCTCGTGGATCGATCCTGACTACCCTTCCACTACAACGGGAGGAAGTCTTGTAATTATTTGCATAGGCTAGGAGTCGGTTTACATTTATTACATATTTACATCTTATTATTTGTACTCGACTTACCTCCTTAACAGGCCCTCACCGTAGCTGGAGACTACATTAGCCCTCACCGTAGCTGGTACACCACCAAAGCCGATTTTAGCAACCTTACAGAAGACAGCTATGAAACGAAAGCAGTTGTTCGTAACATCACGGTGACAAGTGTACAATGCTAGGACAAAATTCAAAGCTGAAGCTAGAGGAGACCGAACAGTCACTCAAGAAGCTCTTCACATATTGCGAGAGAGAGAGAGAGTACTTCTACGCTACAAGGAGAGCCCCTGATGATGCGAACAAGCTTCAAGATCTTTTCTTGGTTCATTCACAATCTCGCCACCTGCTGCACATCTTTCCATACGTCGTCGTCGTCGACAGCACATACAGGACGAATGCGTATGTTTCTATTTGTAACAAATCTTTTACTTCTAAAAACAAAGGCGTTATAACTAACATATGGCATCGTGCATGTACGGGATCCCATTGTGTGAGTTCATTGGATTCACTTGCATAAGAAAGAACTTCGTCATTGCCATCTGCTTCATGTCACACGAGAACACGGTTATGTACATTTGGGCATTGCAACAACTCGAGTACCTTTTACGAGGCACTCAGCCAAATGTATTTGTCATCGATCGAGAGCTAGGCCTAATTGTAGCACTACGATCGGTGTTTCCGAATGTCAGACATATGTTGTGTAAAGTACACATCCTCCGCAAATACGAAGAAGCAGCATTCAAGAAGTCGAAGAATCTTAACGTCGCGGGTCGTTTTAAGAGCGCGTGTTATGGCCTCTTTGAATCCAGATCCGCTGACACATTCAACGCTCGAAGGAGGGGTATACATGCAGAGTGGGGCCACATTGAGGGGTTAAAGAGCGCGTGTTATCGCAGAAGTGAAGAATACGATGGGCAGAGCATACAACACATGGCCAATAGACTCACACGACCTATGGATATTCGATCGGGTTCGACATATTGTGTTGAAGGAATATTTCAACTTGTTGTTTGAAATATACACGAACATGGAAACAGATCCGCCATCGCAGCCATGCCGAGATAGTTACTAGAGGACCGTCTTCGGTCTGCCCTACACACATGAAATGCAAGCTTATCGAGAAGCGTAGATACCGATGAGGTCGTCCTAGATTCACATATTTTGGAAGCAATTAGATTGGCATCGTCCCTATGTTGACCATGTTGATGATAACACGCCGCTCACAAGAGCTGATGTAGACATCTCGCGCTTAATCACATTGTTCCAGAGTGGAGCCATGGACGACGCTACTCGTTGGAGGATCGCCTCAGCATTCAACGATGGGGATCGTCCCTCCCATACATAATTGACTCTACCTGACCCTGAGGACCGTAGACAGATGGGGAGACCGAGGACTCACAACCCTTGTTGAACGAACCCTTCGCCATGGGAACGGGAGCGTGCTGATGTACATATTTGTACCTATTTTATTCACAAGTTTTGACTTCATATTTCATTTGATTCCTCAAACAAAGGTTGAAAATAAGATGAATTTGTGTAGAATGAGCTAACGTGCAAGAAATAGAGTCTGCACAAGTTTTGGTCTAAATATGCAAGAATTTGAGCAGAATCGGAGTCAAAATGAAGGAGCCAAGTGAAGTTGAGAAGAGGTCGATATGGACCACCAACATCGATATCGACTACAGTCATTGACACAACTTCTGAGTGTCGAGATAGACCACACAGACCAACCAAGAGGAGACTCGATATCGATCGCCTGACATCGATATCGACCATAACACAGAAATCGAGTGGAGAAGGACCCGTCGAGCAGAAACAGAGAGGTCGATATCGACCACTCTGGTCGATATCGACCATACTTCGACGCGGGATAGACACGTTTTGCAAGACTCGGATTGGGGATTCTATCTTCTATGGCCCGAATTATCTTGTAAATTTAAATAGACTGCAGCAGAGATTATTTACTTTTTTACCTTAAAGATTTATTAGTTGTTTTAGAGTTTTATCAAAATAAAAGATCTATCCTACTTGTTGGGATAGAGTTTAGAGAATAGATAGAAGATGCCATCCTTGGATAACAAGGATTGGTAGCCTACAAATAAAGCCCGAGGGGCTGGTTTTTACAGATTGAAGCAAGAAAGACAATAGCGTCAAGTAATAAAGTTAGAGTTTTAGGTTTTGAGCTTTAGGGTTTCGGCGCTAGCGATAGTTGGCGTTGAGATTGTAAAGATTCAAAGTTTTCCATTATTGCAAGTTTATTTCCATTTAATTTCAAGCATGTCTTCATTCAACATGAGCGAGTAGTCGCCCTTTCTTCTAGGGTCGGGGTGAGCCCGACGATAGCCATGGTGGTAAGGTTTGTATGTCGCTAAAGAAGGTATCTTTTATCTCGCTCTACCTTGTGCTTCATCTTTAAATGCGAATTTAAGGAACTCATGTTGTGAAACTTGGGTAGTAATTAGGGTTTCTATTCGAAAGACTATAAACTCAATTATGACAAAGGTAGACGCAAATTAGGTTAATTTATTGCAAGATATCTTTTCCTATTTGCCGGTTTAGGTGAAAGCCTTTTCCTTTATGATAAAAGCATGCATCTTTATAGGTTTCTTACTTATACTATCATGGTTGTCGTCGCGGTAATCCTTGGCTTTGGAAGATCTTTTCGTTCTTAAGTTTACATCTATATTTGCCTGTCGTTAGTTGAGTTATCGAAAAACCCAACACCCCTGGTTTATTTCTGATCATTGCTCCTTTGCCATCCTTATTTTATCGGTCTTTCTTCGCCGACAAGAACTAACCTTTCTGCAGGACAACATCGAAATCGTTGTGCCATGAATCCCCGACTTTGGAAGCTTTTAATTAATTGAATTTCATAAAAAGTTAAGTTTTGTTTCTGTCCACAATTTCTTTTTCATTCTACGCTCTTCGGACACTTTTTTGACAATAGGTTACGAATTATAGTTTCTGTGACAAACATCGAAATCGAATTTAAAGGTCGATATCGATCACTAATGTCGATATCGAGGTTCCACTCGACATCTATTTGGCTTGCTTTTATCTTCTGCAGGAACTTTGCTGGAAATCGACTAGAACTGAGGTCGATATCGACCAGACAACCTCGATATTGAGTGTCTCATGAGGTCGAAAGCTTCATCGTGATTACAACAAGGGAAGCGCTGACATACCTCCTCATGGATTCGATCTTGAATTACCCTACCACTGCATCGGGAGCGATTCTTGTATTGTTTGCTTGAACAGGGAGTTAGCATAGTTGAGACATATATTTGAATCACACCTCCCCTAAACGAACACAGAGAAGCGGCACTAAGAGAGCATGCTGAAAGGGAGGAGGAAGCTAGGAGACGATATGAAGCTCAAATCAACACCCTCCCGCGGAATGCAAAGCAATACATGCATCCATCGCTCACAGTGCCTGAATCAGCGATTCTTATCCCTACATCCAATTTTAAAATGAAGCCTAACTTCCTTACTGAGATTAGGAGACATCAATATGAAGGAAAACCTAATGAATGCCCTATGGCACATATATCAACCTTCTTAGATCTCTGTGATACTATTGCTGATGGACATAGTCTTGAATATGTCCAACTAAAAGCTTTTCATTGGTCCCTTACAGGTAAAGCATTGAAGTGGTTGGAGAGCATAGCCCCAAGATCGCTCCACACCTGGAATGAAGTCAAGGACGCGTGCCTCAACAAATTCTTCCCTCCATCCAAGACGGCGTTGATCCGACAGAAAATCATGGCTTTCACACAAAAGCCTAGTGAGGCTCTGACGACTGTTTGGGAAAGGTTTAAGGACCTACTACGATCATGCCTGACGCATGGCTAACCACCGTAAGTGATTTAGGAGATTATTTACAATGCTCTTGATGCTGCAACCAAGGAGAGGATCAACACCTACACCTCCTATGGCTACCTTGAACTCGCTCTACAAGAGGCTTGGGACACCATAGAGAGGTTGGTGGAGTTCGACAACACATATAGGACTCCTGATGCTTTCGACACATCATCATCGTCGAGGCCTACCCGATCTATGCCATTATATGAACCCTCTAAGGTAGTCGATTCGGACGTGAAGGAGCAATTCCAAAGAGATAAACTTCGAAAGCTCCAAAAGCAAGTGGGGTTCATTTCAGTGAACCAAGATTGCATTGAATACGGATCGTAGCGGCACACTGTTCGCTCTTAAAACCGGGAGGTAGATTCAAATATTCAAATTAAACTCTAACTATGCTAACTCCCTGTCCCAAACAAATAATACAAGAATCCCTCCCGATGTAGTGGTAGGGTAATTCATGATCGAATCCACGAGGAGGTATGTCAGCGCTTCCCTTGTTATAACCACGATCAAGCTTTTGACCTTAGAAGACACTCGATATCGATGTGTCTGGTCGATATCGACCTGAGTTCTGGTCGATTTCCAGTAGAGTTCCTGCAGAATACAAAAGCAGCAAATTCGACTTCGAGACAGACCTCGATATCGACGTTAGACCTCGATATCGACCTTTACAATGGATTCCGATGTTTGTCACAGAAACTGTTTTGCGTAACCTATTGTCGGAAAAGTGTCCGAAGAACGTAGAATGGTAGAGAAGGATGATCAGAAATCAAAACTCAAACTTTTATATGTATTAAATTAATTAAAAAGCTTCCAAAGTCGGGGTTTCATGCCACAACTATAACAATACAAGTTTTATGCTAAAGTTATGAAATTTAATGCCTTTCCGTCAAATAACTTTCGTTACCAACACTTAGGTGATTAGAGACTCTTGCATAGTTCCTAAGAGTTACTATCCAATTCATGAGTAATCCAAGTTCACAATATGAGTGGCTTTTGCTTCAATAATGCAAATAATGAATCTCCCTAACTTTCGCAAGGAATCATGCATAGGATAGTAGACGGAATCGCATAAAAGTCATACCTTTGATGCACTTACCCTACATCGCTATCGTCGGGCTCACCCTGACCTTAGAAGTGGGTTGACTACTCGCTTCTCATCATGCAACTCATCATCATCATTGAAAGAAAACTACTTTGATTAAAACTAAAGAGAAAGTTTCAGCCGAACAAAGCCAAATCTCCGCTCTCGCTTCTCTCCAACCTCACTCGGCCTCCTCTCTCTCTCTCTACAAATTCTCTGCGTTCTATGTGTTTTAATAACTGAAATTGAATTGTCACTTGTTGCCTAACTCAGCCCTAACGACCTCTAGATATAGATATCGAACTTTGCTATCCAAAGACTCGAAACTTTATCTTTATTCTCTAAGATAAAACTTAAATAAGTAAAAACCAAAAGTTCCATGGTAAAACTAGCTAAAGTGATAGCTTTGACGTTGAAGATAAGAAATCTCGACTTTTGGATAGACGTGCAAGCTTCGGATAGAATTCTATCAAAATCTGAGTCGGATTCATCTTCTGGGCAACATCGATATCGACTTTCAGACGTCGATATCGACCTCTCTAAAACATTATCTCGAGCTCTCCTCCTCCTACTCGGATTAGCACTCGACTTCTATCTTTTATCTCGATCTGGCCACCCGATATCGACCATGATCCTCGATATCGACCTCTGCTGGTGTCGACATTATTTGTTCTTTTCTTGCTCGATTCCTATATCTCTGTTGTACTCGATGTCGAGGTCTCCAGTCGATTTCGACCTCTTCAGAAGACTTCGAGTTCTTTTTCCACTCTTCCAAATCTGTCCATTTTTGTCCTGTTTTCTGCGAAATCATATAGAAACTCATGCAGACCCATATATTTGATATTTAAGCATAAACTATACTAATCCCATGTTTTCCCACTAATATGCAAGCAAAAGAATGATAAAATGGACTTATATGTGCATAGAAAATATGGCAATTTGCGCGCACATCACACACCACCACCGAGTGCCCCCATGCTGAACAAGTGCAATTGGCGGAGACTTATGAGGAAGCCAACTACATGAGGGGTCCCAATCGCCAATATTGGAGAGTCCAAAGGTTGCATCAACCACAAAGGAACCCGGTTAACCCTAGGGACCCCCCACTCTATAGAGCTCCTGGGCACCCGGAGAGAAACCAACGAAAGGATGATCTTCATCTTATTCTGGACGAAATGAGGTGGAATCATGCAGAGAATAAGGGAGCACTACATCATCTTACTGCAAGATTCGGGGAGATGGATGTATGGAAGAAAAACATAGAAACCCAACTGGGTCAATTGGCGGCATAAATTCCTAGACCATCCGGAACGTTCCCTGGGCAACCAACTACAAATCCTAAGGGCCAATCCGGGTCGGGCCACATCGCAGCCATGCAACTAAATAGTGGCAACAAACTACAAAAGCCACGAACGGAAGCGAAGGAGGAAGCAACAGATCCAGTCGACATCGACAGACCAGCCAGACGTCGATATCGACCCACAGGTCGACTCCCAGGTCGATGTCGAGGCCACTGCAGAGCACTCGGAGCCACAACAGAGGTCGAAATCAACCATCCCAGGTTGGTCCTCCATGGCTGAGTTTTCTGTCCAAAAAAACCCAGGTTGGTCCTCCATGGCTGAGTTTTCTTACTTTTGTTCTCTCGGTTCAACGGAACTGAATAATAATTTTATAATATATATTGATTCTTATACTTCTTACTATTACAAGGCAATGATCAGATATTAATTTTATAATATATATTGATTTTAAATTATTTTGGCTTCTTGTTAGCTTTAGATTGATGAGCTCTTTAGGATTTTCATATTACTATTTATGAATCCTTCTTTTTCATTTATCTCAATTCAACTTTTTCATTCATTTCATATGTTGTTCAATGCTAGCACACACTGTATGTCTCAGTTAATTTATATTGTAGTAAACTTTAATAGAATAAATTTGCTTATGTGCATTTTCTTCAACTGCTTCTCACTATAAATTATGTGAATATCACATAGAAAAGACAAGTGATATCAATTCAGAACCCATAAAGTATATAAATAAGATTATAAAGTGCATAATTAAGGGTATAAGGTGCATTTATAAGATTATAATGTGAAAAAATAATGTTAATAAATTTGCATTTATTCATTAGATAAAAATAAGAGTGCATAAATAAGATTATAAAGTTCAAAATGATTATTACAAATTGCACAATTAACAATAGGTTTTTGTAAATCATACAACTTAGCAAATTTTAAAATACGAAGCCTAAATTCTTTCATCTCATCTATGATAGTTGATACTTTTGATTCTGGTTGGATTTAAGTTTTTGGCTTCTGTTTTTTGGTGTTTCTTGATTCTGTTTCCATGCACGCTTAACCGCAGGGACAATTTTCTGTTTTTAATTTGTACATATTATTTGGTTTACAAAGGGCTGTTTGTGCAACATTAGATAGACAATGTGCATACTTAATATGTTTATGTGCAACATTAGACAGAAAATGTGCATATACAGGGTTTAATAGTGCATATTTAATATAAAGAAGCATATGGATAAAACCAACAAACTGGTAATATTGGATTTTTGATAATTCTCTGAACATGAGAAAAGCTTGCACTAGGTGCATCTCCAACCTGCATTCCCCTTTGTTCATATTCAGTTCGTTATTGCATGATAATCTTGAAAAGAATAAAGTGATTAGCTGAAATTGAAACATCTTCAGGATGTTTTCTCTTCTCTTTTTTGATCGAGTTTGATCCAAATGGGAAACCTGCAGGTCACCTACGTTTTCAATTAATAAAATTTTGATAGATAGTTTGAAGCCATTGCAAATTAGTGTCGTTGAGAGTTTTAAGTTGCTACATATTAACTTGGTAGTTTTAATGAAGCTCCTGCAATGAGTTTGTTGCATACAAGTTTCTCTGTGTTATTGGTGCTTCTCTTCTCTTGCTTCCCAAGTACACAAATATGGTTTGTGTGATTAAATAATGGATTCTTTGAAACCGTTCCCGGGGCATGCTGAGAGTTTTTATGTTTAATATTACCAAGTGCACAATTAATATTATAAAGTTCATAAATAATAGTATAAAGTGCAAATATAATATGATTTTAATGTGAAATTTTAGAACTTAAATGTCCAATTTTATAACTTAAATGTGCAATTTTAGAACATAAATGTGCCGTTTTAGTTTGAAAAGTGCAAATATAAAACTTAAAAGTGCAATTTCTGAACTCAAATGTTCTTAGCTTGTCCATATTTTGGATTAGCTTGTTACTTGTGTTAAGATCCATAAGCTCAATCAGCAATGAGCACCTGAATGAGAATCGTTCAAAAGGTTGGTGGTTCGACTCCAGTTGGATCTATCTATTGATTCAATATTCAAAGTTTGAATGTTCAAAGTTTATTTATGTACTTTAGCTGATAAACCAGGGAAGGGGAGAAGCATCTATGAAATATGTATGTTCCTTTTCACACTAAAAGAAACATTGGTTCTTCTACTGCTTTGCCACTTGGTTCGAGGAAAAATTTTGAACCATTGGTTCTTGCTACTAATCAAGAGGGGAAAACTGCAAGTTTTGACAATGATGCTATGTCCACAGATGAAGATGAGGATGATGGCACTTCTGATAATGATGTAGGTAGCATAGACAAGGACGAGGAAGAGGAAGAAAATAGTGAACGGACCCTTGCTTCAAAAGCTTGCAGTTTCACTTCTAGTGGCAGCAGTTTCATGGAGTAGCCCTAGTATTTCTATTATACATGTGATCTGACTGTGTCAAAAGGCTGCTACTCTGTCTATGCAAAAGTTTGCCACCGTGGTCATCGTGTTGTATACTCACGATCTAGTCATTTTTTCTACGACCGTGGAACATGGGTGTTAGAGGGAACACTTGTTAGTGTTTGAAGCCTAGGAAGTTTACTGGTAGTAACACTAATACCTCTGTACTTGGTAAAAATACATGAATCTTCCAGTCGCTTCTATCTTTTACAGATGATGGAGATTGTCTTCTAGAGAGTGACTCTGATGCATATGAGGATATCTTCACAGATTTTGACAATTCTGTGAGATTATTTGTCCCAAGTGATGTTCAAAATAGGATTCCTCTGCTTTATGAGAAACATGATATAGAGGGCCAGGTGCTAAAATTATGCTCCTTTTTGTTGCCTTCTGTTGCTGGCAGAAGACAATTTGGTGACTTGCCGAGGGATAAAGATCTATTGATTGGGGAGGATAAGGTGCTTGCTTTTGGTTTTGATCTCATGCAGCTGAAGAAGGCCTATAAAAGTGTATCATTAAATCTAAAGATAAAGGCAGATTATTCAAATGCGTAAGAACTTAAATCCATTCTCACTAGTGGTTCTTTTGTCAAATAATTATTTTGTCAGTACCCGAGGAAGACTTGCTATGGGGGAGGGTGACAAGGTTGCCATTGATGATATTGGACATATGATTGGGAAAACCAACATTTCTCCTGTGACTGCAAATAAAACCAATATAAAGCGTCTCTGTAAGAATGTTGTTTGCTTTGAAATCGTCCATCTTCTTTTCAACCCATTGGTTGAGAATTATCTTATTGTTGCTAGTCAGGAGGATTTCCAGGTTTTCACTTTGAGTCCTAGGGGTGAGGTGACTGATCGCTTACCCATTGAGCTCGCTCTACAAAGTGCTTATATTAGACGAATTGAGTGGCTTCCTGGATCTCAAGTATAGCTTATGGTTGTTACAAATAAGTTTGCACAAATTATAGAGAATCTAAATTTTTAGGCTCTTTTGTTTGAGTATAGGATTGAATGATTGATTGAGATTGATCTTTGTTTTTTTCTTTAATAGTTTTGCTATTAATGGACTTTATAATCTGAAAGAATTTCTTGCTGTCAAAGCATTTTAGTCTGCTAGCATAAACTGATCGATGTTATTAATGCACATTTAGACGTTATTGTTGCACTTTGTGATGTTAAACTTGCACATTGTAGCACTATTAATGCACTTTAAAATTGTATAACAATTTCAAATTAAAGTGCATAATTAAGATTAAAAAGTGCATAATTAAGGTTAAAAAGTGCATAACTAAGATTATAATGTGCATGATTAATAATTTGGGATTGTTGTGTTCATGTCTATTATGTAACCTATGTGGGATTCGAACCCACATCTTTGTGCATATGCACATCGCTCTACCAATTGAGATAATTGGCCAAAAATATTCTAACATAGTTGTAAGAACATTAATTATGCACACTTTAGTTTGATACAGGGTACAACCCACGTCTAATGGTCTTATTTGGTATATGTTTAAGAGACTTGTACTGATCTTATTTCAAGAGCAATTTGCGCCTAATATTCTGGTTTATTAAAATGTATTCTTGGACAATTTTTTTTAGTTTGATACAGGGGACTGGCCCATGTATAATGGTCTCATCTATTGTATCCTTTATAGACTTGATGAACTTATTTCAAAAGCAAGTTGCACCTAATCTTTCTTTTATGGCAGACCCAACACCTTAAATGGACATAATCTGAAGGAAGTCGATACTATGGATTGCCAATGGCAGTGTCATGAAAGGGTGGGTAATATTCAAGCAATATAAAAAAGCACATTGTAACAAAGCATTTTTATTGCAATATTTATGTTCCTATTTGATTATCCTGAATAGGCTTTGTGGAACCTGTCATGCCTGTTACTTAATTTTTTTTCTTTCCTAAATACTCATTGTCATAGTAATTTTCCTGCCATGTATCTTTAACTTTTAAGACAAGTTCCAAACACTAAACACCCTTGGCTTGTTTTAGCTTCTTCAAAATGACAAGATCAAATGAAAATGAAAAACTTGTTTATGATAACCGGGTTAGCTGAACTATGGAACATGTTATTCAGAATCTTGGTTATAGTTTATATGATGCCCCTTTATCTGCCCTGGAATTATAAGGTATTGAATGGTTACTCTACTTAGCATGTAAAAAGCATAACAATGTGGCGTACGTGAATGTGCTGTAATTTTAAAGTAATTCAGAAGCTTGAGGACTGATTCTTTATTTACCTTAACCGAATGAGCCATTGGATCACCCCATGTTGTTGCATCCTTGAGCATCTTATCAAGCTTTGTGTCATCACTGTAGACATAAAATTCAAACAATAAGTAGAACCATAGAGGTATACCTGGACTAAGCAAAAGGCTTATCTTTCTCACCTTCGAACTCAAGCAGCTTCGCTTCAGCTTCTCGCTTTTGAGCAAGGCCTTTGCCCCATTCTAATTTTGTCTCCTAAGCAAAAACAAGTCAATTCATGGGTGCTTAAAGTTTGATGGAATGTACAAACTAGCTTCCCAAACTACATCACGCAAGTAGCTTCAACGATCCAACAATTCAGGTAAACGAATACGTAAAAGATGAAAGAAGAGTTCATATGAAGATGAAGAGAAATCTTCAAATAGTTTGAGATTCAAGTGTTTATTTAATTTGTACACATTTTATAACTTGTCTTAACTCTAACTAACTGCTCAAAATATTCATCACTAACTTCTCATCTTAGAACTCTCATCTCTTTAGAGCGCCTGATTTTAACCATCAAGCTACGTATCCCATCTAAAGCAATTAATCTGAAAGACAATGATGTAAAATTTAAAAACAGTGAAGGATAATTTAGAAAGTGAGAGAGCCGAGTGAAAGCTGAGCAAAAAACACACCAGCAGTAGCACAAATATGAAATAGCAGCAACAGTAGAACACAATTACAACACACTAGCAGCAACGACAACAATATAACACAAATACAATGAATTTTGGGCAAAAAATCAAAACTGCCTCTAAATCTCCAAAGTGATCCCTAGCAATACAACCCCGAATTAGGACAACCATCTCGTGGAGGTCCCATAGCAGCAGCATAAAAAAAATATTTAATTTGAAAGATAACTCGATAAAAGCAAATAAGTAGAATCTCTTCTTAATTCAATAGAACTCACTCAACCGCAATGGTCACAATGGGGATACAAAAACATTCATGTCGATGTGAACATCCTGAATTCATTCATTCAAATTGATAGCGTCCATTTTAGTCATATTTTAGTGTTGCATTTGCATATTAGTTTAGATCATTTTCTAGCATATTTATCATATTTTATGCTTTATTTATTTTATTTTACATTTTCGGAGTCTACACCTGGTTTTTATGTGCTTCAGTCGTTTTGAGGTTAATATTGAGGAAAATCAAGATTTAATACGGAGCGGCGAGCATAATGGATCAAACCCGATGAGCTAAATTGTCAAGTGCGGAAATTGTAAATTGTGGGAGATGTTTGATGGAGTTAATTTATAATTAGGCGTAGGGTTGCAATGTAATTACTTAATTATGTGGGATAAAATTGTAATTTTCTTAAATTACAATATATGTAGTGCGGATTGGAATTGCAAACGGGGGGTGAGTTCAGATGGAGACTTTTTGCCGTAGTAGAAGACTTTTTGCCGGGGACGGAAATTTCGGTTTGTATTCTATTCTAAACTTTGATCTATTTCTGTCTATAATCTAGTTTATTGTTTTTGATATTATGCTTTCCTAATTTCTCCGTTCTGGGATTTGGGTAATTTCGTCGATGTTTTGGTAGCATTGAGATTGATATTCGTTAGTCTGATAATTTGTGATTTAATTCTATTGCGTCAGCCCTATTTGATGAAAATTAGTTAGAACTGATTTAGGGTTTGAAATCGAAAGACTAAAACCCTAAGTTAGAATTTAGATGATGAATTTAGGCCGAAAAGCTGTTGTTGGATCCATCGGAATTATAGGATTAAAGTTGACGTTTGATTTATCGAAAGAGAATCGAATTTCTTGAGGATTTATGGACTGTCATAGATATTTTAGATGATTTCAATATTGATCGAGACTGAAAGGTGACATTAATGTGATTATCATTTAGAATTCTAAGAATTTAAAGGGTCTAAATTGGTTGCTTGATACCGAAAGGAGATTGTTAACCAATTTAGTCACATTTGCGTTGAAACCGAAAGGAGATTCACGATTAACTTTGACAATCTACCTTCAACAAACTCAGACAATGTGGCACGAATATCAATATTAATCTATTAAAGTGTCGGTATGGTGATCTTTTACCCTAGATTTGCCTCGTATCCATTGTTTTAATACCAATTTTGTATAGTTATTTCCTTTTAGTCGGTTACTCTCTCCATCCATATAAACATTTCTCTCGCATTTTTCTTGGCTTAGTTCAATCCGTTTGAATTGACAATCCATACCACATAGTCCTTGTGGATACGACACTCGATATACTACGAATGAACCCGTACACTTGCGGTGTAGGTTTTAGCCTATCAAGTTTTTGGTGCCGTTGCCGGGGACTATTGCCTGTATTGGTTGTTTATTGAGACTGATTTTTCTAAGTCATTCTTTTTCTTTTGATTTTTTTTGTTTTCCGTTTGTTTTTATTTTCATGTTGTGCTCCAAACAAATGGGTGGTATAAGCTATTGTGAGTTTTGCGGAGCTTTGGTAATGTAGCTAGTCATTGCCTGGTGTTGAGAGATCCGTTTCACTACCAAAAAAATAGGAAATAGCCACCGATTTTTTAGCAACGTCATATGGCTGTGGCCGAACTTGTGGCTGATAGCTACGAACGTAGCCACGACCTGACATGTCGTCACTAAATAAGCATCTAGTGAAAATTTCTGTGGCTAAATCCGTGGCTGGGGGTGATGACATAAATTCGTGTCCAGAATATCATGACTATTAGCCACGATCATGAATGTTGTTGCCAAATTTATGGTTGTTAGCCACGACTTTAGCCACTATTGAAATATCCGTGGCTGATTTCGACAATAATAAGCCCGCGAAAAAATACTGTAGTTGTACCCGTGGCTAAGAAGAAGTAGCAATTGACAATCATGACCTGATGACGTGGCCAATAGCCACGAATTTAGCCACTTTTGGAATATCTTTGGCTGGATTCGACGCTAATATGGCCATGCCTATTGTTCGTTTTTGTATCCGAATTTGGGTAATTCTCCACACAAATTAAAGTAAATAATAATTTTGAAGCCCAAAATCTCACAAAAAAATATTATAGCCCAAAGGTGGTCAAGCCCAATATAAGAGATGGTCAAAGCCCAAAGACGGCAAACCCGTTAGTGGTAGTCAAAACCCAATGAATATGGAAACCCAATTAATAGGATTTTTTTTGAATTAGCCAAAAAGAGAAAAAAATTAGCGAACTTGCCAAAAATACAAAGTATTTTGAGATTTAGCCAAAGTAGAGGTAAGTCGCTGTTTTAAATAGCGACTTTAGCCCTGCTTCTAAAAAATTAATAAAATACTAAAGTCGCTGTTTGAAACAGCGACTTTAGTATTTGTTTTTTAAAAAAATTGTAAGCTTTCTATAATAATAATAAAAACCAAAAAAAAATATACCAGTAGAGTCGCTGTTTGAAACAACGACTCTACTTTTTTTGTTTTTTTTTCAACCAAGTGGAAGTACGTGAAATGGTAAAGGAGAGAAAGGGAGAAGGAGAGAGAAAGGGAGAGAGAGGGAGAGAGGGGGAAAGGAGAGAGAAAGAAAGAGAGAGGGATGTGTGTTAGGAGGAAAAAGAGGAGAGAGATGGAGGTTGAATACTTGAATGTATGAGAAATTAATGAACCGCTGTTTCAAACAACAGTTCTTGTATGTTTGTTTTTTTTAAACATTTTAACAGGAAAAAAATGGAGAGTCGCTGTGTGAAACGGCGACTCTCCCATATATATTTATTTTTTGTTTTTCACCTCTTTTTTTATTTAAACTGAATTTTTTTTTAAAAAAAAATACTAAGTCGCTGTTTGAAACAACGACTTTGTATTTTATTAATTTTTTTTAAAAGCGGGGCTAGAGTCGCTGTTTGAAACAGCGACTTAACCCTGCTTTGGCTAAATCCCAAAATACTTTGTATTCTTGGCTAGTTCGCTAATTTTTTTTTCTCTTTTTGGCTAATTAAAAAAAAATTCAATTAATAGCTCTCGATGTATTAAGGAGCCCAACTAATAGCCATGGTCATATTAGTGGCTAATGCCGTGGCTGTTTACAGCTAATCTCAAATGACACACTTCAATTTCTAATGGGCCTTAATTTATTATGGGCTCAAATATGGCTATATTTTCCGCCAATGGGCCCATTAATGGTATATGTCTTTATATGTAAATAAATACTCGAACATAAAGAAAACTAATAATTGTTGAATAAAATGTGTTTTGAGGAAAAAATCATATAAGTAACTAATAACTGTTGAATAAAACCTTATATTAACTAATAAATTCATATAAGAATATTAGGAGAGTTTATTTTGAGAAAAAAATCATATAAATGCATTGTGAGGAGCGCGTAGTGTTCAAAAAACACACAGTGGTCGCTAATCCTCTGAGTGTCCAATTATCTGCAATCACACGAGTACGAGTGGGCAATTTGTGCTCTATTTGGGGAAGATGGAGAATGCGGTTGGTTATGTAGGAATTGCGGTTGTCACATGAGATTGGGAGCCCATCTCTATGGCTCTTGTCACAACCGTCGTCATTGCCAACCTGAAGCATCATAGATTCCAATGCTCAAAACTGACTATGGCTGTAACGGCCCGGATATAAATATCCGGGATATGTTTCGAAGGTCGGATACCTTCGTTCGGATGTTGCAATTCAGGTACGGGTCGAGGTTTCAAACCTCTAATCAGTCGAAGTTTCATAAATTCAGTTTAACGGAAGTGAAGTAGAAATATGATTTAGATACAAAAGCCACGGCAAGGCCGGGTCAAACCCAAAACATAATTCTAAAGTCGTATGGCCAGATTAGAGGGGTTAGACAGATTTCTTTGCAATCGCCGGGGGACTTTCCCACGCCATATAAACAGGGAGCAATCATACCTAAAAACAATTGGTGCGAGCGGGGTCAGACCGAGGCCCCAACACGCTCTGTCCAGCAAGCGAACATACACATACGCTAATAATAAAGATGATGCAGATGCGGAAATTAAATCACACTAGCATGATCCTAATTTACAATATGCGAGAAATAACTGTAAAGGCGCCCAAAGAATGCCAAGTGGCATGTCCCTCTCCTACCTCTGCACCCCTTTCCGTTAGTGCAGAGACTGGCCAGTTCGATGCTATAGCATATCATATCATATCTCATCATCATAACATAAATTAAAATAAACATGCCCGATGGTGCTGGGCTATCATCATGCTCATATCGACTCGATAGACTCAGGGCACCTGATGGGGCTGGGCTACCCTATGACCCTAGCAAAGACTCTAGGACTATCACAGATAACGACCGTTCTGTTTCATACGCGTAAAGAAATAGAATGCTCAATCACAAGTGCAACCTAGCATGATACTACATGGCATGCTTTAATGCTTATGCAACACCTAGTATGTCATACATTCACAAGCCGGTAATCTCTTTCGAATCTGAGTAAGCCCATAAAGGAACTTACCTGAATAAGCCGAACAGCAGAGAACAAGGCAGAGCAGAATCCAAGAAATGAATCACCGATAGCAAGCAATGTCCAACATTCACAAACACCTAATAACATATAAGGCGCCCCTAACTATCATTCATATCTCGTCTCATATCCAATTTCAGATTATTCCATCTCATTTCATCACAAACCATATCTCATTTCATGTTCATCTCATCTCATCATCTCATTTTCAAAACAACCTCTCGAAGAACTCAACTTAGAAAATCAAACAACTCTTTTAAAATCGCTTATCTAAATCCAGACATTAAACACTTGGGCCTTAAAATCAATTTCCAAAAGTCATATTTAAATCCTCATAACTCCTCATATTTATAAATCAAAACCAACAATTTACTTTAAAAATTCCCAATTCACATAGTTAAATCCTCATAAAAGGCATCAATTAAATAATCCAATCAATATTATTTTAAAACAATAAATAATATATAACGATAAATTTTCCAGAATATTATAAAAAAATCCCAAAATAATAATATTCAAATAATTCAACACTTGTTATTATAAAATCTCAAAGCAATAACCATATATATATATATATAACTCCATAACAATAATTATCACTTTTAAAGCCTTATTAGATATAAATTAATAAATTTCAGAACATATAAATATATATCTATTTTCCTAAAATCAGAAATAATAATTAATATAACATATATATATATATATATTTACATACACATATATACAAATAACATAAAACAATGACACTTAACATATAATGTATAACAAGAGGAAGAAACCCACCCGGATCCACACCCACAGCCCAGACAAGGGAGAAGGGAAGGCCCAGCCCAACCCGTTATGTCCATACCCGGATTCCAAGCCCAACCCGGTTTCCATACCCGCATACCCCTTTTTTTTAAATGAACCGGATGAGGAGGGTGAGCCGGTCCAAAAAAAGAAAAGAAAGAAAAGAAGACCGAACCGGGGGAGGCTGAACCCGTCTTCCCCAACACCCCTGCCCCAAAATGGAAGAACACGAGGAGAGAAGGGAAACCCAGGGGCTCCGGCGGCTCCCTATCCGGCGCGAATCTCCCACCCCGACCGACACCATAATCCGACCTCAACCGACCCACAAGGACAGAACGAGAATGAAGAGGAAGGAGGAAGAAAGAAGAGAGAGCTCACCGAGAGGGCTTTGAGACTTGTCGGAAAACGCTCTCCGGAGGTGGACGACTGCGCTCCTTCTCCGGCGTTTTCAAGCTGCTGGAAGTGGAGGAAGCTAGAGGAAGGCGGCGGCGCTACGGCGGCTCCTGGCTCGCTCAGGATCGGACGTCGTGGCTCAAGGCTGCTCCCGGAAATGAGGAAGAAATCAAGGCGGCTTGGTGGCCTGAAACAGGGCTCGATGGGGCTTCGACGACAAGGACGAGAGACGAGAAGGGGCTGGCGGTTTTCTTTTGCTGGCTACGAAATTCAGGAGGGAGGGGAGCCGCAATGGTGGTGGTGCAGTGGCTCACAGAGGCCTCGACCAGGGCCTTATGGTGGGGTTACAGGATTAGAAAAGAGGGAGAAGAGGAGAGTATGAGGCAGGGGGTTTTTGGTGGTGTGAATTGCATAGGGACAAAAGGTGCATCTGATAAAATTGGGGTGGGTGGTGTCTCTGCGGGAGGGGTTGTGCTGTGTGGAAGAGGACAAGTGAGGGAGGGGACCATTGCAAATTGAGTTTGCAATTGCAATTTTATGTGAGGTAGGCAGGATGCCGAGAGAGAGGGGGAGAGAGAGAGAGAGAAAGAGAGAGAGAGAGAAATAAAAGAAAAGGGAAAGGAAATAAAAGAATTGGGGTCCACTAAATAATTAAATTAGCGGAATAGACTCGAAACCCGTTCGCCCGATCGAATCCCGACTAAATCAAATTTAATCGAATTTTAATTCAATCTCAAGATAATTGAAAATTAAATAAATTTCAATCAATACTCGTAGCTCAAATAAATTTTTTTTATGCTCGAGGACGAAAAATTTCAAATTTCTAGAATCTTAATTTTAAAGTCGAACATAATTTAATATTTTAAGACAAATAATACTTTAATTTTTCCGGTCTTTACAATGGCGTGTAGGAGGTGACATCCAACCCGAAGTATTAATATTCAATTGATTAAAGCGTGGAGGCCAAATGAATAAAATGTAGTTACACTAATGTAATTTGTAAGCAAGTGGATGTAATAGATTTGTAACCACGCTGTTTTCATATAATATATGAAAAAAGGGACACTTAATTGTAAACCAAAAGGAACAACAACTCCTACAAGCCAAATCGTAAATATATAACGAAAATTTGATGACATAAAAGTTCAGTAAGAGTTGTTGTATCCAACGGAAAAGCTCCCAACGGACTCTTCAAGAGTCTTTAGGTATATCTCAATCTATATCGGTTGGAACGTGTGTGTCAACATCTTATCTTGGACAGGGCACACTACTACATCCACTCCATGCTGTGCTATGCATCGAATATGCAAGGGAGACACGTCGCTAAAAAAAATCAACATATCTTTTATCTTCTCGATTACAGAGAGAAAGTACGACGCAAGGTCGTCGTCACACACCTTGCATCCGAATAGCACCTGCGTTGACCTCTCATTGTTGTGGTGACCCTGCACAGTAAATATGTTGCGTCGAAAAAATACATGTACTTCTTGTGCTTGCTATTGCAAGCGCAGTATTCAGGCAGACGATGGTGTCTATCGACTCTAATGTCAAAACGGGTCTCATGAGTGAACTCGCCTTCTTTAACAAAGTTGCTTAGGCTACCTGGCATAGTTGAGGGGTTGTGGTTGTTTAGTGTGCAGAATTTGGGTGATGTGGTTGTGGGAACCTGGGGTTGGGGTTTTATAAGGCGGATGACGGTGGTTTGAACAAGGACATTGCATACATTGGTGCTCGATTCGGTGTACAACACATCCACATCAATTTGCGAAGTGATATGACCATCACTTCCAAACTCCGTATCCATTTGTAGACTGACACATTCGGTGTACAATAATTCTGCATCACCTTGGGATGTGGCACAATCATAAATAGGTCTAAACTAGGATGTTACATGCATCGGTGCTCGATTCGCCATATGCTGAACTCTGCATCCACTTGCGGAATGACACGTTCGGTTTACATTAATTCTGCATCACCTACCGGAGTGATACAATTATAAATAGGTTTGAACTGGGACATTACATGCACTGGTGCTCAATTTCCAGTACACTGACTCCACAACCACTTACAGACTGATACGTTCGGTCTACAGTAATTCCACTTCAACTTGCGGAGGGATACCATCATAAATAGGTCTGCACTGGGACATTGCATGCATTGGTGCTCGTTCAGCAAACATGTGTCACTCTGTTCATTTTTCCATAATGGCTTCTCAATCTGGAAGTGAAGTTCAAATTTCGCGTGAAAATTTTTTCACACGGACATTTGATGCGGCACATTTGTCGCCATTGCAGTTAGCGCAACAAACCCAGGAATAAGTTAATGTACGAATATTTAAAATGGCACATTGTCAATAAACATCCCGACATGGGCTGCATAATGGGTTTATTAACTCGCCTGTTCGTGGAATGAAGGCGGTGGTACGGTGACTTACCAATTCAACTTTGTACTGCGGTGGTATTTTATAATTTCAACCTCAGAGGTTGTTAATCAAAATTAACTAAGGAGTCTACTATTCTTTCTTGATATTTGGAATAATGCAATCTTATTTACCTCTTCAAAAAAATCACATAATGCAATCTTACAAACATCCAAATCAACTCAACGATGAGGACAGTGAAGCGCATGAGACGTCATCACAACAAACATAACTACGTAAACGTCATCACAACTATAAGTATGAAACAAATCGAATGACCGTCAGCAAAAAAAAATGAAATAAATGCAGATAAAGGTCAGCACAATAAAAAAACCCATCATCTGTAGATAAAGATTGTATGCGTACAAACATATCAATGCGTTTGCACAAACAATGAGTCTGCAGTGTAGTATCATCCCAGTATGCGCCTAATCTCCGCCCGCCAGGTCTCCTCAGGCTTTGTTAAAAGACATGAAAACTCTGCCCCTACGGCTTTGTATCGATCAGCAACATCAGAGGGACAGGTTGTAAGGACAACAGACGCTTGATTCGGTATGTGATGCCCCTCCTCCGGGATGGGATGCACCTCTTCTTGGTCAAGATCAACTATGAGAGGGTGGGACAGATGCATGTGTCAAGCTAGTCACAATAGGCTCTAACTCAGGGGAGGAATGATGGACGTCAAAAGGATGCTCATGTCCAACCTACGGCAAAACCACTGTAGGTGCCCATCCTCTGATGCACACAGATGCTCTACAGGGGGTCAGCGATATGGCAGTAAGGTCCACTTGGTCCCCATGCCATTCGACCCAGTGGTTCGCCTCCACCGGCATCACGAGCTCATACCTCGACTTTGGCCGCCCATTCCGACACTCTCGCAAAGGCAGGATGGGGTCCATCGGGATGCGCTATATGTGGCCAAACTTTCAGAGCATCCTATGAGGCATGTATGGCTCATCCCCCTCCGTCCATCCCATAGTCCCACTGTAGGCCACCACACTACGGACACCGTCTAGGTCCAGGTCGTTACCGTAAGGCATCCAACACGCCTGCAACCATAATGTATACATACATTTTACGTAATAACATATGAAAGATTTATAGCTAATGAATAATTTATGACTGCAACTCCAATTTTAATTACCGCTCGGGGTCAACACTCATCAACGTCATGACGGAGGTCTCTAACATGGCTATTCGCCCTGCTCGGGGACGCATGTGTGACGTAATGGTCCGCGTACCTCGCATCCACCCTTCTCCCCAATGTCAGTGCAAGTGGACTATGGAGCATAAGGAAATGCACATATATCCAAGCCTCTATGAAAACATAATTCTGACAATTGCTCAAAACAACATACATTTCCTTAAAATAAACTGCACACATTATGGTGTTCTTGTCAATTACCTGTTGAAGGAGCTGACAACCATCCATCCCTTTCGTGTGCTTTCAGGATGCCTTGCCCTGACCTTTGTATAAGTATGCCAACACACCAACCCCCCATGCATATTCCCCCGTTCTACCATGGTCCTTGACTAGGTAGATCAATGACACACATCTCCTATCCTTCGACTTGTCCAGCATCAATGTCGAAGAGATAAAGTACGCCAACCATAAGGTCGCGACTCTATGGTGACCGACCCCACCCTCAGGGAGTCCTTGGTTCATGTACGTTGTCATCTTTGTCTTCAGCGTCGACTGCGGGATCGCACCTTCCTTCCTCCACTCCTCAACCACTTCCACCATTCAATGAAAACTCTCGGCCACCAACTGGGAGGCCCCTACTAGGTCTGCGTCAATAGCCACCTCTGCACCATCTATAGGGAGTCCTCACAAAAGTTGTACATCATGTAGAGTAATCGTCATCTCATCCCACACGAAGTGAAATGAGTTTGTCTTCGGGTGCCACCACTCCACAAATATTTACAATAACGAATGGTCAACGCAATTCCAATTGAAATCACCCAAACGCATCAGCCCGCACTACTCGGCTAAGGGAACCCAGGTATCACTTCCGTTCTCCATGACCGTCTCCAACCACGAAATCACCCTACCTCGTGTATGCGTGTCGAACATTACAAGTGAGGCATCCAGATCCGAAAAAAATTATCTGTGCCATGTGCTCCCCATAGCTCATTAGGAACGATGTCACTCGAGCCCTCCCATAAAAACCCCTCATGCGGACCATCCTCCTCGGCAGCGCCCTAGTACCTCTCCATGCTGCTCCCTAACATCGTGCTGCTCCCCAACATCATCTTCGTGATGCTCTCCAGCATCCTGTTCCTGTCCATCAGCACCCACCCTCGAAGTAGATCTAGAGGGCCCCGCTTCTCGGGGCCCGCACACAAAATCCACCTCTGATGCCCCATCTACAGGGTATACACAATGTGGTGTAGAAGGTACATTGGCCCTCACCGTAGCTGGAGACTACATTGGCCCTCACCGTAGCTGGTACACCACCAAAGCCGATTTTAGCAACCTTACAGAAGACAGCTATGAAACGAAAGCAGTTGTTCGTAACATCACGACGACAAGTGTACAATGCTAGGACAAAATTCAAAGCTGAAGCTAGAGGAGACCGAACAGTCACTCAAGAAGCTCTTCACATATTGCGAGAGAGAGAGAGAGAGAGTACTTCTACGCTACAAGGAGAGCCCCTGATGATGCGAACAAACTTCAAGATCTTTTCTTGGTTCATTCACAATCTCGCCACCTGCTGCACATCTTTCTATACGTCGTCATCGTCGACAGCACATACAGGACGAATGCGTATGTTTCTGTTTGTAACAAATCTTTTACTTCTAAAAACAAAGGCGTTATAACTAACATATGGCATCGTGCATGTACGGGATCCCATTGTGTGAGTTCATTGGATTCACTTGCATAAGAAAGAACTTCGTCATTGCCATCTGCTTTATGTAACACGAGAACACGGTTATGTACATTTGGGCATTGCAACAACTCGAGTACCTTTTGCGAGGCACTCAGCCAAATGTATTTATCACCGATCGAGAGCTGGGCCTAATCGCAGCACTACCATCGATGTTTCGGAATGTCAGACATATGTTGTGCAAAGTACACATCCTCCACAAATACGAAGAAGCAGCATTCAAGAAGTCGAAGAATCTTAACGTCGCGGGTCGTTTTAAGAGCGCGTGTTATGGCCTCTTTAAATCCAGATCCGCTGACACATTCAACGCTCGAAGGAGGGGTATACATGCAGAGTGGGGAAACATTGAGTGGTTAAAGAGCACGTGTTATCACAGAAGTGAAGAATACGATGGGCAGAGCATACAACACATGGCCAACAGACTCACACGGCCTATCGATATTCGATCGGGTTCGACATATTGTGTTGAAGGAATGTTTCAACTTGTTGTTTGAAATATACACGAACATGGAAACAGATCCGCCATCGCAGCCATGCCGAGATAGTTACTAGAGGACCGTCTTCGGTCTGCCCTACACACATGAAATGCAAGCTTATCGAGAAGCATAGATACCGATGAGGTCGTCCTAGATTCACATATTTTGGAAGCAATTAGATTGGCATCGTCCCTATGTTGACCATGTTGATGATAACACGCCACTCACAAGAGCTAATGTAGACATCTCGCGCTTAATCACATTGTTCCAGAGTGGAGCCATGGACAACGATACTCGTTGGAGGACCGCCTCAGCATTCAACGATGGGGATCGTCCCTCCCATACATAATTGACTCTACCTGACCCTGAGGACTGTAGACAGACGGGGAGACCGAGGACTCACAACCCTTGTTGAACGAACCCTTCGCCATGGGAACGGGAGCGTGCTGATGTACATATTTGTACCTATTTTATTCGCAAGTTTTGTCTTCATATTTCATTCGATTCCTCAAAAAAAGGTTGAAAATAAGATGAATTTGTTTAGAATAAGCTAACGTGCAAGAAATGGAGTCTGCACAAGTTTTGGTCTAAATATGCAAAACGAAGGAGCCAAGTGAAGTTGAGAAGAGGTCGATATGGACCACCAACATCGATATCGACTACAATCATCGACACAACTTCTGAGTGTCGAGATATACCACACAAACCAACCAAGAGGAGACTCGATATCGATCGCCTGACATCGATATCGTCCATAACACAGAAATCGAGTGGAGAAGGACCCATCGAGTAGAAACAGAGAGGTCGATATCGACCATACTTCGACGCGGGATAGACACGTTTTTCAGGACTCGGATTGGGGATTCTATCTTCTATGGCCCGAATTATCTTGTAAATTTAGATAGACTGCAGCAGAGATTATTTACTTTTTTACCTTAAAGATTTATTAGTTGTTTTAGAGTTTTATCAAAATAAAAGATCTATCCTACTTGTTGGGATAGAGTTTAGAGAATAGATAGAAGATGCCATCCTTGGATAGCTAGGATTGGTAGCCTACAAATAAAGCCTGAGGGGCTGGTTTTTACAGATTGAAGCAAGAAAGACAATAGCATCAAGCAATAAAGTTAGAGTTTTAGGTTTTGAGCTTTAGGGTTTCGGCGCTTGTGATAGTTGACGTTGAGATTGTAAAGATTCAAAGTTTTCCATTAATGCAAGTTTATTTCCATTTAATTCCAAGCATGTCTTCATTCAACATGAGCGAGTAGTCGCCCTTTCTTCTAGGGTCGGGGTGAGCCCGACGATAGCCATGGTGGTAAAGTTTGTATGTCGCTAAAAAAGGTATCTTTTATCTCGCTCTACCTTGTGCTTCATCTTTAAATGCGAATTTAAGGAACTCATGTTGTGAAACTTGGGTAGTAATTAGGGTTTCTATTCGAAAGACTATAAACTCAATTATGACAAAGGTAGACGCAAATTAGGTTAATTTATTACAAGATATCTTTTCCTATTTGCCGGTTTAGGTGAAAGCCTTTTCCTTTATGATAAAAGCATGCATCTTTATAGGTATCTTACTTATACTATCATGGTTGTCGTCGTGGTAATCCTTGGCTTTGGAAGATCTTTTCTTTCTTAAGTTTACATCTATATTTGCCTGCCGTTCGTTGAGTTATCGAAAAACCCAACACCCCTGGTTTATTTCTGATCATTGCTCCTTTGCCATCCTTATTTTATCGGACTTTCTTCGCCGACAAGAACTAACCTTTCTGCAGGACAACATCGATATCGACCCCATCATCGATATCGACCACTGTGCCAGATTGACGGTCTTTTGTGTCGATCTCGAGTCTCCTGAGATCCTGCTCCTGAAGTCGATATCGACCCCCAAAGTCGAAATCGACCACACTGTGTCGACTGGCAGTCTTCTGAGCCAGTCGATTTCATTTGCTATCATCGATATCGACCTTCTCTAGTCGATATCGACTGCTTTTTTTTGTCTCTGCATGTCTTCTGTTGCAGAAAGCATTGACAGCCAAGGTCGACATCGAGGTCTGTGCTCGAGATCGAGGCTTCTGGTCGAACATTCAGGACGTGTCTTCAATACTACTAAGATCCCGCTGACTCGCTTCCTCGTGGATCGAACCTGATTCCCTACTACTATAGTGGGGAGTCTTGAATTTATCTGAAGAGGCTAAGAGTTGTATTTGTTTATATTTTATTATATATTTCGATTTAATTCTCCCCACGTCAAATTTTGGCGCCGTTGCCGGGGAAGCTATCAATCGCGCCCTAGTAGTTTATTTTCACGGTCCTTTCAAGTTTTGTTTTATAGGTGTGTGCGAAGTGCTGATCACCCACCTGAATTCGAAGGATTAGACGATCCAGAACGCTTTCTCCATCTAAGGGCTCGAGATCAAAGAATCATGGCGGACAACGAGACCGAGGCGCAACAAATTGAACGCTTAAGGAAGCAAGTAGAGGATTTCACCACCAGAGTGATGTGCGCGCAAATTGCCATATTTTCTATGCACATTTAAGTCCATTTTATCATTCATTTGCATGCATATTAGTGGGAAAACATGGGATTAGTGTAGTTTATACATTATTGTCAAATATATGGGTCTGCACGAGTTTCTATGTGATTTCACAGAAAACAGGGTGGAAATGGACAGACTTGGAAGAGCGGAAAAAGAACTCGAAGTCTTTTGAAGAGGTCGAAATCGACTATGAACCTCGACATCGAGTGCAGCATAGCAGGCAGAAATTGAGCAAAGCAAAGAACAGAGCATGTCGACGCAAAAGTGGTTGATATCGATGTCCCAAGGTCGCTATCGAGTGGCCTAGATCGATCTTATTGATAGAAGTCGAGTGCCAGTCTGAGGAGAAGAAGGAGTGCTCGAGATAAGATAAAAGAGAGGTCGATATCGATGATGAAGGTCGATATCGATGTTGTTCAGCAGAGAAGTCCGACTCAGATTTTGATAGAATTCTATCCACAGCTTGCACGTCTATCCTAAAGTCAACATTTCCTATCATCAACACCAGACTTCATCTATTATGCTATTTACCATAGAATTTTTAGTTTTTACTTTATTAAGTTTTATCTTAGAGAATAAACATAAAGTTTCGGGTCCTTGGATAGCAAGATTCGATATCTATATCTAGAGGTCGTTAGGGATGAGTTTAATAATTCAATTTTAGTTATTGAAACACATAGAACGCAGAGAATTTGTAGAGAGAGAGAGAGAGGAGAGCCGAGTGAGTTATGTGGAAGCGAGAGTGGAGATTTGGCTTGGTTCGGTTTTAATTTATTTCTTTTGCAACTCAAAGTAGTTTTCTTTTCAATGATGATGATGAGTGCAATGATGAGAAGCGAGTAGTCAACCCACTTCTAGGGTCGGGGTGAGCCCGACGATAGCAATGTAGGGTAAGTGCATCAAAGGTATGATTTTTATGCGATTCCGTCTTCTATCCTGTGCATGATCCTTTGCGAAAGTTAGGGAGATTCATTATTTGCATTATTGAAGCGAAAGCGAATCATATTGTGAACTTGGATTACTCATGAATTGGATAGTAACTCTTAGGAATTATGCGAGAGCCTCTAATCACCAAAAAGTTGGTAATGAAAGTTATTTGACGGAAAGACATTAAATTTCATAACTTTAGCATGATACTTGCATTGTTATCGTTGTGGCATGAATCCCCGACTTTGCAAGCTTTTAATTAATTGAATTTCATAAAAAGTTAAGTTTTGTTTCTGTCCACATTTTCTTTTTCATTCTACGCTCTTCGGACACTTTTTCGACAATAGGTTACGAATTACAGTTTCTGTGACAAACATCGAAATCGACTTTAAAGGTCGATATCGATCACTAACGTCGATATCGAGGTTCCACTCGACGTCTATTTGGCTTGCTTTTATCTTCTGTAGGAACTTTGCTGGAAATCGACTAGAACTAAGGTCGATATCGACCAGACAACCTCGATATTGAGTGTCTCATGAGGTTGAAAGCTTCATCGTGATTACAACAAGGGAAGCGCTGGCATACCTCCTCATGGATTCGATCTTGAATTACCCTACCACTGCATCGGGAGGTATTCTTGTATTATTTGCTTGAACAGGGAGTTAGCATATTTGAGACATATATTTGAATATTTGAATCGCACCTCCCCTAAATGAACACAGAGAAGCGGCACTAAGAGAGCATGCTGAAAGGGAGGAGGAAGCTAGGAGACGATATGAAGCTCAAATCAACACCCTCTCGCGGAACGCAAAGCAATACATGCATCCATCGCTCACAGTGCCTGAATCAGCAATTCTTATCCCTACTTCCAATTTCGAAATGAAGCCTAACTTCCTTAATGAGATTAGGAGACATCAATATGAAGGAAAACCTAATGAATGCCCTATGGCACATATATCAACCTTCTTAGATCTCTGTGATACTATTGCTGATGGACAGAGTCTTGAATATGTCCAACTAAAAGCTTTTCATTGGTCCCTTACAGGTAAAGCATTGCAGTGGTTAGAGAGCATAGCCCCAAGATCACTCCGCACCTGGAATGAAGTCAAGGACGCGTGCCTCAACAAATTCTTCCCTCCATACAAGACGGCGTTGATCCGACAGAAAATCATGGCTTTCACACAAAAGCCTAGTGAGGCTCTGACGATTGTTTGGGAAAGGTTTAAGGACCTACTACGATCATGCCCGATGCATGGCTAACCACCGTACGTGATTCAGGAGATTATTTACAATGCTCTTGATGCTGCAACCACGGAGAGGATCAACACCTACACCTCCTATGGCTACCTTGAACTCGCTCTACAAGAGGCTTGGGACACCATAGAGAGGTTGGTGGAGTTCGATAACACATATGGGACTCCTGATTCTTCCGACACATCATCATCGTCGAGGCCTACCCCATCTATACCATTATATGAACCCTCTAAGGTAGTCGATTCAGACGTGAAGGAGCAATTCCAAGGAGAGCAACTTCGAAAGCTCCAAAAGCAAGTGGGGTTCATTTCAGTGAACCAAGATTGCATTGAATGCGGATCGCAGCGGCACACTGTTCGCTCTTAGAACCGGGAGGTAGATTCAAATATTCAAATTAAACTCTAACTATGCTAACTCCCTGTCCCAAACAAATAATACAAGAATCCCTCCCGATGTAGTGGTAGGGTAATTCAGGATCGAATCCACGAGGAGGTATGTCAGCGCTTCCCTTATTGTAATCACGATCAAGCTTTCGACCTTAGAAGACACTCAATATCGATGTGTCTGGACGATATCGACCTGAGTTCTGGTCGATTTCAAGCAGATTCCTGCAGAATACAAAAGCAGCAAATTCAACTTCGAGACAGACCTCGATATCGACGTTAGACCTCGATATCGACCTTTACAGTCGATTCCGATGTTTGTCACATATATTGTTTTGCGTAACCTATTGTCGGAAAAGTGTCCGAAGAATGTAGAATGGTAGAGAAGGATGATCAGAAATCAAAACTGAAACTTTTGTATGAATTAAATTAATTAAAAAGCTTCCAAAGTCGGGGTTTCATGCCACAACGATAACAATGCAAGTTTTACGCTAAAGTTATGAAATTTAATGCCTTTCCGTCAAATAACTTTCGTTACCAACAGTTAGGTGATTAGAGGCTCTCGCATAGTTCCTAAGAGTTACTATCCAATTCATGAGTAATCGAAGTTCACAATATGAGTGGCTTTTGCTTCAATAATGCAAATAATGAATCTCCCTAACTTTCCCAAGGAATCAAGCATAGGATAGAAGACAGAATCGCATAAAAGTCATACCTTTGATGCACTTACCCTACATCGCTATCGTCGGGCTCACCCCGACCCTAGAAGTGGGTTGACTACTCGCTTCTCATCACGCAACTCATCATCATCATTGAAAGAAAACTACTTTGATTAAAACTAAAGAGAAAGTTACAACCGAACAAAACCAAATCTCCGCTCTCGCTTCTCTCCAACCTCACTCGGCCTCCTCTCTCTCTCTACAAATTCTCTGCGTTTTATGTGTTTGAATAACTAAAATTGAATTGTCACTTGATGCCTAACTCAGCCCTAACGACCTCTAGATATAGATATCGACCTTTGCTATCCAAAGACTCGAAACTTTATCTTTATTCTCTAAGATAAAACTTAAATAAGTAAAAACCAAAAGTTCTATGGTAAAACTAGCTAAAGTGATAGATTTGATGTTGAAGATAAGAAATCTAGACTTTTGGATAGACGTGCAAGCTTCAGATAGAATTCTATCAAAATCTGAGTCGGATTCATCTTCTGGGCAACATCGATATCGACCTTCAGACGTCGATATCGACCTCTCTAAAAGTCTATCTCGAGCTCTCCTCCTCCAACTCGGATTAGCACTCGACTTCTATCTTTTATCTCGATCTGGCCACCCGATATCGACCATGATCCTCGATATCGACCTCTACTGGTGTCGACATTATTTGTTCTTTTCTTTCTCGATTCCTATGTCTCTGCTGTACTCGATGTCGAGGTCTCCAATCGATTTCGACCTCTTCTGAAGACTTCGAGTTCTTTTTCCGCTGTTCCAAATCTGTCCATTTTTGTCCTGTTTTCTGCGAAATCATATAGAAACTCGTGCAGACCCATATATTTGATATTTAAGCATAAACTACACTAATCCCATGTTTTCCCACTAATATGCATGCAAAAGAATGATAAAATGGACTTATATGTGCATAGAAAATATGGCAATTTGCGCGCACATCACACACCACCACCGAGTGCCCCCATGCTGAACAAGTGCAATTGGCGGAGACTTATGAGGAAGCCAACTACATGAGGGGTCCCAATCGCCAATATTGGAGAGACCAAAGGTTCCATCAACCACAAAGGAACCCGGTTAACCCTAGGGACCTCACACTCTATAGAGCTCCTGGGCACCTGGAGAGAAACCAACTAAAGGATGATCTTCATCTTATCCTGGACGAAATGAGGTGGAATCATGCAGAGAATAAGGGAGCACTACATCATCTTACTGCAAGATTCGGGGAGATGGATGTATGGAAGAAAAACATAGAAACCCAACTGGGTCAATTGGCAGCAAAAATTCCTAGACCGTCCGGAACGTTCCCTGGGCAACCAACTACAAATCCTAAGGGGCAATCCGGGTCGGGCCACATCGCAGCCATGCAACTAAATAGTGGCAACAAACTACAAAAGCCACGAACGGAAGTGGAGGAGAAAGCAGCAGATCCAGTCGACATCGATAGACCAGTCGATGTTGAACCAAACGTCGATATCGACCCACAGGTCGACTCCCAGGTCGATGTCGAGGCCACTGCGGACCACTCGGAGCCACAACAGAGGTCGAAATCAACCATCCCGTTGTACCTATCATCCTTGGTAGGCTTTTCTTAGCCACTTCTGATGCCAATATCAATGTACGTCGAGGATTACTAACCTTTACTATAGGGAATGAAGTTATAGAATTCTCCTTCAACCCCATAATGAAGGAAGTTAATGGAATGGAGATCAAGTTGGTCTACACTAGCATCATTGATTGCAAGGAACCGATGGAAAGGGCCCTTACTCATGAGGAGGCCCTAGCCATAGCTGTAGAGGAGCTTACCGACAAGGATATTGAGGAGTTCCTGGCTACATGCACGAGTGATTAGGAGATCTTCGAAGATGCTTTATCCATGGAGTTCGAAGAAGTGTTCGAAATCAACCAGGAGAGGTCGAAATCGACCATCCCACTCGATATCGAGTACCCTACATCAACATCGACCCACTAAGTAAGTCAGGTCTGTTCTCCTTCTTTTACAGGCAATATCGAGGACCATATATCGACGGCAGAGGCCGAAATCGACGAGTGGACATCGACAGAAGGGGTCAAAATCGACCATGTTCCCTCGACATTGGACAGCTCCGAAGCCAAGGTATGTGCTGAACTTTCAGACGATATTGACTATTCCTATTCTACCTCGACTTCTTTTCTGCAGGAATACTTTGAAGAGTCACAATCAAAGTTGGCATCGCTCTTTTCTTCTTATTCGTCAACTTGGTGCCAAATAACCAAGAGCTCCTCCATTTAGGCCTCCATTGCCCTCAATTCTTGTTCTTCATTGGTCATAGTCCTCTTTTTTGGTTCTTCACAAGGGATGACTCCCCTCGTTTCATGTAAGGACTTGACCTCCATTCGGTTTAGCTCTGATGTGCGCGCATATTGCCATATTTTCTATGCACAAATGAATTCATTTTCTTGTCTTTTGCATGCACATTAATGGGAAAACATGGGAATAGTGTAGTTTATGCTTAAATGTCAAATATATGGGTTTGCACGAGTTTCCATGTGATTTCGCAGAAAACAGGACGAAAATGGATAATTCAGAAGAGCGGAAAAAGAACTCGAAGTCTTCTGAAGAGGTCGAAATCGACTGAAGACCTCGACATCGAGTACATCGAGACATAGGAATCGAGCAGAAAGGAAACAGAGCATCTCGACACAGAAGAGGTCGATATCGACGTCTGGAGGTCGATATCGATGCTGCCAGATCGACCAAGTTGATAGAAGTCGAGTAGGAGAAGGAGAAGCTCGAGATAAGATTTTGGAGGGGTCGATATCGAGTGGAAGGGTCGATATCGACCATGCCAGCCGAGGAATTCGACTCTGATTTTGATAGAATTGTATCCAAAGCTTGCAATATCTATCCAAAGGTCGAGATTTCCTATCATCCACATCAGGTTTATCATGAGGAGGCTGGTTTCACCATGGAGTTTTAGCTTTTACTTTTATTTATTTATTTATTTATCATAGAGAATAAAGATAAGGTTTCGAGTCCTTATCGACATCTACAAATAGAAGCCAATAGGGCTGAGTTTAGGTATTCCGAATTCAGTTGGAGACATAATTCAGTTGCAATAGAGAGAGAGAGAGAGTGGCCGAGTGGAGTTGTAAAGCGAGAGCGGAGTGGCTTGTTCGGTTGTACTTTCTTTCGGAGTTTTAATTCAAAGTAGCTTTCTTTCAATAACAATGATGATGATGTGCATGATGAGGAGGGAGTAGTCAATCCACTTCTAGGGTCGGGGTGAGCCCGACGATAGCAATGTGAGGTAAGTGCATCAAAGGTATGACTTTTATGCGATTCCGTCTTCTACCCCATGCATGATCCTTCGCGAAAGTTAGGGAGATTCATTATTTGCATTATTGAAGCGAAAGCCACTCATATTGCGAACTTGAATTACTCATGAATTGGATAGTAACTCTTAGGAATTATGCGAAAGCCTCTAATCACCTAAGTGTTGATAACGAAAGTTAATTGACGGAAAGACATTAAAGTTCATATTTTTAGCATGAAACTTGCATTGTTATTGTTGTGGCATAAAACCCCGACTTTGGAAGCCTTTTAATTAATTAAATTCTTCATAAAAGTCTTAGTTTTGCTTCTGTTCATCTTCCCTCTCCATTCTATTTTCTTCGGATCATTTTCCGACAAATTGGTTACAAAAACAGTTTCTGTGACAAGCATCGAAATCGACTTTAAGGGTCGATATCGAGTACTAACATCGATATCGAGGTCTCTGCTAGACGTCGACTTGCTATTTTGTCTTCTGCAGGAACTGCGCTAAGAAATCGACCAGAACTGAGGTCGATATCGACCAGTATACTCGATATCGAGTGTCTGCTGAGGTCGAAAGCATTGATCGTGAGTACAACAAGGGAAGCGCTGACCTACCTCCTCGTGGATTCGATCTTGAATTACCCTACTACTACAAGGGAGGGGATTCTTGTATTATTTGTTTGGGACATGGAGATAGTCTAGTTGTGCTTTATTTTATTCTCCTATTTTACATACACCTCCCCTTTACCAGCCGAACAAATTGGCGCCGTTGCCGGGGAGGCAATCAATCGCCACCTAAGTTAATCACGATCTTTTTCTAAGCTTATTTTGCAGGTTTATGCGACGTTCTGATCGCGGACCTATCCTGGAACCAATTGACGAGCCTGAACGTTTCTACCATCTTCGCAACAAAGCAATTCGCATCATGGCTGACAACGAGACGCAGGCTGAGATCATAGAGCGGTTGAGAAAGGAAACAGAGCATCTCGACACAGAAGAGGTCGATATCGAGTATACTGGTCGATATCGATGCTGCCAGATCGACCAAGTTGATAGAAGTCGAGTAGGAGAAGGAGAAGCTCGAGATAAGTTTTTGGAGGGGTCGATATCGAGTGGAAGGGTCGATATCGACCATGCCAGCAGAGGAATTCGACTCCGATTTTGATAGAATTTTATCCAATGCTTGCAATATCTATCCAAAGGTCGAGATTTCCTATCATCAACATCAGCTTTATCATGAGGAGGCTGATTTCACCATGAAGTTTTAGCTTTTACTTTTTATTTATTTATTTATTTATCATAGAGAATAAAGATAAGGTTTCGAGTCCTTGTCGACATCTACAAATAGAAGCCAATAGGGCTGAGTTTAAGGATTCAATATTCAATTAGAAGAGTCGGTTTTAGGAGATAATTCAGTTGCAATAGAGAGAGAGTGGCCGAGTGGAGTTGTAAAGCGAGAGCGGAGTGGCTTGTTCGGTTGTACTTTCTTTCGGAGTTTTAATTCAAAGTAGCTTTCTTTCAATAACAATGATGATGATGTGCATGATGAGGAGGGAGTAGTTAACCCACTTCTAGGGTCGGGGTGAGCCCGACGATAGCAATGTGAGGTAAGTGCATCAAAGGTATGACTTTTATGCGATTCCGTCTTCTACCCCATGCATGATCCTTCGCAAAAGTTAGGGAGATTGATTATTTGCATTATTGAAGCGAAAGCCACTCATATCGCGAACTTGAATTACTCATGAATTGGATAGTAACTCTTAGGAATTATGCGAGAGCCTCTAGTCACCTAAGTGTTAATAACGAAAGTTATTTGACGGAAAGACATTAAAGTTCATATTTTTAGCATGAAACTTGCATTGTTATCGTTGTGGCATAAAACCCCGACTTTGGAAGCTTTTTAATTCATTAAATTCTTCATAAAAGTCTTAGTTTTGCTTCTGTTCATCTTCCCTCTCCATTCTATTTTCTTCGGATCCTTTTCCGACAAATTGGTTACAAAAACAATTTCTGTGACAAGCATCGAAATCGACTTTAAGGGTCGATATCGAGTACTAACATCGATATCGAGGTCTCTGCTAGACGTCGACTTGCTATTTTGTCTTCTGCAGGAACTGCGCTAGGAAATCGACCAGAACTGAGGTCGATATCGACCAGTATACTCGATATCGAGTGTCTGCTGAGGTCGAAAGCATTGATCGTGAGTACAACAAAGGAAGCGCTGACCTACCTCCTCGTGGATTCGATCCTGAATTACCCTACTACTACAAGGGAGGGGATTCTTGTATTATTTGTTTGGGACAGGGAGATAGTCTAGTTGTGCTTTATTTTATTCTCCTATTTTACATACACCTCCCCTTTACCAGCCGAACAAATTGGCGCCGTTGCCGGGGACCACAATGCTACAATCGCTGCTGAAAGGGCCGCTGCTGCTGCTGAGCGAGCCCGTGCTGATAGGGAGGAGGATGCGCGCAGACAAGCCCAAGAGTGGCTAAATCAGTATCCACAGACGGCGATGCAATACATGCATCCGCCTCTTCATGTTCCTGAATCTGCCATTATAATTCCTCACTCCAATTATGAATTGAAAATTAACTTCCTATCTGAGATTAAAAGAAATACTTTTGAAGGAAGACATAATGAATGCCCCCTGTAACACATCTCTACTTTTATGGATTTATGTGAAACAGTTGCTGATGGAGTAAACTTAGAGTATGTGCGACTAAAATCTTTTCGATGGTCTTTGGCAGGAAAGGCATTACAATGGCTTGAAAGTTTGGCTCCACGATCGCTAAGGACATGGGCGGAAGTGAAAGATGCCTTCTTGAACAAATTCTTCCCACCTTCTAAAACGGCGATGCTACGACAAAGGATCACGGCTTTCAAACAAAAACCAGGTGAAACCCTAGCACAGGCGTGGGAGCGCTTCAAAGACTTGCTGAGATCATGCCCAACGCATGGGCAACTTCCATATGTCATCCAAGAGATTTTTTATAACGCCCTTGATGTGCCGAATAAGGAGAGGATCAATTCATATACCTCCTATCGGTACATTGAGCTTACACCAACGGAGGCATGGGAGACCATTGAGAGGCTTGTAAACTTTGACAACACCTATGGGGCTGCTGCGGCCTATGATGCAAGGCCTGCCCCATCTATGCCACTATATGAGCCTCCAAGGGAGATAGATCCTGAAGTACGGCAACAATTCCATAACGATCAAACACGCCGCCTTCAAAAGCAAGTAAGGTTCCTGAGCAACAATCAACCTTGTCAGGAGTGCGGTTCAATAAGGCATAACACCAGTGCCTGTCCACATACTGAGCAAGTATCCATGGCGGAATAACATGAGGAGGTCAAATGGACGAGAGGCCCCTATGGAGGGGGCAATCAACAAAATTGGGGTGATCAAAGGTTCTATCAAAGGGATCCCCCAACCTATAGGGCACCAGGGCACCCAGAGCGGGAGACTAAGAAAGATGACATGCAAATCATCCTTGATGAGATGCGGAGGAACCACGCTGAGTTCAAACAAGCCAATAACTCCGTCCATACTCAGCTGCAGGGCATCAATTCTAGACTTGGGGAGATCGACGTTTGGAAGCGCAACATGGAGACTCAAATGAGTCAATTGGCGGAAGCAATGCCCAAAGCGTCCGGATCACTCCCTGGATCCACTGTGCCCAACCGAAAGGGCAAAACTACAGGTCATATCGCGGCAGTAAACCTAAGGAGTGGGCGTCAATTACAAACGCCCGAGCGAAAAGTGGAGGAGAAGGAGCCAGAACAAACGTCGATATCGACCCACCCTGTCGATATCGACCAAGGTGACATCGATGTCGACCCTCCTGTCGATGTCGACCCTAATTCTGCGTCACCACAGAAATCGACTCTTCCAGTCGATATCGACCCCACTGCTGCCGATATCGACCTCATTACAGCCGCAGGAAAGAAGAAGGTGTTGCCATTCCCAACTAGAAAAGTGACTAAGGACCCAGCGGAAAAGAAGTTCCAACGGTTCGTGAAGACGCTCTAAGGGCTTAATGTCTCTATACCATTCACAGAGGCACTTCACGAGATGCCATCTTATGTGAGGTTCCTTAAAGATATCTTGGGAAAGAAGCGATCGCTCTCTGAGATCGCAGAGGAATGCAACAGGTTGGAGCTACCACAAAAGCGGGCGGACCCAGGTAAGTTTTCTATCGCTATACGTCTAGGTCAATTCAAATTCAATGCTTTAGTTGACTTGGGCGCTAGCGTTAGCATGATGCCACTAACCATTTGGCACAAGGTAAAGATAGGTCCTCTGGAGCCCGTGGATGCAAGATTATACATGGCTAACAATACCGTAGTTATTCCAACTGGGATAGTGACAGATGTGCCAGTACAAGTAGGCAAATTCTTTGTCCCCGCTGATTTCCTAGTTGTTGACATAGCGGAGGACCCTGCTTGTCCAATTATTTTAGGTAGGCCATTCCTAGCAACCGTCGATGCCAACATTAGCGTGAAGAAGGGATTGCTCTCACTCACAATTAGTGATGAAGTAATAGAGTATTCCTTCAACAAGACGGTGCAAAGTCAAGGGCCAATGGAGATAAAAGCCATCAAAGAAGCCCAAGTAGAGGAAGTTGAAGCAATCTTGAACGAAGGAGCTCAACAAGACATCGAAATCGACCCAGGTAAGTCGATATCGACCACTATTGTTCAAGATTCTGTGACAGGTCATAAGTATGGGGTCGACGGAGGAAAAGAGGAAGCATCGAAATCGGGGTCAAGGGTCGATATCAACCACACCCTATCGAAATCGACCACCATCAGCGCTGAGAAGAGAGGCGAGGAGACCTCGATATCGACCTCTGAGGGTCGAAATCGACCTGATCATATCGAGTCAAAACTCCCCAAATCGACTTATCCTACAGGTGTACAACAGGGGTCGATATCGACCTCCGAACATCGACATCGACCTGAGCCACTGACGGAGAAGAAGGTAAGTCAAGGTACGGATTCCTCTTGTTCAATTACAATAAAGGACTTATCATTATTTGGAAGAGGTGTGCCTTGGCATGTGCGTTTATGTAGGATATCCGATGATAGTTCAAGCCAATATGAGATAGGAGACAAGGTCTATGTTGCCAAATCTAAAGACCATTGGTTCCCTACAAGATTCAAGGATAAGAGCTTAGGTCCATTCACGGTGAATCAAATCAATCCCGGGGGAATGCAGCTGCGGGACAAGAAAGGAGTGATATTTGAGGCCCAAGCCACATGGGCTCTGCAGATGCCACCTTGAAAAGCGCAAAGGAAGAAGTCGGCCTAGCGACTTAAAAATCTAGAGCTTGTAACAAAGACTTAGTTTTGATTTTAAGACAGCTTTTGTTTTGGTTTTAGACATTTTATTGTTTTGCATATTGTGTGTTTAGTTTTCAAATTGCAGGAGAGAGAAAAGCACACAGAAAGGCATCGAAATCGATGTCGGACATCGAAATCGACCTCAAGGTCGACATAGATAAGGTTTGTGATCGAGGCCGAGTCACCCTGAAGCCCAAGCAGAAATCAGAGAGACATCGATATCGATGTAAAGGGTCGATATCGACCTTCCCTGTTGTCTTCTTCGACTCCTGAAATTTGTGACGGTTTAGTAAGTCTTCTTCTTAACCCTAGTTCTAATACAGTGAGGACACTGTAAATTTTAAGTATGGGGTGGGGGGAAAGGCTTATTTGCATATTCATGCTTAATTTAGGGTTGCATATTTATTTTAATGAATATTTATTTTAAATGACAATGCATATTTATTTTAAATGACCCCTATCAAAAATTTTGGAAAAGAAAGAGTCATGGAAGTATAAAAAAAGAGCTCTATGATGCAAAATTAGATTCATTAGAGATATAACATGAGATTGCCTAGTTAAGGGAAGTCCCAATGAAGTGCAATTTTTTTGAGAAAATCATAAAGGAGATGAAAATTTGAAGTTGCTTTTGACATATGCATGATAAGATGATGGAGGATTTTTTATAAAAATTCCATACAAGCAAAGTTCATATCCTAGCCTTACCTACGCATATTCACAAAGCCATATATGAGACTTATCATGATCATTATTGCTCCACATATACATATTGTCCATTTTTTACCTTATACCCTATCCGGGGACAAAGTTTTTTGAATGGATGACATCTTTGAAGTTATATGGAGTTGTGCATTTGTAAAGTTGTTGGCAGGAATGATACAATATGGAAAATTAAATGAGCGAGAAAAAATCCGATCACCTCAGGAGATAAAGGTAGGTCGACCCTGCTCGCTGAGATAATAGTTCGGCGAGATGGGACACAAAGGTGAGGAGTCCGAAGTACTAAGTATCCGGGGCCATTCATGACACCCATGTTTGCGACTCGCGAGAAGGCAGTGCTAAGGTTAGAGAGGTAAAAGCATTAAAGTGAAAAAAAAGCATTGAACGATGAGTGAAAGGTGAGACATTATGAAGGAGGAATGTGGAATACTTTGGAAAGAAAGTGTACTTCCCCGGATTTAACACCACATGGCCAAATATTAGCCCACCTTTAGCCTTTTACCAATCCAATTCTCACAAGCTTGAAGAAAGTCCTCTTGATTATTAAGGCAATGTCGTTAAAATTATTTTTTGCATATTACCTCCTTTATAAGTATGAAATTGCTTTTATGCACAGGCATGGACTTGGTTGACATAAGTACCTTCTCGAGGATGGAAATTGATTGTAGGGACATAAGAAAAATGAATCTATGATGTTGAGGGTTTACTTTCTTCCCCTGAATGACCATTAAGAGTATTGCTTGGGGACAAGCAAGCTTAAGTATGGGGTGTTTGATGTGCGCGCATATTGCCATATTTTCTATGCACATATGAATTCATTTTGTTGTCTTTTGCATGCACATTAATGGGAAAACATGGGAATAGTGTAGTTTATGCTTAAATGTCAAATATATGGGTTTGCACGAGTTTCCATGTGATTTCGCAGAAAACAGGACGAAAATGGATAATTCAGAAGAGCGGAAAAAGAACTCGAAGTCTTCTGAAGAGGTCGAAATCGACTGAAGACCTCGACATCGAGTACATCGAGACATAGGAATCGAGCAGAAAGGAAACAGAGCATCTCGACACAGAAGAGGTCGATATCGACGTCTGGAGGTCGATATCGATGCTGCCAGATCGACCAAGTTGATAGAAGTCGAGTAGGAGAAGGAGAAGCTCGAGATAAGATTTTGGAGGGGTCGATATCGAGTGGAAGGGTCGATATCGACCATGCCAGCAGAGGAATTCGACTCCGATTTTGATAGAATTGTATCCAAAGCTTGCAATATCTATCCAAAGGTCGAGATTTCCTATCATCCACATCAGGTTTATCAGGTTTATCATGAGAATAAAGATAAGGTTTCGAGTCCTTATCGACATCTACAAATAGAAGCCAATAGGGCTGAGTTTAGGTATTCCGAATTCAGTTGGAGACATAATTCAGTTGCAATAGAGAGAGAGAGAGAGTGGTCGAGTGGAGTTGTAAAGCGAGAGCGGAGTGGCTTGTTCGGTTGTACTTTCTTTCGGAGTTTTAATTCAAAGTAGCTTTCTTTCAATAACAATGATGATGATGTGCATGATGAGGAGGGAGTAGTCAACCCACTTCTAGGGTCGGGGTGAGCCCGACGATAGCAATGTGAGGTAAGTGCATCAAAGGTATGACTTTTATGCGATTCCGTCTTCTACCCCATGCATGATCCTTCGCGAAAGTTAGGGAGATTCATTATTTGCATTATTGAAGCGAAAGCCACTCATATTGCGAACTTGAATTACTCATGAATTGGATAGTAACTCTTAGGAATTATGCGAAAGCCTCTAATCACCTAAGTGTTGATAACGAAAGTTAATTGACGGAAAGACATTAAAGTTCATATTTTTAGCATGAAACTTGCATTGTTATCGTTGTGGCATAAAACCCCGACTTTGGAAGCCTTTTAATTAATTAAATTCTTCATAAAAGTCTTAGTTTTGCTTCTGTTCATCTTCCCTCTCCATTCTATTTTCTTCGGATCATTTTCCGACAAATTGGTTACAAAAACAGTTTTTGTGACAAGCATCGAAATCGACTTTAAGGGTCGATATCGAGTACTAACATCGATATCGAGGTCTCTGCTAGACGTCGACTTGCTATTTTGTCTTCTGCAGGAACTGCGCTAAGAAATCGACTAGAACTGAGGTCGATATCGACCAGTATACTCGATATCGAGTGTCTGCTGAGGTCGAAAGCATTGATCGTGAGTACAACAAGGGAAGCGCTGACCTACCTCCTCGTGGATTCGATCCTGAATTACCCTACTACTACAAGGGAGGGGATTCTTGTATTATTTGTTTGGGACAGGGAGATAGTCTAGTTGTGCTTTATTTTATTCTCCTATTTTACATACACCTCCCCTTTACCAGCCGAACAAGCTCCTTCATAGTGGGATTGAAGAAGAACTCCATTACCTTATTGCCAATTGTAAAAGATAGTAGCCCCTTTCAAACGTTGATATTGGCATCAGCCGTAGCTAGGAACGGCCTGCCTAAGATGATAGGACATGTTGGATCTTCCACCATATCAAGCACAATGAAGTTTGTGGGGATATAGAATTTCCCCACCTTGACCGGGACATCATCGATGATTTATGTGGGCTATACAAAGTTGTCGTCGACCATGTATAACTTCATATCCACAGGCTTCAAGGCTCCAATACTTACCTCTGACCATATGGACAAAGGCAAGAGGCTCACTCTAGCCCTTTGGTCGCACAAAGACTTGTAGTGGTGTTAGCCTAGCCTGATTATGATGTCAAACCTTCTCGGATCACTTCTCTTCTACGGGTAGTCAATTTTGCTACACTCCTCTGCAATCTCAGCAATTGATCGCTTCTTGCTTAATATGTCTTTAAGGAACCGAACATATGATGGAATCTTATGAAGAGCCTCTGTGAATGGTATGGTGACGTTGAGGCCTTGTAGTACCTTCATGAATCCTTTGAACTTCTGGTCCGCAGGGTCCCTTAATGCTTCGAAGGGATAAGAAAGCGGCTTCTTCTTTTTTGGAGCGGGAATGGCCCTTGGTGTCGAAAGTAATTGGTCAACATCGATAGGGTAGGGGTCAACATCGATTGTAGTTGTCAACTTCGGGGCAGGCGACTAGACATGGTCGACATTGACAGGGTGGTTGATATCGATAGGGGCGGTCGACGTCGACTGAGGTGTGTCGACATCGACTGCTTCTCCAACAACATTGTCTTCAGGCTCTGCTTCTTTATTGTGGATCTCCTTTCCAGTTCTTAGGTGTATGGAGGTGTTGTGGCCAGATGATTGCACCTTGGGATTAGCCTCAGGTTGGCTTGGGAGCGATTCGCCTTATCTTGGAATATTGGCCGCCAATTGACCCAGTTGGGTCTCTAAGCTCTTCCTTCACGTGTTTATCTCGCCATGCTTTGAATTTATGCCCGTTTTTATCTCGTCATGCTTTGATTATGCAATGTAGTTGTGGGTGGCTGGCATTGTTGGACTGCTTGTTTTTGGCTTGGTTCCTCCTCATTTCGTCCATGATGAGTTGTAAGTCATCCCTTCTTTCACTCTCTGGGTGGCCAGGTGCTCTATATATATGGTGGGGGGGGGGGGTCCCTTTGATATTGTTGGAGTTGATGGTATCCTCAATTTCCTTGGTAGCCTCCATAGTTATGGCCCCTTGCAAACTTCACCTCTTCGCGGGTCTCCGCCGTTTGCACTTGCTTTGTGTAGGGGCAAGCGATTGTGTTATTTTTCTGTGACCCACATTCTAAATAGGCTTGATCGTTAGTGAAGAATGTAAGTTGCTTTTGAAGACGCCTTACCTGGTCCTTCATAAATTGATCCTTCACCTTAGGATCCACCTCATTCAATGGTTTATACAATGGCATGGGTGGGGCTGGCCACCCATCGGAGGCCACAGGAGTCCCATATGTATTGCCAAACTCAACATGCATTTCGATTGTTTCCCAAGCTTGGTACGGTGTAACCTCGAGATAGCGGTAGGTGGTGTAGGTGTTGATACGCTCTCTAATTGGCACATCTAGGGCATTGTAGATTATCTCCTGGATTACATAAGACGGTTGCCCATGGGTAGGGCAAGATCGTAGCAAGTCTTTATAGCACTCCCACACCTGTGCTAGTGTCTCTCCTGGCTTCTGCTTGAAGGGGACCGCTAGTGTTGGGTGCAAGTACTCTTTAGTGTTTTGGGAGATCTGGCTTAGTAGCTCTTGGGCTTCTCTTCGGGCTTGGACCTCTTAGTTATACCTAGCCTCCATTCTTTGTTGTGTTTTAGTGTGTTGGGTGCACTGGGTGTTGAACTCTTGAACTTGCTTTCTAAGCCTCTCAAGCTCTTCCTGCATGGTTTCTTAGGTATCCATGATCCTCTTTGCTCTTTCTTGTAGACGAAGGAAATTCTCCGGTTTGTCTATGGCTGAAAATTCGGGTGTGTGATTAGCGCATCGCATACACCTACAAAAAAACACTAGAAAAAACTTAATAAGACTAGACATGGCGCAATTGATGCCTCCCCGACAACGACGCCAAAATTTGTTAGGAAGGGGAATTGAATAAGTGTATATATATATATATATATATATATATATATATATATATATATATATATATATATATATATATATATATATATATATATATATATATATATATATATATATATATAATCAAAAACGTTCTTGTTCCCGGCAAGTAAAATACAAGACTCCCTCCCGTTGTGGTGGTAGAGAATCAGGATCGATCCACGAGAAAGCGAGTCAGCGGTTCCTGAATAGTCCTTGAAAATGTCTTTGTATGTCAACCAGAAGCCTCGATATCGACTACAGAGGTCGATATCGACAAGGGATGTCGATTCCTAGTGCTTCACTTCACCTGCACCCACAAACAGAGTAGTCGATGTCGACTGGTATGGTCGATATCGAGTGGTCAAAATTCTTTATCGACTCAGAAAATTGTCGACTTCGTTTCTCAGAGGCAGGGGCGGTCGATATTGACTGTAGGTGTCCATCTCGAGTGGAGTAACAGATCGTAAATAGTAAACAGAAAATAAAAGTTAGACAAAGATGGTCGAAAGAAAATAGGATGATGTAGGGAATATGATCAGAAATCAGAGTAACGTTTTTGGGGTTTGTAAACTACATAAACTAAAGCTTCCAAGGTAGGGATTCACCACAATAATAACCATGCATACATCACACTTAAATCAAAGAAAGATTATGCCTTTATCATCATATGACAACTCACGCAATCATCAAATAGAAATATAGAGGATCTCGCATAAATACCTACTTGTTTCTATCCTTTTCATAATTAGGGTTTTGTCAACTCATGCAAACAAATCCTAATTACTATCCAAATTCACAAATAATCTAGTCTCGTTTCATAGATTGTAAATAAGGAATGATCCTAAACTCTAGTAAAGGATTAAACACGAGATGGAATATGAAAACACATAAGCAAATTAGAGATTTAAACTCACCTACATGGCTATTGCCGCCCCCTGAACCTAGAAGTAGGACGACTACTCACTCATGCTTGCAAAAGAACACATAATAATAAAAATCAAACCTTTGTATAAAACTTAAACCTTTAAAGAGTTTATAACCAAACACTCTTTCTCTCTCTCTACTCAGCCAGTTGCTCTCTCTATCTCTAACTCTATTGGGCACATAAATACTTGTATTCTTGGATGATTAAAACCCTATCTATAACGAAAAATATAAATCCTACTTAAAACTTAAATTATCTAAAATAATATTCCCTAGGGTAAATTGTAAAATACCCATAAGGATAAAAATATCTAAGGAAGATGATAAATTAATGGCGTGGCTAAGGAATCCTCCAAAGATCTGGCCCAATACACGTCTGCTATGCGTCTGTGCATCACATCGATGTCGAGTGAACCAGTCGACATCGAGTGCTCTTAATCGGTCGATATCGATTAGTCTCTGTCGATGATGAGTGCCTTTGACCGAGGTCGAGTGGATTTGATCGAGGTCGAGTGCTTTTCCAGTTGTCTTGTTTTTTTGCTTTAAAACGTTCTAAATCCTGCGAAATTAAACCAAAACTTGTTTAGACCTCGATCTATATCTTTCAAATGAACATAAACTATATAAATTCACTACTCTCCCAACCCAAAAGTATAAAATATGCATAACAAATGGAATAAATGTAAGCGTAAAACATGTTAAAATTGGCGCACATCAGTCATTATTCAACAAAGGTCTTCACAGTCTTAAGCATGCTACTACGAAATTCATTCAAATTTGATAGAATAAAAACTTAGTAGGATACTATCATGGTTTTCAAGCACAATAATATCAAAGTATGAAGAAAGAATTTGAAGGAATTATATGAAAATAATCATAATTTAAGTCACATAAATCACCCACCAAGTATTCAAAAACATAGGCAAAATAAATAATAAAATTAGCCACTCATGACTTACCTAAATCTCTTTTAAATTTATTGAAAATAAATCCCTAAAATTTTGACAAAACCTATTGCAATTCTTCAGAGAAAATGGATGCAAAAAGTCTGAACTCTCTAGGGATTTTCGTCCTAGTATATATAGGGAACACATGGACCGAAATCCAAAGATTCTACCCTAAAAGCTAATATAAAATATCCTAATTAATTGATATAAATCCTAAAATTGATAAAATGTCTAAATAAAATAGTAAAGCCTTAAAGGATTGTCGATCAGATTTGATAGAGTTTCCACACCAAAAAGATAAGATTTCCTTAAATTGATATCAATCTCTGACACTGTCATCAGAGTGAAAAGGTCTCTCATGGTTGTAACAAGTTGCATGCCTCGTAGGCTCTCCCATGTAACTCTTAAATTGATAAGGTGCATCTTGCCTTGGTGACTTGGGTCTCTCGACGCGACAACTGAACATGGTCTTCACTTCCTCCCCGCGGCTCCTCACCATGATGATCTGGGCAACACGCCATGGAGATACAAGTGACTTGCACCAACGACAAGGAACTGGTCAGGTTTTCTTTTTCTCACATGCTGCGGCGACTCGTGGGACTCACTGCCGCGACTGCTACATTTCTAGCTTCCTCGTGCCTTGGCTTGCATTGTCTCATTCATCCTTCTTCTTCCTTTATTCCTTCCAGCTTCTTAACTACCTTTTTTTATATATTCCCAAGCTCTTCACCATGTAGGAACTACGATTCTGCATAAATCGAATAAAATAGCATAGTTTCCTAACTTCACCACTAAAAGAGCAAAATGAGAAATTAACTAAAAAATAGGATTATGTGACATTGAAATGCACCTAAAACTACATTAATAAACTCCCCCACACTTAAGCTTCCCCAGTTCTAGAGAGAACAATAAAATAAACCTATATCTACGTGTTTGTCGTTCATACATTTGCCTTCGTCAAAAGCATCATCATATTTAAATTTAACACCAAACAAAGTGAATAAAAGTCGTAATATATATTTATCGATCAAAGCATACAAGTATACATTCATCCAACCTCATCGGGACTTTATGTTTCTTAGGCACTCATTTGTTTAGGCATTTATGTTCAACTCTCTTCTCAATCTATACTGCACTAAGCTCATAGAAATTGAGTAACTAGGGCCTTATCACCTTATCACCTTAAATGTCTAAACACATGAGAGCAAGAGAAACACAAATTCCCGTTGAGGTTGGATGAATGTCTACTTATATGCTTCTATTTGTAAAGACCGGAATTTAATCAACATTTATAAAATATCCTTAGGATAATCCGAATATTATCCTCCCCTATGATTATGAAAACTCGGAAAATTTAAAATTTTTATGCACGGCTTTACATTGATTTAATGATAGAAACACATTCCCGAGCCACCTTTTCTCGGCTTTTATGAACTTAACGGATTTTAATGCATCTCGGGCTCGGGATTTACATCTTTGATTTACAAGGCCAGTCGTCCATACTTAACTTGACCAACATTGATCACCACCCACTCCTTGACTTGACTTGACTTGTGGCTTGTGGCTTGTGGCTTGCTTGTGATGATAGGTGTCCAACCACTCCCATCCCTTCCATTTAATCACTCCCCATCTTTAACACATGAACCACTCCTTTCTCTCCTTTATAAATGACCCAAGCTCAGTTTAGAACTCATTCACAAAGAGCCCCACCGTCACTTTGAGAGAAAACCAAAGAGAGAAGAAGCCTTCACCATTTTAGGTCCATTTTGGTGACCTTGCACAAGAAAAGTCATATCTCCCTCAATACTACTCCGAATTGAGAAAACTCGGTGGCCTTAGAACCGTATTGAAACCACCTTTCCAATAATACATTATAATCCAAAATCCAAGCTCGTTTCCCCATCCAAAATCGTCCATCATTGAGGCTGTAGAAACTGTCTTTTGAAGGATCTTGAGGTTTTGCGTTATTTTCTTGGTAAGCTCCATTATTTCCTTCCAAAACTGAGTTTAAACCTTTTATATGACTTATTTGCTTCATTTCTAAACAAAGTCCTGACCCTTTTGCTTGGGGTTTTGGAAAATATATTGCAAGGTGTTTGGAGGTGTCCCCAAGGTCCCCGAAGTGAGAATTTTCGAGCCATTTGTGTTCCATTTGCCTAGGTAATCTCTCTTCCACCTTCCTCTCTCTAGGATAGCTTGAGTTGATGTGAAAAGTCTTAGGATAGTGGATCCTATAATGTGTTTAAATCGGTTTGGTTCGGTTGGGTTTGGTTCGGTTGGGTTTGGTTCGGCCGAGTTAATCGGTTATTTATTTAATTGGTTGCAGTCTTTAAAATACTATAATATTATTCGAGGATTTAAATATAAAATATTATTTTGGGGATTTTATAAAGAGATGGTTTATTAAATAATAAAGGGTAATTAAAATATCATATTATATTATTTGGGATTTTAAAATATATTATTTGGATTGAATAATTGAAAAAGGATTTTAGCAAGTATTTTCAAGGTCGGAATTCTTAACTGATTAATTCGGATTTTTAAACGGTTTTGGAACTAACTTGGGAATAAGACTTAGTCGATGACTAACTAGCATGATAATCTGATCGTTTGACTAACGGTATGATATGTGTGACTAATAGCATGATATTACGATGATTTTTAAAAGAGATTAAATATTCGATACTTATGAAGATGATGAATTGGAGAATTATATGGAATATGGTATGAGTTGTGAGATGATGGATTACGAGATAAAGTTAAGATGATGAAAATGATGATGTGACGGTTATTGTGTTAAGTTGTGTAGTTGTGTGTGTGATACTTTCATGCTTTGTGTGCCTTAGAGATAGACTCATTCATGTGCTTATACTTATTAGGTGACCATCTGTGATGTGTCGGATTTCATATTGCCTGGTTGATTGCCTTTTGCTGTGCTGCTTACCAGGTAAGTCTCTTCGGAGCTTACTCAGATTGATAGAGAGATATTCCCTGCTTTATGTGCATGATATACTAGGTGCTTGCATTCATGATCAGCATGCCATGTAGTATCATGCTAGGTTGCATTGACCGTTGAGCATTCTATTTATTTATGCGTATGTAAACAGAACGGTCGTTATCTGTGAAGTAATTAGAGTCTTTGCTAGGGTTATAGGATGGCCCAGTCCCATCGGGTTCTGTCCTGAGTCGATCGAGTCATGGAACTTCCTTTACTTATATTATGAGCTGCCTGCGAGCTTTATTTATTGTGGATACGGGTTGGGTCTGCGGACCGCCCGATGATAAAGGAATGCATTTATGAACTGGCCAGTCTCCGCCCTATCGGAATGGGGTGGAGGTAGGAGAGGGACATACCATTTGGTATTCTTTGCTGGGGCCCTATCTATTATTAAGCACTTGATCTTAGGGACATGCTAGTGTGTTAATATTATGCCTTGCATCTAGAAGCATCTTTATAAGGTATAGCGTATATGTGTGCTTAGAGCCGGGATGCAACAGGTGGGCATCATTCTGATCCCGCTCACCATTACCATTTTTAGGTATTATTTATGTTCATCCCATTGGTGATGTTTACATATTGCGCGGGTCATTTTGTTCGGCGGAGAGCGAGCGCTGGAGTTATCTACTTCACCAAACTCTGACCATGGTTTTGGATTTATACTTTTAGACTCCGTTTTGACCCGGCTCTGCCGTGGCACCCTATTGTATTACACTTGATTTCGCTATTTGCATGACTACTGGTTTTCCACGCATAGACTTACGATAGGTACAGGGGACTTCCCCGGGGATTTCAACGATACGTTTCGAATTTGGGTATGAAATCCCACTTTGGAAACATTAGATTAGGCTTTCAAACCTTCAACCTATACTCGGGGCGCACGATCCCAAGGAGGGTTTTCATCCCTCGAAACATAACCCAGGAATTATAATCCCGGGCCGTTACAAAGGTGGTATCAGAGCGAGGTTTTGCAATCCGAGTACGATAGGTTGAAGATGGTTTTGAAAATCGCCCAATGATTTCAATTGGTTTTGGAAAATGTTTAAAGGGCAAAATGAATTTAATTGGACTTAAAACTTAAATGAATTAAGGGGAAACAATCTCGTGGGTAGAGACCAAAGCGATAGACCTCCCTTATGGATGTAGAACTCGGGGAACGGTAGGCAAAATAGTAGCTTTTATTTACAGATGGGCCTAGAAGACTCCAAGGAACACCATGGAGGTTGGAGTGTCGAGTTAGGAGGCCGTGAGGTTTTGCCCCTCCGGTCAGCCGTCCCTCGAAGGACGGCATAGATCGTCTCTATGCTTACATTATATATATATATATATATATATATATATATATATATATATATATATATATATATATATATATATATATATGCAATTGGGCCTGAGGGCGATCCTCCTCGAAGAGGATCATATTAATCGTTGAGTGCTTCTGTGCTGAGTGTTTAAATTAATCGTTCCTATAGCCATCATGGTCGATATTAGACGCGGTTCAGATGGGCGTGGGGGTAGGGCACGTCGTGGCAGGGGACGCCCCCGCCGAGTTGCTGTTGAGAGAGTCGAGGAGCTTGCTGCTAACGATCACGCCGAGGAGCGCGCTGCTGACGACCATGCTGAGGAGCGAGCTTCGCCACCGCCAGCTGATGACCGAGTTCCAGTTTCCACAGAGACTAGGATTGGGCAGTTAGAGGCGACACTTCATGACATTCTGAGTGAGTTACGAGGAGGAGCTCGATCTACGGCACCGACGCCAGAGGTTCCAGCTCAGCAGCCAGCCGAGCCCGTGATTGATGCGCACCCCGAGAAGCGCATCGATTGGGTCAAGACGCTATCTCAGTGCCGCCCACCGACATTTGCTGGAGAGGCTAGAGAGGACGTTGAGAGGTGGTTCCGTGAGATGGAGGGATTGTTCGACCATGTTGCCATACCAGCTTTTGAGCGACAGAGGCTTGCAGCCGATCAGCTGCGGAGGGATGCATTTGATAGATGGTTAGTATATAAGAAGGACCAGACAGAGTGGACCTATGATGCTTTTAGAGACCTGATGATGAGAGAGTACTGCCCTCCTGGGATTCAGACAGCCCGAGAGGTATCTTTTCTGCGTGGCCGCTACGACAAATCAGCTTCTGTCTCTGCCATTGTTTGCCAGTTCAAGAAGGAGCTAGTCTACTGTGCTCACTTGTGCCCTTCCGATGAGAGCCGTATTCGCATGTTATCGATGAGGCTGCCGTCTCCCGTGCTTTTGCATGCATCCAGTTTAGGGGCTGTTAGCTTTGACAGATTCCTTGAGGTCATTCTTCTTTACGACCAGAAGAGGATTTTGTCTAAGACCGCCTATTCCACGTCCCGTCCCGAGGCGAAGAGGGCGAGGCCAGCGGAGGTCCGAGGAGAGGACAGATTCCGGAGGAGTGGCTATGGAGGAGGATTTAGAGAAGGATTCAGAGGAGGGTACCATGGAGTTGCACCGAGGGTACCCCAGCCACTAGTTCCAGCTGCGTACGGAGGAGATGCGTGAGTGAGGAGTGTCACTTGCCATGGATGTTACGAGAGTGGTCATTATGTTTCTTCTTGTCCAGATCGTTCGACGGTCTGCTACGCTTGTGGCACTATGGGACACAGAGCTGCTTGTTGTCCCCATAGTAGGAGAGCACCACCATCTACACAGCCACTGAGACTTCCTGCGGCTCCTCAGCCGCCACTTCTGACATATCCCCAGGGACAGGGGCGAGGAGATACTTCTGGTAGAGGTCGAGGCGGAGGTAGAGGAGGTAGAGGGTTCGGATGAGGAGGTAGAGGACCATCTGGGTCAGGTCAGGGTGGAGGATCAGTTTCAGCGGGACCATCGGGGTCTGGGTATGATCGAGGCCAGAGTTCTGGAGGCCGAGGACTAGCATTACCCCCACCGCCCCGCGTGTTCCAGATGAGAGGTGATGATCGTACTGCCCCTACTTCCGCAGGTACTATACACTTCCATGATGAGTGCTTGTCTATATTGTTTGACACTGGTGCTACTCACTGCTTTATAGCAGAGGCGTGCGTTGCTAGGCTGAGCCTGAGCTGCACGAGTGGTTCACCCCTTACTATTGGTCTGGCGGACGGGGCAAAGGTTAGGTCGAGTCGGGAGATTTTAGGGTGCCCCATCCGTATAGGTGAGCGTGAGTGGCCAGCCGACCTTATTGTCATGCCGTTGAGGATGGAAGATCTCATTCTGGGTATGGATTTCATGGACCACTACGGAGCCATCATCAACCTTCGGACGAGGACGGTGTCCATCTTGGCAGACGACGGGACTGAGCACCAGGTTTGGGGTAGCGACCCCAAGAGGAACGGGGCGCTCATCAGCGCAGTCAGAACCGCCAGACTTCTCGATCAGGGCTGCATTGGATATTGGTGCTACGCTGTAGAGGTGGATCGAGCACACCCCAGTATATCAGATGTCCCCATTGTCAGAGACTTCGCCGACGTGTTTCCAGAGGAACTGCCGGGACTTCCCCCACCGCGAGAGGTCGACTTTTCGATTGAGTTGGAGGCGGGCACTAGGCCCATTTCGCGAGTCCCTTATCGCATGGCGCCGACGGAGATGGCCGAGCTGAAGGCTCAGCTAGAGGAGTTAGCTGAGAAGGGTTACATCCGCCCTAGTGCATCACCTTGGGGAGCGCCAGTTTTGTTCGTCAAGAAGAAGGATGGGTCGCTGAGGCTTTGCATCGACTATCGGGAGCTGAATCGGGCGACGGGGAAGAACCGTTATCCTCTTCCTCTGATTGACGATCTGTTAGATCAGCTGCAGAGTGCCGTTGTCTTCTCGAAGATTGATCTAAGGTCGGGTTATCACCAGCTGCGGGTGAAGCCAGAGGATGTGCAGAAGACTACTTTCCGGACTCGTTATGGACACTATGAGTTCGTGGTCATGCCGTTTGGGCTGACCAATGCGCCAACTGCTTTCATGGAGCTCATGAACCGTGTGTTCATTGACTACCTCGACAGATTCGTCGTCGTGTTCATCGATGACATCTTAGTCTACTCGAGGAGTAGAGAGGAGCACGAGGAGCACTTGAGGATTGTGCTAGAGACGCTGAGGAAGCATCAGCTGTATGGGAAATACAGCAAGTGTGAGTTCTGGCTCACAAAGGTGGCTTTCTTGGGCCACGTGATTTCAGCTGATGGAGTTGCCGTGGATCCGGTGAAGATTGACGCCATCATTGCCTGGGAGGTGCCCAAGAACGTTAGAGACATCCGCTCGTTTCTGGGTTTGGCCAGTTACTACAGGAGGTTCGTACAGGGTTTCTCGAGTATCGCTAGACCGATGACACAGTTGCTGAGGAAGGACGTTCCCTTTGAGTGGAGTCCAGAGTGCCAGTCCAGTTTCGAGCTTCTGAAACAGAAGCTGACGACCGCTCCAGTGTTAGCCTTGCCTGATGGAACTGAGGATTTCGTCGTTTATACAGACGCTTCGCGTTTCGGCTTGGGATGCGTTCTCCATCAGAGGGATCGAGTCATCGCTTATGCTTCACGCCAGTTGAAGCCTGCAGATGTGTCTTACCCCGTCCATGACTTGGAGTTAGCAGCGGTTGTCCATGCTCTGAAGATCTGGAGGCATTATCTGTACGGTACTTCATGCAAGGTGATGACGGATCACAAGAGCTTGAAGTATATTTTCACGCAGAAGGAGCTCAACATGCGACAGAGGCGGTGGCTAGAGCTTCTGAAGGACTATGACTTGGACATAGTCTACCACCCAGGGAAGGCCAATGTAGTGGCAGATGCACTCAGTAGGAAGACTCACCAGGAGGCATCAGTGGCGAGACTTACAGCTCAGAAGGATTTGCAGACGGACTTGATGAGGTGTTGCTTCGAGGTGTAGGTTCAGCGAGATAGTGGACAGTTGTCCTTCTTAGAAGTGCAGTCAGAGCTGTTAGCAGAGATTCGGCAAGGTCAGACAGATTGTCCCGAGATCGCAGTTCTGAGGGAGCGGATGGCTCAGGGCAGATTCAGAGAGCTTGTAGAGAGAGCAGATGGGATGCTCACCTTTCAGGGCAGAGCTGTAGTTCCATCGACATCAGACCTGAGGCAGAGGATCATGCAGGAGGCTCATTCCACTCCTTATTCTGTCCATCCAGGGACGAATAAGATGTATCAGGATTTGAGGAGGTATTATTGGTGGCAGAGGATGAGGGCGGACATAGTAGATTTTGTAGCCAGATGCCAGGTTTGCCAGCAGGTTCGGATTGAGCACCAGAGACCGGGAGGACTTGTTAGATCGCTTCCAGTTCCTGAGTGGAAGTGGACGGACATCTCTATGGATTTCGTCATCGGACTGAGGCGAGATGTTCGAGGTTTCGATGCCATTTGGGTTGTGGTCGATAGGTTGACCAAGTCAGCTCATTTCATTCCGATTCAGGAGACATGGCCAGCATCGCGGTTAGATGAGGAGTTCATTCGCCAGATCGTGAGACTTCATGGAGTACCTGAGAGGATTGTATCTGACAGAGATGGACGGTTCACCTCGAGGTTTTGGCATCAGGTTCAGGAGAGCCTAGGGACCAGACTGCATTTCAGTACAGCTTTTCATCCTCAGACAGACGGGCAGAGTGAGAGGACGATTCAGACCTTGGAGGACATGTTACGATCGTGTGTTTTGGAGTGGGGTCATCAGTGGGTTAGGTATCTGCCGCTAGTGGAGTTTTCGTACAACAACAGCTACCATGCATCGATCGAGATGGCTCTATATGAGGCCTTGTACGGGAGACGATGTAGGTCGCCAGTTTGTTGGGACGAGCCTGCAGATACAGTGTTGTCGTTACCTGAGATATTTAGAGAGACAGTTGATCAGGTGGGTCACATTCGGGAGCATATGAGAGTCGCTCAGGATCGTCAGAAGAAATATGCAGACAGGCGTAGAACAGAGATTGAGTTCGAGGTGGGTTCGCATGTGTGGCTTCGGGTTTCACCCACCAGGGGAGTTCGACGGTTTGGCATTAAGGGGAAGTTGAGTCCGAGGTTCATTGGCCCATTTGAGATCCTAGAAAGAGTCGGTGAGGTAGCTTACCGTTTGGCCTTACCTCCAACCTTGGTTGGCGTCCATGACGTCTTTCATGTCTCCCAGCTCCGCCAGTATATTCCTGACCCTAGTCATGTCCTCGACCACTCAGACCTTCGCATCGAGCCTGACCATACCTTTGTGGAGCGTCCAGTGAGGGTCCTTGACCGTCGAGTCAAGAAGCTTAGGAACAGGGAGGTCCCTTTGCTTCTAGTTCAGTGGTCTAGGAGGAGTCCTGAGGAGGCCACCTGGGAGACCGAGGAGAGCATTCGGGCTAGCTATGGGGATGTCCTAGATGAGCTGCTTGCGTCTTATGTTGAGCCGAGCGTAGACATTACCTTGACCTCTCGAGTGCGGTGAGTATGCCTAGTTAGTTGGATGGGATTGGTTAGTAGTGTCTCGTTGATTTGCGTGCTTATGCTTGGTAGTTGTGTGCAGATCCTTGGTGATATGATGTGATGAGCCTCGATGATATGATGATGTGCTAGATATTATGGTATGTGACTGTCTTTAATGTGCTATGATTTGCTGTTTATCTCGAGATTATGATCATTCTTCTATATCCATGATGCATGACATTAGAAATGTTAGAGATTGAAATGTTGAATTATGATCTGACTCGGAACCTAGGAAGGTAATATGGGATTAGCCCTTAGAGGTGGATGTTAGTTGATTGGGAAGTTGGGGATGTCTTGTTTAACGTCGAGAATAAAGAATTTTGAACGGTGATTTAAAAGGAACTCAGATTTTTAAAGTAAGTTATTACAACCCGAGTTTTCATTATGACGCCCCACGAAGTGGATACAAGTATTTTGCGGGGGCACTCGTAGATTGCTTGCTAAGACCTAGTGGACGTTGTGATGTTTTCAAGTTATGATATGACTGAGAAGTCGGGGTAAGGATGTGGTAGGTGCACATATCACATTCTTACTATGATCAATTGGGAATATTATGGTCATGACAATGATACTGTGAGGGCCTCATGGGGGCACTTGTGAGGTACTGACAGGATAAAGGGCATGATCCTTGGATTCGAAAATTTCAAACTTCATCCCCGTTTTCAAATTGATTTTAGTCTCGGGGACGAGACTTGTTTTTAGAGGTGGATGATGTAAAGACCGGAATTTAATCAACATTTATAAAATATCCTTAGGATAATCCGAATATTATCCTCCCCTATGATTATGAAAACTCGGAAAATTTAAAATTTTTATGCACGGCTTTACATTGATTTAATGATAGAAACACATTCCCGAGCCACCTTTTCTCGGCTTTTATGAACTTAACGGATTTTAATGCATCTCGGGCTCGGGATTTACATCTTTGATTTACAAGGCCAGTCGTCCATACTTAACTTGACCAACATTGATCACCACCCACTCCTTGACTTGACTTGACTTGTGGCTTGTGGCTTGTGGCTTGCTTGTGATGATAGGTGTCCAACCACTCCCATCCCTTCCATTTAATCACTCCCCATCTTTAACACATGAACCACTCCTTTCTCTCCTTTATAAATGACCCAAGCTCAGTTTAGAACTCATTCACAAAGAGCCCCACCGTCACTTTGAGAGAAAACCAAAGAGAGAAGAAGCCTTCACCATTTTAGGTCCATTTTGGTGACCTTGCACAAGAAAAGTCATATCTCCCTCAATACTACTCCGAATTGAGAAAACTCGGTGGCCTTAGAACCGTATTGAAACCACCTTTCCAATAATACATTATAATCCAAAATCCAAGCTCGTTTCCCCATCCAAAATCGTCCATCATTGAGGCTGTAGAAACTGTCTTTTGAAGGATCTTGAGGTTTTGCGTTATTTTCTTGGTAAGCTCCATTATTTCCTTCCAAAACTGAGTTTAAACCTTTTATATGACTTATTTGCTTCATTTCTAAACAAAGTCCTGACCCTTTTGCTTGGGGTTTTGGAAAATATATTGCAAGGTGTTTGGAGGTGTCCCCAAGGTCCCCGAAGTGAGAATTTTCGAGCCATTTGTGTTCCATTTGCCTAGGTAATCTCTCTTCCACCTTCCTCTCTCTAGGATAGCTTGAGTTGATGTGAAAAGTCTTAGGATAGTGGATCCTATAATGTGTTTAAATCGGTTTGGTTCGGTTGGGTTTGGTTCGGTTGGGTTTGGTTCGGTCGAGTTAATCGGTTATTTATTTAATTGGTTGCAGTCTTTAAAATACTATAATATTATTCGAGGATTTAAATATAAAATATTATTTTGGGGATTTTATAAAGAGATGGTTTATTAAATAATAAAGGGTAATTAAAATATCATATTATATTATTTGGGATTTTAAAATATATTATTTGGATTGAATAATTGAAAAAGGATTTTAGCAAGTATTTTCAAGGTCGGAATTCTTAACTGATTAATTCGGATTTTTAAACGGTTTTGGAACTAACTTGGGAATAAGACTTAGTCGATGACTAACTAGCATGATAATCTGATCGTTTGACTAACGGTATGATATGTGTGACTAATAGCATGATATTACGATGATTTTTAAAAGAGATTAAATATTCGATACTTATGAAGATGATGAATTGGAGAATTATATGGAATATGGTATGAGTTGTGAGATGATGGATTACGAGATAAAGTTAAGATGATGAAAATGATGATGTGACGGTTATTGTGTTAAGTTGTGTAGTTGTGTGTGTGATACTTTCATGCTTTGTGTGCCTTAGAGATAGACTCATTCATGTGCTTATACTTATTAGGTGACCATCTGTGATGTGTCGGATTTCATATTGCCTGGTTGATTGCCTTTTGCTGTGCTGCTTACCAGGTAAGTCTCTTCGGAGCTTACTCAGATTGATAGAGAGATATTCCCTGCTTTATGTGCATGATATACTAGGTGCTTGCATTCATGATCAGCATGCCATGTAGTATCATGCTAGGTTGCATTGACCGTTGAGCATTCTATTTATTTATGCGTATGTAAACAGAACGGTCGTTATCTGTGAAGTAATTAGAGTCTTTGCTAGGGTTATAGGATGGCCCAGTCCCATCGGGTTCTGTCCTGAGTCGATCGAGTCATGGAACTTCCTTTACTTATATTATGAGCTGCCTGCGAGCTTTATTTATTGTGGATACGGGTTGGGTCTGCGGACCGCCCGATGATAAAGGAATGCATTTATGAACTGGCCAGTCTCCGCCCTATCGGAATGGGGTGGAGGTAGGAGAGGGACATACCATTTGGTATTCTTTGCTGGGGCCCTATCTATTATTAAGCACTTGATCTTAGGGACATGCTAGTGTGTTAATATTATGCCTTGCATCTAGAAGCATCTTTATAAGGTATAGCGTATATGTGTGCTTAGAGCCGGGATGCAACAGGTGGGCATCATTCTGATCCCGCTCACCATTACCATTTTTAGGTATTATTTATGTTCATCCCATTGGTGATGTTTACATATTGCGCGGGTCATTTTGTTCGGCGGAGAGCGAGCGCTGGAGTTATCTACTTCACCAAACTCTGACCATGGTTTTGGATTTATACTTTTAGACTCCGTTTTGACCCGGCTCTGCCGTGGCACCCTATTGTATTACACTTGATTTCGCTATTTGCATGACTACTGGTTTTCCACGCATAGACTTACGATAGGTACAGGGGACTTCCCCGGGGATTTCAACGATACGTTTCGAATTTGGGTATGAAATCCCACTTTGGAAACATTAGATTAGGCTTTCAAACCTTCAACCTATACTCGGGGCGCACGATCCCAAGGAGGGTTTTCATCCCTCGAAACATAACCCCGGAATTATAATCCCGGGCCGTTACACTATTGATAAATATATGCTATGATGTTTGTTCACATTGTCTTGTGTTCATTTAAATTTGATGTTGTTTTTGATGGAGGCTAATGCATGAAGGACAAATGTGTAGGTATAGGTTTCTTTTATAGTTTGTTTGAGTACTAGCGTAGCTTAAGTGTGGGGTGTTTGACAATGCATATTTTAATATGCAATATAGGATAATTTTAGATGCATTTCATTGTCATATAATCATATTTTATACTTAATTTTTCATTATGCTCTTTTAGTGGTACATGCGTGCACTCATGAGATTCCATTTCAATAGGCATTGGGCTTTCCTTTTCACCCTTGGTTACTTCTTCGTCACTCGAGAGGGGGCTTTCAATTAATGTTTGGACTTTGGTTCTTCAACCGAATCCCTCTTCATAGATGTCTTCTTTAGTGATCTCGTTATTGGCCAAATCGTCTATAAGGTGACAAAGTCCTAATGATCCTGGTTCACAAAAGCCTTTCTCATAGGCACATATCAAGTACTTCACTATCCTCAAATGTGCACCCTCTAGGACACAATGTATCATCTCTATAGTTGCATTTTTAATGCTTTTTGATGGACTGTTTTCCATACAGGCTAACACCTTTGAAACATATCAGAACAAACTCTTATCGGGTAACTGGGATAACTTTATTAGCACTAAAATAGATGGATCCTCAAAATACATTGGTGCGTCAGATGAAGTAAGAGGTATACCAGGTGGAAAAGAAGAAGATATAACAGATGGTGGGGAAGAAGGCATAATGGATGATGAAGAAGAAGTGATTGTCTCCGGTTCTGGAAGGGGCGACGGGCACCGGTCATCAACGACGGACGCCGATTCTACAGAATTATCGATTTCCTCCTTAATTAGCTCGGCCATTTTCCTTGCATTATTCATCCAATGTTTTGTCGGCAAGGTCGTAGAAAAGACCCCACGTTCCTGACAGTCTTGGGTTGCAAAAGACATCGACACCCATGGAATCGATACGCTCTCTCATTTCAGAACTTACCCCTTCATAAACACAACACACCATATCTTGCGGGCTATCATCGATACCAAATGATTTACGTTCGCCCACTAACTCTTGCACTCTTTTGAAGTAATAGTGAAAATATTCTCCCTGGCTTTGATGTACCCTCAACATTTTTTTATTTTTTATTTTTTTATTTTTTTATTTATTTTATAAATTAGTAGCGGGGGGTTATGAAATAGAAATATAAATAAAAATCAATAAACATACAAAAAAAAAGAAATCAACTTGAATCCCTGGCAACGGCACCACTTTTGATGGACGTGAAATGTCGTTAGGTTTCACATCACCAAAGATAATAATAACCCAATCTAACAAACTAACTAGTAAACTAATATAGCGGATAAGTAAGGGGTCGAACCCACAGAGAAACAAGTATCTCAATGCAATATGTATTTATCAATTATGATAATAAAGATAGAATATGAATATGTATGAAGATTGATAATGCAAATAAACTAACATAAAATTTAGTAAGAGCGAATAAAAGATAGAAGAGAAGAGTGTAGTTTCGCATACAATTCACAACATTGGTTGATTTACTTGATCCCTGAGTTCATTTCAATATTACTCCTAATCTTATGCCGACTTTCCTAAACTAGATTGTTCTGTAAAGATACAATCACTTATTCAATGTGGCATCACTAAAGAATAGCATTAACAAATCAAGTACTTAAGACCAATTGGCAATCAATTCAATGTAATCGGGAATTAAAAGAAACAGCTCAATTAACCCTAATTTCATCCACTCGACATAGATCAATTCTTATCATCCACTACAAAGGCAGTTTAAACATCACTGGATTGATGACTTTGTTTTCTATCAAGAAACCAACAACGGATTCATAGCGTAGATGTAATTTCTATCTAGATGACCAGTCATAGAAAGAAACACAAATATGACCAATGAAGAACAAGATGATAAATAAACTTATGAATAACATAGAAATCAAGTCTCACAATCAACCAAACAAGTCTTTAATGATAGCAGAACAACAAGAATTCTAGGTATGCATAACGTACCTTGAATCTCTAAACTTAAATCCTCGCATCTCTCTTTGTTGTAATTAGTTTATGGAGGAATTAGTTTATTGAATAATGATTGAATGATGATGAAAACCTACGGTAAAATATATCTAATATAAGGCTAAACACTGATGTACATATTTGTAGCCTTTTATTTGCATGTTTTGACTTTATATTCCTTTCGATTCCTAAAGTAAAGGTTAATTTGTTTAGAATGAGCTAACGTGCAAGAAATAGTGTCTGCACAAGTTTTGTTCTAAATATGTAGGAATTGGAGCAGAATCGGAGTCAAAACGAGAAAGCCAAGCAAAGCAGAAAAGAGGTCGATATCGACCATATATGTCGAGATCGACAAACCAGCTCTACGTGGACCCTGAGCATCAAGACAGACCACAAAGAACCACTGAAGACCCCTCAACATGGACTCACTTGGTTGATATCGAGTAGAAGCGTCGAGATCGAGTGCACTCTTGAGCTCGAGTGAAGTGAAGGCCGTCGGCACGAAATAGAGACCTCGATATCGACTCAATAAGTCGACATCGAGTGGAATTTTACACGGATTATACGCGGCTTTCGAGATGCGGATTGGGAGTTCTATCCATTAGCCACTGTTTTATCTTCCATTTAGATAGATCATGTCTTAGGGTTATTGCCGTTTTACCGTAAGATATTTATTAGTTATTTATTTATATACCTTAATAAAGATTTATCCTACTTGTTTGGGATAGAATTTTGGATAGAAGTTTTAGTAGGATTAGAACTACTTTCCTTGGCTAGCAAGGATTAGTAGGCTATAAATAAAGCCCTAGGGGCTGGTCTTTTATTCATTCAATCACACAAGATACAATACAATAGAGATAGAGTAGAGAGAAGCTTTAGGGTTTGGCATTTGCGAAAGCCGGCGTTGGATTGTATAGTTTCGAAGGTTATATTAATGCAAGTTTTCTTCTTTCAATCAATGGTGTTTATTGCAATGAAGAGCGAGTAGTTCCCCAAAGCTTCTAGGGTCGGGGTGAGCCTAATGTTAGTCATGCGTGTTTGAGGTAAGTACTTGATGTTGATATCGTTGTGTCTATGTCATCTCCTACGATTCTATGTTTAATCCTTATCGCAAGAAAAGGGATTCATGTTAACAACTTGAGTTATAAACATAAAATTGGTAGAGACAATTAGTTTTATTTGCAAGAGTATTCCTAATCGTTGGTACGGCGAAAGCTTGTCCCTCGGGTGAGATAGCGCAATTGTCCATCTTATTTGCCTTATTGCATGAATTGGTTAAGGTTGTGGTAAACCCCAGCCTTAGGAGTTGCATTTATTTATATATATTTTAATCATCCAAATGTGTTCGTTTCTATCCACACTTCGTCTCCATACTATTTGTCTTCGGCTTTCTTTGCCGACAACTAACACTGCAGGAACCACTCGAAACCAACTTAGCAGGTCGATATCGACCAATCTGCTCTACGTCGACAGTCTTCTGTGTCGATGTCCATCCTTCATGTTTCTGTCTGAGATCGTTATCGAGTACATAACTTGAAATCGAGTGTCATGTGTCGACTGGCAGTTTTCTGAGCCAGGTTAAATTCGTTGTTGACATCGATTCGACCACCCTAGTCGATATCGACTGCTTGTTTCTTGTCTCTGTAGGTTTTTTGTTGCAGTAGAAATCGATAGCCCAGGTCAACGTCGAGTACCCTACTCGAGATTGAGGCTTTTGGTCAATCAAGACGTGTACTTTATAGGACTATCTACGATCCCGCTGACACGCTTCCTTGTGGATCGATCCTAACTACCTTCTACTACAGCGGGAGGAAGTCTTGTAATTATTTGCGCGGACTGGGATTCGGTTTGCATTTTTATTCTATAACTCGACCTCCTCCTCTCAACAAACACCGTCAGCCAAAACCCTAGGAAGAATAGATAAAAGTTTCCATAAGATAAGATTTGGCTGATCTTCGTAGATTCAGAAACAACGAGACTGGCGGGCGCCAGTTATTTAGCGGCGGGTGCCGTACTTCAACTTTGACAGCTTCGACAAACTGAACTTGTAATGCACTTTTTTTAGTCATCATTCATCCGATTGAAGCATATGAATATGTGTTGGAAAGATCTATTCCAGGACTACCTCTCTCATGAAGACTTCATAAGCGAATTCCAACTTATCAGAACCTTAAAGAATAGATTTCTCCATATTCTTCATTTCCGTTCTTGTTCTTTAGCTCTTCTTGGTTCAGCTCCATGATTTCTCCTACTTTCAAGGCCGGATCTTATAATCTACAAATAAACACTAAAAATAATAGATTCTGAACTTCGAATACCAAATGATCAAGAATGCAAATAAGCTTATTAAACATGAAATATGGAGACTCTAATGCACTTAAGACCACCTATAGTACCTATACAAAATATGCATTATCAACGAGCATGGAACAAGCCATGGAAGGGTTAGATGTCAAATTGGGGAGCTAAGAAGCACGAAAACAAGAGCGAAAATGAGAGTTGTAACCCTTTAAAAGAGCTTTTCAACGCATATTCATATTTGTCAATCGGACAAACGATGACTCCAGAAAGTGCATTACAAGTTTAGTTTGTCAAAGCTGTCAAAAATGCAAGAACGGTGTCCCCCGGTTTTATACCGACAACCGCCAGTGTCGCTGTTTCTGGATCTGTGCAATGCAACCCACTTCTATCTTTATGGAAACTCTATCTAAGTTATTCTAGGATTTGTGCCAACGATTTTAGGCATTATATTAAAGATATTTTCCAGTAGGTTTTCTCAACTAATTTAGATCTAATTTCATTAACTCAAAGAGAGATGAGAGGATTGAGGATTAGAGATTCAAGATACGTTATGCATACTTAGAATTCTTGTGGTTTTGCTATGATTCAAGACTTGGTTGGTTGATTATGAGACTTGATTTCTATGTTATTCATGAGTTTATTTATCATCTTGTTCTTCATTGATTATACTTGTGATTCTTTCTATGACCGCGCATCTAGATAGAAATTAGATCTATGCTATGAAACTGTTGTTGGTTTCTCGATAGCAAACAAATTCATTGACCCAGTGATGTTTCGATTGCCTTTGTAGTGGATGATAACAATTGATCTATGTCGAGTAGATGAAATTAAGGTTAATAGAGTTGTTTCTTTTAATTTCTGATTGCGTTGAATTGATGTGCCAATGGGCCGAAGTACTCGGATCTTTATGCTATTCTTTGTGATGCCACTTTGAATAAGTGATTCTATCTTTGCGGAACAATCTAGTCTAGGCAAGTCGGCATAAGCTTAGGAATAATATTGAAATCAACTCAAGGATCAAGTAAACAAACCAATGTTGCGAATTGTGTGTGAAACCACACTTTTCTCTTTTATCTTTTATTCACTCTTACTAACCATCCTCATAGTTTATTTACATTCCTCATTACATATTTACATTCATATCTTTTTTTTATTTGCATAATTAGTAAATACACATTTCATAGAAATATTACTTGTTTCTCTGTGGGTTCGACCCCTTACTTTCTATACTAGTTTGTTAGATTGTTTGTTAAGGTTATTATTATTTCTTTGGCGAGGTGAAACCAATGACATTTCTACCCCGTCAAATCGCAAAGCAAACGAGATAAGAAGATAGAAAGAAACTAAATTGATAACCAAACCAACATATCGATAAGCAGATGAGTGAAAGATTAGCCTAGCATGGCTATCTTCATGCAAAACATAAAAGAAAATAGTACTTTGGGGTTCTGCTCCGCAAGGGAGGCGGATCCCTGTCAGAGGTAAAAGAGAATGATTGTGTGAATTATGTGAATTGGGGACTAAGGAGAGCTGTATTTATAGGCATAGGAGGGGTAGAAATCGGAGAACTTAAGGTAGAAGAAAAGCCTAATGGGTCAGATTTTCCCACGAAAGAAAATCTTCCAGAATCTTTGTCTGCGGGTGCTGCTAGTGATCGGCGGCTGCCGATACAATGTGATGTAGGGATAATTGAATCGAAATATATAATAAAATATTAAACAATACAACTCTTAGCCTCTTCAAATAAATTCAAGACTCCCTGTTGTAGTAGTAGGGAATCAGGTTCGATCCACGAGGAAGTGAGTCAGCGAGATCCTAGTAACGTTGAAGACACATCCTGAATGTTCGACAAGAAGCCTTGATCTCGAGCACAGACCTCGATGTCGACCTTGGCTGTCGATGCTTTCGGTAACAGAAGACCTACAGAGACAAAAACGGCAGTCGATATCGACTAAGAAAGGTCGATATCGATGTTAGTAAACGAAATCGACTGGCTCAGAAGACTACCAGTCGACACAGTGTGATCGACTTCGACGTTGGGGGTCGATATCGACTTCAGCAGCAGGAACTCAAAAGATCGTTTTCGACACAGAAGACCATCGACTAAGTACAAAGGTCGATATCGATGTTGTCCTGCAGAAAGGTTAGTTCTTTTGTCGGCAAAGAAAGGCCGAAGACACAAGGATGACAAAGGAGTAATGAACATAAATAAACCAGGGGTGTTGGGTTTTTCGATAACTCAACGAACGGCAGGCAAATAGATGTAAACTTAAAAAAGAAAATATCTTCCAAAGCCAAGGATTACCGCGACGACAACCATGATAGTATAAGTAAGAAACCACTAAAGATGCATGCTTTTATCGCAAAGGAGAAGGCTTTCACCTCAACCGGCAAATAGGAAAAGATATCTTGCAATAAATTAACCTAATTTGCGTCTACCATTGTCATAATTGAGTTTATAGTCTTTTAAATAGAAACCCTAATTACTCCCCAAGTTTCACAACATGAGTTCCTTAAATTCGCATTCAAAGATGAAGCACAAGGTAGAATAAGATAAAAGATACCTTCTTTAGCGATATACAAACCTTACCACCATGGCTATCGTCGGGCTCACCCCGACCCTAGAAGAAAGGGCGACTACTCGCTCATGTTGAATGAAGACATGCTTGAAATATAAACTTGCATTAATGGAAAACATTGAATCTTTACAATCTCAACGCCAACTATCGCAAGCACCGAAACCTTAAAGCTCAAAACCTAAAACTCTAACTTTATTGCTTAATGCTATTGTATTTCTTGCTTAAATGCCTAAAAAACCAGCCCCTATGGCTTTATTTGTAGGCTACCAATCCTTGCTATCTAAGGATGGTATCTTCTATCTAATCTCTAAACTCTATCCCAACAAGTAGGATAGATCTTTTATTTTGATAAAACTCTTAAACAACTACGTAAATCTTTAAGGTAAAAGTAAATAATCTCTGCTGTAGTCTATCTAGTATTACAAGATAATTCGGGCCTTAGAAGATAGAATCCCCAATCCGAGTCTCGAAAAACGTGTCTATCCTCTGTCGAAGTATGGTCGATATAGACCAGAGTTGTCGATATCGACCATTTTGTTTCTGCTCGACGGGTCCTTCTCCACTCGATTTCTGTGTTATGGTCGATATCGATGTCAGGTGATCGATATCGAGTGTCTTCTTTGTTGGTCTATGTGGTCTATCTCGACAATCTGAAGTTGTGTCGATGACTGTAGTCAATATCGATGTTGGTGGTCGATATCGACCTCTTCTCAGCTTCACTTGGCTTTTTCGTTTTGACTCCGATTTCGATCCAATTCCTACATATTTAGATCAAAACTTGTGCAGACTCTTTTTCTTGCACGTTAGCTCATTCTACACAAATTCATCTTATTTTCAACCTTTATTTGAGGAATCGAATGAAATATGAAGTCAAAACTTGCGAATAAAATAGGTACAAATATATACATCAAAATACCCCATACTTAGACTTGCTTGTCCTCGAGCAATAATCAAGCAATAACCAACACCTACAACACACCCTTCAAGTCTTCGCCCTTGTCAAAAGCAACATCATAAGCAGTAGCAAAGCAAAGCAAGTGAATTTAACGTCATAGGACATATATGAGTGATCCATAGGCATACGCAATTTTGATCCAACCTCATAGGGATAATGTGTTTGCTCTCAACTCTCATGTGTTTAGGCTATGAAGATCACGCTCAACTCAATTCGATATACAATCTCATAAACATTGCAGTTTATAAGAATCCACTTCGCAACCAATTATGAACCACCACAACCCCCATCTCAGCCACCCTTGTGTGCTTCCTCAAGAAGCTTAGTCCTTTGAACTTCCCCAAAAAGCACACCCTTGTGGTTTCCCCAAAAAAAAAACTGCCCACTTTATTGTTCTCCAGAAAGTTGTCTCTTTTGTGCTTTTCCAAGAAGCATTGACCTTTTCATATCTTTATTAGTTATCATTCCATATTTTGTTAAAAGAGAGTGCCAAAACTGAAATTTAAAAAAAAATCAGATTCGGTTTTTCTGGAAAAAAAAGAAAAAAAAAAGAAAGAAAAGAGTGACATCTTGTGCATGTTATTGAAGTGTTTTAGTTTATATTCATATTTTAACATTTGCACATCATCTTAGTGTTGCTTGTGTTTGTTAGCTTGCTCATTGTGTTGCAAACCTATTCATTGAACACATTGCGTTCACTTTTCGCAGCCAACTTCCTACTGATTTTCAAGCCTAAATTGCACCCATTTGCATATTTGAGCGCCATTGCATGATATTGATACATGAGAATAAGATAAAGGGGTTGAACCTTGTAAAACTTGGTAAAACACTTATTCTTAATAAAAAAAAAGCTCATTGTGTCGATCGTTCATTATTGTTTCGGGTGTTTGTTTAGCCATACTTCTATTTATTGAGTCTCTAGTCGCACCTAGAATCTGCGTGTTTGGTATTAAGATCAGCCCTTGTAGTCATTGTGCTCTTTAAGGTTTGGTAATCTTGTGGTTGATTTTTGACTCTTTCCAAGGCGGATTTGAAGCTCGGTTACAACACTTAAAGAGAGGAGTGAAACACTTGTGAGGCTGATTTTGCTTTCACTAACGTAACAAGTTTGCTAGTGTGTTTTGAGAATTTCTAACGCAGATCATCCTCCTTCGGACCATTCCAATGGAAGCGGATCGGAGCCAATACCCCCGGAGTTGTTCAACATGTTTAAAACCATGTCGGACAACATTGGCCACCTCACGGCTCGAATGGTGGCCTTAGAGACACGTACACCACCCCAACATGTACCAAACGAGCCCCATCAAGAGCGGGAGGAGCCCTTAACAACCCCACCAATTGGCCCTCGACATTTCCCAGTGCCCCCGCAAGAAGGTAGACATTTGGTCCTAATAATAATTTTCCTCCTTTACATGATGATCGCAGGCCTCCAAGAAGGCAATATGACTACTTTGAAGAGCAAGAGGCGGATTGGGAACCACCCCGAGGCCATGGATACCAACAACGGAGAGCTCGTGAACAAGAGCAAGATGGAATAGGCAAAATAAAGGTAAAAATTCTAGCCTTTGAAGAGAAGTGTGATCCCGACCTTTATTTGGAGTGGGAGACAAAAATTGAGCAAATTTGGAGCTCCCACAATTTCCCGGAAGAGAAAAAGGTACAACTCGCAGCCCTTGAATTTACTGGTTATGCACTAATTTGGTGGGATAATCTTCTGAAAGAAAGGAGGCGAGTTCTAGATCCAGCCGTTATTAATTGGGAGCAAATGAAGGCCCTGATGAGATCTCGATTCGTTCCTCAATACGACACCCGGGAGCTAAGATAAAGGATGGAAAAATTAAAGCATGGTTCCATGAGTGCAGAGGAAACATACAATGCCATGCAAGTGGCAATGGTAAGAGCTAATGTGGTTGAGGATGATGAAACCACAATGGTGAGGTACCTAAGAGTTCTTCATCCTTTTCTAGCTAATGAAATAGACTTGTATCCTTATGAGACCATGACATATTTGCACCAACTCAAAACCGAGGGTACCAGCCCTATGGGAGGGAAGCGGTGCAAGGAAAAGAAAAGGGAGCCAACTTCAATCATCAAGGAGAGCAAGGTGGTCATCGCAAGGGCTACCCTACCAATGCACCTTGATAATCATCTCGGCCATCTAATGGGGTTTCCGCAGTCCCACAAGGGAGTAACTCTAACCCCTCTTGTAGAACTAGAGATATTGTGTGCATTAAGTGTCAAGGAAGAGGTCATATGATGAAGGATTGTCCTAATAAGAAAACTCTCATGATTAATCATTTAGGGCAATATGAATCTGAATCTGATTGTGATGATAATGTTTTGTGTGATGATGATGTGAATTTGCATGCTTGTGATGATGATAATGATGATGGAATTGAGTTTGAGCATGGAGAGTCTTTGATTGTTAGAAGAGTTTTACATGCTACCCCTTCTCCTTGTGATGATAACCAAAGAGAAAACTTGTTCCATACTCGTTGTCTAGTTAAGAAAAAGGCGTGCACCATGATAATAGATGGAGGAAGTTGTTGTAATCTTGCTAGCATTGAAATGGTTCAAAAATTACAACTCCCAACATTAAGTCATCCTAGACCCTACAAATTACATTGGATGAGTGATTATGGTGAATTGAAAGTGAACAAGCAAGTTAAGATTGCCATAACACTAGGACATTACGAGGATAGTGTTTTATCTGATGTAGTGCCTATGCAAGCTTGTCATATTCTTTTGGGTCGTCCGTGGCAATGTGATAGGAAGGTCATTCATGATGGTTTCACTAACCGTCATTCTTTTGTGTTTAAGGGAAAGAATGTTATCCTCAAGCCCATGACCCCAACGCAAGTTGCCGAGGAGTATGAGAAGAAATGGGCAAGGGAGAAGAATAAGGGGTTGGAGGAAACCAAGTGTCCACAGCCCAAGACCACACCGCATTCATCATCATCCCTTAGTGTGCAACCCACTAGCTCTCCACGTTCAAGCCTCTCCGTTGAGCCTAGCCAACCTAAGGGGGTGTGGGAGAGTAAGGGAGTTCTTCTAGCCTCCAAGCAAGACCTTAAGGAGTACCTCGACCCCGAGACCACTCTTATGTTGTTATGTAAGGAGCTTGCTTTGATGAGTGATGATCTTAAGGCTACCCTACCTAAGAGGATTTTTAGGCTACTTGAAGAGTTTAAGGATGTGTTTCCCGAAGAGATTCCAGCCGGTCTACCACCTATTAGAGGCATTGAGCACCAAATAGACCTTGTCCCGGGAGCCACCCTACCTAACCGCCCAGCCTATAGGATGAACCCTAAGGAAACCCAAGAGATCCAATCCCAAGTGCAAGAGTTGTTGGATAAGGGTTATGTGAGGGAGAGCCTTAGCCCATGTGTTGTTCCCGTACTTCTAGTGCCAAAGAAGGATGGTTCTTGGAGGATATGTGTGGATTGTCGAGCCATCAACAATATCACGATGAAGTACCGCCACCCAATACCCCGCTTATACGACATGCTAGAAGAGTTACATGGAGCCACTACCTTTTCTAAGATCGATCTAAAGAGTGGGTACCATCAAATTCGTATGAGGGAGGGGGGTGAGTGGAAGACAGCCTTTAAGACCAAGTTCGGTCTTTATGAGTGGTTGGTTATGCCCTTTGGGCTTTCCAATGCCCCTAGCACTTTTGTGCGTCTTATGAATCATGTTCTTAGGCATTTTATAGGGAAATCTGTTGTGGTTTGTTTTGATGATATACTTATGTATAGTAGATCCTTAGAAGAGCATGAGTTACATTTACGTGAAGTGTTATCTACTCTTCGTCATGTGCACCTTTATGCTAATTTAGAGAAATGTGAGTTTTGCGCTAATTGTGTTACTTTTCTTGGTTTTGTGATCAGCTCACATGGGTTAAAAGTGGACGAAAGCAAGATCAAAGCAATCCAAGAATGTCCCACTCCTACATCAATTGGCCATGTTTGGAGCTTCCTTGGATTAGCCAGCTTCTATCATCGGTTCGTGAGGGATTTCAACACCATTGCAGCCCCTCTAACCGAGATCACCAAGAAGCATCACCCATTCACATGGGAAAGAGCCCAAGAGAAGGCATTCAATGCCCTAAAGGAGCATCTCACGCAGGCCCCGGTCTTAGCACTTCCGGATTTCAACCGGCCCTTTGAAGTGGAGTGTGATGCATCGGGCATAGGCATTGGTGGAGTTCTCATGCAAGAAGGTAAGCCCATTGCCTATTTTTCAGAAAAATTGAAGGGAGCTTGTTTTAATTACTCTACCTATGATAAGGAGTTGTTTGTAATGTTTAGAGTTCTTAACACATGGCAACATTATCTTTGGCCTAGGGAGTTTATTTTGCATACTGATCATGAGTCCTTAAAGCATTTCAAGATCCAAGACAAGTTGGATAGGAGGCACGGTCGTTGGATGGAGTTTATAGAAACATTCCCTTATGTCATTAAGTATAAGAAAGGAAAGGATAATGTTGTGGCAGATGCCCTTTCGAGGAGATACATGTTGTTGTCTACATTAGACTCAAGCATCTTAGGCTTTGCATACATTAAGGAGCTTTATGTAGATGACCCTGATTTTGGAGAGATTTACAATCATTGTGTGGCTAAAGGATCCTTAGATAAGTACTACTTGTTTGATGTGTTTCTTTTCAAGATTGATAAGGTTTGCATTCCCCGTTGTTCCCTTAGGCTCTTGTTGGTTGAGGAAGCCCACAGGGGCGGCTTGAGGGGCCATTTTGGGAGGGATAAAACCTATCACATGCTACACACACATTTCTTTTGGCCTCACATGCTTAGGGATGTAGAACATTTGGTTAAGAGATGTGTTGATTGTTTGAAGGCTAAGTCTAGGTTACAACCCCATGGCTTGTATTGTCCATTACCCATTTCTGCAGCCCCTTGGGAGGACATATCCATGGACTTTATTGTTGGGTTACCTAGGACTAAGAAGGGGAGGGATTCGATCTTTGTGGTTGTTGATTGTTTCTCTAAGATGGCCCACTTTATCGCTTGCCATAAGACCGATGATGCTTCCAATGTAGCTAACCTTTTCTTTAGAGAGATTGTTAGGCTTCATGGAGTACCTAAGACTATAGTGAGCGATCGGGATGTGAAATTTCTTAGCCACTTTTGGAGGACTCTTTGGGGTAAACTAGGGACGAAGTTGCTGTTTTCCACCTCTAGTCACCCACAACTGATGGGGAAACTGAGGTGACCAATAGGACCCTTACTACCATCCTTAGGGCCATCATTAGGAACAATTTGAGATTGTGGGAGGATGCTTATAACCGAACCGTGCATTCATCTACTAAGCTTACACCATTTGAGTGTGTTTATGGTACTAACCCACTAACCCCTTTGGATCTTAAACCATGTCCCATGAGGGAGAAAGAATAATTTGATGCATCAAAATGTTCGATGAACGGGAGGGATGATGCGATTCAAATATTCAAATATAATTCACGACTGTGCTAACTCCCTTATCAACCAAATAATACAAGAATCCCTCCCGATGTAGTGGTAGGGTAATTCAGGATCGATTCCACGAGGAGGTATGTCAGCGCTTCCCTTGTTGTAATCACGATCAAGAATTCAACCTCAGAAGACACTCGATATCGAGGTTGCCTGGTCGACATCGACCTCAGTTCTGGTCGATTTTCCAGTAGATTCCTGCAGAAGATAAAAGCAACATAGATCGACGTCAAGTTTGACCTCGATATCAACGTTAGTCCTAGATTTCGACCTTTACAGTCGATTTCGATGTTTGTTACAGAAACTGTTTTACGTCACTTATTTTCGGAAAAGTGTCCGAAGACCGTAGAATGGTTAAGAAAAAATTAACAGAAACAAAACATAACTTTTATATAAAATTCAATTAATTAAAAGCTTCCAAGATCGGGGTTTCACGCCACAACGATAACAATGCAAGTATGATGCTAAAGTTATGAAATTTAATGCCTTTCCGTCAAATAACTTTTGTTACCAACACTTCGGTGATTAGAGGCTCTCACATAATTCCTAAGGGTTACTATCCCATTCATGAGTGATCCCAGTTCACAATATGAGTGGCTTTCGCTTCAATAATGCAAATAATGAATCTCCCTAACTTTCGCAAAGGATCATGCATAGGATAGAAGACGGAATCGCATAAAAGTCATACCTTTGATGCACTTACCCTACATCGCTATCGTCGGGCTCGCCCCGACCCTAGAAGTGGGTTGAGTACTCGCTTCTCATCATGCAACTCTTCATCATCATTGAAAGAAAACTACTTTGTACTGAACTATGAAAGAAAGATTACAACCGAACCAAGCCAATTCCGCCCTCGCTTCCACCAACCTCACTCGCCCTCCTCTCTCTCTCTACAAATTCTATGCGATAAGTTATTAAAACTCGCTGTGCTTGGATGTAATTGAATGAATAAACTCAGCCCTAACGGCCTCTAGATATAGATATCAAACTTTGCTATCCAAAGACTCGAAACTTTATCTTTATTCTCTAAGATAAAACATAAATAAGTAAAACTAAAAACTTCATGGTAAAATAGCTCATATGATAGCTCTAACGTTGATGATATGAGATCTCGACTTTTGGATAGACGTGCAAGCTTCGGATAGAATTCTATCAAAATCTGAGTCGGACTTCTCTGCTGAACAACATCGATATCGACCTTCATCATCGATATCGACCTCTGTATAACTCTATCTCGAGCTCTCCTTCTTCTCCTCGGACTGACACTCGACTTCTATCATTTAGCTCGATCTAGGCCCTCGATATCGACCATGGGACATCGATATCGACCTCTGTGTGTCGACATGCTCTGCTTTCTCTTGCTCGATTTTTGTGTCTCTGCTGCACTCGATGTCGAGGTTCTTCAGTCGATTTCGACCTCTTCAGAAGACTTCGAGTTCTTTTTCCGCTCTTCTAAATTTGTCCATTTTCATCCTGTTTTCTGCGAAATCACATAGAAACTCGTGCGACCCATATATTTGACAATTATGCACAAACGACACTAATCTCATGTTTTCCCATAATATGCATGCAAAAGAATGATAAAATGGACTTAAATGTGCATAGAAAATATGGCAATTTGTGCGCACATCAAACACCCCATACTTAAGCTTGCTTGTCCCCAAGCAATACCTTTAATGGTCATTCAGGGGAAGAAAGTAAACCCTCAACATCATAGATTCATTTTTCATATGTCCCTACAATCAATGGCCATCCTCGATAAGGTACTTATGTCAACCAAGTCCATGCTTGTGCATAAAAGCAATTTCATACTCATAAATGAGGTTTATATGCAAAAAACAATTTCAGCGACATAGCATTAATAATCAAGAGGACTTTTTCAAGCTTGTAAGAAGTAGATTGGTAAAAGGCTAAAGGTGGGCTAATATTTGGCCATGTGGTGTTAAATCCGGGGAAATAAAAATTTCTTTTCAAAACATTCATTCCACATTCCTTCTTAATAATGTCTCACCTTTCACTTATCGCTCAATGCTTTTTTTTCAATATAATGCTTTTACCTCTCTAAACTTAGCACTGCCTTCTCGTGAGTCGCAAACATGGGTGTCATGATTGGCCCCAGATACTTAGTACTTCGGACTCCTCACCTTGTGTCCCATCTCGCTGAACTAACATCTCAACGAGCACGGTCGACCTATCTTTACCTCTCTAAACTTAGCACTTCCATAATCATAAATTCTTTCATTCCTGCCAACAACTCCATAATAATGCACAACTCCATATAACAACTCCAAAGATGATATCCATTCTCAAACTTGTCCCCGGAAAGGGTATAAGGTATAAAAAATGGGCAATATGATAAATATATGTGGAGCAATAATGATAATGATATAGTAAGGCTCATATATGGCTTGTGACTTTTGCAAATATGCATAGGTAAGGCTAGGATATGAACTTTTGTAAGCACTTGTATGGAAATATCTAAAAGTCCTCCATCATCTTATCATGCACATGTCAAAAGCAACTTCAAATTTTCATCTCCTTTATTTTTTTCTTTTTGCACTTTATTGGGAATTCCCTTAACTAGGCAATTTCATGTTATATCTCTAATGAATCTAATTTTGCATCGTAGAGCTCTTTTTTATACTTCCATGACTCTTTCCTTTATCTTCAATTTTTGATGGGGGTCTTTTTTTTCGAATATAAACACTTATATGATGCATAACTTAAAGATAAATATGCAATCTAAATTAACTAAGTATGAATATATAAAAATTATGCAATAACTATGAAAAATATGCTAAAAACATGCAAGTAAGCCTTTCCCCCACCCCATACTTAAAGTTTATAGTGTCCCCACTGTATTTAGAACTAGGGTTAAGAAGCAAACTTACTAAACCATCACAAATTTCAGGAGTCGAAGAAGACTGCTGGGACGGTCGATATCGACCCCAGGGTGTGGTGGGTGTAGGCGGCCGCCCTAGCCTTCGACCCATGCGCCCTCGGGAGTTTGAAGGAAAAAAAGTTTTTTATATATATGGTATTGTTTTAATAAGTAAAACTATGATGGATATTGAATCAACTAATTTGCTTAGCTTAGTTGGTAAATGGGAAGGAAGGAAAATGTAAACAGACCAAAGGTGGGGGAGGGGGGGGTTGATCCCTACTAACCTCCTTTTTTAAAAACAAATTCTCACCTTTTTTTTAAAAAAAAAAAAGCTTCTCTATTCTTTGTTCAATTTGCACCCCCACTCTCTATATTTCTACTCCCGTATTTAATTATATTCCCACTTCCCGAACTCCCTATTACATAAAATCTAGCTATTAACTAATTAAACCCCATAAAATTGGTAAAATTAGGCTACAAAAAATGATGAAATTTAGGGTTTGAATATGAGAATCAATTTTGTGAAATTTTGATGAAAATATTTTGCAAAATGTCAATTTTTATATACCTATTTTGTTAAATTTCCACCTTAATCTCATCTTTTGCTAAATATCCAAAAACATTTCTTAATCCCCATTTTACCCCTGTTTTAATTAAATCAAAACCCTCTCGCTGTTTATTCTTTTGCAGACCACGCTTGAACATCTCGCTTCCTCCGCCTCCCTCCGTCCTAACCATTGGAGGCCGCAACTGAACCTCTTCGACGCCTCCTCCGCCTCTAGCTGGACTAGCCCCGCCAGACCCACCTTTGAAGTGAAGCTGTTGCTGTTGATTGTCCTTGTTTCAAAATCGAATTGACCTTCCCTTGGGTGAGAGAGGAGGAAGACATGTCGGACTCCCGGAATATGATTACCTCTTTAAGCTGTTATTGATCAGAGATTCAGGTGTCCACACCAAGGGCCCAGCCAGTAAACCGCTTGGTTCCTACCGCCCTCCCACCACTGTTGTCCCGAACGCATACGCTGGTAACCGCAACAATGGAAACGATGCTTTGTAGCTACTCCTCCGAAGTCTTCAACAACGGCAACCGCAACTTTGAAGGGAAGCTTTCAAGGTGTTTCCAAATCTCCGCTTCATATGGGGTTGTTGGTGATTCTAAAACTTAATTGTGTCTCTCTCGTCCAATTCCTTTCGTCATAATTTCTTAGTTTTTTATTTTTGCTTTGTAATTGTGTTTAATTATAGGGTCTTTTGCATAACTAGACACTTTTTTTTACTTTGCAAAAATGTCACCACTTTTGGGAGAATTACAAATGTAGCATAGGGGTCATTTGGTGAAAAATACAAAATGGAAGGGAGCAGCCGGTTGAAGGTAAAAAAGAGCAGCAGAGAGAGGAGGTTTTGGTGGGGAGTTTTGGCGCCAAACCTAGGGGTGACAAGACACTAATGATTACAAGGGAAAAAGGGGATGTGATAGGGGCTTTCCCTCCAATTTGCAGGGTATAAAAATAGAGGAGGGGAGTGATAGGGGCTTTCCCTGGAAAAAAGGCCTGAAGAAGAATGCCACCATTGAAGATAAACCGTCGGCCTCAAGGTCCAGTCGTAGAGCACTTTTCGGCCTTATTCCGTCCTCGTGTCAGTGATCAGAAACTTCCGTGTCACTTGTGTTTATGAGAAACCCTAATTCTCAGTTGCAATGGGTAGGCGTTTCCCTTGGTTCTCATGTTTTGTGAAAAGTAGCTACCCATGATCCATAGTGCTCCTCCCTCTTTTCATTTTCAGGGAAAAACGCCAAGGTATGCGTCACTCTCATCTTCAATGGTCGGTGGTTGTTCGAGGGTGAGACCGCACGCAAGAATGTGATTATTGAAGAGGGCATCAACTTCGGCTCTCTGAAAAAACTGATCAGGCTCAAGGTCGGCCATGATTCTTCATATGAAGAGTGGTCGTTGTCTTACGTGGCAAAGGCGGAAGAATGGGGTCATCCGATCACGATAGCCGATGATGACAACCTTGAGGCATTTAAGTTTCTGAACTCGAAGTGTGGGGAACATCCATGGCCCATCGCGATATATGTGGGTCCATTGCTGAACGGGAGCGTTGAAGTAATGTAACCCGGTGTCAGGGAAGAAGGCTTGAGTGGGCCACGTACCTCCCAAAAAGTGGACGACTTGGGTGAGATTGTCATTGGCGAGGCAGAAGGTAAGGCACAACCAAACCCTGTGTCTGTAGATGTTGGGTTATATGGGGGAGGAGAGGGTAACAAAGCCATAGGGAAGAGCAAGGAGTTGGGGGTGATAGACATGAGTGACACGGGGTTAAAAAGCGGTGACACGCATAACTGTTTAGGTGACAAGGGTAAGGGTCCAGATGTGAACCAATTAGGTCAGGTGAGCGAGGCCGTAGGAAAGGGCAAGGAGCTGGGTGTGATAGACATTACCGACACGGGGTTTACAACGAGTGACATGCCTATAAGTTTAGGTGACAAGAGTAAGGGTCCGGATGACATGAATATATGTTCAGGTGACAATGGTAACGGTCCGGATGTGATCCACTTGGGTGAGGTGATGGAGGCCATTATTGACAGGGGGTGTGAAACTGGTGACACGCATGTAGTTGTAGGTGACAAGGTTCAGGGCCTGGATGTTATCCAATTGGGTGACACAGACAACTCTTCAGATAACACGGTAAACTATGAAGGTGACATGTTTCAGGGGTTGGAGGTCATATCCATAAGCAATCAGGAGGAAAATGAGGACGAAGATGTCGGAGTGAAGTGGGAAAAAGTATGGGATGATTTGGAGTGGTAGGGTGTTGAGGATGAGGTGATGAGGGAACTTGAAAATTGGGTTCTGAGGTCTAGTATATCCCCAACTACGATAGAGAACATTGAAGCTTTGATGGAGGGGGAGGAAGTTGAGGATGAGGTGATAAGGGAACTTGAAAATTGGTATCCGAGGTCCAGCATATACCCAACTACGATAGAGAACATTGAAGATATGGTGGAGAGAGCAACGCCTCACACCCAGGACCCACGACGAAACATGATAGAACTTTCGGTGGGACAGTTATTCGCATCGAAGGCTGATGTACATACTCGGCTTAGGTGGAATGCAGTGGAGAAGTGCTTCGAGTTTGTAGCGAAGAGGTCGACGAAATCGTTATATGTCGTTGGATGTGTGGACAACAAGTGCACGTGGATGTGTAAGGCCTCGACTTACCGGCGCACCACTATGTGGGTTATCTGAAAGTATATCTAGGAGCATACATGTGACATGAACATGAAGCATGACCATAATCGACATGCTACGTCGAACATGATTGGACGGAACCTCGTGTCCACGTAAGTGTTACTTTAGTTGCGAACATTGTTAGTTCGGTCACATGATAATATTCTGCATGACACCTTGTGTAACTGAACCTGTCACTTTTAGGTTCACCGGGACTCGAAAGAACCTCGTTCCCAAGCAAGTGCAGACAATGACGAAGTCCCAGTATGGCATCACGTGTAGCTACTAGAAGGCACAAAGGGCATGACAGGTGAGGTGAAGCATGCGACCGACGAAGACAGTTACCAAAATATTATTCCATACTTGCACATGTTGGAGCAGACTAACCACGGGACATATACTAGGTTAGAGCTGGACTCATCCCAAAGATTCAAGTACGCCTTTGCTAGCTTCAGGGTATGGCGCAAGGCGATCCCCTACCTTCGAAAGGTAAAACTCCATGTCGGTAGTGTAATATTGCATGTCACCTTATACAGAAGCCCATGTCACCAAACTAACTGTCATCGACTTACATGTACAGGTCATTTCAGTGGATGGGAGTTTCCTCAAAGGGAAGTTCAGGGGCACCCTTCTCTTTGCCACAGCCCAAGATGCAGACCACAAAGTATACCCGATCGCGTTTGCGATTGTCGATAGTGAGAATCACGGGTCATGGGGCTTCTTCTTCAACAACATGCTACATGTTGTCAAGGACACACCAGACGTAATGTTTGTCTCTGATCGCCATCTTAGTATCGTCAAAGGTTTGAGGGACAACTATGTGTTTGCAAAGCAAGGGGCCTGCATATGGCATCTATTTCAGAATGCGAGGTGCAGGTACAAGGGGGTCACGGGCCTACAGATGTTGTTCTTCAAGATGGAGAAGGCATACACGAGGGCAGAGTTTGAGAAGCTCTTCGGTGATTTCTGCGTACAGTCACCCCTGCGGGCCAATACTTGAAAGAGGCTGGTTTCTAGAACTTAGCCTGAGCATACTTCTTGGGGATGCGCTAAAACATAATGACGACGAACAACTCAGAGTGTCTGAACGCCATCTTCAAGGAGCCCCGCGACCTACCCATCACTGCCTTGATTGATGCTATCATCGAAATCGTAGGCAAGTGGTTTTATGAGTGACGAGAAACCACCACCAAACCGGGTAAGTTGGTGAGCGACTACGTTGATGATGCTATGAAAACGAACTATGTGATGGCAATATGCTTGGACGTCAGACCGCTCAGCCCACACGAGTACAATTTCCGCGAAGGGTTTTCCTCTTGGGTTGTGAAATTGAGTGCCCGTACCTGCACATGCAAACGGTTCGACATTGACCAGTTCTCGTGCCCGCATGCCATAGTCGCTGCCATGTTTGGAGGTACCAATATCTTCTCTCTAGTGAATGACTTTTACAAAGTCACAGCATGGAAGGCGTGTTACGGGGATGTGATATATCCGCTTCCTCCAAGAGCCGATTGGAGAATCCCCCCAGCCATGTCCAGTGTGGTGTGCCTCCCCCGGACGTGAAGCGGCGACCTGGTCACCCTAAGACATCTCGGTACCCATCTCGGGGAGAATTTCCCCGTGTCAAGCGTCGTCGTTCGTAGTTGTGTTCCTACATTGGTGGTCCAACGCCTTACCGCGGAAGCTGGGTTTGCTTATGCATTTGCAGATTGGGGTCAGGGGTTGGACCATTTTTCTTCGTAGGGCTTTTGGGAACGGGTTAACTACTTCGCATTACTTTTGGGAACGGGTTACATACTTAGCAAACTATATGGAAAACTATAGGTAAGTCGTTAAGAACATCGTGGTACTTTTAGGGACGGTTTCAGGAAATAACCCCTGTCACCGGTTTGTATTCTCGTTTCAGATGAAAGGGGTAAGATGTCACTGGTTTGAATTTGATGTTTGACATTTCTGTGGTTGGCACTTGAAAAGGCAATCACGTTTGCCTTGTCACCTGTTTGAAAACCCGTGTCACCTGAATTATGTATCGTGTCACGTATTTGAATTTAATGGTACTTTGATACCCAAAGTTTCGAGCGTAAGAACCTAGTCAACTAATGACTAATACCTATCATAAAAATATCATGACATTCTACAACTTATGACCAATGAACATCATATAGAGAGCAACAAAGTTCACAACAAAGTACCACAATAACACCCTAGTCAACTACCGTAGACAACTATAGGTTTTCAGCAACAAAGATTATAACAACCTACGACAATAACAACAAATTTCCACACAACCTACGAAAATCCAAACCATCGAAGTTCATGACAACCTACTACAACAACAACAAAGTTCATAATAATGGCCAAGTCAATCCTTTTTGCCATATGGTTTCTTCGCAGGTGGAGGCATGTCTTGTCCATCCCCTCCTCGTGCCTTCCTAGTCCTCTTGCCTCGCTCACCTTCCACATTTGCAGCATCCACATTGATGTTATCATCCGGAGACGCCGACGAAACATCTGTTTTGTTTTGCTTCACCCCACCTCCTTTCCCACGGGCATCTCGCATCCCATTCACAACATATTCCAGCACCTTCATCTGCACCACACATAACGTAAAGGAGAGGTTGTACCTCCACTTGATCACATTCAATAGAATATACGTGTCACCTATCAGTTATGTCGTGTCACTAGTTTATATTCCCTTGTCATAGATGGTATGGATACTTGGCTGAAAACAAAGATAGACTAAGTGTACCTTCTCATCCATGCTCCGAAGGCACGTTGTCATAGTTTCCAGCCTCTCCAACATCAGGCCAAGTGTCCTCCCCACCTTATCTTCCCCGGCTTCCTTGTTCCCATCACGTATTCCCGAAGTTACTCCGGTCTTGCCGGAGCCGTCCCCATAATAACGGGGCGCCAATGCAGCTTCAACTTCATCGTAAAAGAGGTCAGGCTCCTCATGCTTGTAGAAGCACCCGTTCATCAACTCATACTCACCGTCAGATGGAACTAGGATGGGGTTGTCTTCCACCGTTATGCTCTCCAATTTCTCCGGGTCCATACGGGTTTCGATCAACTCATAGCTTAGATTGTCGTCTTTGGCAGCCCACCTCAACAAGCGAGGCAATGCCTTAGTCGATACCTTGTCAACAAACTGGACCCCAATATCCGGAACAGCTTCGTACAGCCAAATCTACAACACCTATGTGTTTGACATTACAATCTATGAAATGCGTGTAAATTGTGCTTCACAATGAAAATGTAACTTCGATCTCGAAGGTTACCTGGAATGCCAATGGATAACCCATTAGCCTATAACCATGCCGATTGACACCGGCTTCAAGTCTGCGACCCTACGTTCTATGACACCCCATAGGGACGCATGGGTGGCCTCGTAGACAAGCCTACCCCAAGGGAATGCCAAGAACCGATCGACGTTCTCAACAAGCCTCACAATCCACACTCGTATAGGAGACCTGGGTTCCCGCCCAAGCAACACACCTTCGATAATGAAGAGGAGAGTGAGCTTGAAATGCTTTCTTGCACTCGATTCCTTCAAAATCGAGGTCTTCAACGCATACTCTAGCTCACCCACGGTCACCCTATTCGTTGAGAAAAAGTCCTTAATGACATCCTTGTCATCCTCCATATCTCTGTCCCGGTATCATCCACAACACAACCCAGTCACGAGGGCAAAATCCTTGATCGAGAAGCGCCGGAGCTTTCCTTGCAACAAGTACCACGTATCTCACTTATTTTCCGTCTTAAGTTGCCGTTGTGAGACGTAATGCAATAGTTGCGGTGAGAATTGAACTCGGTTTACCAATTCCACAACTCTCCCAAGCTGGCTTCTCTGCAACTTCTCCCAATCTAATGGGTGGATCAAATTGTCCAAGTTCACGAGCATCGAGACTCTCGAATTTTTGTTGACACGCCCCCGGAAGTGATTCTCCTTTGGCACTGCATAGTGTGGCTCTGCCATTTTGGGTAGCTTCACTCCCTTCCTCCTTAAATTTTTTGACCTAACCATATCTTCCCTGTATTTAGGTAGACATGAACAGAATTAGATAGCCACACAAAATCGTCTCCTCCTACCACCAAACTATTAAACCCCCCTCTCAGATTGTTTCCCAAATACATAAAAAAAATGAACCATATCACCCTGTTTCGAACCCATGTCACCTAATCCGATAGGTAACCCTTTTTTGGAATTCTGTTCGCTATGGGGTGGTAGTGTAGGGATTCAAATAATTCAAAATAAAACAATGCACAACTAGGCTAACTCCTTGTCCCAAACAAATAATTCAAGAATCCCCTCCCTTGTAGTAGTAGGGTAATTCAGGATCGAATCCACGAGGAGGTATGTCAGCGCTTCCCTTGTTGTACTCACGATCAAAGCTTCCGACCTCAGCAGACACTCGATATCGAGTATACTGGTCGATATCGACCTCAGTTCTGGTCGATTTCCTAGCGCAATTCCTGCAGAAGACAAAACAGCAAGTCGACGTCGAGACAGACCTCGATATCGATGTTAGACCTCGATATCGACCCTTAAAGTCGATTTCGATGCTTGTCACATAAACTGTTTTCGTAATTAATTTGTCGGAAAAGAGTCCGAAGAAAATAGAATGGAGAAGGAAGATGAACAGAAACAAAACTTAAGACTTTTATAAAGAATTCAATTAATTCAAAGGCTTCCAAAGTCGGGGTGTTATGCCACAACGATAACAATGCAAGTTTTATGCTAAAGCTATGAAATTTAATGTTTTTCCGTCAAATAACTTTCGTTATCAACACTTAGGTGGTTAGAGGCTCTCGCATAGTTCCTAAGAGTTACTATCCAATTCATGAGTAATTCAAGTTCACAATATGAGTGGCTTTCGCTTCAATAATGCAAATAATGAATCTCCCTAACTTTCGTAAAGGATCATGCATGGGGTAGAAGACGGAATCGCACAAAAGTCATACCTTTGATGCACTTACCTCACGTTGCTATTGTCGGGCTCACCCCGACCCTAGAAGTGGGTTGACTACTCGTTCCTCATCATGCACATCATCATCATTATTGTTGAAAGAAAGCTACTTTGAATTAAAACTTCGAAAGAAAGTACAACCGAACAAGCCACTCCACTCTCACTTTACAACTTTTACTCGGCCTCCTCTCTCTCTCTAACTCGTTACTACTGTAATTGGAACTGAATTGTGTGTGAAATCTAATGCCTAAACTCAGCCCTATTGGCCTATATTTATAGATGTCGACAAGGACTCGAAACCTTATCTTTATTCTCTAAGGTAAAACTAAAACAAAGTAAAAAACTAAAATTCCATGGTAACTCAGCCTCCATCTGATAAATCTCGTGTTTGATGATAGGAAATCTCGACTTTTGGATAGACATTGCAAGCTTCGGATAGAATTCTATCAAAATCTGAGTCGGATTCCTCTGCTGGCATGGTCGATATCGACCCTAGACATCGATATCGACCCCTTCAAAACTTTATCTCGAGTTTCTCCTTCTCCTACTCGAACTGGCACTCGACTTCTATCAATTTGCTCGATATGGAAGCCTCGATATCGACCTCTAGACGTCGATATCGACCTCTCTGTGTCGACGTGCTCTGTTTCATTTCCTGCTCGATTCCTATGTCTCTGATGTACTCGATGTCGAGGTCCCCAGTCGATTTCGACCTCTTCAGAAGACTTTGAGTTCTTTTTCCGCTCTTCCGAATTCCTCCATTTTTATCATGTTTTCTGCGAAATCACATAGAAACTCGTGCAAACCCATATATTTGACATTTAAGCGTAAACTACACTATTCCCATGTTTTCCCATTAATATGCATGCAAAAGACAAGTAAAATAGACTTTTATGTGCATAGAAAATATGGCAATTTGCGCGCACATCAAACACCCCATACTTAAGCTTGCTTGTCCCCAAGCAATATCTTTAATGGTCATTCAGGGGAAGAAAGTAAACCATCAACATCATAGATTCATTTTTCATATGTCCCTACAATCAATTGCCATCCTTGATAAGGTACTTATGTCAACCAAGTCCATGCCTGTGCATAAAAGCAATTTCATACTGATAAAGGAGGTAATATGCAAAAATAATTTTAGCGACATAGCAGTAATAATCAAGAGGACTTTTTACAAGCTTTTGAGAAGTGGATTGGTAAAAGGCTAAAGGTGGGCTAATATTTGGCCATGTGGTGTTAAATCCGGGGAATCATACTTTCTTTCCAAAACATTCCACATTCCTTCTTCATGATGTCTCACCCTTCACTCATCGCTCAATGCTTTTATTCAATATAATGTTTTTACCTCTCTCACCTTAGCACTGGCTTCTCGCGAGTCGCAAACATGGGTGTCATGAATGGCCCCGGATATTTAGTACTTCGGACTCCTCACCTTGTGTCCCATCTCGCTGAACTAACATCTCAACGAGCAGGGTCGACCTACCTTTATCTCATGAGGCGATCGGATTTTTTTCTCGCTCATTTAATTTTCCATATTTCATATTTCTTTTCATTCCTGCAGACAACTTCATAAATAATGCACAACTCCATGTAACTCCAAAGATGACATCCATTCTTAACATTGTCCCCGGATAGGGTATAAGGTATAAAATGGGCAATATGTAATATATGTGGAGCAATAATGATGTAAGGCTCATATATGGCTTGTGTAATTGCAAATATGCATAGGTAAGGCTAGGATATGAACTTTTGCTTGTATGGAATTTTTCATAAAAAGTCCTCCATCATCTTATCATACACATGTCAAAAGCAACTTCGAATTTTTCATCTCCTTTATGTTTTATTCTTGCACTTCATTGGGACTTCCCTTAACTAGGCAATTTCATGTTATATCTCTAATGAATCTAATTTTGCATCATAGAGCTCTTTTTTATACTTCCATGACTCTTCTTCTTCTTTTTTTTTTTTGAAATTTTTGATGGGGGTCATATTTCTCGTTTTTTTATATATATGCATTAAAATAAATATGCAAATCTAAACTAAGTATGAATATGCAAGTAAGCCTTTCCCCACCCCATACTTAAAATTTACAGTGTCCTCACTGTATTATAACTAGGGTTAAGAAGAAAACTTACTAAACCGTCACAAATTTTAGGAGTCGAAGAAGACATCAGGCAGGGTCGATATCGACCCTTGACATCGATATCGATGTCTCTCTCGATTTCTGCTCAGGCTTCAGGGTGATTTGGCCTCGATCACAAACCCTATCTATGTCGACCTTAAGGTCGATGTCGACCTTGGACATCGATTTCGACGTCTATTCTGTGTGCTTTTCTCTCTCCTGCAATTTGAAAACTAAACACAAAACCAAACATGCAAAACAAGAAAGTGTCTAAAACCAAAACAAAAGTTGTCTAAAACCAAAACTAAGTCTTTGTTACAAGCTCTAGACTTTTAAGTCGCTAAGCCGACTTCCTCCTTTGCGCTTCTCAAGGCAGCATCTGCAGAGCCCATGTGGCTTGGGCCTCAAATATCACTCCTTTCTTGTCATGCAGCTGCATTCTGCCGGGATGGATTTGATTCACCGTGAATGGTCCTAAGTTATTATCCCTAAATCTTGTAGGGAACCAATGGTCCTTAGATTTGGCAACATAGACCTTGTCTCCTATCTCATATTGGCTCGAATTATCGTCGGATACCCTACACAAGCGCACATGCCAAGGCACACCTCTTCCAAATAATGATAAGTCCTTAATCGTAATTGAACAAGAGGAATCCGTACCTTGACTTACCTTCTTGTCAGTCTGTGGCTCAGGTCGATGTCAATGTTCAGAGGTCGATATCGACCCCTATTGTACTCTTGGAGGATCAGTCGATTTGGAGAGTTTTGGCTCAATATGATCAGGTCGATTTCGACCCTCAGAGGTCGATATCGAGGTCTCCTTTCCTCCCTTCTCAGTGCTGATGGTGGTTGATTTTGATAGGCCATGGTCGATATCGACCCTTGACCCCGATTTCGATGTTTCCTCTTCTCCTCTGTCGACCCCATACTTACGACCTTGCACATAATCTTGAACATTAGTGGTCGATATCGACTTACCTGGGTCGATTTCGATGTTCTATTGGGCTCCTTCATTCAAGATTGCCACAACTTCCTCCACTTGGGCTTCTATGGCCCTCTTCTCAAGCTCCTCTGGTATCATACTTCTTACCTTTGCTTCTCCACATGCAATGTAGACACCTTTGATGGCTTTTATCTCCATTGGCCCTTGATTTTTCACCGTCTTGTTGAAGGCATACTCTATCACTTCGTCACTAATTGTGAATGAGAGCAATCCTTTCTTTACGCTGATGTTGGCATCGACGGTTGCTAGGAATGGCCTACGTAAAATAATTGGACAAGCAGGGTCCTTCTCTATATCAACAACTAAGAAATCAGCAGGGACAAAGAATTTACCTACTTGTACTGGCACATCCGTCACTATTCCAGTTGGAATTACTACCGTATTGTTAGCCATGTATAATTTTGCATCCACGGGATCCAGAGGACCTATCTTTACCTTGTGCCAAATAGTTAGTGGCATCATGCTAACGCTAGCGCCCAAGTCAACTAAAGCATTAAATTTGAATTGACCTAGACCTATAGCGATAGAAAACTTACCTGGGTCCGCCCGCTTTTGTGGTAGCTCCAACCTGTTGCACTCCTCTGCGATCTCAGAGAGCAATCACTTCTTACCCAAGATGTCCTTAAGGAACCTTACATAAGATGGCATCTCGTGAAGTGCCTCCGTGAATGGTATAGAGACATTAAGTCCTTGGAGCATCTTCATGAACCGTTGGAACTTCTTTTCCGCTGGGTCCTTAATCACCTTTCTAGATGGGAAAGGCAACACCTTTTTCCTTCCTGTGGCTGCAGTGAGGTCGATATCGACCTCAGTAGGGTTGATATCGACTGGAGGAGTCGATTTCTGTGGTGACGCAGCATCAGGGTCGACATCGACGTCACCTTGGTCGATATCGATGGGGGGGTCGATATCGATGTCTGTTCTGGCTCCTTCTCCTCCGCTTTTTGCTCGGGTGTTTGTAATTGACGCCCACTCCTTAGGTTTACTGCCGCAACATGACCAATGGTTTTGCCCTTTTGGTTGGGCACAGTGGATCCAGGGAGTGATCCTGACGCTTTGGGCATTGCTTCCGCCAATTGACTCATTTGAGTCTCCATGTTGCGCTTCCAAACGTCGATCTCCCCATGTCTAGAATTGATGCCCTGCAGCTGAGTATGTACGGAGTTGTTGGCCTGTTTGAACTCAGCATGGTTCCTCCGCATCTCATCAAGAATGATTTGCAGGTCATCCTTCCTTGTCTCCCGCTTAGGGTGCCCTGTTGCTCTATATGGTGGGGGATCCCTTTGTTGATAGAACCTTTGATCACCCCAATTTTGTTGATTGCCCCCTCCATAGGGGCCTCTCGTCCATTTGACCTCCTCATGTTGTTCCGCCATGGATACTTGCTCAGTATGTGGACAGGTACTAGTGTTATGCCTTGTTGAGCCACATTCCTGACAAGTTTGATTGTTGCTCAGGAACCTGACTTGCTTTTGAAGGCGGCATGTTTGATCGTTAAGGAATTGTTGCCACACATCAGGATCTATCTCTTTTGGAGGCTCATACAGTGGCATAGATGGGGCAGGCCTTGCATCATAGGCCACAGCAGCCCCATAGGTGTTGTCAAAGTTCACGAGCCTCTCAGTGGTTTCCCATGCCTCCGTTGGTGTAAGCTCAATGTACCGATAGGAGGTATATGAATTGATCCTCGCCTTATTCGGTGCATCAAGGGCATTGTAGAAGATCTCCTGGATGACATATGGAAGTTGCCCATGCGTCGGGCATGATCTCAGCAAGTCCTTAAATCGCTCCCACGCTTGTGCTATGGTTTCACCTGGCTTTTGTTTGAAAGACATGATCCTTTGTCGCAGCATCGCCGTTTTAGAAGGTGGGAAGAATTTGTTCAAGAATGCATCTTTCACCTCCACCCATGTCCTCAGCGAGCGTGGAGCCAAACTTTCAAGCCATTGTAATGCCTTCCCTGCCAAAGACCATCGAAAAGATTTTAGTCGCACAAACTCTAAGTTTACTCCTTCATCAACTGTTTCACATAAGTCCATAAAAGTAGAGATGTGTTGCAGGGGGCATTCATTATGTCTTCCTTCAAAAGTATTTCTTTTAATCTCAGATAGGAAGTTAATTTTCAATTCATAGTTGGAGTGAGGAATTATAATGGCAGATTCAGGAACATGAAGCGGCGGATGCATGTATTGCATCGCCGTCTGTGGATACTGATTTAGCCGCTCTTGGGCTTGATTGCGCGCATCCTCCTCCCTATCAGCACGGGCTCGCTCAGCAGCACGGGCGATTGTAGCATTGTGGTCCTCGATCTCCTTCCTCAACCGTTCTATGATCTCAGCTTGCGTCTCATTGTCAGCCATGATGCGAATGGCTTTGTTGCGAAAATGGTAGAAACGTTCAGGCTCGTTGATTGGTTCCAGGATAGGTCCGCGATCAGAACTTCACATAAACCTGCAGACTAAGCTCATAAAAAAGATCGTGATTAACTTAGTTGGCGATTGATTGCCTCCCCGGCAACGGCGCCAATTTGTTCCGCTAACGGGGTAGTAGTAGGAGATTCAAATATTTAAAACAAAACAAAGCACAACTAGACTATCTCCATGTCCCAAACAAATAATACAAGAATCCCCTCCCTTGTAGTAATAGGGTAATCCAGGATCGAATCCACAAGGAGGTATGTCAGCGCTTCCCTTGTTGTACTCACGATCAAAGCTTTCGACCTCAGCAGACACTCGATATCGAGTATACTTGTCGATATCGACCTCAGTTCTGGTCGATTTCCTAGCGCAGTTCCTGCAGAAGACAAAACAACAAGTCGACGTCGAGACAGACCTTGATATCGATGTTAGACCTCGATATCGACCCTTATGGTCGATTTCGATGCTTGTCACAGAAACTGTTTTCGTAACCAATTTGTCGGAAAAGAGTCCGAAGAAAATAGGATGGAGAAGGAAGATGAACAGAAACAAAACTTAAGACTTTTATGAAGAATTCAATTAATTAAAAGGCTTCCAAAGTCGGGGTTTCATGCCACAACGATAACAATGCAAGTTTCATGCTAAAGCTATGAAATTTAATGTCTTTCCGTCAAATAACTTTCGTTATCAACAATTAGGTGATTAGAGGCTCTCGCATAGTTCCTAAGAGTTACTATCCAATTCATGAGCAATTCAAGTTTACAATATGAGTGGCTTTCGCTTCAATAATGTAAATAATGAATCTCCCTAACTTTCGTAAAGGATCATGCATGGGGTAGAAGACGGAATCGCATAAAAGTCATACCTTTGATGCACTTACCTCACATTGCTATCGTCGGGCTCACCCCGACCCTAGAAGTGGGTTGACTACTCGCTCCTCATCATGCACATCATCATCATTATTGTTGAAAGAAAGCTACTTTGAATTAAAACTTCGAAAGAAAGTACAACCGAACAAGCCACTCCGCTCTCGCTTTACAACTCCACTCGGCCTCCTCTCTCTCTCTCTACTCGTTACTACTATCTATAAACTTGTAATTCTCTACGAAATTGGATGTTATTGGATGCTAACTTGAATGTCTAAACTCAGCCCTGGCCTCTATTTATAGATGTCGATAAGAACTCGAAACCTTATCTTTATTCTCTAAGATAAAACTAAAATAAAAGTAAAAGCTAAAACTTCATGGTAACTCAGCCTCCTCCTGATAGAACTTGTGTGGGAGATAAGAAATCTCGACTTTTGGATAAACGTGCAAGTTTTGGATAGAATTCTATCAAAATTGGAGTCGGATTCCTCTGCTGGCATGGTCGATATCGATCCTTAGACATCGATATCGACCCCTTCAAAACTTCATCTTGAGCTTCTCCTTCTCCTACTCGAACTAGCACTCGACTTCTATCAATTTGGTCGATCTGGCAGCATCGATATCGACCCCCAGACGTCGATATCGACCTCTTCTGTGTCGACATGCTCTGTTTCAGTTCCTGCTCGATTCCTATGTCTCTGATGCACTCGATGTCGAGGTCTCCAGTCGATTTCGACCTCTCCAGAAGACTTCGAGTTCTTTTTTCGCTCTTTCGAATTCGTCCATTTTTATCCTGTTTTCTGCAAAATCACATGGGAACTCGTGTGAACCCATATATTTGACAATTTAAGCATAAATTACACTAATCCCATGTTTTCCATTAATATGCATGCAAAAGACGATAAAATGGATTCATATGTGCATAGAAAATATGATAATTTGCGCGCACATCACAAAGTCAGGGTTTCATGCCACAACGATAACAATGCAAGTTTTATGCTAAAGCTATGAAATTTAATGTTTTTCCGTCAAATAACTTTCGTTATCAACACTTAGGTGGTTAGAGGCTCTCGCATAGTTCCTAAGAGTTACTATCCAATTCATGAGTAATTCAAGTTCACAATATGAGTGGCTTTCGCTTCAATAATGCAAATAATGAATCTCCCTAACTTTCGTAAAGGATTATGCATGGGGTAGAAGACGGAATCGTACAAAAGTCATACCTTTGATGCACTTACCTCACGTTGCTATTGTCGGGCTCACTCCGACCCTAGAAGTGGGTTGACTACTCGCTCCTCATCATGCACATCATCATCATTATTGTTGAAAGAAAGCTACTTTGAATTAAAACTTCGAAAGAAAGTACAACCGAACAAGCCACTCCGCTCTCGCTTTACAACTTTTACTCGGCCTCCTCTCTCTCTGTCTAACTCGTTACTACTGTAATTGGAACTGAATTGTGTGTGAAATCTAATGCCTAAACTCAGCCCTATTGGCCTATATTTATAGATGTCAACAAGGACTCGAAACCTTATCTTTATTCTCTAAGATAAAACTAAAACAAAGTAAAAAACTAAAATTCCATGGTAACTCAGCCTCCATCTGATAAATCTCGTGTTTGATGATAGGAAATCTCGACTTTTGAATAGACGTTGCAAGCTTCGGATAGAATTCTATCAAAATCTGAGTCGGATTCCTCTGCTGGCATGGTCGATATCGACCCTAGACATCGATATCGACCCCTTTAAAACTTTATCTCGAGCTTCTCCTTCTCCTACTCGAACTGGCACTCAACTTCTGTCAATTTGCTCGATATGGAAGCCTCGATATCGACCTCCAGACATCGATATCGACCTCTATGTGTCGACGTGCTCTGTTTCATTTCCTGCTCGATTCCTATGTCTCTGATGTACTCGATGTCGAGGTCCCCAGTCGATTTCGACCTCTTCAGAAGACTTCGAGTTCTTTTTCCGCTCTTCCAAATTCCTCCATTTTTATCCTGTTTTTTGCGAAATCACATAGAAACTCGTGCAAACCCATATATTTGACATTTAAGCATAAACTACACTATTCCCATGTTTTCCCATTAATATGCATGCAAAAGACAAGTAAAATGGACTTTTATGTGCATAGAAAATATGGCAATTTGCGCGCACATCAAACACCCCATACTTAAGCTTGCTTGTCCCCAAGCAATATCTTTAATGGTCATTCAGGGGAAGAAAGTAAACCCTCAACATCATAGATTCATTTTTCATATATCCCTACAATCAATTGCCATCCTTGATAAGGTACTTTTGTCAACCAAGTCCATGCCTGTGCATAAAAGCAATTTCATACTCATAAAGGAGGTAATATGCAAAAACAATTTTAGCGACATAGCATTAATAATCAAGAGGACTTTTTGCAAGCTTTTGAGAAGTGGATTGGTAAAAGGCTAAAGGTGGGCTAATATTTGGCCATGTGGTGTTAAATCCGGAGAATCATACTTTCTTTCAAAAACATTCCACATTCCTTCTTCATGATGTCTCACCCTTCACTCATCGCTCAATGCTTTTATTCAATATAATGCTTTTACCTCTCTCACCTTAGCACTGCTTCTCGCGAGTCGCAAACATGGGTGTCATGAATGGCCCGGATACTTAGTACTTCGGACTCCTCACCTTGTGTCCCATCTCGCTGAACTAACATCTCAACGAGCAGGGTCGACCTACCTTTATCTCCTGATGTGATCAGATTTTTTTCTCGTTCATTTAATTTTCCATATTTCATATTTTTTTTCATTCCTTCCAACAACTTCATAAATAATGCACAACTCCATATAACTCCAAAGATGACATCCATTCTTAACATTGTCCCCGGATAGGGTATAAGGTATAAAATGGGCAATATGTAATATATGTGGAGCAATAATGATGTAAGGTGTAAAGACCCAAAAAAAAACTTTAAAATATTATTTTATGAATTACAATTTTAATTTAATAATAAATTCCTGAGATTCTGGGAATTTTTGAAAATCTCCGTCATCGATCAAAATGTTTTTATAAATATTAGATTTCGAGTGAAGAGATGATCATTATTTTGAATATACTAGGGCGCGTACGGTAAATTTTATGTCAAGTTTAAGGTAAGCAGAATTTGAGGGTTGAAATTCATAACTTAATGTGGTAGTGTTTATACAATCTGAAATAGTGGGATATTTTTTTATAATTTTCTTTAAACTAACCTAACCCTAGATTGCCGGGTATATAAAGCCTTTTATTCCACCTAGCCGCCCCTCTTCAGGCTCCTGTTCATCTCCACCTAGCTGCCGCTCTCTCTCTCTCCTTCATGTTCTCAGATCTGAAAACCGAACCTCAAGCTCCAAGCTTGTCAATGGCTTCATTCGTCCTCCTCTCTCTCGGATTTTGCCGCACCTGCTCGAGCTCCTCCCTCTCCTTCTTTCATCTCTCGCGGCCGCCATTGGAGGGCTGAACCCAAGCTTTGGGAGACCTGCTCATCGGCGTGCCTCATCGCCCCTCTCGCTCCCTCCGTTGCTCTAAAGACGCCGTCAGACACCACATCGATTCCGATCTCCTCCCATCAGCGTCGCTCTCTTGCTATGTCGCTCTCTCGCTCAAAATCCCTCCACGGAGGCCTCGGTTCATCTTCTCCCCTCTACTGCAGACCTTGACGCCATGCCTTGACCTCACCCCCTCTGTTCATCGCGCCTCACTTGCTGCTTCACCCCTCTCACTCGAGCGCCGGAATCGCCTCTCCCTCTCCTTGGTCAGGACTGTCAGCCACCTCAATGCCCTCGCCTCCGCCGCCAAGATGCGCCCACAACTATATGTGAAACTGAACCTTTGAGTCGAGGACCCCTGCAGCCGTGTACCAAACCTCGAGCCTTGTCCAGTTTAACTTCAGGATTTGGGGTATAATTCTAGGTTCCCTCTCTCGATTCTTTGAGTTTTCAATTGAGACTAATATGAGTTTGCCTTTCTAATTAAATTGAATCAACACTTTGGGTGTAGTTTTGAAGTTGTTCAGATGATGGTATTGCTATTATGGTTTTCTTTATTTCTTTGGTTAAAGTAAAGTATGAAATAATTGGTCACTTTTTCCATAACCCACTTGATTGGATTACTCTAAGTCTACTAAGGATTAAAGGGATATGTCTAATTGATTATTTAAACACATATAATTGGCTTAAGGTATATGGTAGTGATTAAATGCGATTTAGTTGGTAAATTATAAGTAAATTAGAGATGTGCCTTGTGAACTTACTATTCGACAATTTGCTTGTGGTGACTATGACCTTGAAGAGTAGTATAGTTGCAAGCAATTAGAAAAGACTTCTAGAACTTCGATCTACTTCGAGATGGAATTGGGTTCTTAATCATATACACTTTTGAGCATGCTAACTATAGGCAAATAATAAAGGTGTTTTGAAATTGTTAAGTTATTTGCTATATTGGTGAATAAGATATGTGAATTATGGCATGATCGTTTTAGGATGAACCAATTGAGTAACCACATGTTATAATTGAGTTAATATATTAAGATTAGTACCATCAACTTTTATTATTAAAGTGATATATATATATATATATAAGAAGTGTGTTGGGGACTTGTTATACTTGTAAGCTTGTTGTTGTGCTTATCGAGATATAGAATTGGTTCGTCTAACTTGATATCACTACCTCATATTTAAGCTTGGTAAATTGGTTAACTGGGAGTAAAAGATGAGGATGAGACTAGACCTTCCTCTTAGAAGCCGATACCTTATGTATCTAAGAATAGTTAAGATATGACTAAGTGTATACGATGATATAAGAGATGTCTTGAGACTTGTTATGCTTTTAATCTTGTTGGAGTTGACTTATGACTTTCCTTGAGTTGTTTAGTTACAATCAAAGTTACAAAAGATCTCTAACGACCTTTGTCTACTTTGGTTACTCTTTGAATATAGTGATTTATATGAGCATGGATAAATTAATTAGATAGATAAGATCATTGTTGAGGTATTCGATGTTTAATGATCTATGAGCAATGATTAAAGAAAACTAGAGCTCGATCTAAAGTAAGATTTTTGAGTGATGATCTTGGTGAGGCTTTGAACTTAGTTTCATACTTGATGGGAACAAGGTTAATTGAGAATGATGGTCATGTTGAGAATGCTAGATTACTTGAATAAAATATTATCTACTTAGTCTTGTGATGACTTGGAACCATGCTTGTGTGTTGATTAAATATGTATTGATGAGTTGTTCCGTGCTTGTTACTTGCTAGTGTGATTGGATGATTATCTGAGTGGCTTGTTTCCCGATGGATGATTATCTAAGTGGCTTGGTTGCTGATTAATTGGATGTGAAGACTCCAGGTAAGTCCTCCGGGGCTTGCTCAAGTGATTGGACCTCATGCCTGATGTGTTATATAGTATGTAGGTGTTGCATATGCATAAAAGCATGCCATGTAGTATCATGTTTAGGACTTGCACTTATGAATGAGCATCCCTATTCTTTATGCGTTTGAAACAGAACGGCCGTTATCTGTGATAGTCCTAGAGTCTTTGCTAGGGTCATAGGGTAGCCCAGCCCCATCGGGTGTCCTGAGTCTATCGAGTCGATATGAGCATGATATGATAGCCCAGCACCATCGGGCAAGAGATGAGATGATATGATATGATATGATATGATATGATATGATATGATATGATATGATATGATATGATATGATATGATATGATATGATATGATATGATATGATATGATATGATATGATATGATATGATATGATATGATATGATATGATATGATATGATATGATATGATATGATATGATATGATATGATATGATATGATATGATATGATATGATATGATATGATATGATATGATATGATATGATATGATATGATAGCCCAGCACCATCGGGCATGAGCATGATTTATGATATGATGATGAGATATGATATGATGATACCGTGGTGAAGTGCACCACCACGAGGAAATGGCTATGCTATAGCACCGAACTGGCCAGTCTCTGCACTAACGGGAAGGGGTGCAGAGGTAGAAGAGGGATATGCCACTTGGCATTGTCTTGGGCCCGTTACAGTTCTTTTCTGCATTATATATATCTACTAGGGGCATGATAGTGTGATTTAAATCTTGTACTGCATTAGTCATCCTTTATTCTAGGTATAGGCGTATTATATGACCTCAGCGAGGACTTCCGGTCCCGCATGAGTGGCTCGACCTTGACTTGTGGTATAGTTTCAGGTACCCGCTCCCTTCTGCTTGCTGATTTGCTTCTATGGCGGGGTTTTCTCACGGGACGAGAGTGTTAAGAAGACTTCACCTATTGTAGCTTGACTTTACAAATGTTTTGGTTAAGTCTGTCATTTCGAAACATGTTGTATTTATATTGATTTAAACTCGTTTTATCTCTTTTGAGTTTTTGACTAGTTGAATTAGGACAGGTTCTTGTTTTATCCCTTTTGACTGTCTCGAGGGTTTGAAATCCCCTTTTTCTTCATTAAATTCTTAAGACATAAACAGGGTTATAACTTGAAGTTGATAAATAAGCAGCGCGTACTTGGATTGCAAGATCTGGCAGAGGGATAATTCTTCCCTCTAAACGTAACCCGGATTTATAATCTGGGCCATTACATAAGGCTCATATATGGCTTGTGTAATTGCAAATATGCATAGGTAAGGCTAGGATATGAACTTTTGCTTGTATGGAATTTTTCATAAAAAGTCCTCCATCATCTTATCATGCACATGTCAAAAGCAACTTCGAATTTTTCATCTCCTTTATGTTTTGTTCTTGCACTTCATTGGGACTTCCTTAACTAGGCAATTTCATGTTATATCTCTAATGAATCTAATTTTGCATCATAGAGCTCTTTTTTATACTTCCATGACTCTTCTTCTTCTTTTTTTTTTCAAATTTTTGATGGGGGTCATATTTCTCGTTTTTTTTATATATATGCATTAAAATAAATATGCAAATCTAAACTAAGTATGAATATGCAAGTAAGCCTTTCCCCCACCCCATACTTAAAATTTATAGTGTCCTCACTGTATTAGAACTAGGGTTAAGAAGAAAACTTACTAAACCGTCACAAATTTCAGGAGTCGAAGAAGACAGCAGGCAGGGTCGATATCGACCCTTGACATCGATATCGATGTCTCTCTCGATTTCTGCTCAGGCTTCAGGGAGATTTGGCCTCGATCACAAACCCTATCTATGTCGACCTTAAGGTCGATGTCGACCTTGGACATCGATTTCGACCTTGGACATCGATTTCGACGTCTTTTCTGTTTAGTCATACATCGCAGAGAATAGTTAGAGAGAGAGGGAGAGGCCGAGTGGAGTTTGTGTAAGCGAGAGCGGAGTGGCTTTGTTCGGTGTAATCTTTCTTTCTTTTGCAATACAAAGTAGTTTCTTTTACATGATGATGTTAAGTTCAATAATGAAGCGCGAGTAGTCAACCCACTTCTAGGGTCGGGGTGAGCCCGACAATAGCAATGTAGGGTAAGTGCATCAAAGGTATGATTTTTATGCGATTACGTCTTCTATCCTATGCATGATCCTTTGAGAGGGTTGAGGAGATTCATTATTTGCATTATTGAAGCGAAATCCAATCATATTGAACTTGGATTTCTCATGAATTGGATAGTAACTCTTAGGTTTTATGCGAGAGCCTCTAGTCACCTAAGTGTTGGTAACGAAAATTATTTGACGGAAACACATTAAATTTCAAAACTTTAGCATCATACTTGCATTTTTATCGTTGTGGCATGAATCCCCGACCTTGGAAGCTTTAGTTTATTGAATTCATATAAAAAGTTCGAGTTTTTATTTCTGTCCATCTTTCCATCACCATTCTATGCTCTTCGGACTACTTTTCCGACACAATAGGTTACGTATACAGTTACTATTGCTGACATCGAAATCGACTAGCAAGGTCGATATCGAGCACTAACATCGACATCGAGGTTCATCTTGACATCGACTGCTTTGCTTCTGTCTTCTGCAGGAAACTCACTGGGAATCGACCATAACTGAGGTCGATATCAACCAGAACCTCGATAACGAGTGTCTCCTGGAGTCGAAAGCTTGATCGTGATTGCAACTTAGGAAGCGCTGACATACCTCCTCGTGGATTCGATCCTGAATTACCCTACCACTACATTGGGAGGGATTCTGGTATTTTATTTGCTTGGATAAGGGAGTTAGCTTGTTTTCTATTTGAATATTTTATATCTAAGTGAATCACCTCCCCTTACGAACAAGAGACTTTTGCAGAAAAATGTATGCGGCTTACCTCCTCTCCGATGTGCTCCTCTCCGGTGTACTCTCAGGCGTGCTCCTCTCCGGTGTGATACTCCCTTGACCTTTCTCTCTCAATCGGCCGCCCTCCCACTCATCAACCTCTCTTCTCTGTCTCTTTTTCAATTTCCTGTATCTTTCCCTTTAGGTCCACTTGTATGATGCCACCAACTGTTCCCTTTTCATTTTGCTTTTTTCCTCAACTGCAATAAATGCAAGTTGGTGAAAGATTCTTTATTTTCTTTTTCCTTTATTTTTCCAGTTTGTTGTGGGGTTTTCCTTTTTTTTGTTTTTTCGAAGGTGTGAAAAATAACGGTACCAGATAATTCCACGTCACTGCATGCACGTGTCAGGTCATTGCATCAAGGTCTGAGGTAATTGAAATAATGTGTCACTTGTTTGACTTCACGTGTCACATGTTTAACGTAACGTGTCACTACTGGGATTCTCACTTTTTTATTTCTTTTAGAGATAACCCCACTAATGTACATACATACCTTCAAGGGGATATAACATGTACCTCTCCAAATTCAAAATGTACCAAGTTCAAGCCAATTGTATAAGTTCAGAGCGACTACTTTTTATTTCTTTAACAGATAACCCCTGTCACCTGTATAAAACAACGTGTCACATAATTAATTCACCGTGTCACATAAGGTGGCTACCTTCTAACTTTAACTATATGCATCGAATCAATTAGGCTCCACTAATGTCATACATACCTTCAAGTGGATAACATGTACCTCTCCAAATTCAAAATGTACCAAGTTCAAACCAATTGTATAAGTTTAAAGCAACTACTTTTTATTTCTTTAACAGATAAACCTTGTCACCTGTATGAAATAACGTGTCACGTAATTGATTTACCGTGTCACATAAGGTGGCTACATTCTACTTTTAACTATATACGTCGAATCAATTAGGCTCCACTAATGTGCATACATACCTTCAAGGGGATAACATGTACCTCTCCAAATTCAAAATGTACCAAGTTTAAACCAATTGTATAAGTTCAGAGCAAATACTTTTTATTTCTTTAACAGATAACCCTTGTCACCTGTATAAAATAAGGTGTCATGTTTTTCATTCAACGTGTCACATAAGATGGCTACCTTCTACCTTTAACTATATGCATCGAATCAATTAGGCTTCAAGGGGATAACATGTACCTCTCCAAATTCAAATTGTATCAAGTTTAAACCAATTGTATAAGTTCAGAGCAAATACTTTTTATATTCAAAATGTACCAAGTTTAACCATGTTCTAACTTTAACTATATGTAGCGAATGGAAAATGTACCAAGTACAACCATGTTCATACCTACACCGTCGTCAGCACAAAACATGTTCATGTACACATAAAAAAGGTACCAAGTTTAACAAAATATCCAAAGTGCTACTTCACTAAAAAAGTGTTCATAAAAAAAGTTCAATCGCCACTGCAACGGCTAGCATCCGAGTCGTCCGTGGAAGACACCAACGGCTAGGATCTGTTGGTACACCCCAGTAAAATTGTCATCCAATCCATCGAATGTGGGGGCAGTCTCTAGCAGGAGCTGTATGAATCTAATCGAGTACGGGCCACAATCACCGCTGCAATGGGGAACAATCCGTCAGAACTGGAACGTCGATATCGCCTCAAATGAAACGAAATTGAAGCATGGGACCCAACTTACCTTAGCTTGCTCTATGGAAGACCCTTGTCCCAGCGAAGGGCAAACGACGTGGGGACCTTGTCCGCATACTTCACCTTCAACTCGGGGTGTGCATGCATGATGACAGGGATTAGGTGGGTCACGGACATTAAGAGGGGGTGGAGATGGCGGTCGGTCATGTAGTGGACATCGCAGTTATACACCCTCACCTCCCAGTCCTTCAGATCAATAGCAAGTGCAACCCAATGCTTGTTTTTAGGGTTGAAGGGAAGAAGGACGAGGTTAGTACCTGACCACAGATGCCCCATCGTCTTCGGGGACCGGCCGTCTAAGTACGCCAGCACAACATCAGTACAGATTTGTATCCAAGCGCAACCCAATGCTTCCTTCCCTTTTTGGGCATGCGGTTTCTTAGCCGGGGGAGCTGATGTACATATTTATATCTATTTTATTCGCAAGTTTTGACTTAATATTTCATTCGATTCTTAAAATAAAGGTTGAAAATAATATAAATTTGTGTAGAATGAGCTAACATGCAAGAAATAGAGTCTGCACAAGTTTTGGTCTAAATATGTGGGAATTGGAGCGGAATCGGAGTCAAAACAAAGAAGCCAAGTGAAGCTGAGAAGAGGTCGATATCGACAGGACTGGTCGATATCGACTACAGACATCGACACAGACTCTGAGTGTTGGGAATATAGCCGCTATCAATCTAAGGAGTGGACGCACATTAACCGAGCCAAGGAGCAAAGGAGAAGTCACTGGAGACATAGTCGATGTCGACCTCCAAGTCGATATCGAGGGCCCTGTCGACATCGAACCCATAGTCGATGTCGAGCCCACTGCGAAGCACAGAACGGAGCCAGAGAGGCACTTGATATCGAGTGACCAAGTCGATATCGACCACCCTACCGATGTCGACCCCTCTGGAAATTGACCACAGCTTCAGACTCCCCCGAGGTCGACCAAACCAGTTGATATCGACCACCCTGATGTTGATGTCGACCTGTCCATAAAGCAGAAATCGACCTCTTCACCTCCAAAGCCATCCAAAACTCTACCCTTTCCTTCCAAGGCGCAGCGGGATCCAGGAGACACCAAGTTCAGACGCTTTGTGAAGATCTTACAAGGTCTAAATCTCACCATACCACTCACGGAAACGCTCAATGAGATGCCTGCATATATGAGGTTCTTGAAAGACATCTTGTCCAAAAAGAGGTCTATCCTAGAGATCACCGGCGAATGTAATTCGATTGAGTTCCCTAAGAAGCGCAGCGATCCAGGCAAGTTTGCGGTGACGGTAGAGGTTGGAAAGCATCAATTTAAAGCCCTTTGTGATCTTGGGGCTAGTGTTAGTTTGATGCCCCTATCAATATGGCAACAAGTGGGCGTAGGAGCATTGGAGCCCATCGACATGAAGCTTTACATGGCGGACAACTCCTTTGTAAGACCAACTAGGGTTATGGATGATGTCCCTGTCAAGGTGGGAAAGTTCTTCATACCCACGGACTTCATCGTGTTGGACATGCCGGAGGATCCTATTGTGCCTATCATCCTTGGTAGGCCATTCTTAGCAACAGCGGATCCCAACATCAATGTGAGGAATGGTACCCTTACATTCACAATCGGCAACGAGGTCGTGGAGTTTCGCTTCAACCCTACAATGAGCGAAACAAAGCAGCTGGAACAAGTTGTCCTCTCACCAGTTAAGGAGAAGCTTTGCAAATTTTTGTTGGCCAGGACGGAAACAACCAGAAGAGTCGACATCGACAAGAACCAGTTGATATCGACTGAAACGCTCGATATCGACCATACCATCTCAATATCGAGTGAGCAAAATGATTTCCAAGAGCTTAAGTATGGGGTCCCTGACGTCGACATCGACCATCACCTGTCGACATCGACTACAGAACTCGATATCGAAGCTTCTCTGTCGAAATCGACTGACCCTCAACCCAAAGATTTTTGTGTCGGGCCGAACAGGTAAGCCCAGGTATGATCTCTAACCCTCCTCTGTCCATAACTGATAATTCAACTAATGGGAGGGTCAAAGCTCCATGGTTTGCCCATCTTGCAAAAGTTAGGTCAAGAAAGAGAAGGAAAACGCCCAATGAAGAAGAACCTAACAAAGAAGAAGCCTTGGTTGCCGAGCTTAGCTACTATCAAAAGGACCTAGATGATCCAGGGGAAGGCTCAAGCTTGAAGGGTCCCTACCTTAAAGGCTCATGAAGTATTGACGGAGAAGTCGGCCTAGCGACTCAAAAATCTAGAGCTTGTAACTAAAACTTTGATTTTTTCATAAATAGTTTTTAGGAGTTGAATTTTGGATTTTTTAAACTTTTGAAACTATGATAATTCGTGGTTTTATCTATAATTCTAACAAAGATTTCAGGTTACCAAGCAAAAGGAATGACGAAGAAGAAAAGAAGCTACTGCAAGGCAGTCGAAATCGACCAGGCCAGTCGAAATCGACCACCCTAGGGTCGAGCCATCTCCTGGTGTCGACATCGAGGACTCAGGAGCGAAAAGGAGAGGTCGATATCGACCATTATACTCGATATCGACCACCATCTGGTGCCCTCGACTTCACCTTCTTCCTCGACATCGACAGATGTAGTCGACATCGACCACTGACCTCGACATCGACTTCTAGCATCGACCTAACCTAAAATCGACCTGAATCCGCAGGTTGCGCTGTGAGTTTCTCTCTACCCTCGATTTTAAGTATGGGGTGGGGGAAAAACATGTCTTATGGTCATAACTTGGTTTTCTTCTTCGCATTGCATTCACGTTTAAGTTTTTGTTCTTAGTTTTACTTTTCTAAAAAAATGTCAAAATTTCAAAAAAAAATTAGAAAATGTCAAAAAATCAAAAAAAAACGCATGTTTACTTTTGAAGTTTGTTTTTTAACCCCACTTAGAAGTCCAATGATAAAAACTCAATAGCTAACTTGATCATGTAAATCCTATGGCATATTTGGATGGTTTAGCCTAAGTCTTTAAAATGGTTTTTATGTAGATTGTGAACTTTTGATGAAATTGAGCACATATGATCCTAGGCTAAAAAGCAAATCCAACAAAAATTGTCCTTGTGAGAATTTTGGCCTATAGGGAGAACATCAAAAATCCCTCTGCTTTCTTGAGTGCATTTACTCTTCCTATGCATCTCTAAATGTTGTGATAGTTATTCAAAGCCATTGCAGATATATGTCTATGTTTAGGAGAATTAAATGATGGAGGCATCTTTTAAGCCATTTTTATCCTCTCTTTACCTACCCTGCATTAACTCTGCTTGAAGCCAGGATATTAGCCTGAGCTTGATATTGCAAACTCCACAAAATTATCCCTAGCCGAATTGAGCATGACCCCCATTTGGGAATTGAGACTTAGATTGGTTGGAATAATGCCTTATGGAAAGAAAAGTGCATATTATCTAGTTTTAAGCAAAGGAAATTATGGGTTGGTATATATTTGCATCTTTTCATACTTTGTAGAAGGATTTTTGGCTCACCATATAAATGCACACTTTTTAGTATTATTTATTATTATTTTCGTGCAAAAAAAAAATATATATATATATATATATATATACACACACATAAGTGCGTAAGCCAAATTCCTTAGTTCTTTATTTATTTCATACAAGGTCGATACTTTTGAGAGCATAATAGGGTTTAAAAGAAGGGTTGATGAGCATTATGGAAGATGAGTTTGGAAAGTGCAACATTGAAGAGATATGGTTTGGATATAGTAGTGATAAGGTTTAGGAGTCTTGATTCCCGAATTTTATAAGCACCACATAGCCAAATAATTCCATACCCTCTATTTTATACCAAGCCCCATTACAACCCCGCCGAATAGAGTCTCCTTTGAAGTCTTCCATTGAGCGAAAGTCCTCCTGATGGTTCTTATTGCATTTTCATAATTGGTTACGAAGTGGATTCTTATAAATTGCAATGTTTATGAGATTGTATATGGAATTGAGTTGAGCGTTGATCTTCATAGCCTAAACACATGAGAGTTGAGTGCAAACACATTATCCCTGTGAGGTTGGATCAAAATTGCATATGCCTATGGATCGCTTAAATATGTGCTAGGACGTTAAATTCACTTCCTTTGCTTTGCTACCACTTATGATGTTGTTTTTGACAAGGGAGAAGACTTGAAGGGTGTGTTGTAGGTGTTGGTTATTGCTTGGTTATTGCTTGAAGACAAGCAAGTCTAAGCATGGGGTATTTTGATGTACATATTTGTATCCATTTTATTCGCAAGTTTTGACTTCATATTTCATTCGATTCCTAAAATAAAGGTTGAAAATAATATAAATTTATGTAGAATGAGCTAACGTGCAAGAAATAGAGTCTGCACAAGTTGTGGTCTAAATATGTAGGGATTAGAGCGGAATCGGAGTCAAAACGAAGAAGCCAAGTGAAGCTGCAAAGAGGTCGATGTCGACAGGACTGGTCGATATCGACTACAGACATCGACACAGACTCTGAGTGTCAAGATAGACCACACAGACCAACCAAGAAGACACTCGATATCGACTACCTGAGGTCGATATCGACTTGACACCAGAAATCGAGTGGAGAAAAACCCATCGAGCAGAAACAGAGAGGTCGATATCGACCATACTTCGACACGGGATAGATGCGCTTTTTGAGACGCGGATTGGGAATCTTATCAACTAGAGCCACGGATTATCTATAGATTTAGATAGATTACAGCTGAGGAGTATTTGTTTTTTACCTTAAAGCTTTATTAAGTTATTTAGATATTTACCAAAATAAAAGATCTATCCTACTTGTTTGGATAGAGTTTATAGTTTAGATAGAAGATACAATCCTTGGATAGCAAGGATTAGTAGCCTATAAATAAAGTCCTAGGGGGATGGCATTCAATTAGAGATTCAATTACACAGACAATCATACAGCAATAGAAGTAGAGTTAGTGAGAAGTTTTAGAGTTTGGCGTTTGCAATAGCCGACGTTGAGTTGTAAAGCTTCGGAGTTTATAGTTTAATGCATGTTTCCTTTTTTATATCAATGATGTTTCTTGCAATGAGGTGCGAGTAGTTTCCCAAAGCTTCTAGGGTCGGGGTGAGCCCGACGTTAGCCATGCGTGCCTGAGGTAAGAATTTGATGTTGATATTGTTGTGTCTATATCATCTCCTACGATTCTATGTTTAGTCCTAATCGAAAGAAAAGGGATTCATGCTAACAACTTGAGTTATAAACATGAAATTGGTAGAGACAATTAGGTTTATTTGCAAGAGTAATCCTAAGAGTTGGTGTACATCGAAAGCTTGTCCCTCGGGTGAAATAGCGCAATTGTCCGTCTTATTTACCTTATCGTATGCATTGGTTAACGTTGTGGTAAACCCTAGCCCTAGGAGTTGTCTTTTACATCTTTTAGTCACATAAAAACATTGTCTTTATTCTGTCCATTGCTTCCTTATTCATCCTTATTTCTTTGGCCTTTCTTCGCCGACAAAAGCTAACAACTTTGCAGGAACCTACTCGATATCGACCCTAGACATCGATATCAACCACTGCGTCGACGGTCTTCTGTGTCGACGTCGATCCCTTCGTTCCTGCTGCTGATGTCGATTTCGAGTCTTCTACTCGATATCGACCACCCTTGTGTCGACTGACACTCTTCTAAGCCATTCGATTTCTGCACTAACATCGATATCGACCTTCCCAGTCAGGTCGATATCGACTGCTTGTTTTTGTCTCTACAAGTTTTCTGTTGCAGAAGGAATCGACAGCCAACGTCGAAATCGAGCACTTAGGTCGAGGTCGAGGCTTCTAGTCGACCAAAGACGTGAGCTTTCCAACGCTACTAGGATCCCGCTGACCTGCTTCCCCATGGATTGATCCTGACTACCCTTCTACTACAACGGGAGGAAGTCTTGTAATTATTTGCATAGGCTAGGATTCGATTTGCATTTATATTTCATATATTTGTTTAAGAACTCGATTTCCTCCTATCAATAGGAGCCAGCTCCTCTCCATCACCCTTCTTCGTCTTCTTCGTCCACTTAGTTGCATACACCTGGGATGTCGGGGGGCTTCCCCGTATCATCACCATCGGCCACCTGGTAAACAAAGTCAAACATGGTATGTAAACTCAGATGTCCTGTGTCAGCCAACTAAATTCACCTGTCATCATGAATTCATTACTGCAATTGTTGACATAATCCACAAGGTTAACCACAACTTTCCTTACAACCTTGTCCTTGTAGGGGCTTCTCCCCACCTTCAGATACAGTCAATGTAACCACATCGGCATGAACAACTTGAAACACATAATGAAGAGTGAAAGTGGATCCCCGCTTTTCCGTGTCACTCAACACCAAAATGTATGTCACCCGAAAACAAACTTACCTCGTCGCCCTTTCCTGCCCCCTCATCCCCTACCTTCACAGCTTCACCTTCAGGGTGCTTGTCCCCGTCATTAGTACCAGACCCCTTCCCAACAACATCTCCCATTTGGAAATCAAAGCAAACTTCAAATTTGGCTGACACAAACATAAAACACCATGTCATACAACTACATAAACCTTGTCACTCAACTATCAATCCCACTATTGTTTTCTCTTGTCACCCAACTAAATAAACCTTGTCACCCAACTATATTAACCTTGTAACTAGGTTTCGTCCAAAACTGATTCATATAATCGCAACGTGGAGACGAGAGGAGCTTACCTTCACAGTTTGTCCTGCTGCGGGCTTCTCCCCGCCTTCAGCTTCAACCTTCTCAACCGTCTCAGCTTCATCCTTCTCCCCGCCTTCCACTTCAACCTTCTCAACTATACTAGCCTCAACCTTCTCCCCGCCTTCAACATCACCCACCTGCAAAACACATTCACACAATGAATTGGATCCCATATTTAAATTATCATGCAAGATAAAACAACATTTCACACAACTATATTAACCCAGATTTCTCGAATCAATTAAACATAAAACACCATGTCACCCAATAACAAACTTACATCATCATGACCATCTCTGTCCTGACCATCCCCTTCCTTGTTGACTACGGTCTCTTTAAATCTCTTCTCTTCCTGGCCATCCATGTCCATATAAGCGTCAGCATCCTTTTATTGTTCTTCCCCTACTTCTCCCATCCCTTGAGCATCTCGCAATCCATTTATAACCTCCTCCAACACATTCATCTGTAGAGATTAGGTTTTTTAGCATCAACCCTCGTATATAAATCAGAAACAACCCCATTTTAAATTCAAATAAACAACAAATTATTCCCATTAAGTGATTAGAGAAGATTCTCATAATTATCAAAATGTTCGTGTCAGGAGTCCATTTACACATGTCACCTGAGTTATCCAAACTATGCAGAAAACAAAGATATGAGAATGAATTACATACCTTCCCATCCATCTTCTCCATCCAACTTGACATGGTTGCGACCCTCTCCATCATTGCTTCCAGTGTCTTGGCCACGTGGTCCCCCCGGGTGTCCTTGTCATCGGGTCCTCTCCGTGTAGTTGGGACAGGCTTGGAGGAGCTCCCACCTGGGGCCTGAAAATGGCGCACCAAGGGTGCCACAATGTCATTGAATAGGAGGTCGGCCACCTTTTTCCGGTAAAGGCATCCATCCATCAACCCCAGCTCAGCCTCATCCGGTATTAGTAGTGGGTTCTCCTCAACCTTAATGCCATCCTCGTCCTCAGGGTCCATGCGTTTGACTATAGTGTCATAAGAGAGGTTGTCATCTTTCACGGTCCACCTGAGACAACGAGGCAACGCCTTGTAGGACACCTTCGACGCAAACTGGACCCCAAAGTCCGGTATGGATTGGTACAACCAAATCTAAAAGGCACCCGCGCTTGAATTACAAACTTATGCATCATATGAAGTACAACCGAACTTTCCTAAATTCATTATCAATGTAGACTAATATATATGAGTGTGGTCGAGAAGGTTACCTAGAAGGCAAGCGGATAACCCATCAGCCCATAACCATTGCGTTCGACGACCGATTTTAAGTCAGGCAGCCGGCGCTTTACGGCGCCGTTCAGCGACGCGTGTGTGGTCTCATAAACAATCCTCCCCCATGGGAATGCCAAGAAGCGATCAACGTTTTCCACTAGCCTGACAACCCACCCCCGCAATGGTTTCCTACTTTCCCCGCCCAACAACACTCCTTCAACGATTAGGAGGAGAACGAGTTTAATCTTCTTCTCGTGCTCCGCTCCTTCAACAGTGAATTCTTCACGTCGTCCTCCAACTCCCCCACTGTCATCCTGTCATTGTTGAAAAATCCCTTCACAACTTTTTTGTCTTCCTCCATCTCAACCACCCTTGGTCGACCACACCGCAGCCCAGTGACTAGGGCAAACTCCTTCAGCGAGAACCGCCGGAGCTGCCCCTTTATCATATACCACGTCTCCCACAGCTTCTCAGTCTCAACCTGGCGCTGCAGTGCATAATGCACTAGTTGTGATGAGAATTCGACCCGGTTCGACAACTGGACCACCCCACTGAGCTGGTTGTCCAGGAGCTTGTCCTAGTCATAGGGGTCGAGGTAGTTGTCGATGTTGGCTAGGACCGATAATCTCGATCCTTGGTTCACACGTGCCCAGAAGTGCTTATCTTCCGGGACTGCATATCGGGCCTCCGTCTTATTCGAGGATACCTCTCCCCTCGTCCTTACATTCCTAGTCCGCACCATTTATTTCCTGAAATTTCGTTCAGACGAACAAAAGCAGTTTTCCACATAAATTCATATCCCCCTGTAACCTAATGCTATATCACTAATTAACAAAATGCCAAACCCATGTCACTACACCCTGTCACCTAATTTGTCTTTCAAACCAACAAATTTTAAATCAAACATACCCAAAACCTCAATTCAAAACCCTTTATCTTTCAATCGCTCAGCCACACCCATGTCCCCAACCCCTTTATCTTTCAATCGCTCAGCCACACATCCTCCTTCCGCAAAACCACCCTCGCCATTGCCATAAACTACCATCACAAGACCAATTGCAAAAACATAAATTGACACCCTTGTCACCCAATTCAAAACTACTGTCACTCAATTTGAAACCCTTGTCACCCAATTTCTGTTTCCCACAATCAAATATCAAATCAAACACGGCCCAAACCTCAATCAATCTTCTTCTACCTCTCCCATATCCCAATTTCCAGTCCAACCATTGCCACCCTCATCCTTCATCCCAAACCCTAACCGGCGATTTCAAAAACATAAGTCGACACCCTTGTCACCTAATTTGAAACTACTGTCACTCAATTTTTAACCCATGTCACCCAATTTCTCTTTCAAACAATCAAATACCAAATCAACCACGGCCCAAACCTCAATCAATCTTCATCTACCTCTCCCATATCCCAATTTTCAGTCCAACCATTGCCACCCTCGTCGTTCATCCCAAACCCTAACAGGCGATTTCACATTCCACACTCGCAAAAACGGGAGAAAAGGATCGAGGGATTCAAGGAGATGGAAAGGGGGCTTACCTCTTCACTTAGATGCTGGTACGGGCTCTTCTGTCCTCTCCGGCGACAAAATTTGTCCCCAACCTCCTGCGTTTTCAGGATCGCCGGACTGTTCTTCTTCTTCTCTTCACAAACCATCACTTGGACTCCCTTGAAAACTGCTTCCCTTTTCCGTTCGTTTTTTGGATAAATAGAGTTGAGTTGACATGGATTAGAAATGCATTTAATGCATTTCAACCCCTTTTCCCTTTTTTTTCTTTCTCGCCCACATAGCCTCCCCTCCCATCGTTTTATTTTCCTTTTTTTGGCGTAAAATCAGGCTTATAGCCGGTTAAAGGGGAGACTTAACCGGCACTTTTGTGCAAATTCGGGTAAAAATGGGTTAAGTGTGCTCAATTTCAAGGGTTAGTGACAAAAGTACAATGTTTTTTTTTTGTGCTATTCACCATCATTCTCTCTTAATTATACCTCATGTGCGATGGAGTATAAGTGTTCAATGGAAATTGTACTTAATTAGGAACATTACCAGATGTAATTTAAGCTACTCATTGTGGCAAGGGTTGGTCTAGATCGATGGATTTATATTTGTATTTAGAATTTATGTTGTGATGCCTACCTAACCCACTTTATTGTTTAATGTCACCATCATTGATTACATAAGGTTGGTGACACTATAATCGTAAAATAAAAACTCATCTAAAAAAAGTAGTTACGAATTATAACACTTTCTTGTATCCTTTTAAATTTTTTAATTGTGGTGTCACTATTAATAACACTTTCCATTGTCTTAAGTTTTTCCTTTGGTGACAGCATTGATGGCTCTATTTTTTCTTGGTGACACCACTATTTAAAGGGGTATAAACGGGACACTACTGATGTGAATATCTCTGGTGACAGCTCCAAGTTTTGATTTGGTTATATTTTTGTTTATTGCGGTGACACCACTAATAACATTTTTCCCTTGTCTTAGGGTTTTTCTTTGGTGATAGCTATTGTTACATTTTTTTATTGTGGTGACACTACTAATAACACTTCCCTTATATATCATAGAGTTTTCCTTTGATGACAACATTGGTTTTGCTTAGTATTAGTCCCTTTAGAATTTTCGTTTCCCCTGTCATAGGGTTTTCCTTTGGTGACAACAGTGATTACACTGTTTTTACCTTGTTGATACCACTAATAACACTGGTGGTAACACTACCTGGTACACTTGTGGTGATATTGTTTTTATATTGTTGACACCACTATTAACAAACTTAGCCTTTCATCTTTTAACGAAGTACTTTTTTCTTTGGTGACAGTAGTGATGACATTTTTTTATTCTGATGACACCACTAATAACACTTTCCTTTGTCCTACTCCCTAAAGACTCAACTCGAAACCCTAAATAATATTGTACACCGCATGTTCCTTTGTTAGCATTAGCCCCTCTAGCGTTTGTGCTACCCTTATCCTAAATTTTTCCATTGATGACAACAATTGTTACACTGTTTTTATGGTGGTGACACCACTAATAACGTTTTGTTATTCATCTCTTAATTATCTTAGGACTTTTCTTTGGTGACAGTCATGGTTACACTTTTTTTTATAACGGTGACAATTATATTTGAACTTTGTCATGACTTATATTGAACATCACATGTTCTTTTGGTTAGCAGTAATCCTTAAAGGTTTTTTTCTCCTTTGTCCTAGGATTTTCTTTGATGACAACAGTGGTTTTGCAAATTTTTTATATGGTGGTAACACCACTAATAACACTTTGGAAGTGACTAAATCTCTTGTTGAAAAGTTGTTACAAAAAAAATGTAACCAAAAGTTGTCACAAAGAAAAAAGAGTTATCACCACATGTATCACCATTGTGGTGTGACATTGACCTCGTTAAAAAAATGTTAAAAAAAGTTGACTGAATCTCATGTGTTATCAACAGTGTCACTAGTGATAAGGGTTTCCCTTTGGTGACAGTAGTTCATTTGCTTAGCATTAACCCCTTTAGGGTTTGTGCTTCCCTTGTCCTAGAGTTTTCGTTTGGTGACAGCAGTGGTTACAATTTTTTATCGTCATGACACTACTAATAACAATTGTCATTGTCCTATGATTTTTTCTTTGGTGACAGCATTGATTACCTTTTTTTATTATGATGACAATACTAATAACATTTTTCCTTGTCCTAGAGTTTTTCTTTTGGTGACGAAAGTGATTACTTTTTTTTATATGTGGTGACACTACTAATAACACTTTTTCTTCTCTTAGGGGTTTCCTTTGGTGACATCAGTGGTTTTGCTTAACATTAGTCCCTTTAGGGTTCGTGCTTCCCTTGTTCTAAGGTTTTCTTTTGGTGACAACAATGGTTTTTCTTAGCACTATCCCATCCAGGGTTTGTGCTTTCATTGTCCTAGATTTTTCCTTTGATAACAACAGTAGTTACACTGTTTTTGTGGTGATTGACACCACTAATAACACTTTAAAAGTAATTGAATTTTTTAATGAAAAATTATCAAAAAAATTGCAAAAAAAATTTATCACAAAATAGAAAAAATCTGCCACCGTAAAAAATTGTCACTGCATAACTAATAAAATGTTCATAAACCATTAGCAATCTCAAACTCAAAACTAGAGTAATATACTACCTATGTACTGATCTGATCTAAGATTAATTAATTATTGTAAACAACCAAAACAAGATGTCATGTGTTTGAGTGAATTTGGTGAGGTTTTGTTTAGTGATTTCTTCTTCATTTCATTTCATCTTCTTCAATCCCCCCCTGCTTCTTTGAATCCCTTTTTTGTTACTAGCTTTCCAGGTTTCGAACTATTTTTTTTTTGTAATTTTTTCAATTTCTTTTCAGATCGAGACAAGTGATTAATCAATCGAAGGATTGGTGTTTTGCAGAATCGACAGAATTATCAATCTCCATCGTCCACTATCGACATTTGCGCCGTCGTTCATCATCGTGAGCCACTGCTGCTGAATCGCGCCGCTCACCATCGCCTCTGATGTTCTCGCTGGTGGACGACGTTTGCAGGTTCGCTCATCGTCATGGGTCACCGCTGCTGAATCGCGCTGCTCACCATCCCCTTTGATGTTATCGTTGGTGGATGACGTTAGCGCCATCGTTCATCGTCGTGGGCCACCACTGCTGAATCACGTCGCTGACCATCATCTCCGATGTTCTCCGATGCTGGCAAATAATGACGAGAGAGAGCGAGAGAGAGCGTTCGCGCAGCCCTAAGCGACGACAATTGATTCCGCCGGACAAGCCACCGGATCCTAACCCAAGCACATCTTCCAGTTCGGAGGAGCCCCCCGTACCTGCTCAGGCAAAGGATGGACAAGAGATGGTGGTGGCTGATGCGACTGGAGGAAGTGCGCCATCACCGGGGTCCCCAAACAATAAGAATGTCAACTTCCCCATGATATAGGAAGCTCTAAATAATGGCTCCACTGCATTGTCCTACAAGACGAAGTTGTTAAATGGGACAGGTGAGGGTTTTGCGCTCACGCACGATAACCCGGCCTTCCAGCCGGGGGTTGGGGATCCGGAATACGATACAGACGACGACATTATTCCAAAAAATGATGAGCCGGATTGCCCTACCATAGCCCTTAACAAAGCTGAGAAACAGAGCCTGAGAAGACCATGGAGAGATACGCTTATTATCAAGCTCTTTGATAAAGGCCCTGGCTATATGCAGCTGTATAGGCGGCTAAGGCAGAAATGGGCACTGACAGCACCCTTTTCGCTTATTGTTCTGGGGAACGACTACTTCATTGCGAGGTTCTCGAATCAAGCGGACTACAACCATGTGATTATGCAGGGGCCTTGGATGATAGGAGACAACTATCTATCTATTCGTAAATGGGTCCCAAGATTCGATGCGAGCCTTGACAAGATTACTACGCTGACAGTCTGGGTTAGAATCCCCTGCCTTCACATCGAGTATTTTGATATGAGTTTTCTTCGCAGAATCGGAGAGAAGATTGGAAAGGTGCTCAGAATCGATAACACCACAGCTGCGGCGGAAAGAGGTCAGTTTGCTCGGATTAGTGTGGAGGTTGACCTTACTAAACCATTGCTATCCAAATTCAAACTCGATGGCAAAATCTGGCCTATCCAGTACGAAGGGTTAAGAATGCTCTGTTTTAAATGCGGTAAGGTGGGTCACATTCGGGAGGAATGTGGCAAAGACAGTGACCAGGGCCACGAGCAACCCTCACATGACCCATCCGCTGACAAAGATATCTCAGTTGAAAAGTTTGGCGGTTGGATGCAAGCAAAGAAAATGACTAGACGCCGCTCTCAACAAGTTCAGAACAAGGATAGCACACCGGGGGCGGCGACCAGAGACACTGGTCCGACGCCGGATAATTATCCAGCTACTAATCCTCCTCCACAAATCACGCCAAATCCTGATTGCCCAAGGCCCGGGATACCCGGGGTGGAAGGATTCGGTGAGCCATCGAGATTTGCGGCTCTGGAATCTACGGAGGAAATTTCGGAAGGGACTGATTCTGTTATGATAACGGATAAGGATACGGATGGAAATAACTTATCTAAAGGAAAGAAAGTTATATCTTCTGATAACCAGGGTCAAGGGAAAACCAAAAATAAAAATATCCATATCCCACAGGCCTCCACTACCCGCCAAAATTCTACCCACAGGCCCCAAGAAAACAGAAAAAAGCAAAACTTGAACCCTAAAGCCACAAGCAACACCCAGGGTAATCCCAAAAAGGTCCAAACTTAGCCTTCTCCAAGCTCCCTCAAGTCCGCCGAGCCTGTTGAAGGGTCTAAGTCAGTTAAAATCTTAACCCCAATCCCTCCTATTTCATCCAACGCCTCTCCCGGAACACCCAAAAGATCCCAAAACCAGCCCCTTCGTGATGAACACCGACGACAGCCCTTGGTTACCAGTCCCAAGGGTAGAAGTGCTTCACGTGGACACGTCGGACAGCTTCCTCTTGACAGACCGCCGGACTATCCCGATCCTGGCCCTCCTCCCAAGGATCGCAAACCAAATGGTGTTCGAACTCCTTCCAATGGTAACAACCAATCGACCACTCCTTTGCCGAGTGGGAATCTCCCAGAGAGAAAACAAATCGCTTGAGCGATTTGTGGAAGCGTTGAATGCTTTCCTGGAGCTGCGTCCTGATTGTCATCCTATGTTAATTAACAGCATTGACAGAATTATGGTTAATATGTCAAAATTAAGTTTGATGGTGTGGAATACCCGGGGAGCTGCTAGCAACAATTTCTTGAATGCTCTCCGTGAATTGATTCGTATTCACGACCCAAAAATCATAGCTCTTGTTGAGCCACGCATCAGCGGATCGGAAGCAGACGTTGTGTGTAGCCGGATTGGTTTTGATAGTTGGAGAAGAGAGAAAGCTAAGGGTTTTGCGGGTGGTATTTGGCTTATGTGGTGCTCAATCGAAGTTGCAATCCGTATGATCAGTTCTATGCCTCAAAACATAACGGTTGAAGTCACTAGAGTGGGGGAGGAGCCGTGGATTTTCTCTGCGGTGTACGGGGCTCCGGATCGTACGAGGAGACTAGAGATCTGGCGTTCGCTTGAAGAATTTGCAAGATCAAATGACAAACCGTGGTTGTTAGCGGGGGATTTCAATGCCACGCTTCATAGTCATGAAAGATCATGCTCTTCAGTGGGATCAAATAGATCAACTCAGAGGTTCCGTGAATTCGTGGAAGAATTGCAGTTGGTGGATCTAGGCTATGAGGGAGTACCTTTCACTTACTGGCATGGCAATGAACCAACTTCTCGGCATACAGCTCGTCTAGACCGTGCAATGTGTTCAACTGATTAGCGATTCAATTTTCCTGAAGCGGGTGTGAAGCATCTAAGCTCATCAATCTAAGCTCGATGGGGGATGGGGGACGTCCCAACCGACCTTTCAGATTCATGGCTTCCTGGTTGTTGCACCATAATTTCAAGGAGCTCATGCAGCTCCAGTGGAATGGGAATACCACCACTTGCGAGGCCCTATCGGAATTCACTAAGGAGGTAGGGGTGTGGAATAGGGAAGTCTATGGTAATATTTTCAATCGTAAACGCCAGCTTTGGGGAAGACTTGAGGGAGTTCGACGCAAATTAGCGGTCAACTCTAGCCGCCATTACATTGATCTTGAAAGGGAAATCTGTAGAGAGCTGTCGGAGGTGCTACACCATGAGCAGATTATGTGGTTCCAGAAGTCGCGTACGTCCTTCTTTCTAGAAGGTGACCGTAATACCAAGTTTTACCACCTTTCTACAATGGTGAGGCGCAGACACAACAATATCTCAGCTCTTCTTAATGACGAGGATGTGTGGGTTGATGAGATCAGTGCTGTCAGGCAACTATTTCTGAATTTCTTTCAATCAATCTACATGGCTGACAGCACTGAGGTTCAGAGGAGTCTTGCGCCTTTGCCATCTTTCTTCCCGCCTTTACCCCCGAGTCAAGCTGATCAATTGGCGTCCCCTTTTGTCGCGAACAAGGTTTTACAGGCGCTGCATCAGATGGGATCGCTCAAAGCGCCTGGGCCGGACGGTTATCCATCGATCTTCTTTCAACAAAATTGGGAGTTAGTTGGCCCCCAGGTCATTGACACGGTTTTGGGAATGCTCAATGATGCTGTCTTCCCGAACAACATTGCAGATGCTTTCTTGGTTCTAATTCCGAAGACTCAGGTGCCCATGCGTCCAACACATTTCCGGCCAATTTCCTTGTTGAATTCCATCTTCAAGTTGGCTACAAAGTGTATTGTCAACCGCCTGAAACCAATGCTTGAAGATCTTGTTTCCCCTATGCAAGCTAGTTTTATTCCGGGGAGACAAATTATCGACAATGTAGTGATCGTTCAGGAGGTCCTGCATTCGATGTCGGAAAGAAGAAGGAGAGACTGGATGTTGGTTAAGATTGACTTGGAGAAAGCTTACGACCGGATAAGGTGGGAATTTCTATGGGAAACTCTGGAATATGCTCTACTCCCGCCGAGCCTAATTGACGTCATCTTGAAATGTCAAACATTGGGGAAGATGGGGTTGTTATGGAACGGTGCGGCTGCTGGGGGCTTCACTCCGGCCAGAGGGATCCGACAGGGGGATCCGCTCTCCCCCTATTTGTTTGTGCTTTGCATGGAACGTCTGTCCCACATCATTATGAAGGAAGTCCAGGAGGGTAGATGGAAACCTGTCAACATGGGCGGTGTTCAACTCTCTCATGTCTTCTTTGCTGACGACTTGGTTCTAATGACGGAAGCTTCTGAAGCCCAAGGGGATGTGATCAGGGACTGCCTGCACCGGTTTTGTGCTCAATCAGGCGAGAAAGTTAATTTCTCCAAAAGTTTAGTGCTCTTCTCAAGACACGTACCAGCGGTAGCGAAAGGAGCAATCAGTAATACTCTCGGTATTCCAATTGCTAGGGATTTCGGGAACTACTTGGGCGTTCCTACTGCCATGGGTAGAATGACTAGAGATCGTTACAATTTCCTCTTGGAGAAAGTGACGAGCAGACTCCAAGGTTGGAAGGCGAAGACCTTGTCGTTCGCAGGAAGGATCACGCTTGCCAATTCTGTCTTGTCCAACCTCCCTCTTTATGTCATGCAATCTATCTTTATCCCCAGAACTATTTGCGATGATATTGACCGTGAAATCCGGGGATTTATCTGGGGATCATCACCGGAAGCGAGGAAAATACACCTTTTGAATTGGAACATTGTAACTGCACCAAAGGAAGAGGGAGGCCTAGGAGTAAGATCAATGAGGGACACAAACCAAGCTGTGTTGGCAAGGTTGGGTTGGCGCCTTCTGAACCGGCCTGAGTCGCTCTGGAGTCGGGTGGTACGGGGCAAGTATTGTCAGGGCAGAGCTGATGTTGACATGTTTGTTCGACGACCTAGCTCCTCATCGACTTGGAGAAGCATCGTTCATGGCGCTAAGGTTCTAACTCCAAACTTGAGAGTGGTTGTGGGAAATGGCAATTCGACTCTATTTTGGATTCATCCGTGGCTGCTTGACACTCCCCTGATGGATGGAGCCTCACATCCGATCCCGGAGGATCTGTTGGGAGCCACAGTTGCTGAGATGCGAAGCCCGGGGTCTTGGAAGTGGGAGATCATCTCGCCCTACCTTAGCCCGGACATTCTCCTACGATTACAATCACTATTCTTGAGTGAAGATGAACATGAGGCTGACAAGCTGGTCTGGGGGTTGTCACCTTCAGGAGACTTTTCCACCAAGACGGCGATTCAGGCTATTCGCAAGCTCCGGGACCCTCTACCCATTGATGGGGGATGGAGACATATCTGGCGGATTCCGGTGCAACAACGAGTCCGATCCTTCCTTTACTTGGCAGCTCATGACAGTCTCCTTACAAATGCCAATCGCGTCCGACGACATCTCTCAGCATCTGCAGCCTGTCCGCGTTGTTCGGAGCCAGAGACAGGTCTGCATTTGCTCAGAGATTGCCCAAAGGTTAAACTTCAATGGATCAAGTGGTGTGGAGGTCAGCCAAGTCCCACCTTGTTTTCACAAATGAACTTACAGGCCTGGATTTTCGAGAACACGAAGAAGGAGGACCAACAATCAGCTTTCTTCGCTTCCATGTTGTGGGCTATATGGAAGTGTAGGAACAAACTGGTTTTTGAAAGCACTGATGAAGTGGAAGGAATCCTGGCCAGGGCATCTCAAGGAGCCCAAGACTACCGAAGCGTATCTCTAGTCCAAATCGCTACCCACACTTCTCCTCCAGGTGGTTCGGGGAGCAGCACAACATGGAGTCCCCCCCCCCCCCCCGTCGGGATGGGTTAAGGTGAATGTCGATGGGGCAGCTAAAGGAAGTCCCGGGAGGGCGGGGGGAGGAGGGATTTTCAGGGACCACTCAGGGTCCTTCCTTATCGCCTTTAACTTTGGATGTGGGATCTGTAGACCCCTTACGGCGGAACTATGGGCCGCCTATCACGGCTTGAAGTTGGCTAGACAAACTGGGTTCACAAAGTTGCTGCTCGAGACTGATTCAATTATTGTTCATGAGCTCCTGGGTGGAAGGGGCAAAGAAGCGAGGGCAGACCACCAGCTTGTCACCCAGTGCAGGCGGTGGATCGAGGAGGAAGGCTGGGATGTCCAAGTGACCCATGTCAAACGACAGGCAAATCAAGCTGTTGATGCTCTTGCCCAAGCGTCCTTTACGAGTTCTGTTTCCTTTTCTGTTTTTAGTGTAGTTCCTGCTTTTTTATGTAGCTCTTTAAACTTAGACCTGAGTTCGTCTAGCTCGGGCCCTATCAATAATAAAAGGCGCCATGCCTCTTGCTGATCAAAAAAAAGGTTAGAAAAAAACAGGAAGGGTAATATAGCAAGGGTAAAAATGTCATAATGGACATTTTACAAACTAGCTTATAAAAATGGACATTTTGCAAAATGACATATTTAAATTGGACACTTAGCAAAAATTTCCAATTTTGATTAGGTTTTGTGATTTTGGGAACAAATTTTTTATTTTTAATTATTGTGTATACGTGATTTTGAAAATGAAATTTATGAATTTATGAATAGAAGTTGGAGTTTGTGAATTAAATTTGGGGTTTGTGAATCGGATTTGTGAGGCTTTATGCAATATTTGTCTTTTTCTACCCTACATATTTAAATCGCAATTTTTATAATGTCTTTGAGAACCAAAAGACATTACAAAGTTGATGAGTTTACAACCCTAATATGCAAAAGCCTTTGAATTTAAAATGATTGAATTTTGATAAGTTTATAATCCTAGATATGGCAAAGACATGAATTTTCAATGAATGGCGAGAAACCACTACCATAACAATCAAGCAAATATAAGTATATTTTTCGACATTCAATCCACTGTTAAGATGAAAGTCATAGCTAAGGTAAAAAACTTTGTTCAAGGTAAATATCTCAGTACGCACTAGAAATTTCATCCCACCTTTCAAAGGGTCCTGCGGCCGCCACTGACTCTATATATGTGTGGATATCGTCACAATGTTCTCAAAAGTTCTAGAACTTTTCAAATGTTCATAGATCAACTCAAAAGCTTGTGGATACATCATCGGACATTTTCGGGGTGGAAACGCTGTCTGTTACATAGGTACATAACTACACATCTTACAAGTAAAATAAACTATACTACACATAATCGTCAACACATTATAGGTAACCAACCGCACTTGTGATTGGCTCATATAAACATTCACATACAAATATTCAAGATTGTAGCTTTCAATCTTGTTATCAACGAAATTGATGTTATCAACCACAAAATCTGCTAAATTTTGAATTTTGAATATCACTTCACCAGCTCTCACCTGTTTTGACCTAATTGCCAACGCCAACCAATATTCCTTTATTTTATTTTATTTTATTTTAACAATCAATATAACGTAACGTGAAAACAAGACATATGAATGAATCCACAATCAGACAAAACCCTACCTCCATTCCCTTAATTGGACTTTTCAAATTAAAGGAATAAAGTTTTTGAGCCCAAAAAAAAAAAAGAAACCTTATTCACCAACTCACAAATTAAGACACCATCAACAACAAAACAAGTGTACCTTTCCCCTACATCTAACCTACACAAGAAAACCATTAAGAGAATTTTTCAAAGGCTGTATCACACGTCTACTTGACCCCCTCTTTCACACATCAACTTTTATATTCATTTTTCTAGTTGGAGTTATTAAAACAAACAAACACGCAAAGAATTCAAAAAAATGACATAGAAGGAAACCACATTAAGTTTCCAAGTCAGAGGTTGCCTTACAATCTCAATCTTCCTCCTCGCCATCTTCGACGCCGTCAAAAAAAGGGTCATTCAGAAGTTCGGAGGCAGAGGGCCTAGCCCTAGGTTGCGCGAGGCACTTCACTATGAAAGCCTTGAATTCAGCATCCTTGACTTTGTTCATGGCTTCTGGCCACACCCCAGTGCTCACCTTCTTGTATATCTTGGCTATGCTGTTGCATTCTTTGTATGGGATTTCAGTGGTGGTCATCTCAAGCAGGCACATTCCGAACGAGTATATGTCCACCATCTCGGTATAGTCCTCCTCGTACAGCTCTGGGGCCATATACTCAGGTGTGCCCAGCACTGAGTGCGCAACATGACTCCTCCCTGTGGTTGCTGCCATTCCCAGGTCACCAATTTTCACCTACAAAAGATTAAGACACATTTAAAGCTTCCATTTTACAGAAACATAATTTACAAACAAACACATATTACTTATGATGTGCCGAACAATAAGAGATTCTAGATTTAGGGATAAGATCCAAGTAATATGATTTTGTACCAACAAACTGGCAATTAGAAGGACAAAATACATTTAACAATGAACTTTTACATATTTATACCAACCTAAAGAAAATATGAAATTCAACAACTAAGCATTCAAGAGAAACTAAATTTAGAGTTAATACTTGTTAAAAAAATATTGAGATGATGTTACCTGCCCAATGTTGCCATTAACAAAGACATTGCTACAGTTGAGATCCCGGTGGATAATGCAGGGCTCATGAGTATGCAAATACTCCAAGCCTCTCAAAATCTGCTTAGACCACTTCTTCAACGCCTTCAAGGATACATGCTTGTGCTTCTTCCTGTACTCCCTGAGATCCCCGGAGGTGCAAACCTCCGTTATAAAGTTCAATGTATTCTTCTCATTGTCCTTCCAGAAGCTGTAGAGCGAGATGATGTTCTTGTTCTTCAGGCTGCGTAGAAGCCTCACTTCTGAATTGAGCCGCTCAATCATGGCCTTGTCATCGCTGAAGTGTCGGAGCTTCACCTGGTTCCAGGCCACCTCAATCCCTTCTTCCTGGTCGAAGGCTCGGTACACCTTCTTGACTGCGCCAGAGCCAAGAAGATCCTTGTACCGGCCGTACCTCCCCGTGGGGTCTACTTCCTCAAACTGCTCCGAATCTCTATCAGGTGGTTCCAATTCCTGGCTCGGCATCTGTAATTCGTTGAAACTGATCACGCGTCAGAAATATCCATATCTCATTACGATCAAACAGATAAATTGAATTAAAACTTAACAATGCATCGGAAGATCAATGTATCATGGATCTAGAATACTTTATCTCGAAAATTCAATTGATCTTGGCAGAAAACGAAATCAAAGTGCAAAACTGACTGGAAAAGAAAGTTGGAATGAACTAGAAAGAACAGCAAAAGTCGGCGATCTCGAAATTTCAAAAAAAATCGCTTTAATTATGAACCGATCGACCAGAAGATATCCAAAAATCAAAATCATTCGAGTGAGCGCTGTGGAGAACAAGGCAATACATTGAAGTTAAACGAAGCAAAACGACTTATTATCAGATCAAATCATCCGAATCAGATGGATCAAAACTAAAAAAAAATAGTATCTGCAAAACCACAATCTTTAAGGAATCAAGCGAACAGAGAAGAAAAGATCGAGATAGCACTTTGAGAGTCGGAGAGAAGCGCGCCGAGATTCGGTGAATATGCAAATGCGAGAATAGGAGAGAGGAAATCGAAGCGTGATAATGGGAAGGGGAGGTGGAGCGGTTTGGGGTGATCGGTATTTATGTAGCTGAGAATATATATATCTATATAAAATACTAAAACAGAGGCCTGAAATGGGCTTTGGTGCGATCTCGCGTCCACGGAATTTTCTGGATTAAACGGGATTATTTTTGCTTACGTGGCATTTTCTGGATTAAAGTGGTATTATATTTATGGCCCACATCAATTAATATATATTATACACATAATACACTTATTGTTGAAAACATATCCAATTTAACTAATCAAATATAATAATATATATTGGACCAAAAAATCTAACAATATATTAATTGAGATGACGTTGGAGTAATTTGAATAATTTATCCAATATATTTTATAATAATACCAATCCAAGTCCTATAGGGTCCAATATATTTTACTAACGGATGGATCTACATATGTGAATAATTTATCCAATATATATTAATTTATCCTTTTTAGATGAAATCTATATCTATATAAATCTATATATCTATCTATATATAAAATACTATAGTAGAGGTCTGAAATGGCCTCTGGTGCGATTTCGCGTCCACGGAATTTTCTGGATTAAAACGGGATTATTTTTGGTTACGTGTGTGGATTAAAGTGGTATTATTTATTTGGGCCACATCAATTAATAAGTCAATATAATTAGGTAAAAAACTTATCTTTTTAGATCAAATAATCTATCCAATATAACCTTATATCTTAATTAGATAAATCTTTATTTTTGCCAAAATATTTTCTTTAGTTTTGCAAAAAATATTTAAATTATAGTATGTGAATACGTATTTATCATGTTGTTTACTCACGTGATCAAATTAGATGATTTACACAAGGAATTTAATTACATACTACGTAAGTCATTGCATTCATTTTATTTTATTTTATCAATAGTTATATTATATTTAATTACATCATATTACGTATTTAATTACAAGGTTTAGACTTTACATATTTAATTACATCATATTACGTAATAATTAACTAAAAATACCGCTATTTAAAAATAAAAGTGAAATCTATTATCTATTATTATTATATAATTATCATCAATATATAATGTATATCTATATTTATATTTATATCTATATAATATACTAAAACAATATAATCTATATCTATATCTATATATAATATACTAAAACAGAAGCCTGAAACGAGCTCTGGTGCGATTCGCCTACGTGACATTTTCTGGATTAAACTGAAATTAATATAGCATACGTGTCAATATTGTGGTTTAATTTTGATTATAAATATTCAACCTTATATTTTAATTAGTTAGAAAAGTTATCTTTGTAATATAATAACTTAAATTTTTATAATTTTATCTACATCTTAATTTGAAAGATTTGGTTAACTAACTTTTATTCTAAAACGTATAATATATTTTGGTACGTGAGCAATTAATATCATTAATTATTAAACAATTTATAAGGGTTACAAATAAATTTATAAAAACATGACATGTCATAGATAAGCTATTATATTTTGGTACATAGTAATACATAATGATGGATTTTGAACAATAAAATCAATAAATTTAAGGTTAAATTAGTTGATTAAGATCCAAAGATCTCAACAAACTATTATAACCTTAAAATTTGAAAAAGAAAATATAAATTAAATATCATTTTATTTATTAAGAAACCGCACAACGGGCGGGTAGTAAGACTAGTATATATATATATATATATATATATATATATAGGGTTGGGTTCAGGTGAGAAGAGATGAATCGGTAAGAAGGAAAGAAACAATTTGATTGGTAGATAGATTAAAAATACCCCACATCAATACCGAAAATCACAGCTTTACCCTCCCATCCCCACGCGTGTCCGCGTCCACCAGTCGCACTGCTAGCGCGTCAACCACACGCACCCCACCTGAACAAAATTAAAAAAGGCGCCGCCTCAACCGAGTTTTGAACGCTAAACCTTTCGCCTTTCGACCAACCATACGACCACTGTGGTGCAATGCACCTTTTGTTCATAAATGCAGATACATATTTTTAAAGTCAAAAGCGATTTTAGTTTTTTATTTTTAAAATAAAATAATTCACGAACCAATATTATTTATTTCATGAACCTATACTATTTATTAGATGAACCACTACTCTTTATTTCATGAACCACTAAATTGTTTTTTAATGTTTATTTTTTAATTATTTATTTATTTCTTTTTAAAATAAAATGGTTGAAGAACCAAATAATATTTATTTTATGAACAAATACTATTTATTTGATGAACCACTACTCTTTATTTCATGAACCACTAAAACATTTTTAATGTTTATTTTTATTTATTTATTTATTTATTTTTAAAATAAAATTGTTCATGAGCCAATACTATTTATTTCATGAACAATACTATTTAATTGATGAACCACTACTTTTTATTTCATGAACCATTAGAATTTATTTCATGAACCACTACTATTTAATAATTGTAAAATTTTCATTCTTCTTTTATTTTCTTTTAATGTTTATTTAGTCACTGAACCAATCTCTATTTAGTCACTGAACCAATCTCTATTTAGTCACTGAACCAATCTCTATTTAGGCACTGAACCACTCTCTATTTAGTCACTGAACCAATCTCTATTTAGTCACCAAACCACTCTTTATTTAATACTGAACCAATCTCTATTTAGTCACTGAACCAATCTCTATTAAGTCACTGGCCCAATTTCTATTTACTCACTGAACCACTCTCTATTTAGTCACTGAACCACTCTCTATTTAGTCACTGAACCAATCTCTATTTAGTCACCGAACCACTCTTTATTTAGTACTGAACCAATCTCTATTTAGTCATTAAACCACTCTCTATTTAGTCACTGAACCAATCTCTATTTAGTCACTGAACCACTCTTTATTTAGTCACTGAACCACTCTCTATTTAGTCACCAAACCACTCTCTATTTAGTCACTGAACCACTCTCTATTTAGTCACCGAACCACTCTTTATTTAGTATTAAACCAGTCTCTATGTAGACACTGAACCACTCTCTATGTAGTCACTGAACCAATTTCTATTTAGTCACTGAACCAATCTCTATTTAGTCACCGAACCACTCTTTATTTAATACTGAACCAATTTCTATTTAGTCACTGAACCACTCTCTATTTAGTCACTGAACCAATTTCTATTTACTCACTGAACCACTCTCTATTTAGTCACTGAACCACTCTCTATTTAGTCACTGAACCAATCTCTATTTAGTCACTGAACCACTCTTTATTTAGTACTGAACCAATCTCTATTTAGTCACTAAACCACTCTCTATTTAGTCACTGAACAAATCTCTATTTAGTCACTGAACCACTCTCTATTTAGTCACTGAACCACTCTCTATTTAGTCACTGAACCAATCTCTATTTAGTCACCGAACCACTCTTTATTTAGTACTGAATCAATCTCTATTTAGTCACTGAACCAATCTCTATTTAGTCACTGAACCAATCTCTAGTTAGTCACCGAACCACTCTTTATTTAGTACTGAACCAATCTTTATTTAGTCACTGAACCAATATCTATTTAGTCACTGAACCACTCTCTATTTAGTCACTGAACCACTCTCTATTTAGTCACTGAACCACTCTCCATTTAGTCGATGAACCAATCTCTATTTAGTCACTGAACCACTCTCTATTTAGTCACTGAACCACTCTCTATTTAGTCACTGAACCAATCTCTATTTAGTCACCGAACCACTCTTTATTTTGTACTGAACCAGTCTCTATGTAGTCACTGAACCACTCTCTATTTAGTCACTCTCTATTTGTTTTTAAAATAAAATAATTTATGAAACAATACTATTTATTTCGTGAACCACTACTATTTATTTGATGAACCACTACTCTTTCAATTGGTGAACCACTACTCTTTATTTGATAAACCAATACTATTTTTGTATTTTTTAATTAATTATTTTTAATTAATTATTTATTTCTCCCAATTTTGTTATCGGTCACTTTGATCCCTCAATAGTTTTTCAATTGCAGCTATTTGAAATCTTTACAGGAAGTTGTTGATTATTCAATTTCCTATTCCTTTCCTCCTATTTCTAAATTTTCATTGATTGATCAATTTAAACTGAAATTGCTTGTTCTTCTGTAATTTCGTGTGTGCAGAGCGTGGAAGAACTTAAACAAAGCTCCTTTACATGACATACGAACTGCAATCTTCAAAAAATGGTATTGGATAACGAAGTCCGGAAGAACAACATGAAGAACATGAAGCACCTGCTTCGCATGTTACAGGTCTCTAGCTAACAAGGAGAGAGACGAAACCAGGGACCAAATCCAGAAATTGCTCTCCGCCGTCGTGGCGCCACCGATGCCGTCGCCGGAGAACGGCCTGTTCAACAACTTCCATGGGAGACCTCGATTAGACAAACGAAGCCACCGCCAACACGCTCCAATCAAACCTGGAGCAAGTCCTCGCACAGGTCAACAACAACAACAACACCGGCAACACAAACGATGACGCCAAAGGGGCTATGGATTCGTCAAGGTTTATGGCGGTGATGAAGAGCTTTTCGTCCACCAATCGTCGATCAACTTTGACGGTTTTAGATCTCAAGGAAGGCGAGAAGATATCTCAAGGAGGGTTGAATTTGGTCTTCGATTTCCGGGAACAAAGTTGGTGGAGATTAGCAGCTAAGAGAGAAGAAGAAAGGAGAAGCGCGTGTTAATCAATGCTTCTCACCTTACTTCTCACTTGAACCTATATATATATATATATATATATATATATATATATATATATATATATATATATATATATATGATAAATCCTGTGTAAGCAAGCCTTACTGTGTAATGTGTGAGCAAATCTGAAGCGTCGGATTAAGAAGATCAAACGGATGAGATTAAAATTAACTTGTGAACAGTGACATTATTCGTAGGTACCAAGTGATTATTCGTATGTACATACATATGAATAATCATTTGTTGCACAAATAATTACATTTGTTCATACATACGAATAATTACATTATTATACACGAATAATCGCTTGGTACCTACGAATAATTTCTCTGCTCACAAATTACACCGTAAGGGTTGATTACACGGGATCCAACCTATATATATATATATATATATATATATATAGGTAAAAGTTCTAGTAAAACGAATAATACGGTGTAACGGTGAAACGAATGAATATTATGTCATATTCATATGAATATCACATAATGTGAATATGAATATGTGAATATTATAGTGTATCAATATGAATATGGTGTTATTCATTTTATGTTATTTGAATATAAATAATATCATATTCATATACCCATATTTACATCATATTCATAATCACACAACATAATTTTCATATTTTCATATTCATATAAAATAATATTCATATGAATATGACGTAATATTCATTCGTTTCACCGTTACACCGTATTATTCGTTTCACTAGAATCCTTCCCTATATATATATATATATATATATATATATATATATATATATATATATATATATATATATATAGGGTTGGGTTTAGGTGAGAAGAGATGAACCGGTGACAAGGAAAGAAGTAATCCTATTGGTCCGTCTACGTCCTCAAGCGTGCGCGTCTGCTCAACCCACGTGCCTAGCTCTCCCTTGTGCGTTCCATCCACGCGCCCTGTACATTAAAAAAAAACACAATAGCCTCCACGGGCCTACTGGCAGCAAGCACGAAAGTAACAGCGTACCATTATAACAATAAGATTTCAATGTTCAATTTACATTGTGATTGATCTTGACCCGTTAAAATCTTTCTTCTCAAAATTCAATTCAGCTTCGTTTACTTATTTTTTTTTTGAAAATTAATTAAAACATCATCATTACATTTTATTAATTATACATTACAAAAAATATATATTTCATTATAAAAAATTGAGTATTTTTATAATTGCAAATTATCTTTTAAAAAAATAAAATTATATTAACTATACGAACCATATATTTTTTATTTGATGAGTCACTATTCTTGATTTGATAAACCACTACTATTTATTTCATGAACCACTAAAATTTATTTCATAAACCACTTCTATTTACTTGGTAAACCACTTGGTACTAAAACCCTGAACCACTTGGTTTAAAACTCTGAACCACTTGGTTTAAAACCCCTTAACCACTTGATATTAAAACCCTGAACCAATTGGTATAAAACCCTAAACCATTTGGTTTAAAACCCCTGAACCACTTGGTATAAAAATCCTGAACCACTTGGTATTAAAAACCCTGAACCACTTGGTATTAAAACTCTGAATCACTTGGTATTAAAACCTTGAACCACTACTCCTTATTTTATGAACCATTACTCTTTATTTTATGAACCACTATAATTTATTTCATGAACCACTACTATTTAATAATTGTAAAATTATCATTCTTCTTTTATTTTCTTTTAATGTTTATTTTTTAATTATTTATTGATTTATTTTTAAAATAAAATGGTTCATGAACCACTACTCTTTATTTGATGAACCACACTACTCTTCAATTCATGAACCACTACTATTTATTTCATGAACCTAAGAAGATATCCATTGACTCTGAGAAGTTGTGGGCTTTTACAAGGCAAAGTCATCTTAGTCTGTGCCCTCGGTAATGGTTGTAAGGTGTTTTTTTTACAGTAGGCAATGTTTTGGATACTAAAAGTATCCATGATCATCTAGAAAGATGATGTTCTGGAATTCGCAGCTATAATCTAAAATAAAGCTACAACTCTTTTCCGATTTCGCAATAAAATCAGCTGCACGGTTCGCTTCTCTGTAGCAATGTTGGAATTTGATAAATTCAAAGTCCCTGCTTAGAGCTTGTATTTCTTCTACTATTTGAGAAATTTCCCATGGTGTGTCGTTCATCCGGTTGATGGCATTGATAACGGTTATAGAGTCGCTTTCAATAATGGTCTTCTGTATCCTGAGTTCTGCTGCCAGTCTAATACCTGCAAGAACTGCAAAGCATTCTGTTTTTAGCACAGAGTGTGTGTTGCTATTATTTTTGTGTATACGAATTACACGGCCTTGATTATTTCTGATAATACAACCAATTTGAGAGCGGATTCCATTTTTTACAGAAGCATCTACATTTATTTTAACGATATCTTTTGGAGGATATTTCCAAATCAATTTGTCGCGAGGCCTGATCTGTTTGGGCAAATTGGTTATTTTTTCTTCCTTTTTCCAGCATAGAATATTGTCGATGGTCTGGGTTAGGGTATTGGTTATGTTCTTGTTTGAACCTTTTTGGAAAATGATTTTGTTACGAAGATTCCAAATAGAGTGCCATAGGTGGCAAAGGTCGGTAATGTCTATGCTCAGGGCTTTAGTGTTAACAATATTTTCTGAGATATTACTTGTAAGGTTAGGTATCACGAATGATTTGTTTAATTTAATGCTTAAGTTATGGATGAGAGATTTAGTTATTTGGCAATTGAAGAGTAAGTGATTAGCGTCTTCTACCTCATTATTACATAGAGAGCAGGTACTCAGGACTCTATTTATGTATATATTCAATCGTGCAGCGGTAGGTAAGATGTCTAATATGATTTTCCACACGAAATTTTTGATATTTGGAGAGATATTGAGTTTCCAAATCCACTCTGCAGAGGTATTATTTGTGTTTCTAGTATTGAATAGGGAAGATGTAGATTTGACACTAAAGATACCATTTTTATTGTGGATCCAAATTAGTCTGTCTGGGATATCAATGTTTGGAATGTAAATGTTTGTAATCATTTGAGTAATGTGAGGGGGGAAAATACTATTTAGTTTATCAGTATTCCATGTTTTAGAGTTTGTGAAGAGATCGCAAACTTTTAGGTTAGGGTTACGATAATTTCTAAAGTTTTCAAGGTACTGCGCATTTACCCAGATGTCAGACCAGACATTGATGGTTTTACCATTACCTACGAGCCAAAGTACTCCTTTGGAGAATTGGTTTCTGATGTTGAGAAGTCGACCAAATTGCCAGGACGTTTTATTTTTACCTCTTTCCATTAGTGTTTCCTTAGAGAGGTATTTTTCATTGATTACCTTTGACCAAATGTTGTTAGGGTTAGCTATTAATCTCCAAAGTAGTTTCATCTGCATACATATATTGGTTTGTTCGGCTGTTTTAAAGCCTAGTCCACCATCTTTTTTAGGTGTACATAAACACTCCTAACTAATTAGTGGATGATAATTATCCGATTGTAGTTTATTCCAGAAGAAGTTTTTGTTAACCTGATCGATTTTTTCCAAAATTCCTTTAGGAAGAAGAAAGGATTGCATTAGATAGTTGGTTTTTGAATTGAGGTTTGCTTGAGTGAGAACAGATCTACCAGCTTGTGAAAGGGTATTGGATTTCCATTTTGATAGTTGTTTTTTGAGGCTTATAATTGCCTCATCAAATAAGCTATTGTTGACTCTACCACTAATTAATGGTATTCCTAAGTATTTTTCCATAGTTTTGGTAACAGGAATGTTTAATTGTTGAGCAAGATTTTGAGCTTTTTGAAGAGGGATGTTTTTTGAAACCTGTAAGGAACTTTTATTATAATTTATAGAAAGACCTGATATATTGCAAAAGTTATTAAGAAGATTTTTAATTGTATGAAGACTTAGATCATTAGCGTTTCCAAAAATGAGTGTATCGTCAACAAATGAAAGAAAAGGTATAGGTTCACTATTATTCGTGAGTTTGATTCCAATTAACGGTTCGTATTCTAAAGATTCTTGTTGTAGTATTCTTCCTAATAGTTCCATAATTATAACAAAAATATATGGCGCGAGAGGATCTCCTTATCTTATGCCTCGAGATGTTTTGAAAGTCTTGCCAGGCAGGTTATTAACTAAAACTGAAAAGTTAGTTTTAGTAAGACATGTCATTACCCAGTTTATCCATTTTTGGTGAAAGCCAAATTTGTTTAGTATTATTCGGATGAAATTCCAATTAATTTTGTCATAAGCTTTTTCCATGTCAAGTTTAATAGCCATCCATCCAGGTTTTCCTTTTTTGTTGTGGAAAGAATGAAAAATTTCATGTGCTATAAGAATGTTATCTTGAATATTTCTGCCTTGAACAAAGGCTCCTTGATAAGGATTAATAATACGGGGTAAAATAGGCTTTAGACGATTAGCTAAAAGTTTGGATATAATTTTGTAAATAGTGTTGCAAAGACTGATTGGCCGATAATGGTTAATATTAGTAGGGTTTTCAATTTTAGGAATAAGTGCAATGAACGTTGTGTTTACTTCATTGAGGAGGATGCCTGAGTGGAAGAATGATTTGATAGCTTTGCATAGTAGGCTTCCCACAATGTTCCAATATTTTTTATAGAATTCGGGTGGGAATCCATCAGGACCTGGAGATTTATCGTCTGTCATGGAGAATAGAGTCTCTTTTATTTCTTTATCAGTAAAGGGTTGGGTTAGGGCTAAGTTTTCAGTGTTAGTAATGGTGTGGTTAATTAGGTTTAGAAAATGTGAGTTGATATTGGTTGTTTCATTGTTTAAGATAAATCTTTCAGCTAATTCATTTGTAATTTCTTCTCTAATTTGTTTTTCATCTTCTATGACAATACCTTTTTATTTGTAAAGTTACGAGTAATGTTTTTTGAATTTCTGATTTTAGTTATCGATTGATAATATTTGGTGTTTCGGTCTCCAAATTTAAGGAAGTTTCACTTAGCTCTTTGTTTCCAAAAATTATTATTGACATTCATGAGTATTTCTCTCTTATTTAGTAGTCTATATCTTCTGTTGTCTATATTGTTATTAGAATTTCCAGTAACTTGTTGTTTTTGTAATAATAAGAGCTGGTCTTCAATGTCTTTTAGTTGTCTGGAATTGTTGTTTGGATGTGATTTACACCATAATTTTGTGTTATTCTTGATTAGTTTTTGCTTTTGCAGAAGTGTAAACATAAATGATCCGTGAAATTTGTTTTCCCAAGTCCTTTTAATTAGTTTATTGTAATTGTCATTGTTTGTCCATGACATTTCAAATTTAAAAGGTGATCCTGCTCTAATTATTTTTGTTCCAATTGAAATCGATATGAGAGAGTGGTCAGAAGTTGTAAATGGATGATTGTGAACTGTCAAGTTAGGAAATTGATTAGAAATATCCGTATGGATCATAACTCTATCAAGTCGTTCATAGATATTGTCAATAGGAGATTGACTTTTTCTCTATGTAACAGGGCTTCCAGTATAAGGGATAGTGTGGATATCTAATTCTTCCTTAATTTGTTGAATACGAATAAATCTATTGTTTTGCGGATTAATGCCTCCAATTTTATCGTTTGCAGATTCTATTTCGTTGAAATCACCCATTATTAAGGATGGGAAATTATATTATCGAGTTATTGTGAATATTTCTTTCCAGAAAAGATTTTTTTCTATTTGATTCGAAGGTGCATAAATAAAATTAAGAATGAATCTGTAATTTTTAATGTTGACTAGATATGTTACATAATTTTTGGATGTAGTTATTACTTGGCTTGTATCTGTAAACATAGTTGTTTTGAAGAGGATCCATAGACCACCTATTGTCCCATCTGACGCTATGTGATGGGCTTTATTAAATCCTAATTTTTTAAATAGGTTTTTGTTTGGTGCTTCCGTTGTTTTTGTTTCAGCTAGTACTAAGATGTCTAAATTATTTCTTTTTTGGATATAGGCTAGATCTTGCCATAAGTTAGGTTTTCTTACACCTCTTATGTTCCAATATGCTATGTTTGTCATTTAATAAAATATTTTATACATAACTGCTTTGTGAGCATTTCTAAGACCGACAATGTAAAGACCGAGATTTTTAAATGAATATTTTTATAGTTATAAATTTAATTTTGATAAGAATTTATTCAATTTCCGAAACTCCGAAAATTTTCAAAATTTTCGTCCTCGAGCCAACGACTGATTTAAATTCTTTCGAGTAACTCCGGTATAAACTCGTTACTCAAATTTGAAAACGAAATAATTCCGCTTTATTTTCCCAAGGCTAAAAAAAATATATATATTTTTGGGTTTCGTTATTTAATTCAGATTTGATTAATTATTTTAAAACGTGTCGGGTTAAGGTCGAAAAGCGGGTTTCAGGGTTTATTACCGGGTATTATAGTTGACTTTCACCCCCTAGCCACCCTAAACCCCTACCACTAGCTAGGAGGTTCCCCCTTTCCCACACCACACCCGTCACCTATAGCCTCCTACCCCTTCCCTCCCACTCTTTTAAAATAAAATGTTGACAGCCTTAACCCCAATCCTCCTTTTTATTCAGTCTGCAATCCCCTCTCCTCCATCACTTCTTTCTGTTCATCACCACCATCACCATCCCCTTTCCTTTTGCTCCTCTCGGTTCCCAACCCCCATTCACCACAAGTATCACCACCACCAACGAGCCACTGCTCCAGAGGTTGCATCTGACCCCAGGCTGTTCAACCTCGACGTCCACCAGTGCCCCGAGGTGGCTTAGAAGGCTCCCGACGCCACCACCAAACCATCGAGGCTCCGTCGCCCCCGTTCGAACACAACCAACCTCCCGGTAAGCCGTTCTCCTTCGTTCCTGATCCAAACCACCATCGAGCCCTACCACCATACTCACCCACGTCCGTCGCAGGTCCGAGGAGCCATCGAAAGCCTCCGACGACGCCCAGAACTCCGATCGAAACTCCGACGTCCGCGAACACCTCGGTGAGCTTCGTACCTTTCCTTCCGTTAGCTGTTCATTCTTTTTCTTTATTCTTCGAGGTCGGGGAGGGAGTGCGTGAGTTGAGTGCGAGCGTGGGCGAGCTCGAGAGCTCCGACGAGCTCGGGAGAGTCAAGGCCGAGCGCTAGGCCGTGTGTGTGCGGGGAGGGCTGTGAGCACGAGCAAGGGCGGGTATGTGAGACCGGGGAGGTGTGAGCTTGGTCAGGGAGGAGCGTCCGAGGGGGCGGGAGGGCGAGACGGGAGCTCGGGAGGCTGGAGCGCGAGAGCCGCCGGCCGACGGGTGCAGACGAGCAACGCGGGCGGGAGCTGTTTTGAAATGAAGAAGAAGAAGCAAGCTGGTCCCACCCTCCTGCCCAGTCAACTCTATGGGGGCCCACCTCCAATTTTCTTTAGCTGTTGAATGTTTCTCGGTTGGGCCGGAAGAGGGAATGGAATGGGCTCGGGTTGGGCCGGGTAAAGGGATCCGGGTTGCGCTACTGGTTGGGCTTAATTTGGTTGGGTATTTGGGGTTATAATTTATAGGATGGTTATATAATTGTTATTTTAATTATTATTAAATTTATTTTTCTGATTTATTTATTTAATTAATTCATTATTTACTTATTCATTTGTAAGTTATTAAAATCTGAATTATTTGATTTATTAATTAATTATTATTTTAAGGTAATAGTTCAACAACTTGTGAACCCTTTGTTAGGTTACTAAAATTAATTACTTTCTGAATTTTATTTGAATATGATATGGAATAAATTGGAGTATTTAATTCTCTATTTTTAATATATATTTAAAGTATGATTTTTAAATATTATTTAGTTGATTGATTATATTATTTTAATGGGTAAATGTTATTTAATTATTTTATGGATTGTGATCCTTTATATGGTCAAGTAATTGATTATCTTTCCTCGATTTATTTATTTGATTATTTAAACTAGTTTGTTGAGAATGATTGATATGAATAAATTAATTCCTAAGTTCTGATATTTGAAATGGATAATTTGAAATATTGGAATAATTCATGGAAATAAGGATGTGACGAGGTGGCTAATAATGATGATGATGGTGATATTATGATTCCATTGAGAAAGGTATCGGATTATGAGAGATAATGGAACTAGATGAGAAATGGAGATGAAATGATAATGGTGATGATGATGAAATGGATGGGTTATATTAGTATGTGTACCTTATATGTTTCTTATGTAACTTGTGTGCTTGTGTAAATTAGACTCAGACTTATTAAATTATTTATGGAATTTCTAGGTGATTTCTGATCTATTGGATTGCTCACTCCTGCTGCCTTATTTTGCTGCTCTGCGTTTCCAAGTAAGTCCTCCGGGGCTTACTCAAGTTAGAACCTCATGCCTGATGTGTCATATAGTGTGTAGGTGTTGCATCCTGCATATTCATGTAGTATCATGCTTAGGTTGCACAAATTAATCGAGCATCCGTATTCTCTTTGCGTATGGTAGAACGGTCGTTAGTCCTAGAGTCATTTGCTAGGGTCATAGGACGGTCCAGTCCCATCGGGCTTAGTCCTCATCGAGTCAGACTATTAAATTTACGAGCATAAATATTGATGTGATTGATGATGTCATGATATTGAACGCGACCGGTTCCCGCACTAACGAGCATGGGTACGGGAGTATAAAACGCGGTCGGTTCCTGCACTAACGAGCATGGGTGCGGGAGTAGGAGAGGGACATGCCACTTGGCATTCTATGCGGGATCCCATTTAGTCGCTTTCTGCATATATACATATATAAACTGCTAGCATGCTTGAGTGTTAATATTCTGCACTGCATTAGATCATCCTTTATTTAGGTATAGGCATATTATATGTCCTCAGTGAGGTCTTCAGGGCCCGCATGAGTGACTCGACCTTGACTTCGTGGTTAGTTTCAGGTACCCGTACCCTTACTTGATCATGTGCTGATGTGGCGGGGGGATATCTCATGGCGCGGTGAGAGGGAGAGAAAGACCAACTTGAACTCCACACTTTTGCTTACTTCCTCGTATTTGGTTTTGACCCGGCCATGCCGTGGCAACTTGTATTATGATATTTCTTTCTTTATGCTTTCGAACTTAAAACGTTTTGAGCGACTTAGGCAAGTAGGACCGGATCGGGGACCTAACGGTCCTATCATGAATTTTAGGGTGCGAAATCCCTTCTTCGATCATTAAAACTTTGTTTTAAAACTCAACTCGTACTCGAATTTCAAGATCCGAACGAAGGTCTCCAATCCTTCGAAACGTAACCCGAATATTTATATTTGGGCCGTTACAGACAATAGCCATGTCTGACAACATTGAGTAATCCTGAAAAATCCAATTCTAATAATTTGATAAATATATTTAATATTCAATTTTTGTCCGTAAAAATACCTGATGTTATATGTCGCTCGGTTATTCATCCACACTTTAATTAAAGAAATGGTATGAAAATAACGATTTGTAGCATTCTCACATAGATGTTTGGTCTTATGAATTTTATACTTAAACCAATCCAAACAGAAAACTCGAATGATATAAAGAGTATGCCATAATGCATGATTTTCATTGTTAAAGCTGATCGACGTGTTGCTGTTGAGGTTGTATAACATAAAACTAAAATCGGGTGTTACCCCACCATACTGGCTGTTGATGTACATATTTGTACCTTTGTTTATTGCATCTTTTGACTTCGTATTTCATTCGATCTCCAAAGAAAAGGTTCAAAAGAATATAAACTTGTGTAAGAATGGGCTAAAATGCAAGAAATAGGGTCTGCACAAGTTTTGGGCTAACCATGCAGGAATTCGGCGAAATCGGAGTCAAAACGAAGAAGCCAAGTGAAGCTGAGCAGAGGTAGATATCGACCCCTGACATAGATATCGACCTCTGGTGTAGATATCGACCTTCAACATAGATATCGACCTCAACATAGACATCAAGTGAAGCTGAGAAGAGGTAGATATCGACCTTAGACCCAGATATCGACCCCCAGTGTCGATATCGACCCCCATATCGACCTCAACATAGAAATCGACCAGAGCTGAACAAGTCGAGCAGGAACAGAGAACACGATATCGAACTCTGGTGTCGATATCGACCCCTTATCTCGATAGAAGATAGACTCGATTTCGAATGCGGATTGGAACTATATCTTCAAGGAGGCACGGGATTATCTCATACTTTCAAGATAGATGGCAGCTGAAGAGTTATTTATCTTTTACCTTTAAGGTTTATCAAAATAAAAGACCTATCCTAAATTGTTCGGATAGAGTTAATAGTTTAGATAGGAGTTACAATCCTTGGATAGCGAGGATTAGTAGCCTATAAATAAAGCCCTAGTGGCTGATTTGTTAGATCATCCTAGAATAATCCATTAATCTAATGCAAGAAGCAAGACAATAGACAATAGCTAGTTAGAGTTAGAAAGAAGTTTTAGGGTTTGACGTTTGCGAAAGTTGACGTTGAGTTGTAAAGCTTCGAAGTTTATTTTAATGCAAGTTTCTTTCTTTCAATCAATGATGAATTCCATGATGAGAAGCGAGTAGTTCCCCAAAGCTCTTAGGGTCGGGGTGAGCCCGACGTTAGCCATGCGCGCTTGAGGTAAGTATTTGATGTTGATATCGTTGTGTCTATCTCTCCTCCTACAATTCTATGTTTAGTCCTAATCGAAAGAAAAGGGATTCATGCTAACAACTTGAGTTATAAACATAAAATTGGTAGAGACAATTAGGTTTATTTGCAAGAGTAATCCTAAGAGTTGGTGTACGGCGAAAGCTTGTCCCTCGGGTGAAATAGCGCAATTGTCCATCTTATTTATCTTATCGCATGCATTGGTTAACGTTGTGGTAAACCCTAATCCTAGGAGTTGCTTTTTACATAGTTTATACACCCAAAACCACTGTTTTATTTTTGTTCATCCCTTCTCATCCATTCTCAAATCTTCGGCCTTTTTTTGCCGACGAAGAACTAACACACTGCAGGGAGACATCGATATCGACCCCAGACGTCGATATCGACCACTGAGTTCGTCGACAGTTTTCTGAGTCGACGACGAACATCGCTGCGGAGTTTGCTGAGCATCGATATCGACCCCTAGCATCGATATCGACCCTTCTGTATCGACTGGCAGTCTTCTGAGCCAGTCGATTTCGTAAACTGACATCGATATCGACCCTCTCCAGTCGATATCGACCACTTGTTTTTGTTTCTGCAGGTCTTCTGTTGCAGAGAACATCGACAGCCGAGGTCGACATCGAGGCCCAAGGTCGAAATCGAGGCTTTTGGTCGACGCAGACTTGAGATTTCCCCACTACTAGGATCCCGCTGACACGCCTCCTCGTGGATCGATCCTGACTACCCTTCCACTACAACGGGAGGAAGTCTTGTAATTATTTGCTTAGGCCAGGAGTCGATTTACATTTATTACATCTTATTATTTGTAATTACTTGACATATCATCCTCCTGCAACAACAAATTGGCGCCGTTGCCGGGGAGGCAATCAATCGTGCCCTAGTAGTCTATCTCACGTCTCTATCTAGATTGGCTTTGCAGGTGTATGCGACGCGCTGATCGCCCACCTGAATTCGAAGGAGTAGACAACCCTGAGCGTTATTTCCATCTAAGGGCCCAAGCTCAAAGAATCATGGCGGACAACGCGAACCAGGCTGAACTTATTGAGCAACTAAGGAAGCAGGTTGAGGACCTAACAACTAGAGAGGCGGCACTTAAGGAGTGTGCGGATAGGGAGGAGGAAGGCCGGAGGCAAATAGAAGCCCAAATCAATGCCCTCCCTCGGAATGCCAAGCAATACATGCACCCCGCTCTCACAGTGCCTGAATCGGCAATTCTTATCCCTGCCTCTAATTTTGAAATAAAACCTAACTTCCTTACTGAGATTAGAAGGCACCAATATGAAGAAAAACCTAATGAATGCCCTATGGCACATATTTCAACCTTCTTAGACCTTTGTGATACTATTGCTGATGGACGAAGTCTTGAATATGTCTAACTAAAAGCCTTTCGATGGTCTCTTACAGGGAAAGCATTGCAGTGGTTGGAAAGCTTAGCCCCAAGATCGCTCCGCACCTGGAATGAAGTCAAGGACGCGTTCCTCAACAAGTTCTTCCCTCATTCTAAGACGGCGTTGATCCGACAGAAAATCACGGCTTTCAAACAAAAGCCCGGTGAGGCTCTGGCGACTGTTTGGGAAAGGTTTAAGGACCTCCTACGATCATGCCCGACGCATGGGCAACCACCGTATGTAATTCAGGAGATCATTTACAATGCTCTTGACGCTACAACTAAGGAGAGGATCAACACCTACACCTCCTATGGCTACCTTGAACTCGCCCCACAAGAGGCTTGGGAGACCATAGAGAGGTTGGTGGAATTTGACAATACATATGGGACTCCTGAGGCTTCCGACGCACCATCATCGTCAAGGCCTGCCCCATCTATGCCCTTATATGAACCCTCCAATGTAATCGATCCGGATGTAAAGGAGAAATTTCATAGGGATCAACTTCGAAAGCTCCAAAAGCAAGTAAGGTTCCTTTCGGCGAACCAAGATTGCATTGAATGTGGATCGCAGCGGCACACCACCATCGAGTGCCCCCATGCTGAAAAAGTACACCTAGCGGAGACTCAGCAAGAGGCGCGCTACATGAGGGGTCCCAATCACCAATATTGGGGAGACCAAAGGTTCCATCAACCACTAAGGAACCCGGTTAACCCTAGGGACCCTTCGCCTTATAGAGCTCCTGGGCACCCGGAGAGAGACCAAAAGAAGGATGATCTTCAACTTGTGCTAGATGAGATAAGGAGGAATCAAGATAAGAATGATCAATCCAACAATGCCATCCATTCTCAACTCAATCACCTTACCACAAGGATTGGGGAGATGGATATTTGGAAGAAGAACGTAGAGACCCAACTGGGTCAATTGGCGGCACAAATCCCTAGACCGTCCGGAACACTCCCTGGGCAACCCACTACAAATCCTAAGGGACAATCCAGGACTGGCCATGTCGCAGCCATGCAATTGAGGAGTGGCACCAAAGTACATAAGCCACAAACGGAATCGGAGAAAGCAGCAGACCCAGTCGACGTCGACATACCAGTCGATGGCGAGGATGAGGTCGATATCTACCCCCATGTCGACCCACAGGTCGATATCGAGGCCACTGCAGAGCCATCAAAGCCACAACAGAGGTCGAAATCGACCATTCCAGTCGATATCGACCAGAGCCCAGTCGACATCGATGTCCAGCAGGCCCCTCCGACCACTGTTTTGGCCCACCCACCAAAGAAGACGTTGCCATTCCCTTCCAAAGCATTGGAGGATCCCACCAAAGGCAAGTTTAGGCGCTTCATAAAGATACTTCAAGGACTCAACATCACTATCCCTCTTACAGAAGCCCTAAGTGAGATGCCTGCCTATGTGCGATTCCTGAAAGACATCCTAAGCAAGAAGAGATCCATGGCAGAGATCGCAGAGGAGTGCTCAAAGATGGACTTCCCTGAGAAGAAGAGTGATCCAGGGAAGTTTGCAATCACCGTGGGACTTGGCCAACATCGCTACAAAGCCCTATGTGACCTAGGGGCAAGTGTAAGTCTCATGCCTCTCTCTATTTGGCAGAAGGTGAACATTGGTGCCCTTGAACCTGTGGACATGAAACTTTATATGGCTGACAACTCATTCGTCAGGCCCACAGGTATAGTTGGCGACGTTCCGGTAAAGGTAGGTAAGTTCTTTGTGCCTACTGATTTCATTGTATTGGAGATGCCTGAAGATCCTGTAGTGCCTATTATACTTGGTAGGCCTTTCTTAGCTACTGCTGATGCCAATATCAATGTACGTCGAGGGTTACTAACCTTTACTATAGGGAACGAAGTGATAGAATTCTCTTTCAACCCAACCATGAGCGAAACAAAGCACATGGAGCAAGTAGTCCTCTTGCCGGCCAAAGAAAAGCTTAGAAAATTTTTGTTGGTGAGCATGGAAACACCAAGCAGGGTCGACATCAACTGGAACCAGTCGATATCGACTAAAACCATCGAAATCGACCCCCCTTGGTCGAAATCGAGTATGCCAGATCACTGCCAGGAGCTTAAGTATGGGGTCACAGAGGTCGATATCGACCCCCACATGTCGACATCGACCAAAGCTCTCGAAATCGACCCACCTTGGTCGAAATCGACCACCCCTCAGCCCGAAGATTTCTGTTTCGGGCCCAAACAGGTAAGCCCAGGTATGACTCCTAACCCTCCTCTATCCCTTACTGATGAATCAGTTAAGCCAATTATTGATAAATCTACTAAAGAGAGGGTCAAAGCTCCATGGTTTGCCTATATTGCTAAATTTAGGTCAAGAAAGAGAAGAAAAGCGCCCAAAGAAGAACCTAACATCAAAGAAGCCTTGGTCGCCGAACTTCGCTACTACCAAAAGGACCTAGATGATCCAGGAGAAGGCTCACGCTCGAAGGGTCCCTACATAAAAGGGTCATGAAGAATTGACGGAGAAGTCGGCCTAGCGACTCAAAAATCTAGAGCATGTACACAAAATATTTAAATTTCGCATAGATGATTTTTAGGATTTAATTTTTGGCTGTTTGAAACTTTTAAAACTGAGATAATTCGTGCTTTATCTATATTACTAACAAAGATTTCAGGTTATCAAGCAAAAGGAACGATGAAGAAGGAAAGAAGCTTCTGTAGAGGCAGTCAAAATCGACCAGGCCAGTCGAAATCGACCCCCCAGGGTCAAGCCATCTCCTGGAGTCGACATCGAGGACTCAGGAGCGAAAAGCAGAGGTCGATATCGACCCTAATACTCGATATCGACCCCAATTAGGCAGCCCTTGTCTTCATCTTCTTCCTCGACTTCGACAGATGCAATCGACATCGACCTCTGACCTAGATATCGACTTCTGGCATCGACCCAACTTGAAATCGACCAGAATCCGCAGGTTGCGCTGTGAGTTTCTCTCTACCCTTGTTCTTCTTTTTAATACAGTGAGGACACTGTATATTTTAAGTATGGGGTGGGGGAAAGACATGTCTTATGGTCATAACTTGGTTTCTTCTTCGCATTGTATTCATGTTTAAATTTTTGTTCTTAGTCTTACTTTTATAAAATCAAAAATAAAAAAAATTAGAAAAATGTCATAAATACAAAAAAATGCATGTTTATTTAAAGTTTGTTTTTAATCCCTACTTTGATGTCCTATGATGAAAACTCAATAGCTGACTTGATCATGTAAATCCTATGGCATATTTGGATTGTTTAGCCTAAGTCTTAAAATTTTTATGTAGATTGTGAACTTGTGATGAAATTGAGCACATATGATCCTAGGCTAAAAAGCAAATCCAACCAAAAATTGTCCTTGTGAGAATTTTGACCCATAGGGAGAACATCAAAAAAATCCCTCCGCTTTCTTAAGTGAATTTACTCTTCCTATGCATCTCTAAATGTTGTGATAGTTATTCAAAACCAATGCATATATATGATTATGTTTACAAGAATTAAATGATGGAGGCATCTTTTAAGCCATTTTTATCCTCTCTTTACCTACCCTGCATTATCCCTGCTTGAAGCCAGAACATTAACCTGAGCCTGAATTGCAAACTCCACAAAATTATCCCTAGCCGAATTGAGCCTGACCCCCATTTGGGAATTGAGACTTAGATTGGTTGGACTAATGCCTTGTGGAAAGAAAAGAGCATAATGTCCAGTTTTGAGCAAGGAAATTATAGGATGGCGCATATTTACATTTTGTCATATTTTGTAAAAGGGTTTATGGCTCAACCTATAAATGCACATATTTACTTATTACTTTCGAAAAAAGAAAAAAATCCGTAAAAAAAGGGATATATATATATAGTGCATGAGCCAAAATCCTTAAGTCTTTTATTCATACAAATGTTATGTTTTTGAGAGGTATATTAGAACTTGGAAGAAGGGTTGATGGAATGCATCTTTAGAGCATATTATGAAGAGTTATGGTTTGGGTATTGCAAGTGTTGAGATTTAGGAGTCTTGATTCCCGAATTATAAAAGCACCACATAGCCAAATAATTCCATACCTTTTATTTCATACCAAGCCCCATTACAACCCCGCCGAATGGAGTCTTCTTTGAAGTCTTCCATTGAGCAAAAGTCCTCCTGATGATTCTTATTGCATTTTCATAATTGGTTGCGAAGTGGATTATTATAAATTGCAATGTTTATGAGATTGTATATGGAATTGAGTTGAGAGTTGATCTTCATAGCCTAAACACATGAGAGTTGAGTGCAAACACATTATCCCTGTGAGGTTGGATAAAAATTGCATATGCCTATGGATCGCCAAAATATGTGCTATGACTTTAAATTCACTTGCTTTGTTTTGCTACCGCTTATGATGTTGCTTTTGACAAGGGCGAAGACTTGAAGGGTGTGTTGTAGGTGTAGGTTATTGCTTGGTTATTGCTTGAGGACAAGCAAGTCTAAGTATGGGGTGTTTTGATGTACATATTTGTACCTTTGTTTATTGCATCTTTTGACTTCGTATTTCATTCGATCTCCAAAGAAAAGGTTCAAAAGAATATAAACTTGTGTAAGAATGGGCTAAAATGCAAGAAATAAGGTATGCACAAGTTTTGGGCTAACCATGCAGGAATTCGACGAAATCAGAGTCAAAACGAAGAAGCCAAGTCAGAAGACCTGCAGAAACAAAAACAAGTGGTCGATATCGACTGGAGAGGGTCGATATCGATGTCAGTTTACGAAATCGACTGGCTCAGAAGACTGCCAGTCGATACAGAAGGGTCGATATCGATGCTAGGGGTCGATATCGATGCTCAGCAAACTCCGCAGCAAACTCTGCAGTGTGTTAGTTCTTCGTCGGCAAAGAAAGGCCGAAGATTTGAGAATGGATGAGAAGGGATGAACAGAAATAAAACAGTGGTTTTGGGTGTATAAACTATGTAAAAAGCAACTCCTAGGATTAGGGTTTACCACAACGTTAACCAATGCATGCGATAAGATTAATAAGATGGACAATTGCGCTATTTCACCCGAGGGACAAGCTTTCGCCGTACACCAACTCTTAGGATTACTCTTGCAAATAAACCTAATTGTCTCTACCAATTTTATGTTTATAACTCAAGTTGTTAGCATGAATCCCTTTTCTTTCGATTAGGACTAAACATAGAATTGTAGGAGGAGAGATAGACACAACGATATCAACATCAAATACTTACCTGAAGCGCGCATGGCTAACGTCGGGCTCACCCCGACCCTAAGAGCTTTGGGGAACTACTCGCTTCTCATCATGGAATTCATCATTGATTGAAAGAAAGAAACTTGCATTAAAATAAACTTCGAAGCTTTACAACTCAACGTCAACTTTCGCAAACGTCAAACCCTAAAACTTCTTTCTAACTCTAACTAGCTATTGTCTATTGTCTTGCTTCTTGCATTGGATTAATGGATTATTCTAGGATGATCTAACAAATCAGCCCCTAGGGCTTTATTTATCGGCTACTAATCCTCGCTATCCAAGGATTGTAACTCCTATCTAAACTATTAACTCTATCCGAACAATTTAGGATAGGTCTTTTATTTTGATAAACCTTAAAGGTAAAAGATAAATAACTTTTCAGCTGCCATCTATCTTGAAAGTATGAGATAATCCCGTGCCTCCTTGAAGATATAGTTCCAATCCGTATTCGAAATCGAGTCTATCTTCTGTCGAGATAAGGGGTCGATATCGACACCAGAGGTCGATATCGAGTTCTTTATTCCTGCTCGACTTGTTCAGCTCTAGTCGATTTCTATGTTGAGGTCGATATGGGGGTCGATATCGACACTGGGGGTCGATATCTGGGTCTAAGGTCGATATCTACCTCTTCTCAGCTTCACTTGATGTCTATGTTGAGGTCGATATCTATGTTAAAGGTCGATATCTACACCAGAGGTCGATATCTATGTCAGGGGTCGATATCTACCTCTGCAGAGAACATCGACAGCCGAGGTCGACATCGAGGCCCAAGGTCGAAATCGAGGCTTCTGGTCGACGCAGACTTGAGATTTCCCCACTACTAGGATCCCGCTGACACGCCTCCTCGTGGATCGATCCTGACTACCCTTCCACTACAACGGGAGGAAGTCTTGTAATTATTTGCTTAGGCCAGGAGTTGGTTTACATTTATTTACATCTTTATATTTGTAATTACTTGACATATCAAGCCTCCTGCAACAACAGCTGTTAAGCCGATTGACAGCATTTTTAATACAATCTATTTGGAACCCATTAAGAACATAATTATTCTGACACTTTGGAGTAAGCATAGCATTAGAGTTAGTATTCACAATAAGCCAGAAATACATAAGGCAAATAGAAGAACAACATAATGAATCCAGGAAATAGACATTAGCTGTTAAGCTTTGTAAGATATACATCTTTATCAGTTCAAAACATTGGTAGCTGTTAAGCTTTTCCATGAGATTGTTTCTTTGGGTGTTAACCCTTGGATGACCTCTGAGGTGATTAAATGTGAGTGTTGAACATCCGGTACTGGTTTCCTCCAAAGAGGAAATACAGTAATCAAAATGAGCATGACAGAGGTTGTTGTTGTTGTAGTCGACAGCAGAGAGTAGCAGCAGCTGGGCTTGTAGGCCATTAAAACATAAGTAGGAGTTTAGGTCGGTTATAATCGCATGAATCATAAGATTATATTTAGAATTCCGAATTATCAACAAAGGATCGTAGGCATAATGGTGACAGGTGATGGTGTAAGTGCAGTTTAGAATAAAAGTCCTCCCAAGATGTTTAATTAAGACGGTGTTGTTTGAAAGAGAGATTGAATTTTGAGAACCTGCTAAGTTATTAAAGTTTATGCAATCAATCATATAAGATTTGCAGGTTTTGAGATCAAATTTATAACAGTTTCTATTGTACCAGGCTATACCTAAACTATCGGTATATTTAAGATGATAAAAATTTAATTGTAATGCAATGTTGTATGAACTTGTTCACTTGCTGTGTTTATGTTTAATTTGAAAGTTCTATGTCCAATTATATATCTATTTCAATGAAACTCTAAATGGTTTAATACTGTTATAACAAACTAAGCTAGTCAACACACCGTATATATTATTGTAAGCTTGGATCTTGTGTTATATTTAGATAAAAGAGGATATAAGCCCCTTATTTCAAGTAAATCCAAATAAAATATTTATTTTTTAATTAATTAATTTTTTTTAAAAAAAATAAAATGGTTCATTAACGAAAATTATTTATTTGTTGAACTAATACTATTTATTTGATGAACCACTACTCTTTATTTGATAACCCACTACTCTTTATTTGATGAACCAATAGTATTAAAACCTTGAACCATTTGATATTAAAACCCCGAACCACTTGGTATAAAACCCCTGAACCACTTGTTATTGAAACACTGAACCACTTGGTATTAACACCCTGAACCACTTCGTATAAAACCCTCGAACCACTTGGTATAAAAACTTTGAACCACTTGATATTAAAACCTTGAACCACTACTCTTAATTTCATGAACCACTTCTATTTATTTCATGAACCAATACAATATATTTCATAAACCACTACTATTTAATAATTGTAAATTTTTATTATTCTTTTATTTCCTTTTAATGTTTATTTATTTAAAATAAAATGGTTAATGAACCAATACTCTTTATTTGATGAACCAATACTCTTTATTTCACGAACCAATAGAATTTATTTCACGAACCACTACTATTTAATAATTGTAAAATTTTCATTCTTCTTTTATTTTCTTGTAATGTTTTTTTTAATTATATATTTAGTTGTTTTTAAAATAAAATGGCTCATGAACCAATACTATTTATTTGATGAACCAATAGTATTTATTTGATGAAATAATACAATTTATTTGATGAACCACTACTCTTTATTTCATGAACCAATAGAATTTATTTCACGAACCACTACTATTTAATAATTGTAAATTTTTCATTCTTCTTTTATTTTCTTGTAATGTTTTTTTAATTATATATTTAGTTTTTTTTTAAATAAAACGGTTCATGAACCAATACTATTTATTTGATGAACCAATAGTATTTATTTGGTGAAATAATACAATTTATTTTATGAACCACTACTCTATATTTCATGAACCAATACAATTTATTTTATGAACCACTACTATTTAATAATTGTAACATTTTTTTCTTCTTTAATTTTATTTTAATGTTTATTTTTTAATTAATTTTTTTAAAAAAATAAAATGGTTAATTAACCAATACTATTTATTTGATGAAACACTACTCTTTATTTGATGAACCAATAGTATTAAAACCCTGAACCACTTGGTATAAAACCCCTGAACCACTTGGTTTAAAACCCTGAATCGCTTGGTATTAAAACCCTGAACCACTTGGTATAAAACCCCTGAACCACTTGGTATAAAAACCCTGAACCATTTGGTATCAAAACCTTGAACCACTACTCTTTATTTAATGAACCACTTCTATTTATTTAATGAACCAATACAATATATTTCATGAACCACTACTATTTAATAATTTTAAATTTTTGTTCTTCTTTTATTTTCTTTTAATGTTTATTTTATAATTAATTATTTATTTATTTAAAATAAAATGGCTAATGAACCACTACTCTTTATTTGATGAACCACTACTCTTTATTTCATGAACCAATAATTTATTTCACGAACCACTACTATTTAATAATTGTAAAATTTTCATTCTTCTTTTATTTTCTTGTAATATTTTTTAATTATATATTTAGTTATTTTTAAAATAAAATGGTTCATGAACCAATGCTATTTATTTGATGAACCAATAGTATTTATTTGATGAAATAATACAATTTTTTTTATGAACCACTACTCTTTATTTCACGAACCAATACAATTTATTTTATGAACCACTACTATTTAATAATTGTAACAATTTTTACTTCTTTAATTTTATTTTAATGTTTATTTTTTAATTAATTATTTTTTTAAAATAAAATGATTCATTAACCAATACTATTTATTTGATGAACCACTACTCTTTATTTGATGAACCACTACTCTTTATTTGATGAACCACTACTCTTTATTTGATGAACCACTAGTCTCTATTTATTTGATGAACCACTTGGTATAATAACCCTGAACCACTCTCTATTAAGTCACTGAACCACTCTCTATTTAGTCACTGAACCAATATCTATTCACTCACTTAACCACTCTCTATTTTGACACTGAACCACTCTCTATTTAGTCACTGAACCAATATCTATTTAGTCACCGAACCACTCTTTATTTAGTACTGAACCAATCTCTATTTAGTCACTGAACCACTCTCTATTTAGTCACTGAACCACTCTCTATTTAGTCACTAAACCAATCTCTATTTAGTCACCGAACCACTCTTTATTTAGTATTGAACCAATCTCTATTTAGTCACTGAACCACTCTCTATTTAGTCACTGAACCAATCTCTATTTAGTTACTGAACCACTCACTATTTAGTCACTGAACCACTCTCTATTCAGTCACTGAACCAATCTCTATTTAGTCACCGAACCACTCTTTATTTAGTACTCAACCAATCTCTATTTAGTCTCCGAACCACTAGTTTTTCATAATTGTAAAATTTTCATCCTTCTTTTATTTTCTTTTAATGTTTATTTTTTAATTATTTCTTTATTTGATAAACCGATACATTTTATTTGATGAATCAATACTCTTTATTTCATGAACCACTAATTTTTAATAATTGTAAAATTTTTATTATTCTTTTATTTTCTTTTAATGTTTATTTTTTAATTATTTATTTATTTTTAATTATTTATTTAATGAACCACTACTTTTTATTTAATAAATATGAAACACCTTAAAAGCGATCTGCCAAACCAAATTAAATCAAATATAATTATAAGTTGACCTGTCTTCCTCCATAGTTTGAGATTTTGATTGTAATTAAAAAAGAAATAAAAGCACAAATTGATAAAAGCATTTCATAAGACAAAAAAAGAAGCCAAAGAAGGTTTGAGCTTTCGATTAAACAAATAAAAAAATCAAATCAGTAGCAGCAGTGCATTGCATTTCATAAAATAAAATAAAAAACCAGTCTTCCTCCCTGGTTGCTTTCGATTGCCCACCCCCCACCAGAGATGAAAATTGAAGGTTGAACCTGCCAAATTGATAAAAGAACAAATTGATAAAAACAATAATAAGCCATCCCAAATCGATAAAAGCACACATTCATTCAACTTTAACACCATCCCAAATTGATAAAAGCACAAAGAAGCCAACAAAATTCTCCAACCAGAAGCTCCATTGAATTTGCTTCAGCAAAAGAGGGATCCATGAAAAGAATAAAATAAGGTACAGAAAGGTGACGACGGGTGGGTTCGAGAGCAAGCGAGAGACTGGGAGGGCGACACCCCGTGGATGGCACCGACGGGTGGCCTCCGAATCTGTAGTAGACCTCGACTCGATCCGCCTCCATCTGAATTCAGGCGGTTGGAGGGATGAGATTCGTTGCCGACGGGGGTTATCGGAGTCAGCAGAGGTGGAAGACATGGGGGCGCAGTGAGGAAGAAGGGAGGCATGGGAAGGAAACTTCACCCACGTGAGTTTAGCTCAACTGGTCACAGGGGTGACATTTGGAACAAGAGACCAAGGATCGAGTCTCCTCTCACAATTCCCTTCGGACTGGGGTATATATATATATATATATATATATATATATGTATATATATATATATACTAGTGTTATTACCCGCGAGGTTGCACGGTTTTTCAATAAATTATATTTTATTATAATAGTCATAATTTATTTAACTTTATTATTTATTTTTAACGATCTAATTATTCAAATTTGAATGACTAATTATTAATAATAAGTATGAGATTATTAAAAAAGTATTAAAAATTAATATTTTATATAGTTTTTATCTCCTAAGAAAATGTGCAAAATAGTAAAGAACAAATAAAAGTGAATGGAGAGAATAGTTATCAAACTAATAATATACCGAATGATTATTTGAATTAATTGCATCTGCATCAATTTGTTTAAGGTATTAAAAATGAGGGGAAGGTTCAAGTGGAAACACCTCCTCCCATAGAAACACCCTTATTATGAAAACTTTTAATCTCAACCCTTCATTTTTGATCAATGACTATTAATAAGCGGTGGCAATTTTGAAATATATATGAACTTTGAGCCTCTTTTTATCATAATAAATTTAAAAAAAATCCCTACCTCTCCCTTCTGTCAGATGTGTTGCCCTCCCTCTTCTCTTTCAGACGTAAAAACTAAAAACCCGTCGCCCTCTCCCTTCTCACTTTGATTTCATGTCCGGCGCCGCCTCACCCATTCCTCACCGGTCGCCACCGCCACCTTTTTCTTGTCGGTTGACGCTGCCGCCTCTCCCTTACCAGTCGCCGCCGCCGCCTCTTCCTTCCCGGTTGCCGCCTCTCACCCTCTATTCTCACTAGATCTGTCAAAAATATATTCTCAACTAATTCGATTTTGGGGATGAAGACCCACTTCGATTTTGGGTAGCTCTTATTTGATTTTGTGGGATGAAGATCTGAGTTGTTCTCTGCCCTTCAAATAGCTTTCAAATCTGGCCAAAACCTTAGAGGAGAAGAGGGATGAAGATCTGAATCTTGTCAGGTTCGAATTTTAATTTTGATAAAATTAGTCGGATTCGATTAGAGCTATGGTTCAATGTCTCATATTAATCTCCCATGAATTGTTTTTGAATCGATCTACGTTGGGAAAATTTTGAGTTCATCTTATTTGATTTAGGTAATTTCGATTGTGTTTGAGAAATTTGTTGTTATTTAGTATGTAGATGATTTTGTAATGTTATCAGAGAATTTGTTTGCCTCGATCGCTCGCCGCCTTGATCAATAATAGGTGGAAATTGGAATGGAAGTGGTTTATAACTTACTCTGACAAGAATCTGAAATTAAAATACAGTTGGCTTTTGTGGATTTGAGTGACTTGCTGGGAATTTCTTCCCTTCCGGTGTCCGACCCTTCCGCGGTTGTTGTGTCTTCCTTGCTAGAGTCCGAACCATTCTACCGCTGCTGTCTCTTCCTTGGTAGATCTATGAATACCCGCTAATCGATTTTGTTTGCCTGGATTGCTCTCCGTCCGATCCCCTACTTGTCAAGTTTGGGTTTCTGGAAACTAACCTGAGATTTCTTTCTATTTGTCGATTTTGGATGTTTAATTTGGGGAATAACATTAGGAATAGGTTTATGATTTTGATTAGGGATTTTGCGATCCCCACAAATGTTTTTGTGTGTGTATATAGACTCAAAGCTTGATTAATCTAATTGATATTCTCTATATTCGATTGAGGTTATTGCTGCCATTTCTGTTTGATGCTATCTTCATGTCTCTATTTGTGGATCTAATTTGCCATTGATTTGAGAATTCATATTTGTATGGATGGTGTGATCAATTTGAGAAATCATCTGTTTCTTGCCCTATCTCTCAATCTCCCCTCTCTTTATGATGTATTTGCTACTTTCCTCAAAAATAAAAATAATTTGCACTTACTTTGGTTACTATAAATATGTACACAATAATATGAATTTGTTTACTTTGTGGTTGGCTTTTATCATTTATTGAACATGGCTTACAAATTCATCTTGTTATTGATTTTTGGGTAGATTTCTCACATTAGCCTTAAAATCTTTCTGATTTTGTGCTATATGAAAGAGACTGAAAATTGATATGTCATTTTATTCTAGAAACAAGGAATTAGGCAAGGTCTCATTGTTTTTTACATTTCACTTTTTTCTTCAGTGTTTTACTTTAGCCATCAATTCTTTGTGCACCTAAAATACTCTGAATGTTTCTGATTTCTTATTGAATATTGCTCTAAATTGGCATTGTAAAAAATTGTTCCTTTTTGCCATTTATCACAAATGCGCTCCTTAATTTTCTGTTTTGTTGCGACTATGACAATTCTTATTGACAGATGCAATTCAACTAGTACAGTTTATCACAATCTACTCCCTATTTGTGCAACCAAAACTTATTTATATGAAAGCTTATTAGCTCAAATGGTAGAGCGATGTGTTATTATACACATGACGTGAGTTCGAATCTCACATAAGCTACATTGGTATTGATTAAAGCTAATTTTACCCAATATCATGAATAAATTGTTTCTTTCTTACACCTTAGTTTTGTTAGTTGTTTGCTCTCTCTAATTTTAAATTTTATGTTTTGGATGGAGAAATGATATATTAGCATAGATAACTTTGTCATATATGTTCCTTGAATCCTTGATAATCATTTTAAATTTTATTGCTTCTGTTTTTTAGATTATTGCTGTCTGTTTTTTTCTCATTATTGCAGAAGTAATTTTTTAGATTATTGTTGTTTGTTTTTTCAGATTATTGCTTCTGTTTCAGATTATTGTTGTAGATCTATTGTGTAGAGAAAGTCTATATGGGATTCGAACCCATATCATGTGTATAATAACACATTGCTCTTCCATTGAGCTAATAGACTTAAAAAGATATTCATAAACCCATAACTCAGCTTGCACTTCTCACATTTCACTTCACAATCTTCTCAATTTCACTTCTCAATACCAACAATAGCAACTTAACAAATCAACACTATTCTCTATGTACATGAGAATTTAGACAACCATACCAGACGACAATATGACAATCTTCTCACATAGGCAGATAATATGTTAGGACCTTTTATAGCATCAGCGTCAGCAGGATTACTAAGGAAAGCAACAGTAGCAGGATTGCCATAATTTATTTAAATTATTGAGCAAATCAGAGAGGCAATTGAGCAGATCAGATCATCTTCACACCCCAATTAATGCATAATCCCTAAAAATGGACAGATCAACCCTAGCGGCTGGATAGATCAACTTCAACCCCCAAAATTGTGCCTAATTGGTTGCAATGTAATTAAATTCAGAGGTCATTAGACACTCAATAGTGCATCAAACACCCTGCAACCCATCAAATTAATCATAGGGAAACCCAAACCCTAGAAATTTAGGGCAAAACCAAATTTCATGTAAAAGGTGAGTCAAATTCAAAAATTTAAAGCGAAGATTACCTCAACAGCGAGATACTCGAGGATTGGCGCCGTCCATTTGCCGATTGGAAAGAGTCGTCAGAGGGATTGGGTTCACTTCTCGAATCGCAAAGAGGGGGCGAGGAGCGAGGCGGCATGATGGCACATCAACGGCGGGGTCACCTTCAGCGACACCCTTCTTCGCCTTCAATGGCGGCGCCCTTCTTCGCCTTCAACGGAGGCGGCGTGATGGCGAATCAACGACAGGGTTCACCTTCCGCGATGCCCTTCTTAGCCTATGATGGTGGCGCCCTTCTTCGCCTTCAATGGTGGCGCCGTTCTTCGCCTTCAATGATTTTGCCTCCAAGAACGCATCAACAGGTCAGGGGAGATTGAAGGGAAGGGAAGACTGAAGGGAGGAGATAAGGCATGATATAAAGGGGTTGAAATTTCAATTTAATTACAAAATTGCCACCATATTATTAAGAGCCATTGATTGAAATTGAACGGCCAGGATTAGAAGTTTCCACCATAAGGGGTTTGTAAGCCTTGTTTCCACTTGAACCTCCCCCTTAAAATGAATCATTAAACCCATAAATATGAATAATTAAGGTACTGTATAACTGTATTAACTATGAATACTACGGAGTAATTCAAATTTGAATAATTAGTTCATCTATATAAAATACTAAAGCAAAGGCCTGAAACGGGCTCTGGTGCGATTCGCCTACGTGGAATTTTCTGGTTTAAAAAGCAGAGGCTGCTTACGTGTCATATTATGAATTAAAGTGGTATTATATATTTGGGTCACATCAATTAATAAATTAATATAGTTAGGTAAAAAATTTATCTTTTTAGATCAAATAAAAAATTTATCTTTTTAGATCAAATAATCTATCCAATACAACCTTATATCTTAATTATGATTATTTTTTTAGATCAATTTTTTTTATAATACGTGACCAAATAAATATATAAAATACATATTGCACCGATCCAAGACCAAGACGTCCGATCTTATCAGGCTAATAAGATACAGTAGTGGGAGATAAAAACTCTACGTAAATCGGTAAATGACATTCATCTTTTTAGATCAAATTTGAAATTTTTATGAAATGGCATTCAAATAATTTTGGAAATATTTACATAAAATTGAAACAAATTAATATAACTACATATAACTATCAAGAACTTAATTTATAAAAGTTTTGCCGTGTGGTCAAAGCCTATCTTAGATCAAATAATATATCTAATATGATCAATTATTCTACGTTTTTAAATCAAATTCAATATAATATATCTATATATAAATATGTACCATGTGGTCAAGATTCTAAAAGATGAAGAAAGAATATTTGATTAGTTATTCTACCTTTTAGATCAAATTGAATACAATATATTTTATATGGTTTTATTTTTTGTGAGCCAAGTCAATTAATAATCTAATATTATATTTTAATATAATCAGTATAATAAAATATAATTTATTAAAAAAACGCGCAATCGCGCGGGTAACGAATACTAGTAAATATGAATAGTTAGTTTTTCACGAATAATCATGCTGTATATTATTAGTTTGATAAATATATAAATTATTAGTCATTTAAACTTGAATAATTAGATTGTTAAAATTGAATATTAAGATGTTAAGTACTCCATTCGTCTCACAATGGTTGTCTTTAACTATTCATACACGTTTTCTTAAAAAGCTAAAAACTATATAAAATATCAATATTTTATTAAATATTTTTAAATAATATCATACATATTACTAACAAGTATAGAATTATTTTAAAAAATTAATTAAAAAATGAATATTTTATATAGTTTTTATCTCTTTAAAAAGCGTGCATAAATAGTCCAAAGACAACTATTGTGGGACGGAGGGAGTATGAATATAAATTATACTCCATATGATTAATAGGGCTGTGCATCGGTCTAAAACTTAACCGAACCGGGCCGAACCGAACCGAAACCGAAAATCTCAAAATTTCAAACCGAAAGCCGAACCGAAAGGATTAGGTTCGGTTCGGTTATTTGCCGGTTTGGTTTGTGCTCGGTTCGGTTTTAACATAATTGAACCGAATTTCCATAAAAAAAATTTAAAATCTACAAATATATATATAATACAGTATATATACACATATATACATTCCAAAATATGTGTATATATTCCAAAATATGTGTACATATTTCAAAAGTCTTTAAAGTATACAAATTTTAAAGTTTTAACAAATACATTGTATATACATATACAATTACAAATATACATACATATGCAATTACAAATATATATACACATGCAAATACAGTGTATATACATTATATATATATATATATATATATATATATATATATATATATATATATATATATATATATATATATATATATATATATATATATATATGTGTATGTATACACAGTAACTATGTGTGTATACATAAAGTATACAAATATATATATAATGTATTTATGTAGTGTATAAAAAAATTCGGTTTAACACAAACCGAACCCAAATCGAACCGAAAAATGGAAATTCTCGAACCGAAAGCCGAACCGAAAAATTTCAGTTAGGTTCGGTTTGTGTTGGTTCGGCCCAAAAATTCGGTTTGGACCGAATCATGCACACCCCTAGTATGAATGAAAAACTACCCCAAAACCGCAAGCATTAGAACGGTTATTACAAATAATAACCATAACTTCTTTTACCCAATAGCTTCTCTATTTTGGAGAATTTTGGGTTTTTGGGGAATACTAGTGTAAGGGCCGTGCCTTAGGCACGGGTATGAAATCTTTTGAGTGTATAAATACTCGTGTCGGATTCGTCTAAGACACGGATATTTACATATTTTATTAAAATTTTTATTTTATAATCTAATAATAATATAAGTAATTTTGGGAGTGTAATGGTAGAGATATAGTATTAAAAAAATGCACAAAAGAATTTAATATTAATGTAATGGTAAAGATAGTTTTTAGTTCCTAAAAAAACGTATAAAAATATTAAAGGGATGTATTTTGATTAACGAATGGAGTAGTGATCACTACAGTGTAACACATCTGTATCATGATAGATATGAGAAAAAAAAAGATTCTAGCATTTTTTTTGTTTGAGCGTAAAAATTAATATCATCCATTACAATATTCCTTAAAACATGAAGGAATAGAGACAAAGAAGAACTTGAAAGAATGAATCCGAAGGACGCCATTGCGCAAGGCAGTGAGTAGCCTTGTTGCTTTGCATTTGAAAGTACCTCCAAATGCATTCGTCAAACCCCCTCAACAACATGTTGATCTCTCGAATCATGTTCTCGAAGAAGCCAATTGGAGCCTCGCTCCTCTCGAGCTTGGATATCAACGTGAGATAGTCACTTTCGAACCAAAGCTTCCTAATACCTCAGCTCAAACATTCACGAAAATGCCATAATAATTCTTCTAATTCAGCCTCAGCTGATGCCTATACTCTCCAAGAACCCCCAAGACAAACCCTCCAGTCTCATCTCGGGCAATAAAGCCAATCCCACAACCCACTGTAGGATTGACCGTTGCATCAATGTTCACCTTAATAACTCCTGCTGGCGGCCGACACCACTTAGCAGTGGCACTCCCCTCCTCTTCCTGGCTGTTTAGCCCACCTAACCCCTCTAACGTTGCAAGCTAATTTATCAAACTTCTAGAGTCACATCATCGCCTCCTTGATTATCATGCAGGTCCAGAGATCTCCCATTCAAATATCCGCTTATTTCTAGGATTCTAAATAGTTTTTTGATGGATACCATCTCCCTTTTTTCACGGTCCAAACATTCTAGAACCTAACCAAAAGTCCCTGAAGGAGTGCAGTAAACATCTTAGGAATTGATTGTAACACATCCCATAACAGACAAGCAAATTTGGGATAAACAAATACCAACCGTCGCCTATTTTGCTGTAGATCTTATCTGCAAGAGGAAACAATCAGTAGCAAACACATATAAGCAAGATAGGAATAATAATATCTAGACTTGAATAAGTTTAAAAAATAAGATTATACCAAGATTATTTTCTTTCTTTCAAGCCATTTGATAATACCAAGATACTTCTTCAAACAGACACTTCTCCTTCAAAATAATAACACCCTTAATAATCAGCTCTTCCCATTGAAAAAGCCCCTTTAGAGTGAAAATGGTGCCAGATAGAGAATGAGTCACTATGAGCAAATTTGTAAATCGTGTAAGAACCCATAGGTCATTTAGAAAGAATGAAACCTTAAAACATATGAACATACAAAAGAGGCATATTGTTTACGATCCTAAATTGAAGGATTAAAGTTTTTTGGATAGACATTTAAAAATTTATCACTACTATTTTCATAACATGTGTCAATGTGTGTACCAAAATGAGAGAAGGGATCCTGCCCAAATCAAAGGTAATGCAGACATGTATCCATGCTGTTAGGGAAGACATACCATATATAAAGCACCCACCAATACAAGGGAACAAAAAATAAGAACAAACTACATCTCTACTTGAATCTCAACAGTTAGAGACCTTATAGCATGACCGGGGTCCAATGCACGGTAGGAATGACTACAAGAACATTACAATTACTATTTCTGCAAAGGTAATCTCCTCATTTGTTTTCTTATTATTCTCTCGATCGTTTGCTCCGCTCCCCCTACACACCAGCCACACCAGCAGCCTTTTATTTTCCCTCATACTTTTTTACTGTCATACTTTCATCCCTAGATGTAGCCATACACTTCTTCTCCCCTCCCTTTACTGCAACTTCCTCCAGTGCACCCTCAGCAAACACGGAGTTTCTGAGACAAAAAGTTTTTAGGGTGAAGCCTTTCCATGAATACTTACAGATTTTTTGATACATGTTTAAAGAGATTATTTCAAAGGCACTGATGAAATTACAGGTCCTTAACAGTAGAAGCAAAAAGATAATGAAAAAGTCGTAATCCTCACCCGAAGGATTACCCGCATTTATTTATTTATTTAAACTTTTGGTTTGGGGATGGGGATGAATGTTACTAAAAGAGGAAAAAACAAACAAAAAAGAGCAGGCACATATATACATCGAGCATATACCAACTTTGAATATTTGATGTTGTGATGTACCTGGCGCAACTGCTAAAGTGCTAGTTTTGCAAATAATGTGGGTTGTGATAATCTTTACATAAAAAAGCTCCCCAAGGAGTAATTATAAACCAAATATTGCACCTAAACAAATCAAACAGATCTTCTTAAAGTGAAATTGCTCAATGATGAGACAACTATAAAAATAAACCAAATATTTGAGTAATTATGCATAACAGTTAGTGGGTGGATGTAGAGAGAATTTGCTTGCAAAGTTAATCTTACAGAATTAACTTACACAGTTAGTTTCATATGGCCCAGGAACTGTGTCACATAGAGCATAGGTAATAAAAATCAACAGCGTGACAGAAAAGTTTTAACAAAAAAATACAAATAAATTCATGATCTAAGGAAACAAAGAACACTCCATCAAGACAAGCAGCACAACAGGACAATGCATGGAGCTGTAAAAGGAACTGTTTTTGAATCCATGAAAAACAAATCTTCATCTGGAATTCTGCTCTCTGATGAAGCCAGGTAGGAGAGAAGTGCTTCTCCTAACTATTAGTGCCATGAAAAACAAATCTTCATTCTAACTGATCCCAAACATAATTACATAATCACCAAAAGTGAATGCCCCTTCCCAAAATTTTCCAAATCTTCTCATTTAAGGCAGAGAACTACAACCTTTGACCTTGAAATCTAGTAAATAATGAGCCTTAAGTCATTTTTACCTAATTGGACAAACAGAAAATCAGGAAGCCAATAACAACAATTATGAAAATCAGGGCACTGTTAGCAAAATTCAACGCTTACAATTAATCCAAAACATAGCATTGCCATGTAGATAAGATTTCCATCTATTCCTTACCTTTTTGATAAAATACCCAATGTTTTCGTTGCAGTCAACTGCCCGCCGAGAAGTGAATGCAACCGCTGGGACAACACCGACCCTCCCACCGGCAGGCGCCTCTTGCGGATTCCGGCTACGGTAAGGGGAGCTTCTTCAATGTCCTCGAAATCCCAGGACTCAAGCAATACACCACGGATTCACATACGCCACAGCTGCACAATACACCACGGATTCAGTGCAAGACAATAGGTGAATTTCAGTTCATGAAGAATCATAAACACCTTGATGTTACTGTGATAGTGCATGTAGTTGTTCATTACATTCTGAACAAATGATATCGAATTATATTATCTTCACACTTCAAATACCTTCAAGGAATCCATCCAAACTGAACAACATTACTTTAGTTGTAGAGAACTCCACATAAGCAATTTAAATCTTAAAATAGTCTCGTTAAGTAGCTCTTCAAAGGGCATTGCAACCTCAGTGCTAAAAATAGTTGATAATTTAACATAGGCCAATCTAAAAAGCCAATCTAAAAACTAAATCAAATGCATATATTAACTAAACAAATGAATGCAACATGGTGACAAAAATTATTCTTTGATCTGTTTAAAAGTAAAATGAAATCAAGCTGGCACTAAGTATTAGCTAAGAATTTTGAGCATTTTCATAACACTAACTCGAGTCTTAAAAATTATTTTAATCCCCAAAAACTGCTAAGAGTAACTTATCCATTATAATTGAGACATTCTTACATCGATTAGAGCAACTGTATCCATCTTCATTTGTAGGTGCTGATTTGTTTGGAGCTTGATTCACCAGTTGTTGATGTGGTGGAAGCAGTGGAGGAGCATGCCTTACCTCTACTGGAGTGTGCTCGTCACCTGGGGGCAAAAGTCGTCTTCATTGGTGGTGACATCTTGTTGTGTAAAAGAGACTTCACCCATCGAAAAGACAGCAGAGCCTTGATGGGAACCATCTGCAAAAGCAGTAGAGAATCAGAAAACAACGAAGAACAACTAATCAGCTTCCTTTCCATGTGAGAATGCTAAATTTCGGTAATTGCTAGTACATCAAATATCCAAAAAAGTCCAATACTTCAAAAATAATGATAACTGTACAGCCAAAAACTCTTAACCATAAGGAAGAGAGCTCAAACCACCATGTACAGGTGTTTGAAGAGTTATAGTTGTTTGAAGAAATATTTTGAAGCAGGCAAAAAGTGCAACTGTTAAAGGCCATTTAGCAAGGCTAATGGCTAGTATTGAGTCTGCAAACCTTGGTGAAAATTGAGGGAAATATCGAAACCTGAGCCATCAAGTGAATCCATAAAATCTAAGGCACTTTGATGAGGCAAACCAAGGGCGTGGACATTCGGATTTCTGCTAACATTTAAGAAAGTAAGATGTCAATAATGCAGCTTACACAAATCAGCAAACCATAAATACAAGGTATAATGTATCTCATTCCTCACAGCCAAGGCTTATATAATTGCTAGAGTTAAGGGAGGGGCAACAGCAGCCAAACACCGCGGGTAAATGACGGGCAAAAACAAACTATGCACAACAGATCAACAAAGTAACAGAATTGATTCTCATAATATGAGCCACTCGATTCCCCACATTGCCCCTAGCCTAGAACATCTTTCTATTAACAACGGTTTCTCAAGGCAGACAGTGCGCATATTGATTATAAGTATTAAGCTAAAGCTGAGAATAAGTTTTAAAGATCAAATAAATCTTTTTATGAGAACAATCAAACCTACCAAGGAGTTTTGAAAACAAAACGGGTGCAACCCCGAAAAATGATCCAATGGTCGATTGAGGTTATTATGGAAGCATAAGAAGGATAATTTTTTTTATTAATAAAAGCAATGGAAATTAATGAAAAGGCTAATCATATATAACCATGGAAAAATTTAGCAGAGTTCCTCGCAATATTTGATGGTTCAAAGAAAAGCAATAACGATGCATTTACTGGTTAATTATTTTTCAGAAATGAGAACTCTAGAATCGGTCAATAAGAAATAGGGAAACATCTCTTCAATAGAAGCTGAGGCTTAAGCACTTAAAGAAGGAATTAGGAAAGTAGAAGCATCCATATTATAAGATGATGTATAGAACGTATTAGTTATAGATGACTTCTCTACATTTTAAAGTTTTGCATCCCTGATTTCAATGCAGGTTCAAATAACAGAACTCATCTAGTTATCTTACCAACTCTAAACACCAATGTGACAAGAGCTAATCGAGCATCAAGATGAACCCAATAAATAGGCAGGAAAAAAAAAGCATTAGAGATCATTGCCATAATGATTTAAGTATGATTTCAGTTTTTTTTAGATGTTTCAATGATTATCAGTTCATAGAACATGCCCCTCGATATTTCATGTGCAATTTTCTATAACTGAGGAACTGTACTTACATGGACAGGAGTGTAAATAAGACAATCAACACGAAGGAAATAATATGATGGATTTGAGTGCGCTGAAATATTCTGAACGGTGGTGTATACATTGGCATTCTTGGTGATCAAAAACAGGCCAAAGCCTAACCCACATGCCACCCACGCCCCAGCCACCGCGTATCCATGGACTCTAGTGAATGCAACAGACTGCAAAGTTGAGTGATCAAGCTTGACATTAAAAAACACAGGCAAATTATTTCAAGCAAAAGTATCCATCAATGAATGCAGGAGTTAGCTTGGCAGTGACTCACAACCCAGTAATGCTTGTTTCTGATATCATAGCCTTCGTCATAAAACTTGAAGCGGTGAAGAGGATCACCAGCAACGCAACAGAGGTTCTGCCAGCAATGCAATTGGAGCAATAATCAAAGAGATTGAACCATAACTAAAGAAATTGAATCCTAGACTTGAGAAATTGAACAATAATTAAAGAAATTTAGTAAATTGGTCCCAAGATTAGACAGAAAGGCAGAAGAAAAAAGGAAGAGGAACGCCAGGTTCGATGGAGGCCAAATTGTCAATTGATGGTTGGATTGATTTTGGGCAAATCAGAAAGAATCAACAAATTCGAACCAATTCAAAGATTCAAGATCGCACCTTCTTTGAACCTTGAACGGAGGCCAATCCCTACACTCTCCTCCCTGAACCCTAGCGATGCTGCCCCTGTCGCCGCCATCGACGTAGCCGTAGTACTTGAGGAAGACGACGAGCGTCAGCACGAGCCACCACACTCTCCTCCCCTGGACCCTAACGGAACGGATCAGTTTCAGCCCTTTGCGGAACAGAATCGGAGTCGACATCCTTCGAATCGAAGGAACACTTGTCAAGGGAGGATCAAGAGGAGTAGAAGGTGAAGTTCTCGATCTCCCAACGTCACCCTCCATGACGTTCTCAATCTTGCCGATCCCTGGCCTCTAATCCTTCGATTGAAAGAAGGGGTCTGAGCAACGACGAACTTAAGACGATGTTGACCCTTTGGCATCTCCTCCAGCACAAAATAATACAGATCCAAAAACAATAAAGACGGAAAACAAACCTTTGGGTGGCTGAGAGTCGGTTGAGACTATGGGTAAAGAAGTGGAGAACGTGGGAAGAAGAAGTGGGGAACGTGGAAATCACACTGTAAAACCAACGGTGCCACGTAGTTGCCACGTAGGTGCCACGTATTGATGAAGAAGGGAAGAACGTTTCTCCTGTTGACATCTGGAATGGAGAAAAATTGTGAAGCCAGGTAGGAGAGGTCTGCTTCTGCTTTTAGGTGTAGTATAGATAGATTGACCTTATTTTTGGCCCAACAGTTTCTCCAACCCATTCTCCAAAATAGAGATAGAGTAGGGAAAATAGGGTCTCTTCCCCATCTATGCAGAAACGCCAAATATTTTGCAGGCACCCTTTCCACGATCTTTCAGCCTCCTACCCTCAAAAACTGAATTTGAATGAGACTGTTCAATAATCAGATCCGCTCACGATATGCCCAAGGAGATCAAGGAGAGTAGGAGGACAAGCAATACCTCCGAGTTCCACTACATTCTGATGAGCTATGCGCTTAATTTCAACGACAAGGCCTCCCGATCGATGAGTTTCCGCTGCAAAGCTTCTCCGACAGGCTTCCGCTGTCGCCTCAGCCGAAGCCTCGCTCCCAGAAAAGGCTTCCGGTGGCATCCGTTTCGCGAGAGATCGCCGCTTGCAGCTAGTCAAATTCGGAACTTGAATCTGTGGAATCTTTTTCTTTCGATTGATTGTAATTTGAAACTGGAGTTTAGTTATTCTTCCAATTAGAGATTTTGATGGGAGGATTGATGGATCTATAATCTCTTATTGATTCTAGATAATCGTAATGTTGTACATAGAAATATATAATTTTGATCCTCACTCTGTTGGCTTGCTTGAAGTCGGCAGTTCCAGTGCAGATGATGAACATCACAAATTCAAATCAGAGATCTAACTACGTGATCTTTGCAAATTGGAAGGGCTAAAAGTTTGGACATTTAATAAATCACTTTGGTATTTATATAGAAAAAAATACTAATAGAGAATCAGTTCCAACTGGGCAAGTTTGTTTTATATTTGTATGGAAATCAGACGCAATAATATTCAAATATTGTTTGAAGTGTCTTTATTAAATCATGGATTAGAAAGAAGCTTTTTTTTATTCGATGGATTAGAAAGAAGCTAGTGAGGAGGAGGATCTCCTAGCTAGGTGGCAACAGTTAGCTAAATGTACATAAATCATGGCTAAATAAGCTAACTATCCACCTTATTGGAATATTTTGCAAACTATCCACCTTCATCAACACACACGTTCCCCTTGTTTCCTCCCGTGCTGACACTGCATCTCTTCCCCCATATTGATCATCTTCAACTTCCATCACCGATCTCCCCCTCTGAATCTCTGGATTGTCGTTCAACGACTAAACGGTACTGAATTGTCGTTTTTTAAGTCAGCATTCATACAATTGTTGGATTATTGGTACTGAATTGTCGTTTTTTTTTTTGTGAATTGTCGTTTTGTATCTTATTGCTCAACTCGTCTTTTGTAGATCGTGTATTATTCGAATTCTTTTTTGCTCTCATGTCAACAATTTTGATGTTTATTGTGTCAAAATCATGGTCTACATCGGATCTGTGACAATGATCTATATTTGATATGTCAATAATTATTATTATATGTTGTATTCTACGTAAATCTGTAGCATTCTTCCACCTCCGATCTATATTGCTGACGCGAATTCAATGGTAAATATTGTATACTGTGTCCTACTTCGATCTATTGTACAGATTTACCTACAATTTGTAGTACTGACACGAATCTGGAATTTCTAGCATTGATATAACTTCTATTTATAGTGATGACACGAATTCAACTAGTAATTATAGTATCACTACTGTGTCCTACTCAAAAATGAAATTTCTAGCATTGATATAACTTCGATTTGTAGTGCTGACACGAAATCAATTGGTCTGCATCATATGTCTGTATATTGCTGACACCAACTCATTGTATATCTCTCTGGAATGTATTGATAGGTCACAACTAAATGGCACCTCATGTGATTACAGTCGTATATGGTGGAACATGGATATTTGCTGACACAGGCCCAACATTCGTTGGAGATACTACCTCAAAAGTGTTTATGCTAGATGATTCAACCACACTACATGACTTCAAAGGAAAGGTGTGCAACAGATTCAATGTAGATAACAAAATTGAATTGCATTTCATTCATTTGCACCCATTCAAAACACTTAAAGCCCCACTTATAATTGACTGTGACGCTGATTTGAAAGAGTTTCTGGATATATCGGCACTTGATGGTGTAAACTTTGCTGTTGAGTTGTGTGTCAACATAAAGACACAACCGCTGTGCATTGCTGACACAGAAGACAAGGAGAGTAGGCAATCATTTAGGTTAATTGAACATGTCATCGACGAAAATAGATTGGCATTGATTGCTGACACAAAAATGAAGAGTGTGGCATCAGCTTATATGGATAATGATATACAAGATGATAGTGACACCAATTATGATGCTGACACCTGGAGAAGCTTACATTCTTCAATTCGCAGTAGAGATAAAACTCTAGAAGAGTACCATGATGACAGCTCTAGCATGGATAATTTCAATAATACCTTATCAAGGATGATGTATGTTGGGAAAACCTTTGAATCAAAGCAAGCAATAAAGGATGCTTTACGTATATTATCAATGACAGAAATATTTGGTTTCCGAGTAAAAAAATCAAATCCCAAGTATTTTAGGGTGCACTGAACAATTCAGAAAGATTAGTGTTGTTCTTTTTAGCAAGCTCCTCAGCTCTCTTTTTCTTTCTACATTCTTTAACACAATGACCTAAGTTGCCACAGTAGTTACACTTGGCATTAGGATCAGATTTCTCGGACTTCTCATTCTTGGACTTACTGTTCTTGTTCTTCTTATTCTTTGCCTTTGGTCCCTTTTGGCTATTCTCATTAGTTTTTGAAAACAGAACCTCAGGTTTATCAACTTTATCAGATTTCAGACCTTTAACTTTAAAAACTTTCATGATCTCATTTTTTTCAATGATGGATTCAATTAGTTTATCTTTTGTAAGGTCATCTCGACTGAATTGGATTACATCTTTAAAGTTGTCGAATTGGGAAGGCAAAGAATTAAGAAGTAAGATAGCTTGATGAGAGTCTTTGATCTCGTCCTTGCATCTTTCAAGCTCTTGTGTCATTTTCAGTAACTTGTCTAGGTTATCATCCAATGTAAGAGCAGTGTTCATTTTAAAGGTAAATAAATGACAGAGCAAGGAGATCCTGGAGGGCAAAGATTTAGAAAGAAAGAGCTCCTCCAAGGCATGCCATAGAGAGTAAGCGGAAGAGTATTTTACCACCTGACGGGCTATGCCGTCATTTAACCGCAACATGATCTCGGAGTGGGCCTTCTCATCGAGCTCCGGGTCCACATCAGGTGGGACTGTCGCCGGGTCGTCTGTCCCCTTAGGTTTGGAATCCCCGATCTTCAGGACCTCAATGGATGAGCTTCCTTGGCCGTCACTGATCTTGATTCCCGGAGCCGGAGTTGCCTTAGGTGCGGTTGCCTTTCCGGCCTTCTAGCACCCTTCCTTGATCAGTACGGCTTTCATTTTGATTTGCCACATGGCGAAATCAATGGTGCCGTCGAAGGGTTTTATGCGAAGAGCGCTGTCCATTTTAGAGTACCTGTGTAAAACAGAAGAAAAATGAACAATCAGTACCAGATCTTATGCTAGCGGAAGCGTAAGAAACGTTTCAAGAAAATCTTGAAAACAAACAGCAAACCCTAGGATCGGATCTGAGTGTTGGAGCTTATGGCTCTGATACCACTGTAGATTCGACGCGAACCTCCTACCTCTCAAATTGGAGGTAAGAGATTAGGATTCTTGAATTTTACGGAAACAACCAAACGAACGATAAACGTAACGACACAACGGATTTACGTGGTTCGATCCGAAGATCTACTCCACAGGGCCTCAGCAGGGAGGCACCGAGTCAAATCCACTAAGTCAGAACAGATTTACAGAGTATGGTTGCCGAAGGACCAAATTAGTCAAGGCAAGCAAAGGACAGACAAGATACAAGAGAATAATGAAGGTAGAAAGCAAGAAAAGGTCGAACACTCCCCGGATCTGAAGTACGGAGTCAGATCTGCGTGTGGGAGCACGTCGGGGAAGAAGAACTTCGCCGATGGAGGAACTGATGGCCTTGTTCGTCTTGCTGTAACCTGGATCTAGGGTCTCACTAGGAGATTCGCCCTAGAACACCGTCTTCCTTCAAGATCGCCGCCGAGAAACACCAGGAAAACCCTAGCTCTCATAGCCTCTCTCTCTTCTTTCTCTCTCCGTCTTTTGGGTGAACTGAGCTTCGGTGGTGAAAACCCTAGCTCCTCTTTGTATATATACACGGAGTCCAACTAACCAAAACGCTGCGTTGGAAGGAAGGATCCAGAAGGTGAGACGCTCCAGGCTGCGGGCTTCAATAGAGGCAGCTTGTGGGCTTTATCCGAATGGGCTTCCAAAATAGGCCCAATGAATAAGGTAATGATCCGGCCCTCACACACACACAAACACACACACACACACACACATATATATATATATATTATAGCCCATATACACTATACTTGTATTATATGTGAGCATAGTATAAAATACTACACTACAAACATATGATATGAGTATAGTATATATTATTGTATAATATATATATATATATTTGTTATCTTTTTTTTTTGATCAGGAAAGAATTCGGAGACGTCAAGAGACGCTATCCGATCGCATCCTTACGGATGAGGTCCAAAAGACCTTGATTATATAGAATATAAGGGTCACTGGTAATTAGGCCAAGGTGTGCAACCCTATCGGCCACGCAATTACCAATACGAAGTATATGAGCAAATGATACTTCCTTGAACCCAAGCAGAAGCGAGCAAACGTCTGACATAAGTAATTCAATTTCCCAGGGACATTTGACTCTAGTTTGTAGGTAGTTTATGATGATCAACGAATCACCTTCGATTATTAAATTCTCCAATTTCAATTCGCGAGCTTTAAGGATCCCAAGGCGTAGTGCATAGGCTTCAGCCACAATCGGCGATTGTTTGCCGATACATTTAGCGCCAACACAAACCGGACTTCCAAGATAGTCTCTTATAATGAAACCGGCTGTGCTGTCATGATTAGATGGGGAGGCACCATCAAAATTTAATTTGAATGTTCCACAGGGCGGTCTCCTCCATTTGGCTTTCGTCCTTGAGTTCTTATTCCTTTGTTTTATCGGAGCAAATTCAGAACTTTGACCTCTGCTTTCTAACAAGAATTTTCCTGATTTTTCCCACGTATTAATATGGTAACTTATCAGATGAGTGAATCCTTCACGAGTTGGGGGCTTTTTATTTCTAAAGACACTTTGGTTTCTTATCATCCACGCAGTCCACCAGCTAGTTGCCCATTCCTGTTTTTGATGTTTTGTGAGTTTATTATTCAAGATTCTCATTATCGGTTTTATGTCTCTAGTTTTATCTATAGATTCTCTCAAAAGTTTCTTGATGGGTGGAGCCAGATTCTCATAAAATGTGTTAAACTTGCATTCGCAAAAAATATGGAGTGCATCTTCTTCATGGTGATTACACATGGAGCAGTATGGCGGGATGGAGACCCCTTGTTTGGATAACCGAGCCGCAGTTGGCAGACACCCTAGACTTAGCTTCCAAAGGAAATTCTTTATTTTTGGAGGGATATCCAAACTCCAGATCCAATTATTGTCTTCATCTGCTTCGTTACTTGTTTTTGTGATTAGATTATATGCACTCGATGTCGTAAACCAACCCTTCTTGTCAGGCCCCCAATAAAGTCTGTCCTCAAGAGGCGTAATTGGAAGAGTAATGTTTGCGATTTTGACTGCCATATCACTCGGAAGGACTTGAGCAAGTTTATTAGTATCCCATGCTCCGTCCCTAATGTAATTATCTACCGTCTCATTTCGATTTATGGTATTAGGGTGCTTACACATTTCCCAGAGATTGGGGATACTACTCCAATTATCTTGCCAGAATTTAATGGACTTTCCATTCCCAACTGACCAGACCAACCCAGTTTTAAAAGTGGGAATTAATTTTCGAAGGTGAGACCATTGCTAAGATGTCGTCCCTTTTGCATCATATCTCAGAATGTGTGTCAATTTCAGATATTTATACTGGATGATTCACACCCAAATATTTTATGGCTCAGCAAGTATTTTCCAGAGTAATTTTAGTTGGAGAGCTTCATTCATGTTTTTCGTTTTTCGGAGTCCTAGCCCCCCAGCTGATTTTGCCCTACAAATTTTATCCCAGCTAATAAGTGGTTTGTGTTGAAGGTCTTTATTCCAAAAGAAAGATCTATTAATCTGGTCAAGATGGTGATGTATTTTGGAAGGTAGCATGAAGCTTTGCATCGCATAGAGGGGTTTAGACGCAAGGTTTGAACTGATCAAGATTGCTCTCCCCTATTGAGATAGTGAATCTGCCCTCCATTTCGCTAGTTGATTCGTTGTATTGGCTACTATATCCTCAAACGTTTTTTCGTTAACCTTCCCATTGACGACAGGACATCCAAGGTACTTGTCCAGCTTGACCTGTTTGGATATATTAAGACATCCCTCTATATCTAGAATTCTAGACCTAGGAATCCCCGAAGTTCCCTGAAATGCAGATTTGTGGTAATTTACCTTCTGCCCCGATATCTGAAAATATTCCTCGATTATGTCTCTCACCTTTTCGCATGCCGCCATATTACCTTTGGAAAAAATAACAATGTCATCAGCAAAAGCCAGAAATGGAATACGCGGACCATTCTTTCCAAAAGTAAAGCCCAGACTATTCCCCGGGCGGGATGCTTCATAAGATAATCTTCTTGCTAGGATCTCCGAACCAAGAATAAACAGAAAAGGAGATAGAGGGTCACCCTGTCTCAGACCTCTAGAGGGGGCAAATAACTCTGTCGGTCCATTGTTGACGAGCACTGAAAAGGACACAGATGTCACGCATTCCATTATCAACGCTACAAAATTTCTCATGGAATCCAAATTTCCGAAGAATAGATTCCGTGAAAGTCCAATCCACCCGATCATAGGCTTTTTCCATGTCTAGTTTGATAGCAAGCCAACCGTCCTTCCCTTTTCTCATTTTGAAAGAATGAAAAATTTCATGGGCAATGAGAACATTGTCCTGTATGGCTCTGTCAGATACAAAGGCTCCTTGTAATGGGTGGATAAGTTTACCCATAACCAATTTAAGTCTGTCGGTGAGAAGTTTAGATATAATTTTGTATATTGTGGAACATAGACTGATTGGCCTATAGTTCGATGTTTTCGCCGGGTTGTTGCATTTAGGTAATAGAGATATAAACGTATGATTGACTTGTCTTAGAAGCCTTCCATTATGAAAGAAAGCTTTTCGGCTCTGGTGATATCAGATCCGACGATTTTCCAATATTTTTTATAAAACTCCGCTGTCATTCCATCTGGTCCAGGGGATTTATTTTGTCCAATGCTAAAAAGTGCCTTTTTAATTTCCCCATTGGATGGTTGCGCAATTAAAAAGTTATTTTCCTCCTCCAATATTGAGCTCGGAATTAGGTGGAGATAATCTGCCAGTAGCTGCATATTAATAGATTCTTTAGAGAATCGAGCAGCAAAATCCTTCTTAATTTCGGAGCGTACATTTTCTTCCCCTATGATAACAGTGCCAGCCGAGGACAAGATATTGCGAATGAATTTTCTATTTCTCCTACCAGAGGCAACCCTATGGAAATAGGTTGTGTTGGAGTCTGATAGTTTAAGGTGTTTTGCCTTGGCGCGTTGGGACCAATATTCTTTTTGGAAGAGGAGTAATTTCTCTTTCTTGTGTACCAGTCTGTCTTCTTTAACGTAAATCGTCATGTCTGTGGTGTTTCTCTCACCAGATTGGATCTTAATAAGCTCATTTTCAACCAGTTGTAACTGCCTAAAGATATTTCCAAAAGATTTCTTATTCCATTGTTTCACTTTACCCTTCAGGATTTTTGTTTTGAAGATAACTCTAAACATGGCAGAACCCGCACAAGAAGCTCTCCATGATTGTTTCACAATATTTCTGAAATCTTGTCTATGGAACCATATGTTTTCCATTTTAAATGGTGGCGGTTTGAACGTAGTGTTTGATTTTAGTTCTACAAAAATGGGGCAATGATCTGAAGAGGAGAACGCTCCATTCAAAGTACTAATATCCGGGAATTTATCTAGAAACTCTTGTTGTACTAATACCCTGTCTAATTTTTCAAGAATGTTGTCATCTCCTGTCCTCTTCTTCCGCCAAGTGAATTGATTTCCTGTACAAGGAACGTCAACAAGACAGCATTGATTTTTGAAATGATTTAGTCTGTCGCAACGCGACGGAAGGACAACACTTCCACCCATCTTCTCACAGCTGTGAGTTATTTCGTTAAGATCTCCAATAACCATACATGGTAGTTGTTCATTTGTAACTATCGAATTGAGATTTACCCAGAACAGATCCTTGTCCTTCTCGTGAGGTGGACCGTAGACACATAAAATTAAGCATCGAAAATTGTTATCTTGACAATGATACTCTAAACCAATGATCCGTGGAAGGTGAATTTTAACTGAAACTGATTCATTCAGAAAGCTATTATCGTTCCATAGAACCCCCAGTCCCCCAGCCTTACCATCCCCGGGAGACCAAATTGCATTAGAGAAACCGCTACCCCTCCAAACAGAATTAGGTGGACTTGCGTCGGATTTAGTTTCAGCAATAGTCATTATGTTTATATGATTATTTATTCGCATAGCATTTAGATCGGTCCAAAAAGTCCTCTTGCCAATACCCCGCACATTCCAAAAGCAAATTTTCATTTCCAACTTCGACGGTCTGTATAGGAAAGAAGGTACCCCACCCCATACAGAAGAAGTATACTTTTTTCGTGAAATCTCCTAGTATAGCCCGTCCGAGGATGTGTTGCAATAGGATTTGTGTATCTTGTTTGAATTAGTCTAAGGTTCCACCGAAAAACAGTTGTAAAGATAGGAAATGTTCTAGCCAGAAACCATAGCCTAGGACTGACATAGAGAGTGTCGACCTTTCCGATTATTTCACATCTACAAAAGATTTCGATCAATAGATCCAAATCACTACTCCTATACCCAACGCACGTAGCACTTTGCCAATGTCGTGGAACAATATGACTTGCTTTAGGTAGGCTATAGATAGATTTATAAGCATCCACTAACCCAACTTTGACCATAACTTTAGCGATTGATGGGGTAGAGAGACAGAAGCTTACATTAGATGCATTTCTTACGTGGGAGTTTATCTTTAAATACTTTGAAATCCAGTTTCTACCTAGCTGATTTTTCCCTTCATACTTATTCCTTAATCGAGCCATCAAAGGAGTGTTTGAGGGACTAATTATCCGATAACATAACTTATTCCATTCCTTAAGAGAGTTTGGGCATAGAACAACAGATGGGCAATTAGAACAAGGTACTACACAGACCTGTTTGCCAGTAGATAGGCAGGCATTCAACATCACGACCCGCGATGGAACTGGGTGAAAAAGGAGCTGAGCGGCACAATCATGACAAGTGAGTGGCAAGTAATGCTCAATCAGTTTATCGAGCAAAGTCATATACTCAAGAAAGGGAGAGCGGAATCCCTGGGTAATTAACAAATGAATTACGCACCAGCCTGCAGGTTTTATTAGACAAAGAATACATGTAGGAGAGTATCCATCAATTTTACCACTTACCCAGATCACTTGCCATACATGGATAACCAATATATTACATGAAAAGGTTAGCCACCATTGATTACAATAATTTAAGGTACAACTCATGCCCAAACAAGACCAAAATATAGATAGTTTGACCCTGAACCAACCAAGCAAACCCGCATAGGCAGTAGCTGCAATTACAAGTATGATCACAAGAAAACCACAAACGGAGGCTATACCCAAAAGGAAGGTAGTAGACATTAGTGGTGGTGTTATTTTGCCTGATTTGAGTTCGCCCGATCGAGTAGCTGCCTTTGTCCAGGAACATTTCCTCACTCCCACGCCATACCAAACTGTTTTACTTAGTTGTTTGTGACTGACTGAAATTAGTGGGTACTCAAAAAACGGATCATTTAGCTTATCGTAATGAGTTTTATAGGTAGTGTAGTCATGACAAATTGAACTCCCATATATATTACTCCAATAGACAAGAAAGCTATATAAGACTAGCCAAACGCTAATCCTCCTAGATTTATGATCGCAAGGCAGTGAGTTTAACCAAACAAATCTAGTGACAAATACACTTGCTTTAGGCCTATAAAGAATTGAGATAAGTAAGGTCCACCAATTAGGTTCATTAGAGAAAGATGCTTGGTAATAGATATTAGAATTACTCATGGAAGAGGGACTTTCAAGGTATACATGCTTAAAGTATTTTCTGAATGGATGAGCCTTAATTTCACAAAAAATATTCTTACTTAATGATTTCATCATAAGTTTGACTTTGAAAATTAGCAAACGTAATAGCATTAATTGGGTACCCTGCAAACTATAATTAGACTGATCAAACAAGTTTATAGGTGTAGTTGTACACCAAAGGCTAATCCTTTTATAATAGAGAGATCTCAAAGATGACATAAAAGACTTATGCAAGTGAATATATATGCGACAGTAGGTGATTAAGAGCTGGGAAGGAGTGTCAAAATATGATAAATCCCACATAGTTTTGCGCCAACAGTTCTTAAACGAGGCACTTAAACAAGGAAGGAGACATGTAAGATGAAGTAAGGTCCTGGAGTTTAATCTAAAATTATTTAGTATAATGGCATACGCCTTAATAGTAAGGCCTTGAATTTATGACAGTAACAGTCTAACAGAAGCAACCTGAACTTTTTGCCCAACAAGCAGGAGGTATGATGTAATAAGAATGCACTATTAAAGTGTTTAACATATCTAGCCATTGTGAATCATTGCAATTTAGACGGCACTGTATACACACAAAAAGATTAATGAATGAAAACAGAATACTCCATCCATCAATAACGTACCTGAAGCGTTTTTTGGCCTTTGATTGTTGCTTTGATTTCTTTTCTTCCTCGGCACCCGAAGGCACCACAGAGAGTTTAATTCCCTCGGGCAGTATGGAACCCTTACGGGGCGCCGATACCTTTGTTCCTTTTGCGAGTTTTGAGCCCTCCGGCTTCCCCTTTCGGGTGTTAGTCTTTTTAGGGGCGGGATCTTCCGCCACCATGGGTCTTTTCCCTTTGTCCACTCCAGAGGTTGCCATCAACAAAACACAGAAAGAAGGAGACAGATTTGAGTAAAGGGGATTGAGATTAAAACAGGAAGAGGTGCGAGGAACCAAGCACCAACTCCCCGAAGTCAAATAGCGAAAATTTTGTGAAGAAAGAGGGGAGAAAGGATTAGAGAAACTACAAACCCTTCCGAAGAAGCGAAGCGTGCCCCAGCAGAACAAGATCTTGCAGAAACCCACTCCAGTAAACACAGAAGAGCAGGAGGGAGGGCCAAATGAAAACGCCCAAACCATCAAAATTCTAAAATCCGTACAAATTGGATTTGGCCACGGGGGTGGACGAAAAGACCAAACTCGAGTAATCCACCCCCTCAGAACACCCATATCGCTCCCACGATGATCAGGAGAGAATAGATTAAGGCATCGCTTAACCCTATACGCAAACTCTGAATTAGGGATTTCATCTTCAACTAAGAGGATTTTGCCAGCACAAGGCCTATGGAGGCTTAGGCTAATGGAAATTTGGGGGTTTATAGGCCAGTTATCAGGATTTAGGACAAGGATAAACATCTTGGCAATAATTTTTGCCATAAGATTGTACGAGCATGAGTTCTTCATCGAGGAATTGGGACAAACTTGAAGAGGCAACACAGGAGAGGGCAACCGGGGAAACGCAAGAAGCGCGTGAGGCGCGTTCTTTTTACACCGGAAGGGTTTATACCAAAATGACTATTATATTTGTTATCTTGTTAGTTATGAAGATTGCCTGCATCTTGAAACTGATTTTAATCTATCTACCATCCTATACTCCTAGATTAAATATGATTTGGATTAAGAAAGACTTAACTTTCTTCTTCCTCCTCCCCTTTCTCATCCGCCACCTCCTGGTTCTCTGGCATTGTCCGTGGCCGTTCTAGCAAGTTTATTGACGCCAAGGCCGCCACCTCTTCCATCTCTTTCTCCGATGATGTCGGCCCCGTCCATAAGAAGAATCATTTCCATGGGATCCTCTTCAAGTATGGCCTCAAATCGGTCCAGGTTCAGTTGTTTTCTGTGGGATCCTCTTCAAGTATTGTGCAGGTAACCGAATTTCGTCAATCCTCTATGATTAGGCCTCTTTTTATTACTTACTTTTGTGAGTGTGTGCTCTTTTGCGTGGGTTTGTGTTATGAGATTTCTGCTCTAGTTCCATTAAATTATTAGGAAGTTTTGGAATATTTTTTTTTTCAATAGGATATAAAAGGGAATGAGAATTGAATTATAAATTATCAACTGGCCATTTTAGTTTCTCTACTTTTCTATTTCTATTCATCTTAATTTCTTATTTAGATGCAATTCATTTCAGTGAAAAGTAGTAAATCATAGTTCTCAGGGAACTATCAGATTTCTGCTCTTACTTAATGCAGTATGGTCACTTTCTGCCAAATGCATAAACCTTCAAATTCACAGTTCTTAGGGAACTATGAGAGTTCTCACGAGGGACTTTCCGCCAGTTAAGACTATCTTCAAGGTGACTAGGTGAGCAATTTCTCTCATGTTTTTCTAATTCGATTGATGGTATACGTATTGTTTTGGCTGCTTGAATTAAGAAGGGTTTTCTTTTGATTTGTGTGTTTGCTATGGATGCTCTTACAGGGTGCCCGTCATGTGTTTGATTAAATGCCCCAATTCAAATGTTTTAGGAATCTGCTATAAATTGTTTATGAAGAATCTATACTTTGCTAGGAAAGTTTGAAAATTAATTGAATCTATACTCTGCTATAAGTTGTTTATGCCCGTCATGCTATAAGTTGTTTTCTCATGAGGGACTTTCCGTCAGTTAAGACTGTCTTCCAGGTTACTAGGTGATCAATTTCTCTCATGGTTTCCTAATTTGATTGATGTCATACCTATTATTTTGGAGGTTCCATGAATTTGATTGCTTGAATTAAGAAGGGTTTTCTTTTGATTTGTGCATTTGCTATGGATGCTCTTACAAGGTGCCCGCCAAGTGTTTGATTAAATGCCCCAATGAAATGTTTTTGGAATCTACTATAAGTTGTTTATGCAGAATATGTTCTTTGATAGGGAAGTTTGAAAATTAATTGAATCTATACTCTACTATAAGTTGTTTATGCCCACCATCCTAAAAGATTTCCTAAATATTCCGCCATGCTATAAGTTGTCTTGTTGAACATCATCTACAGCTTCAATCTTGACCGCCTTTTTTTCTCATCTGACCTTTGCATTTTATGTGATCAATTTATGTGCGAATTTTGAGTATATGAACGTATATGAGTATATGAGATCATTGAGGCCTCTTAACTTTTGAGTTTGTACTTGGCTTTTAGCCAGATTAAAAATGAGGAATATCTGAACAACTCAGGTTTCTATCCCTAAGAGAGGAGTCATACATCGGGTACAGATTAGCTCTCAAGAGACTCCCAAAACTACAAGAGGTTAGAATGTCTTGATTATGTTGAGTTTCTATGTTTAGGCAATCCAATCTTAATGCCTCCAGCACATGAATTTGGACTTGATTAGCCTATAAATTCCTTGCAATATCACTTACAACATCAGTTCAGCTTCACTAATTTGGCAATTACTTATTGATCTGGAAGAGGTCAAAGAGATCAACATACAGCTTCATCAAATGTAGGGTTCATGTTCTTTAATATGCTTTTTTTGTTATCTATGTGAAATGAACTTTTTTCCCCGCATTTTTTAATATGCAGTTTGATGACTAATTTCTTTTGTAAAACTTGAATTGATGCAGATTTGTTTTGGAATATTGTTGCATCTTTTGTTTCAATATTTAAATTTAAGATTATTGATGGAATTCGAGCATTGTAAGAGATGCTTCTTCGTGCAATACTTGCTCATTACATGCTAAATAAGTTTGAACTAAATTCGAGTACATCATATGGCATTCCTCTTTGTCCGGTGGCTTGGTTGAGATGCTTCAAGATTATTAGGGTTAGTATTGTTATGCTTTAGATGTGATTCGAACTCAAAACATTGCTTGGATTTTGTTATCCCATGAATTCTCACATTCTCCTCTAACTATCTTCAGGGGTTACAACATTGGGATTCGGCGAATTGATGAGTTCCTAGAAAAATCCAATGTGTCTTGATGTGTGGATTTCTATGAGACATATGAAGTGATTGCTAAGGTAATTTTTTAAAATTGAATTGCTCCTACATCATGATATCTCAGTTGACTTTATGGTGGTATTCTACTCCAGTCACCAGTGACCTCAAGCTCAGTCCACAAAACTATGTCCTTCTGATCACCCACACATTTTTATCTATTTGGCTCATAACACCCACACATTTCAGATCAAATACGAGAGAAAAACTACTGACCTTTGTTCATTTTTTCTTATGATTTTCAGTGTCATTCAGTTTTGTTCCAGTGCATCTGCATTTTTAATGCAGTAGAAATGGCATCTTGAAGTGGCAATGAAGCAAGGATTAAATAAAATTATTAAAGAAAAAGAAGTTCAATCCATTAGAAGGGAAATCACTAAACAGGATTCACTCTGAACTGTGCTAATATGTATAAAGTGTTGTTTTATGATCTAAAAAACATAGTGGGTACATATCAGTATGTTCTGTGCCACCAAGTTTGATACTACCTACTTTGAAAATCTATCCAACCCATAAACAAATTTTTATAAGGGCTATTTTTCTCTCTTTTTTCAAGCTTCCATTTTCCAATTCTAATTAGAAGGGAATCACTTAATAGGATTCAATATTAATGTGCTTTTGTTTGGTTTTCTCAGCTTAATTAGTTGGACAACTATAATTTAGTCAAGTATATTGTACATGTTTTTCTCATTAAATTTCTCTCAGTATCTACTGATTAGGACGTGATGCCATATGGAATGCGTATACGTTTAAGCATTAAGCTAATTCTTGATGTCATTCTTGGTTTTTAGAGTTAAGATCGTGAGAATAGGTATGAGAGCATGGTAATATCTTGAGGGGCTTTTTGACTTTTGAGCAAACTGACAGATTTCATCGTTTGAAAGAGTTGTCATTGATATTATGTTTATGCTAGCTCTCAGTACATTAGCATTAAAAAAAGAAATGCATCGATCTGAATGAGCAGTGAATCTGAATGCTTTGTTTCCATAGCTACAAAGGGGGCTTTTTCTTATTCTGATAAAATTTTATTTCTAAATGATAGCACACAACTATCAAGGACATTTGGGTTTGTTGACTACTCAGTTTGTCTCATTAGGGAGTGACAGGAAGCATGTATCCATCTTTAGGATTCAGGTTCATGAAAATGAATATTTGCATCTACTTTTAAAAAGGAAAGCAAAAAAATAAATTAATCTTCTCAAACTTCACTGTCCATTAAATGCTTGACAAAAAGATGTTTCTGTTTTGTGCACCTAATTGTGAATATCCCATATGAGTGTCCTCATGTAAAGCAATTTCATGATTGTACAATTAAGCTAGATCATCCTTAAACCTTAAGCAATTTCACAAATCTCGACTCCTCATTTTAATTTTTAGCATTTTATTAAGGCAAAATATTTGTTGTGCCTCTGTTGTTGTCGGATTAAGTATGGAGTGTCTAGATCCCTCAAATATTATCTTATTTCTCACTATGAAACTGTTGCCTTTACGTTTGTAGTCCTTTATTATTTTTTAAAATATATTTTGCATTTTTATAAGGTCAATTTACTTTCTTTGGGAATTTCATCCACTATCTGGCTTTGCTTTAAGTTTCTTCCCATTTTCTTTTCTAAGAAAAGAGTTTCATCTTTGTTGTGTAAAGGTTGTTAAAATCTGTCTTATGAGGATTTATCCAGCGAAACATTCAACGAGTACTCTATTGGTTGTCATTGCTGAACTACCACTAGTTTTTTTATTTGGGCAGCTCTTTTTACACTTCCATTTAGATTCTATGTCATTTTGATTCGATCAAGTTTGAACTAATAGCAACTGTTGTAGCCTTTTTAGTTAAACTGTGTACATAAAATTTAATTATAACTTAATATCATAGGTCGTTAATATTGTTTCAAAATAAGTAAGCAAATTGCATTTTTGTTTCAGCTCAGCAAGTACGACACCAGTAGAACACAATATATCTGGTTAACAACATGCCTTGCTTTTCATTCAGCTAGTTGATGATTTCCTTGCAAAAGGGTCAACTGAATTATGTTTATGTACTCAGCACTTGGCTTGCACAACCTTGACGATTCTTTCAGTTTGAAGGCTTTAGCTTGCATAATACGCATTTTCTTTCCTCTCTTCACTGATATACGAATAACTTTCTTGGTGTAATGCATGCCTATTGTCCATAACGAGGTATATGAAAGTGTAGAGCACAAAAGTCAGAAAAAGTCCTTCATCTCTCTTTGGCTGCACATTCACCGTCTTTACACAGTTCATTCATTTTGTCGTCTTTACTCTTTACTGTGTTTGTTGAAATCCATGGCAGCAGAGGATCCTTTATTAATAGTTTATTGTTCTCTTGACAAGTTCAGTTTCAGTTTCAAGTATATCTTAGATTTCAAGCTAATTAGAACTATTAGTGAGCTTTCAACTTGTACTTCAATTCTAGTGCATAGGGTTGGTTCGGAAGATGAATCTTGATCATACAATTCAATATCGAACCTACACACATATATAAGCTAAATCTTTATTTCTTTATAATTTGAAATCTTTTCACACAACTTTTTATTAAAATTTAATACTTTCCATCAATATATAGTAGTATTTGACCAATCTTACCCATTGATAAATCAAAAGATAAAAAATACACTTCAACTATAGATTTTTATTTATAAAAAATCCCATGGAATTTAGTCCACAAAGTTGATTAAAATAATTTTTATAGATTAAAATTAAAAGTATATGAATAAAGGTGAGGGTGAATTAGGTAGTTAGACCTTTGGGAATATGTAATTAGGTAATTAGACCCCTAAAAAAATTAGTTTAGATGGACCGTTCTCAAATAGAGTATTAAGGGTCAATGGTCAACCTGTTTGACCGTTGACCGGTCAATGTTGACCGACTCATTCGTTTTTTTTTTTAAGTAGTGATGACATTTTTTATGATGACATTTTTTTACCGTTGACCACTGATGCCACCTTTTTTATGTCATTTTTTACCGTGATGCCATTTTTTAAAGTAATATTTTGATGTCATTTTTTATGAAATTTTTTTATTTAGTGTGATGCCACTTTTTCAAAGTAGTGTTTTGATGACATTGTTTTAATGTAATTATTTGATGCCACTTTTTTATTCAAATCGTTTGATGCCACTTTTTTATTTTAATCAATTGTTTATCGATATATTTTGAATTGATTCTACTTTTATTCACCGATGACACATTGTGATTACACTTCGTCGATGCAATCATTTGTTTCATTGCATTTTTATGCAATTAATGACACAAGGGCATAAAATGTGATTAAAGTTCATTGATGACATCTTTTAATGATGACTTTTATTCATTGATGACATTTGTAATTACTCCTCATTGATCTCAATCATTTGTGATGACATTGTTTGTATATGACATTTTTTGTTGATAACATATGAGCATAAAATGTGATTACACTTCAATGGTGACAGTTTTATTGATGACACATTTATGATGACACATTTGTGATGACATTTAATAATCTAATAGCATAAAATACCACATAACATGTCTCCCCTCCTTATTTTTTCCGGACTTGGGACCGGTTGTGTACCAAAACACAAACGGAGTTAAAAACATGTTAACACCTAGCTAAGCAATAAACAAAGGGAATCATATAAATTAAACTCCTACATTTTGCCTACATTAATTAAATCATTCTAAATGGATAATAAATCGTTTGCTTCCTTGAAGTGAATCAATTGATATCCTGCCATTAGTTGTATATAGTTGTATGAAGGTGACCACACTTTATTGAATCATGTGTCGTATTAGTTGGTTCCAATATATTGATATGTAAATGCTTTGAAATGAGTCCAACACTAGCAGATGTAGAACTGCACAAAGAAGAGTACTCCATCTATAATTGAGTGAACCCAAATAATGGCAGGAAAACTCATGCAACAAAGTGAACCCACGGAAAAAAAATTGCACGTATAAACATAAATAAAGCCAAAAGCATATGCAACAACAACAAAAAATCCCTTTCCATAGATCTGAACAAATCTTGTTCAATTCCATTCTCATTTCATCAGAATGTACCAAACACTCATGAATGTGATTGGGTATCAAAAACTCTTGTGTTATGGATCTCTCAGGCTTCAACAACATGAGGGCTTCTCTTCTTCTACTTGTCCAACACAGTTCTCATCCACAATGCACAAATAACATAGAATCCACACACCTAGGCATTAACTCTTCTCCACAAATAGAACAAAGCAGTTCAAGGCAAAATGTTTCCACAAATTCACCATCATTTATGCATCGCCCACAATCAACACACCTTGGCAAAATATTAGGATTTGCAGCCCACTTCAAGCATGTTTAAACCATCAAGTCCTTCTCTTCAGTAGCCTAAATTTCATGCCTAAGAAATGAACAAGGAGATAGAATGGATAAAAACCAAATTAAAGTTGAGCGCAATAATAACAACTATAAAACGATTATTTTCCAAATCAATATTCACAGCATATATAATATATTTCTTAATAAGATGAGAATAAGGACAACTAAAGACCAAATATTAAAAACAGGCAGGAAATAACAGCAATGCAAAGGTTATTTTCCTTGTCCATATTCACATCAAAGTAAAAATGTATATTTGTGAAGTTGAGTTCCAGAGGATAAAAAATGAATATTTATGACCTTAAAAATTCTCTTCAAATAGATATTTTATTAAAATAAAGGAATCCATAAAGGCTTTCATTCCTCCACATAATATCATTGACAAGGAATGACACTGAACTTGCAAAGTGGGAGACATTTCTCTTAGTAAAAGACTCAAATTCAACATAGTCAATTTGATATTTTGTAATCAACTAAACAATAATAGGGTGAATAACAAGGTGAAAATGAGAATTTATACCTCACTGCTGCTATTGATCTTATTCATCATCATCAAATAAAACATCGTATTCAATGTTTCTTTAATTACTTGGTTAGTTCACCGGGAGGATCGCCCTCCCAATTTGAAGTTTTTTCCTGACAACAAGACCAAAAAATAGTTCTAGCACTTGTAACTCTCCCATTAAAGCTTGCTACATCAACAAGTCATACACCAATGAAAATTGCAAGCATAAGAAACACAAAACTAATTCCGATGGACTAATTGTATAAGAAAATACGAAAGGGAGATAAAGAGAAAGGCAAACCTTGTTGAAGTCCTGAACAAAATTTTATGCCCATGGTTTGCTTGTCGCTATTGTAAAGACCGAGTATATTTTATATATTATGATTATTTTAATTAAATAAATTAATATTGTATTTCATTGGTAAAAATGGGAGAAAACCCGTCCTCGAGCGTGAATTTGATTTTAAAGTCATTTCGGCATCGTTTTAAAAATTTAGATTCTATCGGATTTTCATTCCGCCTTCGAGCTCCGAGTTTTGATAAAAATTAATTTAATTCCGTTTAACTTGAAATTAGTAATTGAAATTTTATTTTTGTTTTAGTCGGGAATCGATCGGGCGAGCGGGTTTCGAGATATTTTTCGGGCATTCAAAATATCTTGTGGGTACCAATTCTATTTTAATTCTTTTCCTTTTATTTCTCTCTTTCTTCCTCTCTCTCTCCCTCCCTCTTGGATCACTGTCAAACGGATGGTCCCTCACTCACACACCTCCATTCTCATGCCTCTTGTGCAGCAGTACCCCTCCTCCCTCTCCTCTTCCCTCGCTCATTCACCAGAAAACCCACAAGAGTTGTCCCTCTCCTCTCCCGTTGCTGTCTGCACAACCCAGACCCACAGAGGAATCCATAATCACCATCCTTGTCCGCTCTGTGAAGCCGCAAGAGAAGCCTCCCCCTCTTCTTCTGTCGTCTGCCCCTATCACACCTCTTTTCTGTTTCTAAACCCCCAATTTCGAGCTCAAAAACACCACCACGCCACCACCTCACTGCGCTCAGCGACCCAGCATCCCCCAAAAAGGTCTCCTTGCTCCCCCTGTTTTCATTGAGCAGCAACAACGACCCCCGTTACCTCCTCCTCCTTCAGCAAGGAGCGACAACAGTGTTCCATAGTCATCCTCGGATTCTCCGAGCAGCGGCAGCACCCCCGTCGAGCTAAGCCGCAATCTTGCCTCTCACCCCGTTTCCGCGTTGGGCTCGGTAAGACCCCTTTTCGATTCCTTCACTTCCTTCCACCGCAGAACTACCAAAAGGCGAAGCTTTAACCCTCTCACATCCTTCCTAGGCTCCCATCGTTCGAGTTTCAGCTCTGACGCAGCCCAACGAAGCTCCGAGGCCCCGAGCTTTCCGGCGTCGAACCCCTCGGTGAGATTCATTCTCCTCCCTCCTCTCCTCGCTGCGTTTGAATCTTCGTGTATGGGTCTTGGTCGGGGAAGGGTTTTGATCAGCTAGGAGTGGGTTTGGGGCAGAGAGAGCCGCCGGAGAAGCCTGAGCTTCTCCTTCCCTTCTTCGTTTTTTTCCCGACAGAACAGAGGGTCTGGGCAGGGAGAGGGACGGGTTCGGTTTGGGTTTTGTTTTAATTATTGGTCCGGTTCAGTCTTCCTTTTTCTAATTTTTTTGGCCGGTTCACCTCCACTCTCTGGTTCATTAAATGGGAGCTGGGCATGCGGGTTTGGGACGGGTCGGATCCGGGTCTTGGGCTGGGTTTGATTTCGGTTTGGGCTGGGTTTTTATTTCTGATTGGGCTTATATATATAGGTTATATATATATATATATATATATGTATATATATATGTGATATGGTGTTTAAATTTCGGTAGTTTATATGATTTGTGTTATGTTATATATATATATATATATATGATATGTTATATTAATTGTTATTTCGGATTTTGGGAAAATAAATATGTATATATATATATATTCTGAAATTTTAATATATTTAAAAAGGTTTTAAAAGTAATATTATTTGATATTGGGTTATAAAAATATTTATGGTTATTGTCTTGAGATTATATGGATAGTAAGTGTTAAATTATTTGAATATTATTATTATTTTTGGATTTGGTTATAATTATAAATTCTGGAAATTAATAGTTATTTATTGTTTATTTGTTTTAAAATAGCATTAATTGGATTATTTATATATGATGCATTTTATGAGGATTTAAATATGTGAGTTAGGAATTTTAAAGTGAATTGTTTGTTTTGATTTATAAATATGATTTGTGAACATAGGATTATTTTGATGATTTAATATTGGAATTTATTTATATAATGTTTTTGAAATAAGAAACATGCCGGAATGATTTCTATAATATGATTTTGGGAAATTGGTTTTAAGGCTTAAGAGTTTAATGTCGGGATTTGGATAAGCGATTTTAAAAGAATTGTTTGTTTTCTAAGTTGATTTCTTTGAGAGATTGTTTTGGAAATGATGAGATGAGATGAACATGAAATGATATATGAATTGTGATGAGATAAGATGGTATAATCTGAAATGAGATATGTGTAGATATATATGATAGTTAGGGGCGCCTTGTGTAAATTAGATAGACTTATGCATTTGTATGTTATTAGGTGATTGTGATATATTGGACATTGCTTACTATTGGTGACTCATTACTTGGATTCTGCTTCTGCCTTGTTTCTCTGCTGTTCGGCTTATTCAAGTAAGTTCCTTTATGGGCTTACTCAGATTCGAAAGAGAATACCTGCTTGTGAATATATGACATACTAGGTGTTGCATAAGCATTACATCATGCCATGTAGTATCATGCTAGGATTGCACTTATGAATGAGCATGTGTTTACTATGTGTGTTTGAATACAGAACGACTGTTATCTGTGATAGTCCTAGAGTCTTTGCTAGGGTCATAGGGTAGCTCAGCCCCATGGGGTACCCTCAGTCTATCGAGTCGATATGAGCATGATGATAGCCTAATACCATCGAGCATGAGCATGATATATGATATGATGATGAGATATGATATGCTATGATGAGATATGATATGCTATAGCATCGAACTGGCCAGTCTCTGCACTAACGGAAAGGGGTGCAGAGGTAGGAGAGGGATATGCCACTTGACATTCTTTGGACGCCTTTATAGTTCTTTTCCGCATATTGTAAATTAGGAGCATGTTAGTGTGATTAAATTTCCGAATTTCATCAAAGCGTCTTTATATTAGCGTATGTGTATGTTTGCTTGCGGGACAGGGTGTGTTGGGGTCTCGGTCTGATCCCGCTTGCACCACTTGTTTTTAGGTATGATTGCTCCCTGTCTCTATGGCGTGGGAAAATCCCCCAGGCGATTGCAAAGAATCTGTCTAACCCCGCTAATTTGGCTATACGACTTTAGAATATATGTTTTGGTTTTGACCCGGCTCTGTCGTGGCATTTGTATCTAAACCTTGTTTCCGCTTTACCTTCATTTGAATTGAGTTCCGCGACTTCGATTGTTTGGGGTTCGAAATCCCCGCTTTGAATACTGATCATTAGAGGTTTGAAACCTTGACCTGTACCTGAATTGCAACATCCGAACGAAGGTAGTCAACCTTCGAAACGTATCTCGGATATTTATATCCGGGTTGTTACAAAGTTGGTATCAGAGCCAGGTTGTGCAATTCGGGTACGCAAGGGTCGAGTGTATGTTTTGGAAAACTGCCCATGGATTTTGAAATATTTGAAAGCGTTTTAAAGGGGCAAAATGAACTTAATATGCCTAACTCAATTGGACTAAATATGAAGTTGGCTTATGATAAAAGAGGAGAACCAACTAATAAGGGATCGAGTGGGTAGAAAAGGCGTTAGACCATCCCTTTTGGATGTAGTTGGGAATGGGTAGGCGAAATATTAGCTTGTTCCTTACAGATGGGTCCGGAAGATTCCAAGGAGATCATTGTAATGGTCATTGACTGATTCTATGTTGAGTGCTTGATATGCTAAATATTTGATTGGTATGTCCTAACTATTGAATGAATATTGAACGATCTGTGCGGACGGGATAGCGGGAGTACTCTTCTTCTTATATGGTCAAGCCCAGCTTGTGTGAGACAGCCCCTTCCACTATGTTAACCCCTTGACGGTTCTATCGAGTCTTTCTCCCGGATGTCAGTGTCTTCCACGGGGAAATGGGGTTAGTAAACACATTGTGTCGGGAATCATGATTGAATATGAGGGTTGTCCGAGAGAGTATTGAAAGACGGTCTTTGATGTAATTCCGAGTTAAAGAGTGAGATGTTTACGGGGCTGTCCTTATCAATTCTTATAACGATCCATCAGTGTCTTCTTGTCAAGAAGAGTCGTACCAAGATCCCACGGGAAAGATGGGTGATGAGTGAGTTGGGAAGAGCCAATGTTTGCCCTTATGGACCTCTATCGGATTATCTTGATTGCTTTGTCCATGATTGTGTGATTCTATATGCACTACTCCTTGACCTACAGTTTGATCCTTAGTTTGAAACTGTGCTTACATGCTTGATGTTCATGATGACCATTGTATGGGTTCGAGCTACATTTGTTATATCCATATCATCCCGACATGATCTACTTAGTATATTGCTTAAGTCTCGTGTTGTGTCTTGCCCTCTATCATGATTGTATGTTGTTATAGCATGTTTACTTGGCCTATTGATCGTATGTTTGATCGGAAGCTTGAACCCCATGATATGAACCTGCATGATTGTTGTTCTCCTGGATTAGGTTCATGATAGTGTGATCGTTTGGTTCTAGTATCATGATAGAGTGAGTCCCTTACTTGATGGATACATATTATAATTTCATGTCAACATGCCTCATATGCTACGTAATCCTCAGTACCTGTTATGATGATGATCCTTAATGTAAATTCGTGGTTGTATGACATCCTGTATCCATGCTAGTCACATTACTTAGGTCTCGTGTTCTATCATGGTTAGATGTCGTTATAGCATGTCTACTTGACCTATCGTATTGATCTTGCTGATGATTGATTGAGAGCATGAACCACATGATATGAGTCTATATGATTGTTGCTTCTCTTGGATTAGGTTCATGATAATGTGATCAATTCTTCTTTGTATGAATGCTCGTAAGATCTTCTCCTTAGCATGCTCGCCGATGACGCCTTGATGCCTATCATTCCTTCCGTGACAAGAACCTGCAGCACGCCCATTTATTTTGTATTTGTCAGATTAACTATTGTGGATTATTTTGCATATGATAGTGTTGTGTGTTCCTTGCATTGAATGGAGAATATGTGGCATAATTGAGTCTTGGTGAATGCATGTTTCATCCTAGTATGTGCTGATTCGAACTCATGTCCCCGTCTCCTAGTCATGTTGCCCCGTTACTTAGACTTGCTCTATACCTCGCTGCATTTCCTCTCATGCTTCTATATTACTGGAATGTGATTGAATTGAAGTCTGCTTAATGTCGAGTAATCAATCCAGTGCATGTACGTGTCCTGTGTTAGGTTGAGCCGTTAGTAACATGTAGAATCCTTGGTTACGACTTATGCACATTTATGCCCTGCTTGCATTATTGTTCATCCTCTCTTGAACTAGGTCCCTGATAGTGTGGTTCTTCCCTCTCTTTATCCTCTTAAGATGTTTTACTCATCCAGATAAGAGTGATATTGGATTCGAAGATCGACTTGCTTTCTGTGATGGTTAATTCTAGCATGTTTACATGTTCTCGCTCGGTGGTATCCCTCTATTACTCTATGATATCTTCTTGTGCTTTCATGAAAGTATGACTTGACACCTTGCATGATCACACACCACGTTATATCTTGATTTTGCATAATCATGACGCATGAATATTGGAATGAATCGAGTCGAATTACCTTGATTGTATTCATGTTCAATGTGTGTTACTAGTATCCCAGAGGACTTATGATTTCCAATATAACTCCCTAAATGGTGACTTGCCATGCTTATTCTATTAAGTGAACATGCTTGTCCTATAGTGTGATAGTTGTTATTCCGTTTTATGTGCACTATGATAAGTTTGATCCTAGCATACTTATAATCTATTGTTGGTGATGTCCTCCTTGTTACTCTCTGTAATGATGTCTCATGCTCTATGAACACTATGTCGAATTCTTTTAGATGATACTTGACTATGCCCATGTCTTATCATGTATCACTAGCATCGGGTAGGACCTATGTTTCTAAAATGTACTTCGCCGTATGATTACATGTCATTCTTAACCTACAATATGACCATTGTTGTTAGATATGATAATTACTATGCCGCTCTTATATATTCTCGTATGACACTTAGTCTGGTTGTTATGATATACCTCGCCATGCCATATTTGACCTCACTTCCTCATGTTTATACATTCTTTCATATACATAATGCTCGTTATCTTCATTAAATCCCGCATGACTTCGAATCATACATGATTATTGTTGGCTCCACATAACTTGCCTAGGTTGCTAGACTCATCTGCATCCATGGAATCATAAACTACTAGCTTGTCTCACGTGCATCAGTGTAGGACTCGATTGTACCTTGGAATGAATATGTATGTCATTGTTCTTTAAGATAGGTACATGTTAGTGTGGATTAATGTGATTGATATGCTCCATGATGAATTCGTGCTTGTTATCACAATTGTAACCTAATGGACTTCCATAAAGGCATCATTACTATTCCCGGGTCGGAGTCTCGTCTCTAGTCGTGTCATCTTTAGCTTTGGTCCATTTTGTCTCCGAAAGAAACATTTGGTTGTCCGCTATTTTCACTCCCCTATCTCCGCTAACATAGACTCCTATGCGATACATTGGATGAGCGGCTGCATAGAAGAGGGGACGGGAAGTTAGATAATGATAGAGCAGCGCAGCAGAAGCGTGGGCCCATAACCCACGGGCCTCAGGATCGACGTTGTCGACGGAACCAACTTGTTTCGAGAATGGCGGTTATTGAGTACGATATGACTTGCAAGTGGGAGTGTCCTTCATTTGGATTGCTAATCCTTTCTGAACTTGTTGAGGGTGATATTGCACTGACTTGATGTTGAACATTGCGTGTTGTTGTGATGACTTGGTAATGGTTGTTGCCTGATTATCCGTTGTCTATGATGATATATATGATTCGATGCCTTATAGTCCTAATGTGCTATGATGACTTGACGTGATGTAACTCTGAATTGCTAAGCATGATCTAAATTCCTTTCCTATATAGTATGAACTGCAAATGCTGGAAATCTTAACTGTTTATTAGCTAAGATTATGACGAAACTTGCTAGCTTGATTTGATTAGGTTCATATATGATGTTTGCAATACTTGTTGAGCATGACGGTAAACTGAGACTTTTGATACATGTTGCAATGTTTAATGATGAACTAATGATGCTGTTGTTATAAATGCTGGTTGATATGATGTAGTCCTTACGTGTAATAATGTCCATGATTGCTTCTTCTTTGAACGTATGGGTGAGATATTTTGGGAAATGGTCGGAGAGTGGAGAAAGAATTTGAGCGGTTAGGATGACCGAGGGTATTATGAGGTAAGTCACAAGGAGTAGGATGTTGGATTAGGTAAGGCCGAGTGGGTGTTGGGATTTATGAGAGGTAATGCTTGGTGGTTCCGATGAGTTTTAGGTGAATCTCGAGTGGGGGTATGGTTAGCAATAGGTCGGCTAAGCGCGATCGAGGAAGTTTCTAGAAGAAGCGTGGCTAGCAGGGCAGAATTTTTGTGATGTCTTGGGTAACACGGGGAGCGTAAGGAATGTCCTTTGTGATTATTGAGGACATAGAGTGAGAGTGTACCCAGGTGTGAGGTTAGAGATTGGAGTTGGATTCTTAGAGGTGGATCGGTTGTGGAGAGCTTGGTGGGAGGAGGTGTGAGACCGGAGTGTCAAAATGAATTGGGATTTCTTTGGGGATTTTATCTGGGTTGATGTTGGTTAGCCTAGATGAAGAGTGGTTGTGCCTTGAGAGTTGGAGTCGAGCGAGCGGGGATTGTGATCTATTTTGACTGGTGATGATGTGAGAGTTTTCTGGATTATGCGACTTATTAATATGTACCGGCATGATTTTAGATAGCAACCATGATGAATCGATATGGAATGATATTACATGTTGATATGCAATATTGAGATCTAGTTGGTAGTGAAAAGTGTCATCATGATATATTGATGTTTTGCTATCCTGTTATGTTGTTTTAGAAGCATGTTAGGATATGCTGTGATATGATATAGGAGATCATGATGTGTTATTATGTGGAAGCATGATGTTATATTATGTGGTAGCAAGCATGATGTTGTATTATACGGTTGGCAAGCATGATTAAGTATATGTTAAATGGTGAATATGACTTGGAGTAGGAATATAACTTGTATATATGAGATACATATACCTGATTGCTAAATGGTCGTTATATGGTATTGTAATGAGTTGAGATGGTGTTTTGTGAGTATACTGACGTTTTGGTGATTGATATATTGATTGACCTTCCCCTCTGCTGAATCTTAATAGCCTGACCTTGTTGTGTTGATGTGTTGACAATGGGTTTTTGTTCGTTGATTCTATGATAAGAAATACTTTTATGACTTCTGGTGTGATGTTGAGACGTTCTTATGATTTTGTTATGTCGTTGAGATGCATATTACGACCTTTAGTATGATATGGAGATGTTGATGTGACCTTGTGGCACTACGTTGGTATATGTTGAGACTTGCCGTGTGATCGATGTGTTGATTGGAGATTGGATGGTTATACAGTTATGCATTTCTTATGGCTTATGCATCTTGCTTGAATTAAGACTGATAGATTGATTCGATTTTGGAAACTAGGAAGAGAATATGGGATTAGCCCTTAGAGGTGGATGATTCCACCTCCTACCTTCTGAAATTGATTGATGGGTATGCGAGAAGCTGATTTGGTTTTTGGGAGATTTTGACGAAATCTTGATTTGAAAAGATTTGACTTGTTTTGGTGTAAAGCTGCTTGATTAAACATCGAATTTGGAGATTTTGAGCGGTTTTGAAAAGGACCAACTTGGGGTTTTAAGAAGTCGCGAATTTCGATGATTTAGATGACAATCTTTCCATTTACAAAACGCTTTGAGGTTTTACGAACTGGATTTACATTATGCCGTCTCACGAAGTGGATACAAGCATTTTATAGGGGCGCTTATAGATTGCTTGCTAAGACCTAGTCGGGACGCTATAATACTTTTAGAGTTGTGGTACTTCCGAAAGGTCGAAGCGAGGATGTGATAAGGGCGCTTATTACACACTTGACAAGACCAATTGGAAATGTCACAACCGTGACTAGGATGTGGTGAGAATCCCGGAAGACGCAACCGATATGATTACAAGATCCTTGGACATGGTCCTCGGACTCACCAATTTCAAACTTCTCCCCATTGCTTTAAAATGATTTTAGTCTCGGGGACGAGACTTGTTTTTAGAGGTGGATAAATGTAAAGACCGAGAATATTTTATATATTATGATTATTTTAATTAAATAAATTAAAGTTGTATTTAATCGATAAAAATGGGAGAAAACCCATCCTCGAGCGTGAATTTGATTTTAAAGTCATTTCGGCATCGTTTTAAAAATTTAGATTCTATCGGATTTTCATTCCGCCTTCGAGCTCCGAGTTTTGATAAAAATTAATTTAATTCCGTTTAACTTGAAATTAGTAATTGAAATTTTATTTTTGTTTTAGTCGGGATTAGATCGGGCGAGCGAGTTTCGAGATATTTTTCGGGCATTCAAAATATCTTGTGTGGACCAATTCTATTTTAATTCTTTTCCTTTTATTTCTCTCTTTCTTCCTCTCTCTCTCTCTCCCTCCCTCTTGGATCACTATCAAACAGATGGTCCCTCACTCACACACCTCCATTCTCATGCCTCTTGTGCAGCAGTACCCCTCCTCCCTCTCCTCTTCCCTCGCTCATTCACCAGAAAACCCACAAGAGCTGTCCCTCTCCTCTCCCGTTGCTGTCTGCACAACCCAGACCCACAGAGGAATCCATAATCACCATCCTTGTCCGCTCTGTGAAGCCGCAAGAGAAGCCTCACCCTCTTCTTCTGTTGTCTGCCCCTATCACCCCTCTTTTCTATTTCTAAACCCCCAATTTCGAGCTCAAAAACACCACCATGCCACCACCTCTTCCTAACTGCGCTCAGCCACCCAGCAGCCCCCAAAAAGGTCCCCTTGCTCCCCCTGTTTTCATTGAGCAGCAACAACGGCACCCGTTACCTCCTCCTCCTTCAGCAAGCAGCGACAACAGTGTTCCATAGCCATCCTCGGCGTCTCCGAGCAGCGGCAGCACCCCCGTCGAGCCAAGTCGCAACCTTGCCTCTCACCCCGTTTCCGCGTTGGGCTCGGTAAGACCCCTTTTCGATTCCTTCACTTCCTTCCACCGCAGAACTACCAAAAGGCGAAGCTTTAACCCTCTCACATCCTTCATAGGCTCCCTCGTTCGAGCTCCAGCTCCGACGCAGCCCAACGAAGCTCCGAGGCCCCGAGCTTTCCGGCGTCGAACCCCTCGGTGAGATTCCTTCTCCTCCCTCCTCTCCTTGCTGCGTTTGAATCTTCGTGTATGGGTCTTGGTCGGGGAAGGGTTTTGATCAGCTGGGAGTGGGTTTGGGGTGGAGAGAGCCACCGGAGAAGCCTGAGCTTCTCCTTCCCTTTTCGTTTTTTTTTCCGACAGAACAGAGGGTCTGGGCAGGGAGAGGGACGGGTTCGGTTTGGGTTTTGTTTTAATTATTGGTCCGGTTCAGTCTTCCTTTTTCTAATTTTTTTGGCCGGTTCACCTCCACTCTCTCGTTCATTAAATGGGAGCTGGGCATGCGGGTTTGGGCCGGGTTGGATTCCGGTCTTGGGCTGGGTTTGATTTCGGTTTGGGCTGGGTTTTTATTTCTGATTGGGCTTATATATATAGGTTATATATATATATGTGATGTGGTGTTTAAATTTTGGTAGTTTATATGATTTGTGTTATGTTATATATATATATATATATATATATATATATATATATATATATATATATATATATATATATGATATGTTATATTAATTGTTATTTCGGATTTTGGGAAAATAAATATATATATATATATATATATTCTAAAATTTTAATATATTTAAAAAGGTTTTAAAAGTAATATTATTTGATATTGGGTTATAAATATATTTATGGTTATTGTCTTGAGATTATATGGATAGTAAGTGCTAAATTATTTGAATATTATTATTATTTTGGGATTTGGTTATAATTATAAATTCTGGAAATTAATAGTTATTTATTGTTTATTTGTTTTAAAATAGCATTAATTGGATTATTTATATATGATGCATTTTATGAGGATTTAAATATGTGAGTTAGGAATTTTAAAGTGAATTGTTGGTTTTGATTTATAAATATGATTTGTGAACATAGGATTATTTTGATGATTTAATATTGGATTTTATTTATATAATCTTTTTGAAAAAAGAAACATGCCGGGATTTGGATAAGCGATTTTAAAAGAATTGTTTGTTTTCTAAGTTGAGTTCTTTGAGAGATTATTTTGGTAATGATGAGATGAGATGAACATGAAATGATATATGAATTGTGATGAGATAAGATGGTATAATCTGAAATGAGATATGTGTAGATATGTATGATAGTTAGGGGAGCCTTGTGTGAATTAGATAGACGTATGCATTTGTATGTTATTAGGTGATTGTGATATGTTGGACATTACTTACTATTGGTGACTCATTACTTGGATTCTGCTTCTGCCTTGTTTCTCTGCTGTTCGGCTTATTCAGGTAAGTTCCTTTATGGGCTTACTCAGATTCGAAAGAGAATACCTACTTGTGAATATATGACATACTGGGTCTTGCATAAGCATTACAACATGCCATGTAGTATCATGCTAGGATTGCACTTATGAATGAGCATGTGTTTACTATGTGTGTTTGAATACAGAAAGGTCATTATTTGTGATACTCCTAGAGTCTTTGCTAGGGTCATAGGGTAGCCCAGCCCCATCGGGTGTCTTGAGTCTATCGAGTCGATATGAGCATGATGATAGCCCAGCACCATCGGGCATGAGCATGATATATGATATGATGATGAGATATGATATGCTATGATGAGATATGATATGCTATAGCATCGAACTGGCCAGTCTCTGCACTAACGGAAAGGGGTGCAGAGGTAGGAGAGGGATATGCCACTTTGCATTCTTTGAGCGCCTTTACAGTTCTTTTCCGCATATTGTAAATTAGGAGCATGTTAGTGTGATTAAATTTCCGCATTGCATCAAAGCATCTTTATATTAGCGTATGTGTATGTTTGCTTACGGGACAGGGTGTGTTGGGGTCTCGGTCTGATCCCGCTCGCACCACTTGTTTTTAGGTATGATTGCTCCTTGTCTCTATGGTGTGGGAAAATCCCCCAGGCGATTGCAAAGAATCTGTCTAACCCTGCTAATTTGGCTATACGACTTTAGAATATATGTTTTGGTTTTGACCCGGTTCTGTCGTGGCATTTGTATCAAAACCTTATTTTCGCTTTACCTTCATTTGAATTGAGTTCCGCGACTTCGATTGTTTGGGGTTCGAAATCCCCGCTTTGAATACTGATCATTAGAGGTTTGAAACCTTGACCTGTACCTGAATTGCAACATCCGAACGAAGGTAGCCAACCTTCGAAACGTATCTCGGATATTTATATCCGGGCCGTTACAGCTATAAGGCTATAAAGAAATCAACTAATAATTGGACAATATTATTTCTATTTCATTAATTGCTTCTCTACTGAATGTATTTCGTTCCTTCTCATTTTGAATTATCATTAAAAATGAGAACCACCACAAACGAAAACAGATGGTTTAGGCTCATATAAGATATTATATTGATTCGAAACAAAGTAACAAGGACACCTATTGGCTACTGCGCAACACACATATAAAGCCCCATTTGATTCCGTCCAACAACTTCATCATATAGATAATTCGGCACCATACTTATCACTAAGCAAAGAAGCAAATGTTTACCAATTCAAGAAGAGTAGCGCCCTCCCTGAGTCCATCATTCTCAATAGGATTTCTAGCAAAAGGAGCCGCTGCAGGATCCAAATTTTGCCTCTCTTTTGTAATGACACCCTACCTTACAAGAATCTTTCCTTGTTATTAACAAAACCATACTCAATTCATCTAGACATTTCATCAAACACCTTGGATGCAACTCTTACCTCACCCAATTCGAAGTTATTCAACACCTTCAAATTTCTCAATCTTCCCCTAATTTACCCTAAATTTGAAAATCTAAAGATACACAAAGAGTACAACAGCAAGACGAATACATAAACAAGAAGAAAATGGAGCAATTTCAAAAAATTGGGGAAAATTGCAGCCAACATCAAAACCCTAATCACAACGAAAAATCAAATACAAGTAGATTGGGAACAACTAAATCCATCAAAATCAAAAGATGACAACAAAGCACACACCAATGCACGTTAAATTTGCACAACTGGCATACACTCATACGAGAAGAACGAAAGCGAGATTCGAACATGAAATACATACACGGAAACCGCCGGCGAGAAAGGAATGAGGAATGAAGGAAGAAATCGCCGTGGAAGATGGAAAAAGAAGACAAACAAACCGTCGAGGAAGAGCAGGTGAAGGACGCCATGGTAGATGAACGAAGAGAATCGCCGGGGAAGGAGGCTAAGAGAGTCGGGTGAAGGAGAAAGGAGGAAGGGGTCTAAACGCCTAATAAAATTTAATAAGGTCTACAACGCCTAAAAATAATTAAACAGGCTAATCACCTAATTAAATGTGCATAGGGGTCTAAACCAACAAATTTCCTCTAAAGGTGAAGGAAAAGAAATAAGTTTGGATAAGATTATGTGATTTTAATTAATTTATTCAAGATCGCTTTTAACCTTTACTCCTTCCTTCTTTATACTTTTATATAAATAATGAAATAAACATCATATTAACCTTTAATTCATCAATTGTGTCACAATTCAAGTCTATTTTGGTTTTAAATACTTTGATTTTTTTTAAATGTTAGTATACTCATCTTTCCTTTGTTTTTGCTATTGTGTATAATTTCACATTTTAATACTCGTTAAATTCACAACCAAAATTTAAAAGATCAACATTAAATTGTGGTTTTTGTGTTCGCCACCATTCCCTAAATTCGAGAGGCGCATTTAATTTCTGGGATTGGTCCCCCCGGGCCTTCTACTTCATGATTGGCATTTAATTTTGTATTTAATTCGCCCAAAATACGAAAGTTCAGTTTCATGCTCTCATTCATTAATTTCCTTTTCATTGGTCCATTTTAATTAATGGCCCAATCATCAAACTTCAACCACCCTCGCTTGGAGATGAATTTCGCAAAACAATAGTAAATCAAACAATACTTACAGTGTAAATTGTTAACGATTCTGAGCCATTGAATCCCGAGAAATCAAAGGCTTAAATTAATAATGATTTTTTAAATTAAAAAAAAATATGGTCCCCGCCCTTTATCACAATCGCGCAAATGAATCCCCATTTGATGTTTATTTTTTATTTTTACTAGTTTTATTACTCGCCCTTGTGCGATTTTTAAATACATTTTTATTATATAAAGCATCTTTGAATTAATATAAATTACTACTCCATATAAAATAAATATATAGTTTTCAATTGTGTTATATTTTTTTAGAATGTAAACATGTTTGAATCTAGATTAATCATATAATTTGATAAACAGTTGTTGGAATTCAAAGCGCAAATTGATATTATATTCAATTTGATCTAAACATAGAATAATTGACTAAATATTGGATAGACTATTTGATCTAAAAAGATAAATTTTATAACTAATTAAAATATAAGGTTGAATATTTATAAAAATAAGTGAGACCATTAATTGAGATGGCAAAATTATATTGACTTAATAATTGATAAAAATAAAAAAAGATAATACCATATTAATCCAGAATATGACACATATGCAATATTAACACCATTTTAATCCAGAATATGACACATATGCGAATCACACTATATAAGATGAATTAATCTAATCAATGAATGAATAATACACTTACCCGTGTCGTGATAAATAATGTTTCATAAATAATATATTTACTTTACCCGCGTCCTTCGCGATTTCAAGTTCTATATTATTTTATTATATAAATAAAAATTATTAACTCATATTAATTATGGGTTTCAAATAGAATATTTTACCACTTATATTTTATCTCCCAATAATTATGGAGTATATAATATCCTCATATTCCGTGTAATTTAGACCAACTAAAATGCTTCTATACCTCCGTATAATTTAGATTACACCTAATTAGATCAGCCAAAAATTTAGATTACACCTTAATCATAAAGTTTGTGACTTTGGGATTTTGGCATGGGCAAAAAAATATAAGTGACTTTGTGCTTTTATATATCCAACAAAAATAACAAAAGTAAATTAAATATATTTATTAAACATTACGCACGGGTAATAATTATTACCCGCATCTTCATTTAATATTAATTATGGAGAACGTTTTTTACTTCATTAAAAAATGATTTATAATAATTTAATATTAGATAGATTTATCTAAAACCATAAGTTTTCTACCTAATTAAGATATAAGGTTGAATATTTATTAAAAAAAACTAATTAAGATGTAAGGTTATATATATTGGATAGATTATTTGATCTAAAAAGATAAGTTTTTTTTACCTAACTATATTGAATTATTAATTGATGTGACTAAAAAAGATAATACTGTTTTAATCCAGAATATGACACGTAAGCAAAAATAATCCCACTTTAATCCAGAAAATTCCATGGATGCGAGATCGCACCAGAGCCCGTTTCAGGCCTCTGCTTTAGTATTTTATACAGATTTTTTTTATCAGCGGGTTTTTTTGTTTGGCAAATTTGCATAGATATACCAAAAAAAGTGAAAGTTTGCAAAAATAGCATTGCTATGTGAAAAATTGCATAGGGGCTATTTGTGCAAATAAAATTGCTACCATTTGTACATGTTGTAGGTTGGAGAGAGAGAGAGAAGCCAAGGGGAGCAAATGGGAGGGAAAATTTTTTTTAGCCATTTTAAACTAATTTTCAACCATTTTCATTTGTTAAAATTAAAAAATAAATTTATTTTCGAACTTAATTTATTTTTATCTATCTATAGACACCCACTTTATATATGTTTATGAAAAAAATATTTCGAAGTGAGATTATTTCTGGACAGAGAGAGAAATAGGATTTACGTGTCAGTCAATACGTTATTCATGCCACTAACGTTTATTTATGTGCCAATATAATTATATCTCGTGCAACTATTTTGACTCTAACAGATAAACCCAAGTCCGAATATAATAATTATCTTAACATCTATCATGACAGTCAACTACATGCCACTCAATACGTTCATCGTGCCACTAACGTTTATTTACGTGCCAATATATGAATTTCCCGTGTCAACTCTCACGAATCCAAAATCTACCAGTTAATCGCCACCGTTTGGGAAGCCACCAAGAGTGCCGCCACCGTTCAAGCTTTTGGGAGGGCTGTCGCACCAGCCGCCTAGAGCCACCAAGACCGCCGCCCTCCACCGCGCCACCCTCAGACTCAGCCCTCCACATCTCCTTCTTCCTTCTCCTCCTTCTTTTCTTGTTTTCTTTCTTCTCTTCTTTCCCCATGTGCAACTTGCAATTGGGGGTTTTGGTACCTGTTATTTTTGCAAATAAATTGGACAATTTGCTACAGTTGCAAATTTGAGAGGGGGGGGAGTTACTTTTGCCAATGGCCCATAAAAATGGTATATTGGGTACCATTTACTTTTTTTTTTTGTATTTCCGTTATTTTATTTGTATTTTTAATGTTTTTTTTCTTTCGTGTTTTGCTTTGTTTTTTTTCTTTCTTTTTAGTTCTTGTTTTTATACCTTTTATAAATAAATAATAGGAGGAATTACACATACGAATTCGGGTTATTTCCACCGTATCGCCTCAACTAAATGTGGAAGGAAGCTTATCAAATTTCTTACAACAGATTCGGGTATAATTCTGTCTGACCACAATCTGATCAGAAATGAGTTCGCAAATAGTTTCATGGCTAGATTGAAGCCCTCTTACAACTATGAACTATCCTTTGATACCGACCTCAGTGTTATTGATAATGAAATCTCTCTTGAACAAAACCATTTGCTTACAACAACGATTACAAACAATGAGATTAAGTGTGCCCTCTTCTCAATCAAACTTGATAAATCTCTGGGGCCTGACGGCATGCCTGCAGGTTTTTACCAAACTTATTGGAACATTGTTGGACGACCGCCTATTATGAAAGTGGTCAAGGCCTTCTTCTTGAGTGGAAGAATGCTAGACAGATAAATCACACTTTCATCACCTTAATCCAAAAGCATGACAACCCGGAAACAGTCAACCACTTTAGGCCAATCAGCCTATGCTCTATAGTTTATAAAATTATCTCGAAAATTTTGACAGCAAGACTCTCCAAAGTATTTGATAATCTGACTCACCCTTTACAAAGTGCTTTTACAAAGGGGAGGTCCATCCATGACAATATACTAATTGCTCATGAGATTTTCCACTTATTTAGATTATCAACGGCAAAGAGCGGCTATATGGCTGTTAAATTGGATATGGAAAAGGCTTATGATAGAGTTGAGTGGCCCTTCCTTTTCTCTACTCTGACTAAGTTCGGCCTCCATAGAAAGTTCGTACTCTGGATCAAAGAGTGCGTTCAAAACAGTTTCATACTCTGTTCTAACCAAAGACGAACCGTCGACACCTTTTGTCCCATCAAGGGTACTAAGACAGGGCGACCCACTGTCACCTTTTCTCTTCATCCTCACTGCTGAGGTATTAGCTAGAACTCTGCATCGCAATTCAATTGCATTAAAATTAAGATGTAGGATTTACCATCGGCAGGGGAGGGGTTAAGATCCCTTTTCTCGCTTTTTCTGATGACATCATGCTTTTCGGTAAGGCAAATCAGACGAAATGCAATAACCTATCCAATATAATCCTACATTTCTGCACTATTTCTGGACAAAAAGTGAATCTTCATAAATCAAGCGTACAATTTTCACCAAACACGTCTACCACGACTATTCAAACTTTGACAACAACGTTGGGAATCCCACAATCGAATAACTTAGAAAAGTATCTGGATTGCCCCTATCATAAACGGTAGGGTCAATAGAGACACAATTGTTGATATTATTCTCAAAACAAAACAACAGTTGTCAATGTAGAAAGCGTCCTCCCTTTCGGCAGAGGGACGTAAAGTCCTCATTAAAGCCAATTTAAGCACACAACCATTATTCCTTATGCAAGCCTTTATGCTGCCTTCGTCTATACTTCACGAACTTGATAAAATTTATAGACAATTCTTCTAGAACAAACAGGAAACTTACACACCGCTAATCAGTTGGGACAAAATTTGCACGGATACAATCTCTGGGGAGGCTTGGGATTCACAAAGCCGAGACAATGAACATTGCTCTTCAGATGAAGCTTCTTTGGAAAATCATTGTTGAACCAGAAAACATTTGGGTTAGAGTGATTATAGGTAAATACCTGAAAGAGGAACCTTTGTTGAAGTACGTCAAAAAGGGTAACACCTCATGGTAATGGTAAAAAATTATGTCAATCAGACACTGGTTTAAACCTGGCCTTAACTGGTCGATCAGTAACGGTAACTCGGTTAACTTCTGGGAAGATAACTGGGTCATCAATACACCACTGGCTAAACTAGCTCTTCAATAGCTTGATGAGGCACATCTGGATTGGCTAGTAGCCCGATTCATTACGAGTGATAATAAGTGGGATGAAACCAAATTGTCTACAGACTTACATGGTTTACTAAACCCAGACATCATTTTAAAAATTGCAGTGACACATCTGCCTAAACACAACTTCTTTGATCGGCTATTCTGAGGGCCTAGCAGAGATGGTGGTTTTCCTTTAATTCGGCTGCGACGCTGATTCAAAACCATGCGGGAGATCCACATTTCGGCTTCCAGTGGCTCTGGAAACTAGACATTCCCTATAAGATTAGGCATTTTTATGGAAGATCGCGCGAGATGGCTTACCTACCTCTGACAGGCTACGACGATCCCATGTTTCAGTTCCCTCGAGTTGTAACTTCTGTGGTTGTACTTTAGAGTCGACCACTCATCTGCTCTTAGATTGCCATATGACTTTGGATCTATTCTCAGCTATTGGACTTCGCCATCCAAGTCCACTGGGTATCAGTCTGAATACTAAACCAAACATCCTTCTTGATCCATTTACAAAAAAGTTGACAAAAATAATTTCGCAAAACTGGCATTTGCTTGGTGGGGTATGTGGTACTTCCGAAATCAACTTGTGTTCCAGCATATAAATACCACTTCTACACAAGCTATTGCTTTGTTATGTAGTTCAGCTTATCAAACTTGGTCTACTAACTTCGACTGGCAGGGTAGTCCGATTATTAAGTCTTCTAATCACACCCACAGTGGTACCCCGACTTTAACAACCCTGCAAACTACGAATTCAAGCAGATCTGAGGCGTGGAAAAAGCCTCCTCCAGGGCACTATAAACTCAATGTCGATGGTTCGTACTGTCAGTCGGAGGATGGTACCTTCATCTTCGTAATTCGTGACCACGAGGGAAATGTCATATCCTTAGGTTTTGGGCCCTGCAATAATACGTCCGTTGTGGAATGTCCGTTGTGGGCCCTGCAATGATGCGGGTCAAGGTGGCCTTTTGTGGGTCAAACAACGATCTTGATCCAGGCGACGACTCATGGACGGGTCGAATGCAAATGGAGGAGAGTGATGTCATCCTCAAGAGGAAGAAGAAGGCTCCACCATGGATTAAAGTGAAGAGGTCGACGACTAGGCCAAAGTTATTCTAATTATTTTATTATTATTATTATTATTAGTTTTAGTTCTTTCCATATTTAGTAACTCCTATGTTAGTTGGAGCTATTTATGGAATGTCTTATTTATAGTATTACTTAGTTAGGTTAAATAAGATGGTTAGGAGAGTCTATCCTTAGGCTTTCTTAATTATCATCTTTTTATGATTTATGTAGTTAGGATTTTATTTATATTATTAGATTATGATTAGGTCAGCCAAGTCTATCCTTTTGTAAAGGATGGCTGGCCAACCCTAGAAGATTTTAGGGTTTAGGATTTCTATTTAAACGTTCTTTGTCATTCAATAACAGGCAGATTGAAATAGAATTGAAGAAACCCTTTGGCTAAAGGGTTCTTCGATTATCAATCCCAAAAACTTTGCATTCAAAACTTCATATTGTTCTTCATCCTTTTAATCATCCAAACAAGTGCCTTTCGAAACCCTAACCCCAAACACAACCCAAAGGCCAAAACACAATATACAAAATCTGCAGGAAAACCGTCGCAGAATATCCCTAGCGCAGCCGTCGCTAAATTCCAGGAACCGTCGCCCCATCACTTGCAGCGGCCGCTGCATAGTTGCTGCCTCCCCACCGCAACCGTCGCTGCAACCTTGGCTCCGTCGCTGCTGTGTCTTCTCCTCTTCCTTGGCCTTGTGTTGTTCATTGTTGTTCCTTTGCTTTCGCTATCTTCACACGTTAAATGCCTTCACTACACTTGTTCCAACTCAAGATAAATCAAGGAGTATTGCAAGATCGGGCCAACAACAAAGTTGTTATTCTTGATTCGAAGCCCACAGGCGAAGGATCAAGAATAGCAACGTATCACTTTGCCGAAGCAATGGGCCTGCACATGGGTGTTTTAAAGGCGAAAGCAATAGGACTTAAAAACATTCTGATCAAAGGCGATTGTTTGGTCGTCATAAAAGCTCTCCTAGGGGACTAGTTTTGCCCTTGGAAATCGAGCTATTGATGGCCGATACGACTTTTGTCCTTCATTCCTTCTCTCATGTTGCTATTCGTCATATTTTCAAGGGTTCGAATGCTGTGGCTGACATGATTGCACGTCTGGCCTATAGCATCCCTGCCGATGATAGCTTCGCTAATGATCTAGAACTTCTTGTTCTTGTCCGCTCGAACGCGCTAGGAAAGAAGCCCGGTCGGCGGCGGCTCTCCTAATCTTTATCCTGCTTCCAAAAAAAACTTATTCATGTGTGTGTGTGTGATGGATTTTTGACAGTGTATATATCTACATTTCTGCTTAACGTATTTCTAGTTAATGGTAAAACATGAGTTATTCATTGAAATTCTATAAGTATTCATTGATTTGTGAGGAATTATTCATAGAAATTAGAGAAATTTTGAGTAACAATATATGTATTTAAGTTTGAGTAATGTGTGACTTACTGGAAAAGCACGAGTAATATTTTCATCCAAATTCTGCAATTATTCATCGATTTATTAGGAATTATTCATAGAAATTAACGAAATGTAATTTGAGTAACAATATTCATATTTATGGTTGGGTAATAATCGATTAAATGTGAAAGCATGATTTATTCATCCAAATTCCACAATTATGCATCAATCGATGATGAATTATTCGTAGAAATGAACGAAATTTTAAGTGATAATATTCAGATTTATGTTTGAATAATGTGCGATGTAATGAGAAAGTATGATTTATTCATCTAAATTCTTCAACTATTCGTCGATTTATGAGGAATTATTCGAAAAAATTAATTAAATTTTCCATTTATATAAAATATCATTGATATTTCTAAATGATATAAATTCATCAATATAAAGTCATCAAGGAAACCCTATTGTGAGGAATTCAATAAAAAAAATCAACAATGGTAAGACACTTTTTCCAATGTTTGAAAATACGAAGTATCGACTAATAGTATGAGACGGAGAATTTTGGGGAAAACTTATGAAAACTGTCGATTAGAGCAGGCCAAATTTGAACCACACGCGCGAGGCAACAACATGGGTTTAATAAAAGGTAGTCCCCGCCTTTTTTTAAACAATAAAACATTAATTTCGGTTTAATCTGCACCATCCATTTCAACCAAATTAAGGGTTTCGATTCTTTCACAAATTACATCATAAAGGTTGTTCACAAAATCTCTCTCTAGCAAGAAAGACTCCACTTACTCAACTGGTCAGTTTATTCAACATTGATGAGATCTACAACGAAGGACTAGAGATTGAGCTTAGATAGTTAGACATGTGGAATTGATGGCCAATCCTTTAAGCAATCATTCACATGCGGCCTTTTTTTTAATAGGTAAAAATTCGAGGCCAGACATACCAGGACCTTGAAGATCGACAAGTCGGCAGACGGATAACTGTCATAAAGAAACAAAAATACAAAGTTGGTGCAAAATACAGGCAAAAAGCGCTATACAAAGCGAAACTAAACACAACTAAACCAAAAGAGATGAGGACTTAGATGACGAACGAAGCCAAGCACTACCAGAAGCAGCACCTCAAGCCAAGCACTACCAGACGCCTCGATACACACTGCCACGACCCCAGGCCGTCCCGACTCTGAACAGCCAGAACCCCATCAACCAGAGAAGAAAGTCCAATTACACCAAAACGTAAAGCCCCACATTACTTGAATCAAAATCACCAGTAACCCTAGCGGGAATTTAGCAAACCCAACCGGAAATTATTTAATTTATAAGAAAATATATAGTAGTCCGGTTTATAATAAAATTTTTTATTTATTTTATTTTTAAATTTTTTTCCCATGGGCTCCTTTGGGCCCCCAGACAAGCCTTGGGCCCAAAGCAAGACACCCAAGCCCATACCAAAACCACCTCGGGTCAACCCAGGCCCAAGGAGAGGAAGGGCACAAACTGGAGATTGGTGATGACAATCACAAAAGATTACCACGAAACCAAAGAGGGGAGGACCAACGAGTGATGATAGCAGGTCGGAGTCGATAGGGAAGAAGGCGAGTGGGGACCGGCGGCGAGCCAGAGGCCGCCGATCTGACTACCAAACCAAGGTGGCCAGCAGGGAGGGCAAAAAGACCGAGGAGAATGGTAGAGCAGGTTAGAGAGAAGGGATTGAAGAGTCAATCCAAACCGAGCAGTAACAACGGTACGATTCAAGTCGAATCAAGACTGAATCATACCGCGGTTGAGACAAGGGACCCCGATTGGAAGAACCAGACACCAAAAACACCAAAAGGGGATGGAAGCATCAATCGGGCTCAAAGAGAGCAGGAAAGAGGGGAGGAGACACCAATCAACACAAGCCCTAAATCAATTGAGGGATAAAGAGCATACCGAGGCAAACAGTCAGAATAGTCTGGCGGGCGAAAAGGGATAATCGAGATTAGATTGTAATGAAATCGATCCATCGCAAGGACCAAGCCTGAACCCGGAGGAGGTGGAGACACCGCAACGGTGCCGAGGCAGGCTGGGCAGGGTTGGAGCGGCAGGAGCCGAGTTGGAGCGGTCGAAGCCGAGTTAGGCCGGACAAAGCCGAATTTAGGTCTCTCTCTCTCTAGAATTTCTAGAGAGAGGAGGGAGCCTTCTCAAATTTTCCGTTTGTGTTTTTCTGCCTGGCTTGGATTATCCACATACAGCCATGTCCACATACCCACCACTTTAATATATACTCCCTTCGTTCGGCAAAACATGTCACTTTATATACTATTCACGCACACTTTTTAGGGGATAAAAACTATATAGAATATCTATTTTTTAATAATTTTTTAAATAATTTCGTAGTTATTATTAATAAGTACAAACTTGTTAAAAAAATTTATAAAAAAATAAATATTTTGTATAGTTTTTATCATTCTAAAAAAGCGTGTGTGAATAGTAAACGACATGTTTTGCCGAACGGATGAAGTATTACTTTTATATTAAATCCATGGATTTCAAATAGTCCGGTTTTTATTCTATTAGATTTCAATTAGTTTAAAGTTATGGATTTAGGCTTGATATTTCAATTAGTTTAAAGTTAGATTTCAAATAGTCCGATTTATAAAGTTAGATTTTGGTCGGTTTAGATTTTGGCATAAAATTTAGGGATAGGTAATTATGACTTTTAAAATAAAATATTTCAATTAGTCCATTGTTTAAAGATAGATTTAGGCTTATAAAATGATCATGCAAAATAAATTAAAATAAAATGATTTTGATTATGCTAAAAACCACTATTCACGTCTAGTAACAGATGGAGATATGAAGTTTTATTATTAAAAAATTATCCGCCTCATTTAAGTTGAGCCTACCTTTAATAATAATTAAAACAAATTTAAATAATAAATTATTATCATATTTAGGTTGGTGAAATTCTGATAATATTTTTATGATCTTTTACGAAATTATATAACCCACTTTATTTTTTACATCATTACCAGTTATAATATTAATCCATTAGCTAAAGAAATTTGTAAAAAAATACAGTTTCACAAAATATTTATAATATATTAATTAAATTTATTAATTTCATCTTTTGAAAGGATCTTATCAATTATGTATATTTTTAGTTAAATCAATGCATGAATCTAAAACGATAGGTAATATTACGCAAGTTTTTAGTTTATGATTTAAATATAAAATTCAAAGATATATTTTTATTATAGTAACTAAATGTACTAATTTCATCTTTTGTACAAATTTCTTAATAATATAGTTAAATCAATAGATAAATCTTTTTTTTATAACCTAGATAAATCTTAATTTCTAATTTTTTTTTAAAATGTACCTTATCTCATAAATATATAAATATATATTTCTTTATTTCTTCATAAAAAATATTTATCACCAATAATAAATTGATAATAATTTAAAGTTATTTCAGAAAATTTAATATAAAACCAAGTAAAATGAATAAGACAAATAAACAATTATAAAAATAAATTCTTTTATTAAAGGTTTATTGAGATTTTATATAGTTGAAAAAATTGACCGAAAAGAAGAAAAAATCTACTTGATTTGGTGAAATAAAATAACCGCTTAATTTAGTTTGTAGTTAGATGGATTATTCCTTTGAAATATTTAAAGGAAACTATTTAAACCTTCATACTTTAATAAAAAAATCTATAATTAATATAGAAAATACGTAGTGTAATTATAAAAATACCGCACAAGAGTGCGGGCAATATCACTAGTATACATACTAAAACAGAGGCATGAGACGGGTCTGATGCATATATGTATCATATTCTGGGTTAATAGGTGTTATCTTTTTGAGTCACATCAAATAATAAGCCAATATAATTTTTCAACTTATCTTTTTATATTAAATAATCTATTCAATATTTGATCAATTATTCTATGTTTTAGATCAAATTGAGTATTATATATCTATATATAAATATGTACCATGTCATCAAAATTCTAAAAGATGAAGAAGAAACATTGAGTATAATATATTTATATATGATTTTATTGTTGTGAGTAGTGGCGGAGCCAGAAAAATTTCGAAGGGGGGGCACAATTATACATGTACGATATAGTTGTGGATTAAATTGACATAAAGAGTTATATGTAATACGATAATAAATTATGTTATTTTAAGATAAAATGTTATCGGTTTATGATAAAACGCTATCATTTTTTCGCGTCTAAAAAAAGAAATATAAATATATAAATGAAATATCCGAAAAAAATGAACTAAATAAGTATAAGAAACGCAATCTAATAAACAGTAAGTTAAGGTTATGGTTGTAATATGAGCTAAAGTTTGGCTCGAGTTTAGCTCAATAAAAGCTCGGCTTGAGCATCATTTGCAAAATGAGTTGATTACAAGCACATTTTTATGCTCAATTCATGTTTCAGCTCGGATCCATTGAAACTCAAATAGCACAAATTTTGTGAAATTTACAAATTTTCTTTTAACTTACTATGTCATGAGCAAGTAAAGTTGCATAATACTTGGGAAAAAAACTCAGCTCAAGCTCGTTCACTTACTAAACAAGTCGAGTATGAGCTCAAGTTCAAATATAGGTTCAACTCGAGCTTGACTTGTTTCTAAATGAGCTAAATATAATCAAACAATACTAGAATTGTTTGGCTCGAATAACAACCTAGTTAATATATAATTTGTTGCACTCATAATATATAATAATGTATAACTAGATATAAAAATTTTAAACTTGTATAACTTCTTATCTACTTGTCGAAATGATTAGTATAACCTCTCATTTCGAAACTCTCGAGATTAATTATAGTATGTGAATTTTAATTTAAGTAAAATATAAAAGCATTATAGTCTATTGAAACAAAATTAAAGTGATTAATATATCTTGAATTTTAAAACAGTCATAACTTTTTACTCAGATGTCGGATTAAGGCGTATTATATATCAAAACGAAGCTATCGACGAGGAGAATACACATAGGTAGTTCGTCAAATGAAAGAGGGGGCACCTGCCCCCCTATGCCCCCCTTCAGCTCCGCCCCTGGTTGTGAGCCATTTTAATTTGGTTTTATTTTATTGAGACACATCAATTAATAATTTAATATAATATTTTAATATAATTAATATAATAAAATATAGTTTATTAACAAAATGCGCAATAGCGCCGGTAACGAAATGCTAGTATTTATATAAGATAAGGTGATAAAGAAAATGTTGTTTTCAAAAGACAGGTGAACTAACCATTTCCCATCTTAAACTAGACATCTAGTACCCAAGATTAATGTCGTGGGTCACATACACACTGTCAATTAATTCAACACCAAGACGTACTAGTACAATTATGATGCGGTCAATATGGATTAACGCATTAAGAATGTGATCAATTCGACCAATAATTCATCAACACCCACCGTGGGATCCATGAAGTAGGTGTTTAAAGCAAAAATGATTGTGGCCAAAGCTCCATACATTTAACTTAGCTATATATAGCTAGGTGAATGAGATTCATATAGACACACAAGTACATACAACATATGAAGTAAAAGATAACATAACATAAAATAATGTAGATGCGTGGTTGAGGTCCCTGTTTTGCCACCTTACCCCATTTCCTACCACTGTAGATAAAGAAATCAAAAGGAGGGTTTGATAAGGTCTATGCTCCCCGTCTACCCAGCCAGGACATGAGGAATTTAAGACCATATAAAAGGACATTCTAGCTAGCCTGGCAACACACCCAAGCGCGCGAAGACCTTTTGATGCACTAGTCTGAATCTCGGAAAGAACTCTGTAAATATTTGCAGACAATCTGAACTACCTATAACAAAACAATAAATAAATAAATAAATAAAAAAGAATGTATTTTGGTGCGTTTGAAGAGTCGGACTTTTTTATACATATATATAACATTTCTTTCTCTGGAGGACATATATGTTAATTACTGTTTTATGAATGTATATATGTTTGCTATGCTCCTTTTCTTTGGTTTCAACTTTTTTTTTTTGTGTGTACATAAGATATATGCTTGAATTGTGTTTGTACAGAACCCACATCTTGAGTTCATGCAAGTGTGTAAAAGGGCCGTAGTTCCAAACTTGAGAGGTTCACTTACACGTACATGATTGCTTCATTCAATGTTGATTGATGTAATTAAGAAGAGTAGTCTGGCTTTCGCTAGTTATGGTCATTTCTATTCCAACCCACTTAGTTGTGGTCCGATCTAAGGGTCGATGTATGAAGGGTAAGTATCCGATTGCGGTCCTCCATTGAAAAAAAAAATATATAATAACAAGAAAGAAGAAAAGGATCAACAAGAGGGTCGCAATCTTCTTCCCCACCATGCCTAGTCTCAAAATTTTGTATTGGTAGTGACTTTAGTGAGGTTTAGGGTTTGGACCACTTAATTAGCATGTATAGGGTATATATAACTATTAACAATGGCATTCATATGTGCAAAATTAGAGGGGGGAGTTTGTGAAATGTCCAAAAAAGTTGTCCTAATTGGTGAATTGTCCACATTTTTGGACAAATTGCTGGAGTGTCCATCTTGCCAATAGCAATTTTATCATCTTGCCTATAGCCTCACTCTTTTTTCTTTTTTTTTTCTTTTTCTTTCCTTTTTTCTACATTTTATCGTGCAAAAATAAGAGTAAGTTGTGCATGTGCAAAAATAACTGTATGTTGAGCAAATATGACCGAAGTCTAGTTTTTTTTTTTTTTTTTTTTTTTTTTTTTTTACATTTTGTCGTGCAAAAATAAGAGTATGTTGTGCATGTGCAAAAATAACCGTATGTTGAGCAAATATGACCCAAGTCTAGTTTTTTTTTTTTAACATTTTGTCGTGCAAATATAAGAGTATGTTGTGCAAATATAACCGTAAGTTGTGCAAATATGACCCAAGTCTAGTTTTTTAAATTTTTTTTTCATTTTGTCGTGCAAATATAAGAGTACGATGTGCAAATATAACCGTATGTTGAGCAAATATGAACCAAGTCTAGTTTTTTTTTTTTAATTTTTTTTTTAACATTTTGTCGTGCAAATATAAGAGTACGATGTGCAAATATAACCGTATGTTGAGCAATTATGACCCAAGTCTAGTTTATTTATTTATTTATTTATTTTTATTTTTTTTAACATTTTGTCGTGCAAATATAAGAATACGTTGTGCAAATATAACCGTAAGTTGTGCAAATATGACCAAAGTCTAGTTTTTTTTATATTTTATTTTTTTTAATTTTATTTTACAATTTGTCGTGCAAATATAACTGTATGTTGTGCTTGTGCAAATATAACCATATGTTCTGCAAGTATAACATTTTGTTGTGCAAAAATAAAAATGAAAATATAGATTATGGATCACATAATAAAATATAGATAGTTTTATTTAATTTCCATATTTATGGGATAAGTTTTGTAATTTAATAAAAACTTCTTCTTCAACCTTCGTCCTGGGCTCGTCCACGGCGCTCGCTCGACCTCGCTCACGCTCGGACCCACGGCGCTCGCCCGACCTCGCTCGGATCCACGACGCTCGCTCGACCACGCTCCGGCCGCTCGACCTCGCTCCGCCGCTCTCTCGACCTCGCTCCGACACTCTCGCTCTCCGGCGCTCTCGATCTCCATCCCGAATTCAACTAATTGGAACTGTAATTCTACTAATTGGAACTCGAATTCACCAGATCTCTCCACGCCGAATTGATTTGCCGAATCAATTAGCTGAATTGCAGATCTCCGCCGCCGAATCAATTGGACATGGAATTCGAATTCAGATCTGGCCGGGGAGGAGCTGGACGAAGGAGGAGCGCCGAATCGGTGGTTTCCTCCATTGCCTTCTTTCTTCTTCGATTCATATGATCAGCAATTTGCTCTCCATCTATGTCAACCGAGAGCGAGAGACGAGGGAAGCCGTGGATTACTCACACGAGGGAACCCAGATGATGCATCACTTTTTGGACATTTCGCTAATTTGTCCAAAAAGTTGGACAATTCACCAATTTAACCAAAAAAAGTGCCTGTTGGGCAAATTTTTTCTTAGAGGGGCATTTTGCAAAGTGTCCAAAAATAATGGCCAAATTAGCAAAGTATCCAACTTATTGAAATAATTAGCAAAGTGTCCATCCCCATGTGCCCCCTCCCTGCGTGCCCCCCCGCTTCATCATTTTTTTTTCGCGCGTCAGCAATGCTGACGCCAACACCAAATACATCGAATTTGCTGACGCTGACACCGGAGACTTCGACAATGCTGACGCGGGGAACGTTGACGATGCTAACATCTGGGATGTCGACGATTCTGACGTCGAAGATGCTGACGCCAATTATGCTGATGTCGATGTCGGAGAAAACAATTGCTGACGTTGCTGACACTGAATTTTTATAATGTTTGCTGAAACTGAAATATATAATTTTGCTAACACAATTCAACATAATAGAAACTACAAATATAAACACAAATGTTTGATAAATAAAGAAGTTACGCAAAAGTGTAATTAAATAAAATTTCAAAATCAATGTACATCTTCCTCCTAGCTCCACCGACGGTGACATTCGAAGCTCCTCCGCTGACTTCCGTCGATGCCACCGAATCGATCAAAATCACTGTACATCCTTCCTCCTCCATCTTTTATATTGGAAAAACGATGTCAGCACATATATACCTACATAAAAATACGCATAAAAACGATGTCAGCACTAAAAAATAAGCATAAAAACGATGTCAGCACTAAAAAATATGCATAAAAACGATGTCAGCACTAAAAAACAAACCAATTTTTAAGGACTCAAGCATACATATATACCAACATATATAATATCTAACTAAAAACAATTTCAGCACATAAAAATACGCATAAAAACACAGTGATACAAATGATGAATCCAAACAAGCTAAAGAGAACAAAGCCACAAAAAAAATAGGACATTGAAGAAAGCAACTCATGTCTCAACAATTCAAAAGCTTTTGGCATTAATGTGTCCACTATAACAACCATCTTTGGCAAAATGATAAACTGGGTATGCAAAATACCAAAATGACAATGAGTGAACTATAAACTAATTAAGACTAAACAACCACAAATATGTGTCCACTCTAACAGCCTAATTAGCACAAATTGCTAATCTAACTATATGAATTTCATTCAGCACTATATGAATTGCAAATATGTGTCCACATAACAACCATCTTTGGCTTCTCCATCAATATCCATGGAATAAATAGACAAATGGCGCTGCATCAAAAAATGATGCAAATCAAGCAACAATAGATTGATCGAAGCAACAATAGAGTATTGGACTATGAACAAATCAAGCAAAAGATCAACAAATTTCATATCTGACCTTAGAATTAAAGATTCATTCAATTGAGTGAGAATGAGTGATATTACCTGGAGGAAAATCGAATGAGTGTGTTGCAGAAAATGGTAGTTGAATCGCTCTATTGCAAGCTCCCGGAGAAAGAACTGGTACCTGAATTTCGAACCATATCATCGAACAACAACTGTTTCTTCTCGAAATCCCTGGCTTTGTTCAATCCATCAATCAACAGCAAGTATGTGATTCCTGAGCCACGGGCGAGGAGAAGCCATGGCCAATCTCAGATCTGATTCCATGGAGCTATTGCCTCGTCTTCTAGACAGCATCGACCTGAGCCATCATCCCAAGCTTCCTCGCAAAAGCGAGACCAGACGAATGCCGAGCATCGAATCCATCTGTGATTCCTGAGCCAAGGCGAGGTTCGAATCCCTCTCCAGATCTACTCCTCGTAATACCATAGTTTCTTCTTCTTCTGTCAGCAATCGAATTCGTAGAGGAATCATAGTTTTCCGAATCGAATCCCTCATAATACCATAGTTTTCCGAATTTCTGAGGTGCGAGCTCGTTCTCCTCATCGTCTCCGCTCTGTTGGCCATTATCGTCATAGAGAGAGGCGGATCTGTTCGGCGTCAATGGCGATTCTAGTAGCTACTAGATTGTCGGAATCCAGAAGGAGAGAGAGAGCTCCGATGAGGCAAGCTCCAGAAGAACGAGAGGCAAGCCCTGGCGAGGCGAGCTCCAGAAGAACGAGGCGAGGCGAAGCGAGAGGGAAGAAGAACGCTAGGGTAAAAAGAGGATGGACAGTTACCTAAATATTTCAAAAACGTGGACACATTCTTAATTTAGCCAAAAATTTGCGCCTACGGCGCAAATTTTCTCAAATTAGAGACCTCATCCTTTCTTCATTCATAGTATATTACCATTTACTATTCACTCTTTTGAGACCTCGCTCTAAGAGAATTGGAGGGAGATTTTCTCAAATTAGAGACCTCATCCTTTCTTCATTCATAGTATATTACCATTTACTATTCACTCTTTTGAGACCTCGCTCTAAGAGAATTGGAGGGAGCTTGATTTTTCACTTTGTTGGATCTGACTCTTTAATATGCGCTACTAAAGCAATTATCAGAGTTGTTCATTTTTCATTGGTTGGTAGAACGAAGGTAGAACATATTAAAAAGGAGAGCGATTTAACGAGTGTTAGAATGGAATTAAAAGGTTTTTTTTAATTTCCCAAACATAAAGTTGTAAAAAAAAAATTCAAAGTGTGATTTGCACATGTAGATTAAAATAAAATGGGGTTTGTAGAAGGAGGAAATGGTGGTAAATAAATAGCACAAAAAAACAACATTTTAAAGTTAGTCCTAACCCTTAAAATATAGCAAAAGTGACCCGGTTTGTCTAAAAATTGTACAAAAGTGCAGGTCACTTCAACTGATTTTAGGGGGTAAAGGGAGCAAAAAAAAGGAAAGAAAAAAAAGAGTGAATCATTAAATGCTAGGAAAAAAATGAAAAGTAAAATTGAAAAAAAAAAGAAAAAACATGCTACATTTAATGCAGGTCAAATCGAAAGACATGTGGAAAAAAAAAGAAAGCAGGTGTAAAAAGAAAAGGGAATATGGGTTTCAGTTTCATTTTCGGGGACATGATGTTTAAGTTTAGATGACACATGAAATATGGGTTCCAGTTTAAAGACTGATTTTATGCTCAAAACTTTGTTTATGAACGTACTTGGTTTTCAAATATTTCGGTGGAAATTCAGACACGTTAAGTCCTTCAAGTGACACGGCCATACAAACAGGTGACATGATTCATTTCAAAAACAAATTGAATGTTAAACTTCGAACTGTGACACGATAATTTTTTCAGGTGACAAGGCCATACAAACAGGTGACAGGGTAGACACTCAAAAATGTGAAACTTCAAAATCAAACAAGTGACACGGTAAATCATTCAAGTGACACGACTATACAAATAGGTGACATGCACAATTCATATTGCTGACATATACGATTTACAGAATAAGAAATGTAAGATAACACCACCTCTTCATATATAACACCGTCGACGAACTTGATCATATCAGGTTTTTAAGAGATGCGAAATTGAAAATCTCTTGCATCACTACATTCTTGTGCATGTTTCGACCCGTAAATACCCCATTTTCCTCCCTCGAACACCCAACAACCATCGAAAGTGAGGGTGATGCAGACCAAGCCTTTTCCACCTGAAAATGAAATGACAGATGAGAAGAAAGATTCTTGGGCTTGTACTTTTCGCCATAGATGAGAAGTACTATGGAAAATACACTTACCCATTGCATCTGAGACGAAAGGTTTCTAGGAAAGCAAAGTTACACGGGAGATTATGATCATCGACAGGGACGCAGATTAAAGGCGCCAAGTGCTCTACAACTGGAATTTCAGGCTGAGAGCTTGTCTTCCATGGTGGCCATCTTCTCGATCTCTTTTGTCTTAAATTATGCAGGGTGGAAGGAAAAAAGTGAGTAGCAAACACCCATCCGCCTCTCTCGAACCCCCAATAATCATCGAAGATGAGGGTGACGCATACCAAGGTGTTTCCATCTGAAAATGAAACGAGGGATGAGAACAAAGGTTCATGGGTATCTACTTTTTGCCATAGATGAGGAGTACTTCCTCAAATACACTTACCCATTACATTTGAAAACAAAGGGTTCTGGGAAATCAAGGTGACACGTGGATTCTTATCACTGACAAGGGCACTGAATGAAGACGGCAGGTGCTCTGCAACTGGAACTGCAAGCCGAGAGCTTGTCTTCCATGGTGGAATGTTTTTCATCTCTTTCTCCATGTCTTTCTGCAGTAAAAGATGTGAGAGAAGGGAGAAAATGAAAGGTTTCTCCTCTCCTTCCCTTTTCTATCATCCCCTCACCTTGTTTTGACTTCAAACCCAAATTTCACCAAATCTCCTTCCCTCCTCCTCTATAACCTACAACCGGCCCAAGAGGTCAACTTTTTTTTTTTTCAAAACTAGACCCCTAGTCCACTTTTGCAATTTTCCCAAAACCATGACATTTTTGCAAAGTTAAAAAAAAAGTGTATAGTTATGCAAAAGGCCCTTGTAAAAGTGTATCAATTGGGATCGATAGAATTACAAAAGTACACCGTTGGTCAATTTTGCAAATCCAAAAGTGCAACCAGGTTTGTAGGTCGCAAGTAAGAAAAGATGAGAGAGAGAGAAAGTGGCAGAGAAAAGACAAAAAGAGGTGCGGCTGCAAAATCAGAAAAAAAGGGTGACACATGGAAATGGATAAATGGGTAGGATTATTTAATAAGTTTTTTATTTTATTTGATGAAAACATAATTTTTGTATTAAAACCTTTCAAAATAAATTTTTAAAAAATTATCACAATACTAGATTCATTTTTTTCTAACCATCAACATAAACTTTGAATATATTTGAAGTAATTTTAAAAATATTATTTGTTTGATTGTATTTTCACTTGTAAATATATCAAAAATTATTATTATTATTATTATTATTATTATTATTATTGGTAATTTTTATTTGTGATGTTTAATTTTGATTAATTTCCACTGTATTCCAATTTTTTTAAAAATAAATACTTTTTTTATTACTTAAAAGAGTTGTATAGTGTAGTCATTTCACATATCTGTTGTTGCTTTTCGATTTCGCTTGTGCAATGCACATTTCAATTGTAACGGCCCGGATATAAATACTCGGGTTATGATTCGAAGGTTGGTTACCTTCGTTCGGATCTTGCAATTCGAGTACGGGTCGAGGTTTCAAACCTGAAAGGATTGGTATTTAAAGTGGGGATTTCGAACCCCAAAACAATCGAAGGGCAACATGGGATTCTCAAGCTGTCCTAGGACTATATCGCGGAAATTCATTTGCAAAACTGGTGAAAGTGGAAGTAAAGTACAACTTGCCACGGTGAGGCCGGGTCAAAACCAAATCATACATTCTGAAATCATATAACCAAATTAGCGGGGTTAGGCAGGTCCTTTGTAATCGCCTGGGGAATTTCCAACGCAATAGAAACAGAGAGCAATCATACCTAAAAACAAGTTGTGCGAGTGGGATCAGACCGAGACCCCAACGCACTCCGTCCCGCAAGCAAGTATACACATACGCTATAATAAAGATGCTTTGATGCAATACAGATATTAAATCACACTATGATGTTCCTAGGTTATAATATGCAGAAAAGAACTGTAAAGGCGCCCAAAGAATGCCAAGTGACATATCCCTCTCCTACCTCTGCACCCCTTCCCGTTAGTGCAGAGACTGGCCAGTTCGATGCTATAACATATCATATCTCATCATAGCATATCATATCTCATCATCATATCATATATCATGCTCATGCCCGATGGTGCTGGGCTATCTCATCATCATGCTCATATATCGACAACTGACTCAGGGCACCCGATGAAGCTGGGCTACCCTATGACCCTAACAAAGACTCTAAGACTCACAAATAACGGCCGATCTGTTCTCAAACATACAAAGTAATCGAATGCTCATTCATAAGTGCAATCCTAGCATGATACTACATGGCATGCTTTAATGCTTATGCAACACCTAGTATGTCATATAATCACAAGCAGGGATTCTCTTTCGAATCTGAGTAAGCCCATAAAGGAACTTACCTGAATAAGCCGAACAACAAATAGACAAGGTAGAAGCGAAACCCAAGAAATGTCAACAATCACCTAATAATATAAGCAATAAAAGCGTCGTAAGATACTCTTCTACTATTTAACACATAGAAACCTTTTCATAAGACATTCTCAAAGGAAGTAACTGAATTCTGAGAAAATATCCGAAATATTCAAATCTTGGTGAAACTCGGTCAAAGTTGTTATTAGAGAATTTCCGACATCTTGTTTTCCAACAAAATTCTCAAAATATATTTCCAAAACTTAGAAATGCCTTTTCAACTAATTTCTTATAATATATATATGACTAAAATAACACACCTCTATATCTATAAATAAAACATTTCAAATTTCTCAACTTAACATATTAAAATCATCAAAAAGCACTTGATCCAAATAATATTACTTTAAAAATAATTCCATAATATAAAACACTTACAGAAATTTATTTCATAAAATCAAATTCATCAAAATAATAATAATACTAAATAATTAAATAAAAGTCACCATATAATATATCATATATATATACTTACTAGTGCCAACAAAACAAAACAAAACCTAACCCAGATGGCCCAACCCTCTAACCCGTTACTCCCAGCCCACACCCGCTTCTGAGGCCCAAACCCGAGCCCAAAATGAAAACAAAGAATAGGGGATCCGGATCAGACCCTCCCTACTCAGCATACCCATGCCCAAAATGAAATAACCCGAATCCGAATCCGGGTCAAGCCCAAACCCGAAGAAATAGGCCCAACCCATATCCCCATCATCTTCTTCCTCAGATACGGAGCTCTTGTTCTGAGCGAGGAACGACGGAGAAGGAGGGAGGGGGAAACCTCCGGCTAGGGGGCTCCGTTCAGCTCCAAACTTTACCCAAGGAATCGGCTAACCATTCCGACCCTATCTACTACAGAAAGGAAGAAGCGAGGACAAGAAGGAAGGGAGAAGGAAGAGGATTACTGAGGTTTGGGTTTTTTGCTCCGACGAGGTGCTCTGGGTGACGTCTGGCTGCAACAATGGAGGAAGAGGCTTGCTCCGGCCTAGGACGACGGGAAAGGAGTTAAAAGGCAAACTTTACGCAGATGCAAGCCAAAACATAAGGGAATCGAAGGTTTACCTTTCGGACACGAAACAGGGGAAAGATGGGTGACGCCAACGCACTTTGTCGAGGTCGGAAAGAGTTCCCTCCTGGCTTAGGGAGGAAGGAGAATGAGCAAAAGAGTATCTTCTCAAGGCTTTGAAGTGAAAAGACGAAGATTGAAGGAGTTTACCGATTGTGAACGAAACAGAGAGGAGGGGCTCTCTCGGTGGCGTTGGTGGCTCCGGCGGCCCTCTGATGCTCCCTCTGGGCTCCTGAGGTGGAAGGGTGTGTTGCCGGCTGTCTGGAGGGGGAGTTTGGAGGAAGAAACGAGAAAATGGAGGTAGAACCGAGGCTTGCAATGTACGAGGGAGATGGTTTTCTGGGTTGATGCAGAGGAGGAGAGGAGGAAGAGAGCTCCTCTGGTGGGTTTATCCTGGGTTTGCAGGGAGAAGGATGGGAGGAGAGGGTGTTGATGGAATGAAGAGAGAGGGAGGGGAATGAGGACAAACGGTTTTATAGAGCAACAAAGGCCAATTGGGTGTGTGTGTGTGCAGAGGAATGATGGTGGGTGAGCTGGGAAGGGTGGTGTGAGTTGGGGGTGGGGGACCTCAACCAATTTGAACGGGAGGAAGATGCCAAGAGAGAGAGAGAGAGAGAATTAAATATATAAATAAATAGAATAAAATAGAATGGTCCCCACTCACCTTACCAATTTGAATTTCCGACGCTCAAACCCAATTCCGCTCACTAAAATGAAAACCCGACGCTAATAATTTAAATTGAAATCTAAATCATCTCGGATTTTATAATTAATTTTATTAATTCTCGAAACTCAAAAGCGGAATTCAAATCCCCTCAAAATCCAGATTTTTAAAATGACGTCGGACGGATTTATAAAATCGACCTTGTGCTTGAGGACGAGTTTTCTTCCATTTTTACGGATTGAATAAAATAATAATATATTCAAGTAAATTAAGTGAAATAAAAATCATATAATATAAAGAATATATTTCGTCTTTACATTCATCCACTTGTAAAAACAAGTCTCGTCCCCGAGACTAAAATCATTCTAAAGCAATGGGAAGAATCTGAAAGTGGTGAGTCCGAGGATCATGCCCTCGATCCCGTAAGTACCTCATAAAGGCCCATATGAGATTCTCACATTATCCTTGACGTGATCATGCTACTCCCAATTGGTCGGAGCAAGTATGGGATATGGGCCCTTATCACATCCTTGCCCCAACTTCTCGGTCGTATCATAACTCAAAAGCATATAAATATGACTTGGAAGGGTTCAAAAGCGTTTGAAATGGGGAGTTTGACCACGAAATCATTGAACTCTTGGTAGCGTTTATCCCTTTAATAAAACCAAATTGGTCCTTTTCAAAACTACTCAAAATCTTCAAATCCGATGCTTAATCAAGAAATTTCAGGTTGCGAGAGTTGGAATCATCCACCTTTAAGGGCTAATCCCATATTCTCTTCCTATGTTCCAAGTCATTCAATCATCATTCTCAACTCATCAAGGATCATAAAGCCATAATCTCATCAACTCATATATAGATAGCTACCATAATATCAACCACCTCCCAGATGGTAAGTCTCAAACATCAACGAGATAGTCTCAATAAGTCAAACAGCTCAAACGCATAAACTGTCTAAAACACAACATGAGGGATGCTAGTATCTCAAAACGTGCCAAAATGGAGAAAAGGTCTCAACATACTACGAGTCATAAAGTATCTCGACATCCTACAAAAGCATCACAAGTCCCAACGGATGTCACATCAAGAACATCAGCACACAAGCCCTGAGAATCGATCTCTAGCCACATCATCTCAGCATAGAATCTGCACAGAGAAAGCAATCATAAGCACACAATCACAGAGATGCCCATTCCCAAAATAAAAGACTACTAAGGCTCACCACTAGCTCACGAGGTCAAGGATAGGTCAACACTCGACTCAACATAAGATGCTAAGAGCTCGTCTACGACACTCCTATAACTCGACCGGAGGCTATGCTCCGTCTCCCAAGTCGCCTCCTCGGGACTCGTCCTAGACCACTGGACCAGAAGAAGAGGAACCTTCTTGGTCCTCAACTTCTTGACTCGACGGTCAAGCACCCTAACTGGGCTCTCTATATAGGTGTGATCAGGCTCTATCCGGAGATCGGAATGGTCAAGGATATGGCTCGGGTCTGAAACATATCATCGAAGCTGGGACACATGAAACACATCGTGCATGCCGGCTAACGATGGGGGTAGGGCTAAACGGTACGCAACCTCGCCGACCCTCTCAAGAATCTCAAATGGTCCCACAAATCTAGGGCTCAACTTTCCCTTGATGCCAAAGCGGCGAACTCCTCGGGTTGGTGACACTCTAAGCCAGACATGTGATCCAACCTCAAACTCGATCTCTGTTCGCCGGCGATCTGCATACTTCTTCTCTCACTCCTGAGCAACCCTCAAATGCTCCTGTATGCGCCCGACCTGGTCGACTGTCTCTCTAACTATCTCCGGCAACGAAGCTGTGGTGTCCGCGGGCTCGTCCCAACATACTGGCGACTTCCAGCGCCTTCTATACAATGCCTCATATGGTGCCATCTCGATCGACGAATGGTAGCTGTTGTTGTACGAGAACTCAACCAGCGGTAAGAATCTGACCCAACGGTCACCCCACTCTAACACGCAAGATCTCAAAATATCCTCTAAGGTCTGGATCGTCCGCTCACTCTGTCCATCCGTCTGTGGATGATAAGTAGTGCTGAACGGTACGCAACCTCGCCGACCCTCTCAAGAATCTCAAATGGTCCCACAAATCTAGGGCTCAGCTTTCCCTTGATGCCAAAGCGGCGAACTCCTCGGGTTGGTGACACTCTAAGCCAGACATGTGATCCAACCTCAAACTCGATCTCTGTTCGCCGGCGATCTCCATACTTCTTCTGTCAGTCCTGAGCAACCCTCAAATGCTCCTGTATGCGCCCGACCTGGTCGACTGTCTCTCTAACTATCTCCGGCAACGAAGCTGTGGTGTTCGCGGGCTCGTCCCAACATACTGGTGACTTCCAGCGCCTTCCATACAATGCCTCATATGGTGCCATCTCGATCGACGAATGGTAGCTGTTGTTGTACGAGAACTCAACCAACGGTAAGAATCTGACCCAACGGTCGCCCTACTCTAACACGCAAGATCTCAAAATATCCTCTAAGGTCTGGATCGTCCGCTCACTCTGTCCATCCGTCTGTGGATGATAAGTAGTGCTGAAATGCAAACGAGTCCCCAAAGCATCATGAACCTGCTGCCAGAACCTCGATGTGAAACGACCATCTCTGTCGGAAACTATCCTCTTGGGAACCCCGTGGAGTCTCACAATCTGTCGGATGAACTCGTCTACTAGTCTCAAAACCGGCCATGTCTCCTGGATGGCAATGAAATGGGCCGACTTGGTCAGTCTGTCGACGACGACCCAAATAGCATCGAACCCTCTGACATCTCTCCTCAAACCAGTTAAGAAATCCATGGAGATATCCGTCCACTTCAACTCGGGAACGGGGAGCGATCTGACTAAGCCACATGGGCTCTGATGCTTAATCCTGACCTGTTGACAGACCTGACATCTGGCGACGAAATTTGTAATATCGGCTCACATCCTCTGCCACCAATAGGATCTCCTCAAATCCTGATACATCTTATTCGTCCCAGGATGGACAGAATAAGGGGTGGTATGGGCCTCCTGCATAATCCTATGCCTCAGATCTAACGTAGAGGGCACTACCACTCTGCTTTGGAAAGTCAGCAATCCATCGGCTCTCTCCGTATGCTCTCCTGCTTGTCCCTGTGCCATCCGCTCTCTCAGTGCTGCCACCTCAGGGCAATCTGCCTGACCTCTATGAATCTCATCTGTCAGCTCTGAGTGAATCTCGAGGAAGGATAACTGACCCCTCTCCCGTTGAATCCATAATCCTATGCCACATGACATCAACTCTGCCTGTAATCTACTCTGAGCTGTCAATCTGGCCACAACCGCCTCCTGATGAGTCTTCCGATTGAGTGCATCTGCCACCACATTGGCCTTCCCGGGATGATAGATGATCTCCAAATCATAATCCTTCAGGAGCTCTAACCAGCGTCTCTGTCTCATGTTGAGCTCCTTCTGGGTGAAAATGTACTTCAAGCTCTTGTGATCCGTCATCACCTTGCATGAAGTACCATACAAGCAATGTCTCCAGATCTTCAGAGGATGCACTACAGCTGCGAGCTCAAGATCATGTGTGGGGTAAGTCTCCTCTCTAGGCTTCAGCTGGCGTGAAGCATAGGCAATAACTCGATCCATCTGATGCAGAACACAACCCAAACTAGCTCGCGAAGCATCTGTATAGATCACGAAGTCCTCGGTCCCATCAGGTAGAGCCAATACTGGTGCGGTCGTCAGCTTCTCCTTGAGAAGCTCAAAACTGGCCTGACACTCCTCACTTCAAACGAAAGGGACGTCCTTCCGTGTCAGCTGTGTCATCGGTCGAGCGATCCTCGAAAAGTCCTGAACAAAGCGACGGTAGTAGCTAGCCAATCCCAAGAAGGAACGGATGTCTCGAACCTTCTTAGGCACCTCCCAAGCAACGATAGCATCAATCTTCACCGGATCTACGGCGACTCCAGCTGTTGAGATCACATGACCTAAGATGGTCACATCGGAAATCCAAAACTCGCACTTGCTGTACTTGCCGAACAGCTGATGCCTCCTCGACGTCTCCAAAACAATCCTCAGATGTTGCTCATGCTCCTCGTGGCTCCGCGAGTATACTAGGATGTCATCGATGAATACTACAACAAATCTGTCCAGATAGTCTATGAACACCATGTTCATAAGCTCCATGAAGGCTGCTGGGGCGTTGGTCAGCCCGAAAGGCATGACCACAAACTCATAGTGCCCATACTGCGTCCTAAAAGTGGTCTTCTGGATGTCCTCTGATCGCACCCCGGAGCTGATCCATCAGGTCGTTAATCCATGGAAGCGGGTAACGGTTCTTCACCGTCGCTCGGTTCAGCTCGCGGTAATCGATGCACAATCTCAGCGAACCATCCTTCTTCTTGACGAACAACACCGAAGCTCCCCATGGCGATGCACTCGGACAAATGTAGCCCTTCTCGGCTAACTCCTCAAGCTAAGCCTTAAGCTCGACCATCTCTGTGGGTGCCATCCTGTTGGGTACTCGGGAAATGGGCCTGGTGCCCGGCTCCAACTCGATAGCGAAGTTGACCTCTCTTTACGGGGGTAATCTGGGTAACTCATCGGGGAATACATCGGTGAAGTCTCGAACTACGGGTACCTCAGACATGGTGGGTCGGCCTCGATCCACCTCCAAAGTATAACACCAATATCCCTGTAACGGCCCGGATATAAATATCCGGGATATGTTTCAAAGGTCGGATACCTTCGTTCGGATGTTGCAATTCAGGTACGGGTCGAGGTTTCAAACCTCTAATCAACCGAAGTCTCAGAAATTCAATTTAAACGAAGTAAAGCGGAAATACGGTTTAGATACAAAAGCCACGGCAGAGCCGGGTCAAAACCAAAACATAAATTCTAAGTCATATAGCCAAATTAGCGGGGTTAGACAGATTCTTTACGATCGCCCGGGGGTTTTTCCCACGTCATAGAGATAGAGAGCAATCAAACCTAAAAACAATTGGTGCGAGCGGGATCAGACCAAGGCCCCAACACACCCGGTCCCACAAGCAAATATACACATACGCTAATATAAAGATGATGCGAATGCGGAAATTAAATCACACTAACATGATACTAATTTACAATGTGTGGAAAAGAACGGTAAAGGGCCCAAGACAATGCCAAGTGGCATATCCCTCTCCTACCTCTGCACATCTTCCCGTTAGTGCAGATACTGGCCAGTTCGGTGCTATAGCATAGCCATTTCCTCGTGGTGGTGCACTCACCACGGTATCATCATATCATATCATATCTCATCATCATATCATATCTCATCATCATTTCATATATCATCATCATATCATATATCATGCTCATGCCCGATGGTGCTGGGCTAATCATATCATATCATCTCATGTCTTGCCCGATGGTGCTGGGCTATCATATCATGCTCATATCGACTCGATAGACTCAGGGCACCCGATGGGGCTGGGCTACCCTATGACCCTAGCAAAGACTCTAGGACTATCACAGATAACGACCGTTCTGTTTACATACGCATAATGAAATAGGATGCTCAATCACAAGTGCAATCCTAGCATGATACTACATGGCATGCTTTAATGCTTATGCAACATCTAGTATGTCATATATTCACAAGCAGGTAATCTCTTTCGAATCTGAGTAAGCCCATAAAGGAACTTACTTGAATAAGCCGAACAGCAGAGAACAAGGCAGAAGCAGAATCCATGTAATGAGTCACCAATAGCAAGCAATGTCCAACATATCACAATCACCTAATGACATATAAATGCATAAGTCTATCTAATTCACACAAGGCGCCCCTAACTATTGTTGTTGCAGGAGGCTTGATATGTCAAGTAATTACAAATATAAAGATGTAAATAAATGTAAACCGACTCCTGGCCTAAGCAAATAATTACAAGACTTCCTCCCGTTGTAGTGGAAGGGTAGTCAGGATCGATCCACGAGGAGGCGTGTCAGCGGGATCCTAGTAGCTTTGGAAATCTCAAGTCTGCGTCGACCAGTAGCCTCGATTTCGACCTTGGGCCTCGATGTCGACCTCGGCTGTCGATATTCTTTGCAACAGAAGACCTGCAGAGACAAAAACAAGTGGTCGATATCGACTGGAAGGGGTCGATATCGATGTCAGTCCACGAAATCGACTGGCTCAGAAGACTGCCAGTCGATACAGAAGGGTCGATATCGATGCTTGGTGTCGATATCGATGCTCAGTAAACTCCGCAGCGATGTTCGTCGTCGACTCAGAAAACTGTCGACGAACTCAGTGGTCGATATCGACGTCTGGGGTCGATATCGATGTCTCCCTGCAGTGTGTTAGTTGTTCGTCGGCAAAGAAAGGCCGAAGATTTTAGAGTGGAGAGAGAAGCAATGAATAGAAATAAAACAGCGGGTTTTGGTGAATATAAAATATGTAAAAGCAACTCCTAGGATTAGGGTTTACCACAACGTTAACCAATGCATGCGATGAGATAAATAAGACGGACAATTGCGCTATTTCACCCGAGGGACGAGCTTTCGCCGTACACCAACTCTTAGGATTACTCTTTCAAATAAACCTAATTGTCTCTACCAATTTTATGTTTATAACTCAAGTTGTTAGCATGAATCCCTTTTCTTTCGATTAGGACTAAACATAGAATCATAGGAGGAGAGATAGACACAACGATATCAACATCAAATACTTACCTCAAGCGCGCATGGCTAACGTCGGGCTCACCCCGACCCTAAGAGCTTTGGGGAACTACTCGCTTCTCATCATGGGATTCATCATTGAATGAAACGAAGAAACTTGCATTAAATTAAACTTCGAAGCTTTACAACTCAACGTCAACTTTTGCAAACGTCAAACCCTAAAACTTCTCTCTAACTCTAACTCTATTGTCTTTGTCTTGGGTTGTTCTATTATTGGATTCTTGGATGATCTAACAAATCAGCCCCTAAGGCTTTATTTATAGGCTACTAATCCTCGCTATCCAAGGATTGTAACTCCTATCTAAACTAATAACTCTATCCGAACAATTAGGATAGGTCTTTTATGGTAAAAGATAAATAAAACTCTTCAGCTGCCATCTATCTTGAAAGTATGAGATAATCCCGTGCCTCCTTGAAGATATAGTGCCAATCCGCATTCGGAACCGAGTCTATCTTCTGTCGAGATAAGGGGTCGATATCGACACCAGAGGTCGATATCGAGGTCTCTGTTCCTGCTCGACTTGTTCAGCTCTGGTCGATTTCTATGTTGAGGTCGATATGGGGGTCGATATCGACACCGGGGGTCGATATCTGGGTCTAAGGTCGATATCTACCTCTTTCTCAGCTTCACTTGATGTCTATGTTGAGGTCGATATGGGGGTCGATGTCTACCCCAGAGGTCGATATCTGGGTCTAAGGTCGATATCTACCTCTTCTCAGCTTCACTTGGCTTCTTCGTTTTGACTCCGTTTTCGCTCGAATTCCTGCATGGTTAGCTCAAAACTTGTGTAGACTCTATTTCTTGCATTTTAGCCCATTCTTACACAAGTTTATATTCTTTTGAAACTTTTATTTGGAAATCGAATGAAATAAGGAGTCGAAAGATGCAATAAACAAAGGTACAAATGTGTACATCAAAACACCCCATACTTAGACTTGCTTGTCCTCAAGCAATAACCAAGCAATAACCAACACCCACAACACATCCTTCAAGTCTTCGCCCTTGTCAAAAGCAACATCATAAGTGGTAGCAAAGCAAAGCAAGTGAATTTAACGTCATAGTACATATTTTGGTGATCCATAGGCATATGCAATTTTGATCCAACCTCACAGGGATAATGTGTTTGCACTCAACTCTCATGTGTTTAGGCTATGAAGATCAACTCTCAACTCAATTCCACATACAATCTCATAAACATTGTAATTTATAATAATCCACTTCACAACCAATTATGAAAATGCAATAAGAATCATCAGGAGGACTTTCGCTCAATGGAAGACTTCATAGAAGACTCCATTCGGCGGGGTTGTAATGGGGCTTGGTATGAAGTAAAAGGTATGAAATTATTTGGCTATGTGGTGCTTTTATAATTCGGGAATCAAGACTCCTAAATCTCAACACTTGCAATACCCAAACCATAACTCTTCACAATAATGCTTTAAAAGATGCATTCCATCAACCCTTCTTCCAAGTTCTAATACACCTCTCAAAAATATAACATTCGTATGAATAAAAAACTTAAGGATTTTGGCTCATGCACTTTATACATATATATTTTTTTTTTCGGATTTTTATTTTTTATTTTTATTTTTATTTTTATTTTTTATTTTTTATTTTTCGAACATAATACTATAACTATGTGCATTTATATGGTGAGCCAAAACATCCTTTTACAAAATATGACAAAATGTAAATATGTACCATCCTATAATTTCCTTGCTTACAACTAGACATTATGCTCTTTTCTTTCCACAAGGCATTAGTCCAACCAATCTAAGTCTCAATTCCCAAATGGGGGTCAGGCTCAATTCGGCTAGGGATAATTTTGTGGAGTTTGCAATTCAGGCTCAGGCTAATGTTCTGGCTTCAAGCAGGGATAATGCAGGGTAGGTAAAGAGAGGATAAAATTGGCTTAAAAGATGCCTCCATCATTTAATTCTCGTAAACATAAACATATATATGCATTGGTTTTGAATAATTATCACAACATTTAGAGATGTATAGGAAGAGTAAATTCACTCAAGAAAGCGGAGGGATTTTTGATGTTCTCCCTATAGGTCAAAATTCTCACAAGGACAATTTTTGTTGGATTTGCTTTTTTAGCCTAGGATCATATGTGCTCAATTTCATCACAAGTTCACGATCTACATAAAAATTTTAAAGACTTAGGCTAGACCATCCAAATATGCCATAGGGTTTATATGATCAAGTCAGCTATTGAGTTTTCATCATAGGACATCTAAGTAGGGTAAAGAAAAATAAACTTAAAAATAAACATGCATTTTTTTTATTTTGACATTTTCTATTTTTTTTTGGATTTTTGACATTTTATAAAAGTAAAACTAAGAACAAAAATTTAAACATGAATGCAATGCGAAGAAGAAACCAAGTTATGACCATAAGACATGTCTTTCCCCCACCCCATACTTAAAATATACAGTGTCCTCACTGTATTAAAAAGAAGAACAAAGGTAGAGAGAGACTCACAGCGCAACCTGCGGATTCAGGTCGATTTCAGATGAAGTCGATGCCAGGAGTCGATATCTAGGTCAGTGGTCGATGTCGACTGCATCTGTCGAAGTCGAGGAAGAAGATGAAGACGAGGGTTGCCTGATTGGGGTCGATATCGAGTATTAGGGTCGATATCGACCTCTGCTTTTCGCTCCTGAGTCCTCGATGTCGACTCCAGGAGATGGCTTGACCCTGTGGGGGTCGATTTCGACTGGCCTGGTCGATTTCGACTGCCTCTGCAGAAGCTTCTTTTCCTCTTCGTCGTTCCTTTTGCTTGATAACCTGAAATCTTTGTTAGTAATACAGATAAGGCACGAATTATCTCAGTTTTAGAAGTTTCAAACAGCCAAAAATTAAATCCTAAAAACCATCTATGCGAAATTTAAAAGTTTTATGTACATGCTCTAGATTTTTGAGTCGCTAGGCCGACTTCTCCGTCAATGCTTTATGACCCTTTTATGTAAGGACCCTTTGAGCTTGAGCCTTCTCCTGGATCATCAAGGTCCTTTTGGTAGTAGCTAAGTTCGGCGACCAAGGCTTCTTTGTCATTAGGTTCTTCTTTGGGTGCTTTTCTTCTCTTTATTGACCTAACTTTAGCAATATAGGCAAACCATGGAGCTTTGACCCTCTCTTTAGTAGATTTATCAATAATTGGCTTAATTGATTCATCAATAGGGGACAGAGGAGGGTTAGGGGTCATACCTGGGCTTACCTGTTTGGGCCCAAAACAGAAATCTTCGGGCTGAGGGGTGGTCGATTTCGACCAAGGAGGGTCGATTTCGAGTGCTGTGGTCAATATCGACATGTGGGGGTCGACATCGACCTTTGTGACCCCATACTTAAGCTCCTGGCAGTGATCTGGCATACTCGATTTCGACCAAGGGGGGTCGATTTCGATGCTTTTAGTCGATATCGACTGGTTCCAGTCGATGTCGACCCTGCTTGCTGTTTCCGTCCTCGCCAACAAGAATTTTCTAAGCTTTTCTTTGGCCGGCGAGAGGAATACTTGCTCCAGGTGCTTTGTTTCGCTCATGGTTGGGTTGAAAGAGAATTCTATCACTTCGTTCCCTATAGTAAAGGTTAGTAATCCTCGACGTACATTGATATTGGCATCTGCAGTAGCTAAGAATGGCCTACCAAGGATAATAGACACTACAGGATCTTCAGGCATCTCCAATACAATGAAATCAGTAGGCACAAAGAACTTACCTACCTTTACCGGAACGTCATCAACTATACCTGTGGGTCTGACGAAGGAGTTGTCAGCCATATAGAGCTTCATGTCCACAGGTTCAAGGGCACCAATGTTCACCTTCTGCCAAATAGAAAGAGGCATGAGACTTACACTTGCCCCTAAGTCACATAGGGCTTTGTAGCGATGTTGGCCAAGTCCCACGGTGATTGCGAACTTTCCTGGATAACTCTTCTTCTCAGGGAAGTCCATCTTTGAGCACTCCTCTGCGATCTCTGCCATGGATCTCTTCTTGCTCAGGATGTCTTTGAGGAATCGTACATAGGCGGGCATCTCACTTAGGGCTTCTGTAAGAGGGATAGTGATGTTGAGTCCTTGAAGTATCTTTATGAAGCGCCTAAACTTGCCTTTGGTGGGATCCTCCAATGCTTTGGAAGGGAATGGCAACGTCTTCTTTGGAGTAGGGGCCAAAACGGAGGTCGGAGGGGCCTGCTGAACATCGATATCGACTGGAGTTGGGTCGATATCGACTGGTAGGGTCGATTTCGACCTCTGTTGTGGCTCTGATGGCTCTGCAGTGGTATCGATGTCGACCATAGGGTCGACCTGGGGGTCGATATCGACCTCATCCTCGACATCGACTGGTCTGTCGACGTCGACTGGATCTGCTGCTTTCTCCGATTCCGTTCGTGGCTTATGTACTTTGGTGCCACTCCTTAATTGTATGGCTGTGATATGGCCCGTCCCGGATTGTCCCTTAGGATTTGTAGTGGGTTGCCCAGGGAGTGTTCCGGACGGTCTTGGGATTTGTGCCGCCAATTGACCCAGTTGGGTTTCTACGTTCTTCTTCCATATATCCATCTCCCCAATCCTTGTGGTAAGGTGATTGAGTTGAGAGTGGATAGCATTGTTGGATTGATCGTTCTTAGCTTGGTTCCGCCTTATCTCGTCCAACACAAGTTGAAGATCATCCTTCTTTTGGTCTCTCTCCGGGTGCCCAGGAGCTCTATAAGGCGGAGGGTCCCTAGGGTTAACCGGGTTCCTTTGTGGTTGATGGAACCTTTGGTCTCCCCAATATTGGTTGTTGGGGCCCCTCATGTAGCGCGCCTCTTGGTGAGTCTCCGCTAGGTGTACTTGTTCGGCATGTGGGCACTCGATGGTGGTGTGCCGCTGCGATCCGCATTCGATGCAATCTTGGTTCGCTGAAAGGAACCTCACTTGCTTTTGGAGATTTCTAAGTTGATCTCTGTGGAATGGCTCCTTCACATCTGGATCGATTACATTGGAGGGTTCATATAAGGGCATAGATGGGGCAGGCCTCGACGATGATGATGTGTCGGAAGCCTCAGGAGTCCCATATGTGTTGTCGAACTCCACCAACCTCTCTATGGTCTCCCAAGCCTCTTGTGGGGCGAGTTCAAGGTAGCCATAGGAGGTGTAGGTGTTGATCCTCTCCTTCGTTGCAGCGTCAAGAGCATTGTAAATGATCTCCTGAATTACATATGGTGGTTGGCCATGCGTCGGGCATGATCGTAGAAGATCCTTGAACCTTTCCCAAACAGTCGCCAGAGCCTCACCAGGCTTTTGTTTGAAAGCCGTGATTTTTTGTCGGATCAACGCCGTCTTAGAAGGAGGGAAGAACTTGTTGAGAAACGCGTCCTTGACTTCATTCCAGGTGCGGAGCGATCTTGGGGCTAAGCTTTCCAACCACTGCAATGCTTTACCTGTAAGAGACCAGCGAAAGGCTTTTAGTTGGACATACTCAAGACTTCGTCCATCAGCAATAGTATCACAAAGGTCTAAGAAGGTAGAAATATGTGCCATAGGGCACTCATTAGGTTTTCCTTCATATTGGTGCCTTCTAATCTCAGTTAAGAAGTTAGGTTTTATTTCAAAATTAGAGGCAGGGATAAGAATTGCCGATTCAGGCACTGTGAGAACGGGGTGCATATATTGCTTGGCATTCCTAGGGAGGGCATTGATTTGGGCTTCTATTTGCCTTCAGCCTTCCTCCTCCCTATCCGCACGCTCCTTAAGAGCCGCCTCTCTAGTCGTTAGGTCCTCAACCTGCCTCCTTAGTTGTTCAATGAGTTCTGCTTGGTTCGCGTTTTCCGCCATAATTCTTTGAGCTTGGGCCCTTAGATGGAAATAACGCTCAGGGTCGTCTACTCCTTCAAATTCAGGTGGGCGATCAGCGCGTCGCATACACCTGCAAAGCCAATCTAGATAAAGACGTGAGATAGACTACTAGGGCGCGATTGATTGCCTCCCCGGCAACGGCGCCAATTTGTTGTTGCATGAGGCTTGATATGTCAAGTAATTACAAATATAAAGATGTAAATAAATGTAAACCGACTCCTGGCCTAAGCAAATAATTACAAGACTTCCTCCCGTTGTAGTGGAAGGGTAGTCAGGATCGATCCACGAGGAGGCGTGTCAGCGGGATCCTAGTAGCTTTGGAAATCTCAAGTCTGCGTCGACCAGTAGCCTCGATTTCGACCTTGGGCCTCGATGTCGACCTCGGCTGTCGATATTCTTTGCAACAGAAGACCTGCAGAGACAAAAACAAGTGGTCGATATCGACTGGAAGGGGTCGATATCGATGTCAGTCCACGAAATCGACTGGCTCAGAAGACTGCCAGTCGATACAGAAGGGTCGATATCGATGTCTGGTGTCGATATCGATGCTCAGTAAACTCCGCAGCGATGTTCGTCGTCGACTCAGAAAACTGTCGACGAACTCAGTGGTCGATATCGACGTCTGGGGTCGATATCGATGTCTCCCTGCAGTGTGTTAGTTGTTCGTCGGCAAAGAAAGGCCGAAGATTTTAGAGTGGAGAGAGAAGCAATGAATAGAAATAAAACAGCGGGTTTTGGTGAATATAAAATATGTAAAAGCAACTCCTAGGATTAGGGTTTACCACAACGTTAACCAATGCATGCGATGAGATAAATAAGACGGACAATTGCGCTATTTCACCCGAGGGACGAGCTTTCGCCGTACACCAACTCTTAGGATTACTCTTTCAAATAAACCTAATTGTCTCTACCAATTTTATGTTTATAACTCAAGTTGTTAGCATGAATCCCTTTTCTTTCGATTAGGACTAAACATAGAATCATAGGAGGAGAGATAGACACAACGATATCAACATCAAATACTTACCTCAAGCGCGCATGGCTAACGTCGGGCTCACCCCGACCCTAAGAGCTTTGGGGAACTACTCGCTTCTCATCATGGGATTCATCATTGAATGAAAGGAAGAAACTTGCATTAAACTAAACTTCGAAGCTTTACAACTCAACGTCAACTTTTGCAAACGTCAAACCCTAAAACTTCTCTCTAACTCTAACTCTATTGTCTTTGTCTTGGGTTGTTCTATTATTGGATTCTTGGATGATCTAACAAATCAGCCCCTAAGGCTTTATTTATAGGCTACTAATCCTCGCTATCCAAGGATTGTAACTCCTATCTAAACTAATAACTCTATCCGAACAATTAGGATAGGTCTTTTATGGTAAAAGATAAATAAAACTCTTCAGCTGCCATCTATCTTGAAAGTATGAGATAATCCCGTGCCTCCTTGAAGATATAGTGCCAATCCGCATTCGGAACCGAGTCTATCTTCTGTCTAGATAAGGGGTCGATATCGACACCAGAGGTCGATATCGAGGTCTCTGTTCCTGCTCGACTTGTTCAGCTCTGGTCGATTTCTATGTTGAGGTCGATATGGGGGTCGATATCGACACCGGGGGTCGATATCTGGGTCTAAGGTCGATATCTACCTCTTTCTCAGCTTCACTTGATGTCTATGTTGAGGTCGATATGGGGGTCGATGTCTACCCCAGAGGTCGATATCTGGGTCTAAGGTCGATATCTACCTCTTCTCAGCTTCACTTGGCTTCTTCGTTTTGACTCCGTTTTCGCTCGAATTCCTGCATGGTTAGCTCAAAACTTGTGTAGACTCTATTTCTTGTATTTTAGCCCATTCTTACACAAGTTTATATTCTTTTGAAACTTTTATTTGGAAATCGAATGAAATAAGGAGTCGAAAGATGCAATAAACAAAGGTACACATGTGTACATCAACTATCATACATCTCTTCTCGTATCTCGTTTCAGATTGTTCCATCTTATCTCATCATGATTCAAATATCAATCCATGTTCATCTCATCTCATCATCTCATTTCCAAAACAATCTCTCGAGAACTCAACTTAGAAAATCAAACAATACTTTTAATATCGTACTTAGTCAAAACCCGACATTACACATTTAAACCTTAAGGCCCATTTTCCCAAAATCATGTTATAAAATAATTCCGGCATGTTTCTTATTTCAAAACCTTATATAAATAAATTCTAATTTTAAATCATTAAAATAATTCTATGCTCACAAATCATATTTATAAATCAAAACCCAACAATTCACTTTAAAATTCTTAACTCCCATAGTTAAATCCTCATAAAATGCATCATATATAAATAATCCAATTAATATTACTTTAAAACAAATAAACAATATATATAGATTAATTTCCTGAATATTATCATTATAACCAAATTCCAAAACTATAATAATATTCAAATGATTTACACTCACTGTCCATATATTCTCAAATCAATCCAAATATATATATATATATATATATATATATATATATATATATATATATATATATATATATATATAAAACTCCATATCAATAAATATCATTTTTAAGACCTTTTTAAATATATATATATAAATAAATAAATTTCAGCACATATAGATGTATATACACATTTTCCTAAAATCAGAATAACAAACATATAACATATATATTTATATATATAAAATAGCATATTACATAATATAACTTAACACATAATATGTTTAACACATAGCTTAAAATATAAGCCCCAGCAGCCCATAACAGAAAAGGAGAAAGGAAAGGGAGATGGCCCGAAATTAAGCCCAGCCCAACCCGAAGGAGAACCCGGATCTGGGAGGAAAAGAAAGAAGGCTAAATCGGATGAGCATAAACGATACACAGCCCAAACCCAGCCCATCCGAAATAGGCCCAAAACCACTCTTTTTCATATAACCCAGCCCGATACACAATAAAAAAGAGAAGGGGGGTCCACAGGTGACATGGCGGATGAGGTGGACGGAGGGGATCCGAATCTGAATGTGATATAACCCGTAAGGAGTGGGTGACCCGGCCCAGCCCACTACAGAAAGGAGGGACCTTTCTTCAAGCTCAGGCCGAGCTCACTGATGGAGAACAGAGAGAGGAAGGAGGAGAAATTGCTCAGGCATGCCGGCGGCCTTTTGGCTCGAGATTTCACCCAGAGGATCGCCATAAGATTCCGACCACACCCAATGCCGAAAAGGAGGAAGCGACGTTAAGGGAGAAAGAAAGAGAAGAAGAAATTTACCATTCGATGAGGAGAACTCCGACGAGGGTGCTCCGAGCGGCTCCGGCTGCGTCGGCGAGGGATGGGTGCTACTCCGGGCCTAGGATGATGGAAGAGTAAATAAAATTCCACCTTTACCCGGTTTAAGGACAAGAGGAAGTGAAGGGAGCCTTACCAACTCGAACCGGAAACAGAGGGATTTTGGAGCTCTTGGGTCTCCAATGGCAGAAGGAACTGGAAGAGGGCGCCGGGGTTGCTCCTCCTGCTGGCTCGAGGTGGAAGGAGGAAAGCCAAGGAGGAGGAAGTGGAGCTGTGAGGCGCGGCCTCGGTGGTGCTCGACCACGAGAAACAGAGGGGGGAATGTGGTCTGGTGGTGGTGGTTGTGGGCTGTCTCGACGGCGACGGAAGGTGGTGGTAGGGGTGGGTAGTGGATGCGATCGAAATGGGGGATGGAGGGAGGAGGAAGAGAGGGTGAAGGTGGGTTGTGGAACCTAAAATTTGGAGGATAAGGTTTGGGGTTGCTGCCAGCAATGGGGAAGAGGACAAGGGTACAATGCTGGGCGGCCACGGGAGAGAGAGAGAGAGAGAGAGAGAGAGAGAGAGAGAAAGAGAAATAAAAGGAAAAGGATTAAAAGAGAATTGGTCCCCACAAGATATTTTGAATGCCCGACAAATATCTCGAAACCCGCTCGCCCGATCGAATTCCGACTAAATCGAATTTAATCAAATTTCAATTCAATCTCAAGATAACGGAATTAAATAAATTTCAATAAAAACTCGGAGCTTAAATAAATTTTTTATTAACACCCGAACTCGAAGTCGAAAATTAAATCCCGTCAAAATCCTAATTTAAATGATGCCGGAAGGATTTAAAATTTTTGAGCTCGTGCTCGAGGACGATTTTTCTCCGCTTTTACAAATTGAAATAAATACTAACATATTTAATTAAAATAATAATATTATATATAAAAAATATATATTCAGTCTTTACATTTATCCACCTCTAAAAACAAGTCTCGTCCCCGAGACTAAAATCATTTAATGTAATGAGAAGAAGTTCGAAATCGGTGAGTCCGAGGACCATGTCCAAGGATCTTGTAATCATCTCGGTTGCGTCTTCCGGGATTCTCACAACATCCTGGTCATGGTCGTGACATCTCCAATTGGTATGGTCAAGTGTGTAATAAGCGCCCCTATCACATACTCGCTTCGACCTTTCGGAAGTATCACAACTCTAAAAGCATTATAGCGTCCGACTAGGTCTTAGCAAGCAATCTATAAGCGCCCCTATAAATGCTTGTATCCACTTCGTGAGACGTCATAATGTAAATCCCGTTCGTAAACCTCGAAGCGTATTGTAAATGGAAAGATTGTCATCTAAATCATCGAAACTCCCGACTTTTTTAAAACCCCAAGTTGGTCCTTTACAAAACCGCTCAAAATCCCAAATTCAACGTTTAATCAAGCAGCTTTACACTAAAACAAGTCGAATCTTTTCAAATCAAGATTTCGTCAAGATCTCCCAAAACCAAATCAGCTTCTCACAACCAATCAATCAAATTCAGAAGGTAGGAGGTGGAATCATCCACCTCTAAGGGCTAATCCCATATTCTCTTCCTAGGTTCCAAAGTCATTTTATCATCATTCTCAACTCATCATGCACATAAGTAAATCCACTCATCGACTCATAACATCATCAGCCACCTCTCATATGGCAATAACAACATCAATCATGATAATCTCAACCAATCGACATCTCAACCGCATAACATGATTACCCATAAAATAAATCATACCATCCCTTCAGAACATGCCAAATGCAATAACAAAATCTTAACATCATACCATGAGTCATAAAGTATATCTATCCCATACAGAAGGCATCACAAGTGCATCATCGAATTCCCATAACTTATCACACAAGCACATATGTCAAGAGATCAAAGAGGTTAGGTGTCATGGAGTCAGTACGTTACTACAAGTCGAATCTCACGATCGCATCTCAACATCGCACACTAGTGAAACCAGTCATAACAAGGGATCTCATGTAAAGCATAATTTCACATAGTCATCCTATCCAATTTCTATCAAGCATTATCATATCATATCATCACATCAATCATTGGCACTTGCAAGGTTAACCATAGCGAAATTTCATCATAGGTCCACGAAACAAAACTACTTATCAACACATCAATCCAAACAAAATCATGCTATTAAGATTCAAACTAAAGGGGAGATCAAGCAGTATATCAACATCAAAAATGCCATCATGCTCTCCAGATATCATCTTAGCTCATCACAATGCCATATAACGATTATTAGCAGTCATGCACCATCATCTCATATATACACGTAAGTCACATTCATGCTCCAAATCATATAGTATAACATCATGCTTCCACATAACAACATATCATCATCTCATGATTCCTACAACACATCATAACATGCTTCTAGGACAGCATAGTAGGATAGCAAATTGTCATTATATCATGATCATAGTTGCCATTACCAATTATATTTCAGTTTTGCATATCAAAATGCAATATCATGCCATATCAGGTTCATCATGGTTGCTATCTAATATCATGCTAGTACATGTTAATAAATCACATAATCAAGAAGACCCTCACATCATACCAATCAAAATAAAACGCAACCCCGCTCGCTCATCTCCACCCTCAAGCAAAGACGAATCTTCATCTAGACTCACCAACTCGGTCAAAATCCCCAAAGAAACCCCAACTCATTTTGACACTCCGGTCTCACCCTGTATTTCACCAAGCACTCTCACTAGCAATCCACCTCTAAGAATCCAACCGTATCTCTATTTCTCACCCGAGATTCACCTAGAAGCTACTCGGAACCCACCATGCATCGCTCCTTATAGTTCTCAAAACTTACTCAATCTTACTTAAGCAAAACCCTTCTCCGACCACTCTACCAAAGGACCTCACTCACATGTTCAAAGAAGAAGCAATCATGGACATTATTACACATAAGGATTACATCATGTCAACTAGTATTTATATCAATAGCATCATCAAGCATTGCAACAAGTATCAAAATTCTTAAATTACCGTCATGCTCAACGAGTATTGTAAAACATCATATATGAACCTAATCGAATCAAATTAGAAAGTTTCATCATAATCTTATCAAATAAACAATCCAGGTTTCACAACATTTGCAGTTCATACTTTTATAGGCAAGGAATTTAGATCAAGCTTAGCAACTCAGAATAGCATCACATCAAATCATCATGGCACATTAAAGCTGTAAGGCAATCGAATCATATCATCATAGTCAACAGACAATCAAGCAACAGTCATCACCAAGTCATCACATCAACAAGCAACTTTCAACATCGAGTTAGTGCAATATCACCATCAACAAGTTAAAAAAAGGATTAGCAATCCGAATGAAGGACACTCTCACTTGCAAGTCATATCGTACTCAATAATCGCAACCCTCGAAGTAAGCTTGTTCTGTCGACATTGTCGATCCTGAGGCCCGTGGTTTATGGGCCCACGCTTCCGCTGCACTGCTCTATCGCTATTCGACATTCCGATCCTTTTTCCATTCGGTCGCTCGTCCAATGTAACGCGTAGGAGTCTAAGTTAGCGGAGATAGGGGAGTGACAAGAGCGGACGACCCAATATTTCTTTCGGAGACAAAATGGATCAAATATAAAGATGACACGACTAGAGACAAGACTCTAACCCGAGAATAGTAACGATGCCTTTATGGAAGTCCATTAGGTTACAATGGTGACAACAAGTACAAATTCATCATAGGGCATATCCATCACATTAATCCACACTAACATGCACCTATCCCGGGGCAGCATTCGTATTCATATCAAAGACACAATCAAGTCCGATGCTGATGTATGTGAAATATGCTAACATTCTAGTATTCCATGGAAGTAGATATGCCTAGCAGCTTCAAGCAAGATAGACGGGACCAACAATGATCATATATGATTCGAAGTCATGCGAAATTTAGTGAAGATAACGAGCATCATGCATATGATCAATGTAAGAGCATGATATACACATCAACAAATGAGTCCAAATATATCATGGCAAAGTATATTATAACAATCAGATGAAGCGTCATACGAGGGCACATAAGAGCAGCATAGTAACTATCACATCTAATAGCAATGATCGCATAGTAGGTTAAGGATGACATGTAATCATGCGACGAGATACATTCAGAGAACAAAGATCCTACATGATACTAACGATACATAATGTGATATAAGCATTGTCAAGATTCATTAAGAGGAGCTCAACATAATATTCACGAAACATGAGTCATCATCAGAAGTAACAAGAAGGACATCGTTGGTGCTAGATTATAATCATGCTAAGAACGAACCATCATATAATACATATATGGTACAATGGTTATTGCATCATAGAACAAGTACAACACGTGGTCATTTAGCGGGTCATATTGGAAATCATAAGCCCTACATGATACTAATAGCACACATCGAACATGAGTGAAATTAAAGTAATTCAACTAGGTTCATTCCGATATTCATGCGTCATGTATATGCAAAATTAGGATATAGAGTGATGTGTGATCAATTGAGGTGTCAAGTCATAGGTTCATGCAAACACGAGAAGCCATCAGAGAGTAATAGACATTTTAACCATGTAAGAATGCTAGGTTTGACCATCACGGAAAGCTAGTCAATCATAGAATCCAACATTAAGCTAATCGGGACGAGTGAAACATGTTAAGAGAACGGAAGGAGGAAGGAGCCACACTATCAGGGACCTAGCTCAAGAGAGAATCAACAATAAGGTAGGCAAGGCGTAAATGTGCATAAGTCATAACCAAGGATCCTACACGTTACTAATGGCTTAACATAACATAGGACACATACATGCACTTGATTGATTACTCGACATTAAGCAAGACTTCAATTCAATCACCTTCCAATAAGATAGAAGCATGGGAGGAAATGTAACAATGTATAATGCAAGTCTAAGTAACGGGCAATATGACGAGAATATGGGGTCATGGGTTCAAATTATTGCATACTGGGATAAAACATGTATTTATCAAGACTCATTTACACTAACATATTCTCGCTTTAGCGCAATTAACACATAGCAATACTAATCATAGCATAATCAACAATAGTTAATCTAAGGAAGACAAAATAGACGGGCATGATATAGATTCTTGTCACAAGATGAAGGATAAGCATCGAGGCATCATCGGCGAGCATGCTAAGGAGCACATCTTACGAGGCATTCAGATAAGAAGACTCGATCACACTATCATAGACCTAATTCAGAAGAAGCAACAATCATATAGACTCATATCAGGTGGTTCATGTTTTCGATCAATCATACGATCAATATGCCAAGAAAACATGCTATAACAACATACAATCATGATAGAGGGCAAGACACAACACGAGTCTTAAGCAATATGACCAGCATGGATACAGGGTGTCATACAACCACGAATTTAAATCAAGGATCATCATCATAACAGGTACTGTGGATTACGTAGCATACAAGGCATGTCGACATGAAATTATAACATGTATCCATCAAGTAAGGGACTCACTCTATCATGATACTAGAACCGAACTATCACACTATCATGAACCTATTCACAGGAAGGACATCAATTAGACAACATCCTAGCATATGACATATTTATTCGTGCTCTAGTATGACAAGGCAATATACTAAGTAGATCATGCCGAGATGATATGGATATGATAAATGTAGCTCAAACCTATACAATAGTCATTATGAACATTAAGGCACATAAGCACAACTTCACACTAAGGATCAATTGAAGGTCAAGGAGTAGTACCACATAGTATCACGCAATAATGGACAGAGCAATCAAGATAACCCGATAGAGGTCCATAAGAGCAACATTGACTCTTCCCAACTGACTCATTACCCATCTTTCCTGTGGGACTCAGATACGAATTTTTCGTGACAAGAGGGCACTGTTGGATCGTCATAAAAATTGATAAGGATAGCCTCGTAAACATCTCACTCTCTAACTCGGAATTTCATCAAGGACCGTCTTCCAATACTCTCTCGGACAACCTCTATATTAAATCATGATTCTCGACACCATGTGTTTAGCACCCAATTTCCAGTTGAAGACCGATATTCGAAGGGAGGACTCGATTGAATTGTCAAAAGGGTTCATAAGGAAAAGGGCGGTTCCACAAAAGCCGAGCTTAACCATATAAGAAGAAGGGTACTCCCGCTATCCCGTTCGCACAAATCGTTCAATATTCATTAAACAGTTAGGACATACCAATCAATCTTTAGCATATCAAGCACTCAACATAGAATCAGTCAATGCCACATATAACGACCTCCTTGGAGTCTTCCCGACCCATCTGTAAAGAACAAGCTAATATTTCGCCTACCCATTCCCGACTACATCCAATAGGGATGGTCTAGCGCCTTTTCCTACCCACTCAATCCCTTATTAGTTGGTTCTCCTCTTTTATCATAAGCCAAGTTCATATTTAGTCCAATTGAGTTAGGCATATTAAGTTCATTTGCACCTTTAAAACGCTTTCAAATCTCTTGAAATCCATGGGCGGTTTTCCAAAACATACAGTCGACCCTTGCGTACCCGAATTGCACAACCTCGCTCTGATACCAACTTTGTAACGGCCCGGATATAAATATCCGGGATACGTTTTGAAGGTCGGATACCTTCGTTCGGATGTTGCAATTCAGGTACGGGTCGAGGTTTCAAACCTCTAATCAACCGAATTCTCAGAAATTCAATTTAAACGAAGTAAAGCGGAAATACGGTTTAGATACAAAAGCCATGATAGAGCCGGGTCAAAACCAAAACATAAATTCTAAGTCATATAGCCCAATTAGCGGGGTTAGACAGATTCTTTGCGATCGCCCGGGGGTTTTTCCCACGCCATAGAGACAGGGAGCAATCAAACCTAAAAACAATTGGTGCGAGCCGGATCAGACCGAGGCCCCAACGCACCCTGTCCCGCAAGCAAATATACACATACGCTAATATAAAGATGATGCGAATGCGGAAATTAAATCACACTAACATGATCCTAATTTACAATGTGCGGAAAAGAACGGTAAAGGGCCCAAGACAATGCCAAGTGGCATATCCCTCTTCTACCTCTGCACCCCTTCCCGTTAGTGCAGAGACTAGCCAGTTCGGTGCTATAGCATAGCCATTTCCTCGCGGTGGTGCACTCACCACGGTATCATCATATCATATCATATCTCATTATCATATCATAACTCATCATCATTTCATATATCATCATCATATCATATATCATGCTCATGCCCGATGGTGCTGGGCTAATCATATCATATCATCTCATCTCTTGCCCGATGGTGCTGGGCTATCATATCATGCTCATATCGACTCGATAGACTCAGGGCACCCGATGGGGCTGGGCTACCCTATGACCCTAGCAAAGACTCTAGGACTATCACAGATAACGGCCGTTCTGTTTACATACGCATAAAGAAATAGGATGCTCAATCACAGGTGCAATCCTAGCATGATACTACACGGCATGCTTTAATGCTTATGCAACACATAGTATGTCATATATTCACAAGCAGGTAATCTCTTTCGAATCAGAGTAAGCCCATAAAGGAACTTACTTGAATAAGCCAAACATCAGAGAACAAGGCAGAAGCAGAATCCAAGTAATGAGTCACCAATAGCAAGCAATGTCCAACATATCACAATCACCTAATAACATATAAATGCATAAGTCTATCTAATTCACACAAGGCGCCCCTAACTATCATACATCTCTTCTCATATCTCGTTTCAGATTGTTCCATCTTATCTCATCATGATTCAAATATCAATCCATGTTCATCTCATCTCATCATCTCATTTCCAAAACAATCTCTCGAGAACTCAACTTAGAAAATCAAACAATACTTTTAAAATCGAACTTAGTCAAAACCCGACATTACGCATTTAAACCTTAAGGCCCTTTTTCCAAAAATCATGTTATAAAATAATTCCGGCATGTTTCTTATTTCAAAACCTTATATAAATAAATTCCAATTTCAAATCATTAAAATAATTCTATGCTCACAAATCATATTTATAAATCAAAACACAATAATTCACTTTAAAATTCTTAACTCACATAGTTAAATCCTCATAAAATGCATCATATATAAATAATCCAATTAGTATTATTTTAAACAAATAAACAATATATAAAGATTAATTTCCTGAATATTATCATTATAACCAAATTCCAAAACTATAATAATATTCAAATGATTTACACTCACTATCCATATAAACTCAAATCAATCCAAATATATATATATATATATATATATATATATATATATATATATATATATATATATATATATATATATAACTCCATATCAATAAATATCATTTTTAAGACCTTTTTAAATATATATATATATATATATATAAATAAATTTCAGCACATATAGATGTATATACACATTTTCCTAAAATCAGAATAATAAACATATAACATATATATTTATATATATAAAATAGCATATTACATAATATAACTTAACACATAATATGTTTAACACATAACTTAAAATATAAGCCCCAGCAGCCCATAACAGAAAAGGAGAAAGGAAAGGGAGATGGCCCGAAATTAAGCCCAGCCCAACCCGAAGGAGAACCCGGATCCGGGAGGAAAAGAAAGAAGGCTAACCCGGATGAGCATAAACGATACACAACCCAAACCCAGCCCATCCGAAATAGGCTCAAAACCACTCTTTTTCATATAACCCAGCCCGATACACAATAAAAAAGAGAAGGGGGGGTCCACAGGTGACATGGCGGATGAGGTGGACGGAGGGGATCCGAATCTGAATGTGATATAACCCGTAAAGAGTGGGTGACCCGGCCCAGCCCACTACAGAGAGGAGGGACCTTTCTTCAAGCTCAGGTCGAGCTCACTGACGGAGAACAGAGAGAGGAAGGAGGAGAAATTGCTCAGGCATGCCGGCGGCCTTTTGGCTCGAGATTTCACCCAGAGGATCGCCATAAGATTTCGACCACACCCAATGCCGAAAAGAAGGAAGCGACGTTATGGGAGAAAGAAAGAGAAGAAGAATTTTACCGTTCGATGAGGAGAACTCCGACGAGGGTGCTCCGAGCGGCTCCGGCTGAGTCGACGAGGGAGGGGTGCTACTTTGGGCCTAGGATGATGGAAGAGTAAATAAAATTCCACCTTTACCCGGTTTAAGGACAAGAGGAAGTGAAGGGAGCCTTACTAACTCGAACCGGAAACAGAGGGATTTTGGAGCTCTTGGGTCTCCAATGGCGGAAGGAACTGGAAGAGGGCGTCGGGGTTGCTCCTGCTGCTGGCTCGAGGTGGAAGGAGGAAAGCCAAGGAGGAGGAAGTGGAGCTGTGAGGCGCAGCCTCGGTTGTGCTCGATCACGAGAAACAGAGGGGGGAATGTGGTCTGGTGGTGGTGGTTGTGGGATGTCTCGACGGCGACGGAAGGTAGTGGTGGGGGTGGGTAGTGGATGCGATCGAAATAGGGGACGGAGGGAGGAGGAAGAGAGGGTGAAGGTGGGTTGTGGAACCTGAAATTTGGAGGATAAGGTTTGGGGTTGCTGCCTGCAATGGGGAAGAGGACAAGGGTACAGTGCTGGGCGGCCACTGGAGAGAGAGAGAGAAATAAAAGGAAAAGGATTAAAAGAGAATTGGTCCCCACAAGATATTTTGAATGCCCGACAAATATCTCGAAACCCGCTCGCCCGATCGAATCCCGACTAAATTGAATTTAATCAAATTTCAATTCAATCTCAAGATAACGGAATCAAATAAATTTCAATAAAAAATCGGAGCTTAAATAAATTTTTTATTAACACCCGAACTCGAAGTCAAAAATTAAATCCCGTCAAAATCCTAATTTAAATGATGCCGGAAGGATTTTAAATTTTTGAACTCGTGCTCGAGGATGATTTTTCTCCGCTTTTACAAATTGAAATAAATACTAACATATTTAATTAAAATAATAATATAATATATATAAAATATATATTCAGTCTTTACAGTCCCGTGTCAAGAAGTCTCGCTGCTCGAACTGCGCTAATCAGTGCCCCGTTCCTCTTGGGGTCACTACCCCAAACCTGGTGCTCGATGCCATCCTCTTCTAGAATCGACACGGTCCTCGTCCGCAAGTCGATGATCGCTCCATAGTGGTCCATGAAATCCATGTCAAGAATCAAGTCGTGGGTCCTCAAGGTCATCACGATCAGATCGGCGGGCCACTCTCGCTCTCCTATACGGATGGGGCAACCTAGGATCTCACGAGTCGTCCTAATCCTAGCCCCATCCGGCATACCCACACTCAGGGGCGGACCCCTCATGCAGATTAGGCTCAGCCCAGAGACGCACGACTCTGCTTTGAAGCAGTGTGTGGCACCCGTGTCAAAAAGAATACTCAAGCACTCATATCGGAGAAATGTAGTACCTGAGGCACTCGGAGTGGATCGATCCTCAACTCTCATCTGGAAAACGCGGGGCGGTGGGGGCAATGTAGAACCAGAAGCTCCAGATGTCTGTCCTCTCCTATAACCTGACCCAGACGGTCCTGCGGAAGACGATCCTCTGCCCGTCCCGTGCCCAGATGGCCCACGGCCCCCTCTAGCTGAACCTCTCCCACGTCCTCCGGGCCGGCCTCTAATAGCTGTGCTGCCTCTCCCCTGCCCCGGAGAATAAGTCAGAAGCGGGGGCCGAGGAGCGGCGGGAAGTCTCGGTGCGGGTGTAGCCGGTGGGGTCCTACCACCCTAGGGGCAATGAGCAGCTCTGTGTCCCATACCTCCACAAGTGTAACATCTGGTAGATCTATCCGGGCAATCTCTCTGGTAATGACCTGGCTCAAAACAACCATAGCACGTGATGATCCGAACGCTAGCCCCTCGACGAGCCACTGGTGGTGTTGGGGGTGGCAGAACTCTCGACATCCCTCCTCCGAATCCTCCGCGGAAGGCTCCTCAAGAACTCACATCCCATCTCGTGTCAGCGGACCTCGACCTCTTCGCCTCGGGGCGAGAGGGAGCATACACAATAGTAGTAAAGATCCTCTACTGCTCGTACATCAGCACGACCTCCAGAAAGCGGTCAAACGGAACAACTCCCAAACTAGACGCGTGTAGAAGAATCTCTGGTGGCAGTCTCATAGATAGCAAGCGGATACGACTCTTGTCAGTGGGGCAGAGGTGAGCGCAGTAGATCAACTCCCTCTTGAACTGACGGATGACCTCCGATACAGAGCGGGATGGGTCGTAAGCAGCGCGCATGAAGGTGACCTCCCTAGCCATCTGTGTCCCTGCCAGACAATACTCCCGAAGCATCAGTGCTCGAAACTCCTCATAGCTCCACTGTGTCTGGCCCGTTTTACAGACGGTCCAACGAAGGAAGGCGTCCTCTCGCAGAAGTCCTGCGGTCAACCTCTGACGCTCGAAAGCAGGAGCACCGATGAAATCAAATATGCTATCGATCTGCCTCAGCCATGCCTTGATGTCCGCTCCGTCCTCTCCCAAGAAGTGTGGTGGGCTGCAATGTGCTAAAGATCGAACCCAATCGATGCGCTTCACAGGGCGCGTATCGACGGGGGCTGGTGCAGCTGGCTGTCCAACTGGGATCTCTATAGCTGGCTCAACTGGCTGCTTGACGGGAATCTATATACCAGGTGCATCCGGTGGAGGATCTCCGACAAGTCCCCGCAACATCTCGATCAATGTCGTCCTATCCATCTGTCTCATTATCTCCTCCGGTTGGGGGGCTGGAATCTCCGTACCCCCGAGATCCTGAGCATCGTCATCTGCCCTGTCGGCCATGATTCGATGAGGTCGTCCTCCGACCCTACGTGCTGGGCCCCCACGCCCGACTGTCCCACGCCATGTATCGACCATACTGCTGCATATTCAGAGTTACCACTCAGCATAGAAGCACTCAATTACGATTATAATGATCTCCTTCGAGGGAGATCGCCCTCAGGCCCAATTGATATACATACAACACGCTAAGCTATCAAAAGTCTCTCTTCGAGGAGCGACTGACCGGAGGGGCAATACCTCGCAGCCTCTACCTAACTCGCCACTTCAACCACCGCGGTGCAATTCCTTGGAGTCTTCCAAGCCCATCTGTAAAGAGTACGTTATATTTTGCCTACCCGTTCCCAATCTACATCTAATAGGGATGGTTTAGCGCCATTCTACCCACTCGATCCCCATTGTTTGATTTCACTCAATTTTAAGGCCAAATTCATATTAGGTTCATTTGAGTTAGACATATTAAGTTCATTTTGCCCCTTGAAAACTCTTTCAATCCTTTTGAAATTCCTGGGCGGTTTTCCAAAACATACACTCGACCCTTTGGTACCCAAATTGAAAACCTGGCTCTGATACCAACTTTGTAATGGCCTGGATCTAAATACCCGGGTTACGTTTTGAAGGTTGGTTACCTTCGTTCGGATCTTGCAATTCGAGTACGGGTCGAGGTTTCAAACCTCAAAGGATCAGTATTTAAAGTGGGGATTTCGAACCCCAAAATAATCGAAGGGCCACGTGGGATCCTCAAGCTGTCCTAGGACTATATCGCGGAAATTCATTTGCAAAACTGGTGAAAGTGGAAGTAAAGTACAACTTGCCACCGCGAGGCGGGGTCAAAACCAAATCATACATTCTGAAATCATATAACCAAATTAGCGCGGTTAGGCAGGTTCTTTGTAATCGCCCGGGGGATTTCCCACGCCATAGAAACAAAGAGCAATCATACCTAAAAACAAGTTGTGCGAGCGGGATCATACCGAGACCCCAACGCACTCTGTCCCGCAAGCAAGTATACACATACGCTATAATAAAGATGCTTTGATGCAATATAGAAATTAAATCACACTATGATGTTCCTAGGTTATAATATGCAGAAAAGAACTGTAAAGGCGCCCAAAGAATGCCAAGTGGCATATCCCTCTCCTACCTCTACACCCTTTCCCGTTAGTGTAGAGACTGGCCAGTTCGATGCTATAGCATATTGTTAAGGAGGTAAAGTCGAGTACAAATAATAAGATGTAAAAATGTAAATCGACTCCTAGCCTATACAAATAATTACAAGACTTCCTCCCGTTGTAGTGGAAGGGTAGTCAGGATCGATCCACGAGGAGGCGTGTCAGCGGGATCCTAGTAGCTTTGGAAATTTCACGTCTGCGTCGACCAGAAGCCTCGATGTCGACCTCGGCTGTCGATGTTCTCTGCAACAGAAGACCTGCAGAGACAAAAACAAGTGGTCGATATCGACTGGTGGGGGTCGATATCGATGTCAGTCCACGAAATCGACTGGCTCAGAAGACTGCCGGTCGATACAGAAGGGTCGATTTCGACGTCTAGGGGTCGATATTGATGCTCAACAAACTCCGCAGCGATGTTCGTCGTCGACTCAGAAAACTGTCGACGAACGCAGTGGTCGATATCGACGTCTGGGGTCGATATCGATGTCTCCCTGCAGTGGGTTAGTTTCTCGTCGGCAAAGAAAGGCCGAAGATTTGAGAATGGAGAGAGAAGCAATGAACAAAAATAACAGTGGGTTTTGGTGTGTATGAACTATGTAAAAGTCAATTCCTAGTATTAGGGTTTACCACAACGTTAACCAATGCATGCGATAAGATAAATAAGACGGACAATTGCGCTATTTCACCCGAGGGACAAGCTTTCGCTGTACACCAACTCCTAGGATTACTCTTGCAAATAAACCTAGTTGTCTCTACCAATTTTATGTTTATAACTCAAGTTGTTAGCATGAATCCCTTTTCTTTCGATTAGGACTAAACATAGAATCGTAGGAGGAGAGATAGACACAACGATATCAACATCAAATACTTACCTCAAGCGCGCATGGCTAACGTCGGGCTCACCCCGACCCTAAGAGCTTTGGGGAACTACTCGCTTCTCATCTTGGAATTCATCGTCAATTGAAAGGAAGAAACTTGCATTAAACTAAACTTCGAAGCTTTACAACTCAACGTCAACTTTCGCAAACGTCAAACCCTAAAACTTCTCTCTAACTCTATTTCTATTGTCTTTGTCTTGGGTTAATGGATTGTTCTGGGATTGGATGAAAAGATGCTTGAATGCCAGCCCCCTAGGGCTTTATTTATAGGCTACTAATCCTCGCTATCCAAGGATTGTAACTCCTTTCTAAACTATGAACTCTATCCGAACAATTAGGATATGTCTTTTATTTTGATAAAACATAAATAATCTTAAAGGTAAAAGATAAATAAAACTTCAGCTTCCATCTATCTTGAAAGTATGAGATAATTCCGTGCCTCCTTGAAGATATAGTTCCAATCCGCATTCGAAATCGAGTCGATCTTCTGTCGAGATAAGGGGTCGATATCGACACCAGGGGGTCGATATCGATGTCTCTGTTCCTGCTCGACTTGTTCAGCTCTGGTCGATTTCTATGTTGAGGTCGATATGGGGGTCGATATCGACACCGGGGGTCGATATCTGGGTCTAAGGTCGATATCTACCTCTTCTCAGCTTCACTTAGCTTCTTCGTTTTGACTCCGTTTTCGCTCGAATTCCTGCATGGTTAGCTCAAAACTTGTGCAGACTCTATTTCTTGCATTTTAGCCCATTCTTACACAAGTTTATATTCTTTTGAACCTTTTCTTTGGAGATCGAATGAAATACGAAGTCAAAAGATGCAATAAACAAAGGTACAAATATGTACATCAAAACACCCCATACTTAGACTTGCTTGTCCTCAAGCAATAACCAAGCAATAACCAACACCTACAACACACCCTTCAAGTCTTCGCCCTTGTTAAAAGCAACATCATAAGCGGTAGCAAAGGAAAGCAAGTGAATTTAATGTCATAGCACATATTTTGGCGATCCATAGGCATATGCAATTTTGATCCAACCTCACAGGGATAATGTGTTTGCACTCAACTCTCATGTGTTTAGGGTATGAAGATCAACTCTCAACTCAATTCCATATACAATCTCATAAACATTGCAATTTATAATAATCCACTTCGCAACCAATTATGAAGATGCAATAAGAACCATCAGGAGGACTTTCGCTCAATGGAAGACTTCAAAGAAGACTCCATTCAGCGGGGTTGTAATGGGGCTTGGTATAAAATAAAAAGGTATGGAATTATTTGGCTATGTGGTGCTTTTATAATTCGGGAATCAAGACTCCTAAATCTCAACACTTGCAATACCCAAACCATAACTCTTCATAATATGCTCTAAAGATGCATTCCATCAAACCTTCTTCCAAGTTCTAATATACTTCTAAAAAATATAACATTTGTAAATAAAAGACTTAAGGATTTTGGCTCATGCACTATATATATAGATATCTTTTTTTTTTCGAAAGTGATAAGTAAATATGTGCATTTATAGGTTGAGCCATAAACCCTTTTACAAAATATGACAAAATGTAAATATGCACCATCCTATAATTTCCTTGCTCAAAACTGGACATTATGCTCTTTTCTTTCCACAAGACATTAGTCCAACCAATCTAAGTCTCAATTCCCAAATGGGGGTCAGGCTCAATTCGGCTAGGGATAATTTTGTGGAGTTTGCAATTTCAGGCTCAGGCTAATGTTCTGGCTTCAAGCAGGGATAATGCAGGGTAGGTAAAGAGAGGATAAAAATGGCTTAAAAGATGCCTCCATCATTTAATTCTTGTAAACATAATCATATATATGCATTCATTTTGAATAACTATCACAACATTTAGAGATGCATAGGAAGAGAAAATTCACTCAAGAAAGCGGAGGGATTTTTGATGTTCTCCCTTTGGTCAAAATTCTCACAAGGACAATTTTTGTTGGGTTTGCTTTTTAGCCTAGGATCATATGTGCTCAATTTCATCACAAGTTCACAATCTACATAAAAATTTTAAAGACTTAGGCTAAACCATCCAAATATGCCATAGGATTTACCTGATCAAGTCATCTATTGAGTTTTCATCATAGGACGTCTAAGTAGGGTTAGAAAATAAACTTAAAGTTAAACATTCATTTTTTTTGTATTTTTGACATTTTTCTATTTTTTTGGATTTTCTTACATTTTATGGAATCATTGACATTTTATAAAAGTAAAACTAAAAACAAAAATTTAAACATGAATGCAATGCGAAGAAGAAACCAAGTTATGACCATAAGACATGTCTTTCCCCCACCCCATACTTAAAATATACAGTGTCCTCACTGTATTAAAAAGAAGAACAAGGGTAGAGAGAGACTTAAAGCGGATTCAGGTCGATTTCAGGTTTGGTCGATGCCAGAAGTCGATATCTAGGTCAGTGGTCGATGTTGACTGCATCTGTCGAAGTCGAGGAAGAAGATGAAGACAAGGGCTGCCTGATTGGGGTCGATATCGAGTATTAGGGTCGATATCGACCTCTGCTTTTCGCTTCTGAGTCCTCGATGTCGACTCCAGGAGGTGGCTTGACCCGGGGGGGTCGATTTCGACTGGCCTAGTCGATTTCGACTGCCTCTGCAGAAGCTTCTTTTCTTCTTCGTCGTTCCTTTTGCTTGATAACCAGAAATCTTTGTTAGAAATATAGATAAAGCACGAATTATCTCAGTTTTAGAAGTTTCAAACAGCCAAAAATTAAATCCTAAAAACCATCTATGCAAAAATTTAAAAGTTTTATGTACATGCTCTAGATTTTTGAGTCGCTAGGCCGACTTCTCCGTCAATTCTTCATGACCCTTTTATGTAGGGACCCTTCGAGCGTGAGCCTTCTCCTGGATTATCTAGGTCCTTTTGGCAGTAGCGAAGTTCGGCGACCAAGGCTTCTTTGATGTTAGGTTCTTCTTTGGGCGCTTTCTTTCTCTTTCTTGACCTAACTTTAGCAATATAGGCAAACCATGGAACTTTGACCCTCTCTTTAGTAGATTTATCAATAATTGGCTTAATTGATTCATCAATAAGGGACAGAGGAGGGTTAGGAGTCATACCTGGGCTTACCTGTTTGGGCCCGAAACAGAAATCTTCGGGCTGAGGGGTGGTCGATTTCGACCAAGAAGGGTCGATTTCGAGTGCTGGGGTCGATATCGACATATGGGGGTCGATATCGACCTCTGTGACCCCATACTTAAGGTCTTGGCAGCGATCTGGCATACTCGATTTCGACCAAGGGGGTCGATTTCGATGTTTTTGGTCGATATCGACTGGTTCCAGTCGATGTCGACCCTGCTTGCTGTTTCCGTCCTTGCCAACAGAAATTTTCTAAGCTTCTCCTTAGCTGGCGAGAGGACTACTTGCTCCAGGTGCTTTGTTTCGCTCATGGTTGGGTTGAAAGAGAATTCTATCACTTCGTTCCCTATAATAAAGGTTAGTAACCCTCGACGTACATTAATATTGGCATCAGCAGTAGCTAAGAAAGCCTACCAACGATAATAGGCACTACAGGATCTTCAGGCATCTCCAATACAATGAAATCGGTAGGCACAAAGAACTTACCTACCTTTACCGGAACGTCATCAACTATACTTGTGGGTCTGACGAATGAGTTGTCAGCCATATAGAGCTTCATGTCCACAGGTTCAAGCGCACCAATGTTTACCTTTCGCCAAATAGAGAGAGGCATGAGACTTACACTTGCCCCTAGGTCACATAGGGCTTTATAACGATGTTGGCCAAGTCCCACGATGATTGCAAACTTCCCTGGATCACTCTTCTTCTCAGGGAAGTCCATCTTTGAGAAATCCTCTGCGATCTCTGCCATGGACCTCTTCTTGCTCAGGATGTCTTTGAGGAATCGCACATAGGCGGGCATCTCGCTTAGGGCTTCTGTTAGAGGGATAGTGATGTTGAGTCCTTGAAGTATCTTTATGAAGCGCCTAAACTTGCCTTTGGTGGGATCCTCCAATGCTTTGGAAGGGAATGGCAACGTCTTCTTTGGTGGGGGAGCCAAAACGGTGGTCGGAGGGGCCTGCTGGACATCGATGTCGACTGGGCTTTGGTCGATATCGACTGGGATGGTCGATTTCGGACTCTGTTGAGGCTCTGATGGCTCTGCAGTGTCACCGACATCGACCAGGGGGTCGACATAGTGGTCGATATCGACCTCTGGGTCGACATCGACTGGGTCTGTTGCTTTCTCCTTCGTTTCCGTCCATGGCTTATGTACTTTGGTGCCACTCCTTAATTGTATGGCTGCGATATGGCCCGTCCCGGATTGTCCCTTAGGATTTGTGGTGGGTTGCCCAGGGAGTGTTCCGGACGGCCTAGGGATTTGTGCCGCCAATTGACCCAGTTGGGTCTCTACGTTCTTCTTCCAAATATCCATCTCGCCAATCCTTGTGGTAAGGTGATTGAGTTGAGAATGGATGGCATTGTTGGATTGATCATTCTTAGCTTGATTTCGCCTGATTTCATCCAGTACTAGTTGAAGATCATCCTTCTTTTGGTCTCTCTCCGGGTGCCCAGGAGCTCTATAAGGCGGAGGGTCCCTAGGGTTGACCTGGTTCCTTTGTGGTTGATGGAACCTTTGGTCTCCCCAATATTGGTGATTGGGACCCCTCAAGTAGCGCGCCTCTTGGTGCGTCTCCGCTTGGTGTACTTGTTCAGCATATGGGCACTCGATGGTGGTGTGCCGCTGCGATTCGCATTCGATGCAATCTTGGTTCGCTGAAAGGAACCTCACTTGCTTTTGGAGCTTTCTAAGTTGATCTCTGTGGAATTGCTCCTTCACATCCGGATCGATTACATTGGAGGGTTCATATAAGGGCATAGATGGGGCAGGCCTCGACGATAATGGTACATCGGAAGCCTCAGGAGTCCCATATGTGTTGTCGAACTCCACCAACCTCTCTATGGTCTCCCAAGCCTCTTGTGGAGCGAGTTCAAGGTAGCCATAGGAGGTGTAGGCGTTGATCCTCTCCTTCGTTGCAGCGTCAAGAGCATTGTAAATGATCTCCTGAATTACATATGGTGGTTGGCCATGCGTCGGGCATGATCGTAGGAGGTCCTTAAACCTTTCCCAAACAGTCGACAGAGCCTTACCAGGCTTTTGTTTGAAAGCCATGATTTTCTGTCGGATCAACGCCGTCTTAGAAGGAGGGAAAAACTTGTTGAGGAACGCGTCCTTGACTTCATTCCAGGTGCGGAGCGATCTTGGGGCTAAGCTTTCCAACCACTGCAATGCTTTACCTAGAAAGGCTTTGAGTTGGACATATTCAAGACTTCGTCCATCAGCAATAGTATCACAAAGGTCTAAGAAGGTTGAAATATGCACCATAGGGCACTCATTAGGTTTTCCTTCATATTGATGCCTTCTTATTTCAGTCAGGAAGTGAGGTTTAATTTCGAAATTAGAGGCAGGGATAAGAATTGCCGATTCAGGCACGGTGAGAGCGGGGTGCATATATTGCTTGGCATTCCTAGGGAGGGCATTGATTTGGGCTTCTATTTGCCTCCGGCCTTCCTCCTCCCTATCCGCACGCTCCTTAAGTGCCGCCTCTCTAGTCGTTAAGTCCTCAACCTGCTTCCTTAGTTGTTCAATAAGTTCTGCTTGGTTCGCGTTTTCCGCCATGATTCTTTGAGCTTGGGCCCTTAGATGGAAATAACACTCAGGGTCGTCTACTCCTTCAAATTCAGGTGGGCAATCAGCGCGTCGCATACACCTGCAAGACCAAACTAGGTAGAGACGTGAGATAGACCACTAGGGCGCGATTGATTGCCTCCCCGGCAACGGCGCCAATTTGTTAAGGAGGTAAAGTCGAGAACAAATAATAAGATGTAAAAATGTAAATCGACTCCTAGCCTATGCAAATAATTACAAGACATCCTCCCGTTGTAGTGGAAGGGTAGTCAGGATCGATCCACGAGGAGGCGTGTCAGCGGGATCCTAGTAGCTTTGGAAATTTCACGTCTGCGTCGACCAGAAGCCTCGATGTCGACCTCGGCTGTCGATGTTCTCTGCAACAGAAGACCTGCAGAGACAAAAACAAGTGGTCGATATCGACTGGTGGGGGTCGATATCGATGTCAGTCCACGAAATCGACTGGCTCAGAAGACTGCCAGTCGATACAGAAGGGTCGATTTCGACGTCTAGGGGTCGATATCGATGCTCAACAAACTCCGCAGCGATGTTCATCGTCGACTCAGAAAACTGTCGACGAACTCAGTGGTCGATATCGACGTCTGGGGTCGATATCGATGTCTCCCTGCAGTGGGTTAGTTTCTCGTCGGCAAAGAAAGGCCGAAGATTTGAGAATGGAGAGAGAAGCAATGAACAAAAATAACAGTGGGTTTTGGTGTGTATGAACTATGTAAAAGGCAACTCCTATGATTAGGGTTTACCACAACGTTAACCAATGCATGCGATAAGATAAATAAGACGGACAATTGCGCTATTTCACCCGAGGGACAAGCTTTCGCTGTACACCAACTCCTAGGATTACTCTTGCAAATAAACCTAGTTGTCTCTACCAATTTTATGTTTATAACTCAAGTTGTTAGCATGAATCCCTTTTCTTTTGATTAGGACTAAACATAGAATCGTAGGAAGAGAGATAGACACAACGATATCAACATCAAATACTTACCTCTAGCGCGCATGGCTAACGTCGGGCTCACCTCGACCCTAAGAGCTTTGGGGAACTACTCGCTTCTCATCTTGGAATTCATCGTCAATTGAAAGGAAGAAACTTGCATTAAACTAAACTTCGAAGCTTTACAACTCAATGTCAACTTTCGCAAACGTCAAACCCTAAAACTTCTCTCTAACTCTATTTCTATTGTCTTTGTCTTGGGTTAATGGATTGTTCTGGGATTGGATGAAAAGATGCTTGAATGCCAGCCCCCTAGGGCTTTATTTATAGGCTACTAATCCTCGCTATCCAAGGATTGTAACTCCTATCTAAACTATGAACTCTATCCGAACAATTGGGATAGGTCTTTTATTTTGATAAAACTTAAATAATCTTAAAGGTAAAAGATAAATAAAACTTCAGCTTCCATCTATCTTGAAAGTATGAGATAATTCCGTGCCTCCTTGAAGATATAGTTCCAATCCGCATTCGAAATCGAGTCTATCTTCTGTCGAGATAAAGGGTCGATATCGACACCAGGGGGTCGATATCGAGGTCTCTATTCCTGCTCGACTTGTTCAGCTCTGGTCGATTTCTATGTTGAGGTCGATATGGGGGTCGATATCGACACCGGGGGTCGATATCTGGGTCTAAGGTCGATATCTACCTCTTCTCAGCTTCACTTAGCTTCTTCGTTTTGACTCCGTTTTCGCTCGAATTCCTGCATGGTTAGCTCAAAACTTGTGCAGACTCTATTTCTTGCATTTTAGCCCATTCTTACACAAGTTTATATTCTTTTGAACCTTTTCTTTGGAGATCGAATGAAATACGAAGTCAAAAGATGCAATAAACAAAGGTACAAATATGTACATCACATATCATATCTCATCATAGCATATCATATCTCATCATCATATCAGATATCATGCTCATGCCCGATGGTGTTGGGCTATCTCTTCATCACGCTCATATATCGACAACTGACTCAGGGCACCCGATGAAGCTGGGCTACCCTATGACCCTAACAAAGACTCTAAGACTCACAGATAACGGCCGTTCTGTTCTCAAACATACAAAGTAATCGAATGCTCATTCATAAGTGCAATCCTAGCATGATACTACATGACATGCTTTAATGCTTATGCAACACCTAGTATGTCATATAATCGCAAGCAGGGATTCTCTTTCGAATCTGAGTAAGCCCATAAAGGAACTTACCTGAATAAGCCGAACAGCAAATAGACAATGTAGGAGCAGAACCCAAGAAATGTCAACAATCACCTAATAATCTAAGCAATAAAGCGCCGTAAGATACTCTTCTACTATTTAACACATAGAAACCTTTTCACAAGATATTCTCAAAGGAAGCAACTGAATTCCGAGAAAATATCCGAAATATTCAAATCTTGGTCAAACTCGGTCAAAGTTGTTATTAGAGAATTTCCGACATCTTGTTTTCCAACAAAATTCTCAAAATATATTTCCAAAACTTAGAAATGCCTTTTCAACTAATTTCTTATAATATATATATGACTAAAATAACACACCTCTATATCTATAAATAAAACATTTCAAATTTCTCAACTTAACATATTAAAATCATCAAAAAGCACTTGATCCAAATAATATTACTTTTAACATAATTCCATAATATAAAACACTTGTAGAAATTTATTTCATAAAATCAAATTCATCAAAATAATAATAATAATACTAAATAATTAAATAAAATTCACCATATAATATATATATATATACTTACTAGTGCCAACAAAACAAAACAAAACCCGACCCAGCTGGCCCAACCCTCTAACCCGTTACTCCCAGCCCACACCCGCTTCTGACGCCCAAACCCGAGCCCAAAATGAAAACAAAGAACAGGGGATCCGGATCAGACCCTCCCTACTCAGCATACCCATGCCCAAAATTAAATTACCTGAATCCGAATCTGGGTCAAGCCCAAACCTGAAGAAATAGGCCCAACCCATATCCCCAACATCTTCTTCCCCAGATACGGAGCTCTTGTTCTGAGCGAGGAATGACGGAGAAGGAGGGAGGGGGAAACCTCCGGCTAGGGGGCTCCGTTCAGCTCCAACCTTTACCCAAGGAATCGACTCACCATTCCGACCCTATCTACTACAGAAATGAAGAAGCGAGGACAAGAAGGAAGGGAGAAGGAAGAGGATTACTGAGGTTTGGGGTTTTTGCTCCAACGAGGTGCTTTGGGCGACGTCTGGATGCAACAATGGAGGAAGATGCTTGCTTTGGCCTAGGACGACGGGAAAGGAGTTAAAAGGTGACCTTTACACGGATTCAAGCCAAAACATAAGGGAATCGAAGGTTTACCTTTCGGACACGAAACATGGGAAAGATGGGTGGCGCCAACGCACTTCGTCGAGGTCGGAAAGAGTTCCCTCCTTGCTTAGGGAGGAAGGAGAATGAGAAAAAGAGTATCTTCTCCAAGCTTTAAAGCGAAAAGATGAAGATTGAAGGGGTTTACCGATCGTGAACGAAACAGAGAGAAGGGGCTCTCTCGGCGGCGTTGGTGGCTCTGGCAGCCCTCCGATGCTCCCTTTGGGCTCTTGAGGTGGAAGGGTGTGTTGCCAGCTGTCTGGAGGGGGAGTTTGGAGGAAGAAATGAGAAGATGGAGGTAGAACCGAGGCTTACAATGTACGAGGGAGATGGTTTTCTGGGTTGCTGCGGAGGAGGAGAGGAGGAAGAGAGCTCCTCTGGTGGGTTTCTCCTGGGTTTGCAGGGATAAGGATGGGAGGAGAGGGTGTTGATGGAATGAATAGAGAGGGAGGGGAATGAGGACAAACGGTTTTATAGAGCAACAGAGGCCAATTGGGTGTGTGTGTGCAGAGGAAGGATGGTGGGTGAGCTGGGAAGGGTGGTGTGAGCTGGGGGTGGGGGACCTCAACCAATTTGAACGGGAGGAAGAGGCCGAGAGAGAGAGAGAATTAAATATATAAATAAATAGAATAAAATAGAATGGTTCCCACTCACCTTACCAATTTGAATTTCTGACGCTCAAACCCAATTCCGCTCACTAAAACGAAAACCCGACGCTAAGAATTTAAATCGAAATCTAAATCATCTCGGATTTTAAAATTAATTTTATTAATTCTCGAAACTCAAAAGTGGAATTCAAATCCCGTCAAAATCCAGATTTTTAAAATGACGTCGAACGAATTTATAAAATCGACCTTGTGCTCGAGGACGCGTTTTCTTCCATTTTTACGGATTGAATAAAATAATAATATATTCAAGTAAATTAAGTAAAATAATAATCATATAATATAAAGAATATATTTGGTTTTGTATGTGTAATTCATGTTCAAATAATGAAGTTTAATTCATTCGTTTTGTTAGATGTGGAATGTAAGGGGTGGGTGTTATGTAAAAATTGAATTTTTTCCAGGAGAAAAATAGTTATGAATTTTTCTAGTGTAAGGAATTTCTGCTATGATTGACATCCACAATCCACTCATGTCACTAGTTGTGAATTTTTGTGCCAGGATTGGGGAGATTGTGGAAGTAGCTAGTATGTAGTAGTTGATTTTCTATATTTAATTACGGGTTGTATGTAGTGAATCAACCTTAATTTGTCTTTGCTATGTAGAGGTGTTTGGAGATAATTTTGTGGGCATTCAAATTCTTCAATGCTATGTCCGACAAATGGTTCTTCAAAACTCGTCTCACAGATAAAATCTGCCAGGGTTTGGGCCAGCGCTGCCTTCCGCGGTTTGTATTCGATGTCAAACTCCGACAATTCCACTGCCCACTTTGTCATTCGTCCTGAAAGGCAAGGAGAGTGCAGGATTTTCCTTAAAGGTAGGTTAGTCAAAACCTGAACTAGGTGGTCTTGGAAGTAAGGTCGTAGTCTCCTTGCCGCGAATACCAGGCACAGAATCATTTTCTCGATTGGTTCATATCTTGTTTCAGCATCCTGCAAGACCCTGCTCACGTAGTAAACTGGATACTTTTCTTCGCGGGTGAGTACTGCACTGATGGTTGCACTTCTGACGGCCAAGTAGAGGTGTAGATCTTCAAGTCTTTCTGGTCGGTGCAGAGTTTTTGTTTATAAAAAAAATTCCTTTTTTTATTTTTGTTTTAGTTCATATATAGGTGATGTCATAGGAGATCACGTATGTGATATCTTAGAACAAAACTATATTTAGTATTGTTAGACAATTTTTTAATATTCCTCTACACAACAACTTACGTATTTGTGGACATATTATACTGGATATCAAGCAAAAATAACTTAGTTTTCTCTAAAATTTATATTTTTCAATTTTTTTAATGTATATTATTTTTTATTCATTGACCTACTTTTATTTTCTTAAATCTGAAGACGGGAGTTGGGTTTTGAAAGTTGATGGAGCAGTCAATCAAGCTGGTTGTGGAGCTGGTATAGCCTTAATATCCCCTGAAGGGCAGGTAGCGAATTACGCCTATAAACTCACCTTCCAAGCAACAAACAACGAAGCTGAGTATGAAGCTCTCATAGCAGGTTTAGAAATAGCCCTGTCACGAGGAGCAAGGGGCATAACCGCCTACACAGACTCCGAGGTCTTGGCAAGGCAAATAGAAGGGGAATATGAGGCCAAAATAGGTTTGATGCCAGATTACTTGAGGAAGGTTCAAGCTTTGCGAAGAGCCTTTCTAAACTTCACAATAACGGCAGTCCTAAGGGAAGAAAATCAAGAGGCAGACGCACTGGCAAGGGTAGGCGCGACAATGCCATCCGAGGTCGGCGCAGAATTCATGTTCGAAATGAGAGAAAGCCGTGGACTTGTAAAAGAAGTTTTTTTCATTGAGACAAACGGAGAAAACGATTGGAGGACGCCAATAGCAGAATATCTGAAAAAGGGAATTCTCCCCACAGAGAAGCATGAGGCCAAACAAATCAAGATAAGAGCGGCAAGATTCACTGTCCGCGATGGAAAACTTTACAAGAGAGGTTTTACACAGCCTGATTTAACGTGTGTTGCCATGGAAGAAGGAATGATGATTGTACATGAACTTCACTCTGGAATATGTGCACATCACCAAGGTTGGAGAGCGTTAACAGTCAAGATCATGAGGACGGGATACTATTGGCCAACCATGAAGCAAGACGTTCAAGAATTCATTAAGAAGTGTGACGCGTGTCAAAAATATGGAAATGCTATCCATCGGCCCGCGGAAATGATGAAGGAAATCTATGGTGCTTGCCCATTCTCTCTCTGGGGGATGGATATCCTGGGTCCGTTTCCGACCGCGCCTGGCCAATTGAAATACGTGATCGTGATTGTGGATTACTTAACTGAGTGGGTAGAAGCAGAAGCGATGGGACTCATCACCGCTGAGAAGGTGAAGAAATTCTTGTGGAAGAACTTAGTATGCCGCTTCGGAGTCCCGGAGTCGATCATCACCAATCACGGACCTCAGTTCGACTGCGAAACCATCCGCAATTTCTGTGAAGACCTCCACATTAATCTCAAATTCTCATCCGTTGCACATCCTCAGACGAACGGGCAAGCAGAGGTCACCAATCGGTAAATTTTGGAAGGCATTCGGAAGAAATTGGGAACCACGACCAGAGGGAGATGGGCGGAACTCCTTCCTTTAGTGCTATGGTCTCACAGGACAACCGCGAAGACGCCGATAGGGGAGACACCTTTTTCTCTGGTTTACGGTGTAGATGCAGTCATTCCGATTGAGCGAATGATTCCGTCGGCCCGCGTTTCCGGATTCAAACCACAGTCCAACGAAGAAGCACTCAAAGTAGAGATGCATCTAAGGGAAGAACGCTGGATGATGGCAGCCTTTAAAGCAGAAGAGTACAAAAGGCGGGCTGCTAGGTACCACAATCAGCAAGTTCGGTCGCGACAATTCCAGAAAGGAGACCTAGTCTTACGACGGGTGCAGACCGGAGGAAAGCTGGATGCCAACTGGGAAGGTCCGTACGTAGTAGCTGACATCATTCAAACCGGTGCATACAAGTTGAAGAATGAAAACGGAGAAACCCTGAACAAGACCTGGAACGCCGACTGTCTAAAAAAGTACTTTGTGTAATTTTAAAACACTGTTTTTGATTAAATAATCGCCCCCGCATGAAGTTGTATGAGCGGTAAGCGGGCGTTTTCTGTAATTATCGGATGACTAGAAGCCTTAAAATACGCTGGAGCTTACTCCGCGTCACTCCCTTGATTGAGACTCTTGATCTCTCAAGGTCGAGCCAACGAACGTGGAGACAATTGATGCTGGAGCTTACTCCGCGTCACTCCCTTGATTGAGACTCTTGATCTCTCAAGGTCGAGCCAACGAACGTCGAGGTCAACTGACGCTGGAGCTTACTCCGCGTCACTCCCTTGATTGAGTCTCTTGATCTCTCAAGGTTGAGCCAATGAACGTCGAGGTCAACTGACGCTGGAGCTTACTCCGCGTCACTCCCTTGATTAAGACTCTTGATCTCTCAAGGTCGAGCCAACGAACGTGGAGACAACTGACGCTGGAGCTTACTCCGCGTCACTCCCTTGATTGAGACTCTTGATCTCTCAAGGTCGAGCCAACGAACGTCGAGGTCAACTGACGCTGGAGCTTACTCCGCGTCACTCCCTTGATTGAGACTCTTGATCTCTCAAGGTCGAGCCAACGAACGTCGAGGTCAACTGACGCTGGAGCTTACTCTGCGTCACTCCCTTGATTGAGACTCTAGATCTCTCAAGGTCGAGCCAACGAACGACGGAGACAACTGACGCTGGAGCTTACTCCAATCACTCCCTTGATTGAGACTCTTGATCTCTCAAGGTTGAGCCAACGAACGATGGAGACAACTGACGCTGGAGCTTACTTCGCGTCACTCCCTTGATTGAGACTCTTGATCTCTTGAGGTCGAGCCAACAAACGACGGAGACAACTAACGCTGGAGCTTACTCCGCGTCATTCCCTCGATTGAGACTCTAGACCCCTCAAGGTCGAGCCAACGAATGTCAGACTCTTCCAACGCCGGAGCTTTCTCCGCGTTGCTCCTTTGACCGGGATGCACGACTCCTCGAAAATCAGATCAATTGGTGACAGATTTTAATGTTATGATCATAATCTAAAAACTCTGAGGAGTACTACTACGAATAAGCGTCACAAGAGAAACATTCGATCCATCGATCCCATAACAAGCATAAATAAATGAAAAAGACACGGGCAAACGTTACAGCAACTACATAGAAGTTTTTTTTTTTAAATAACAAGGACATAAGTCGAAACATAAAAGGGATCACTGTTCGAAAACAAAGAAGTCACACATCTGGGAGGATGACCGGCCTCGGAGGCGACATAACCCAACCATTCTCCACACAAATGGATCCCTCATCAAGCACACGAACGTCGAAGTAAACACTACCACGATGGCGGAAAACCATGACGGTCCACATTCCTAGCCCTTGAGATGCAACGAAATCACTCCAACCACCAACAAGCCAAAATATCCCATAGTCTCTTTTGACTATCTGAATTGGGGAATCTACAGCCGAGCCCAGGGATAAAAAGACTTGAGTCGGGTCTGTAACACCTGTCTCATACTCAAAAAGAGCAGGGAGCGACTGGGAGAGAATAAAAACAAACAAGATATAAGAAAAAGAGTAATCTTTCTTAAAAAGAAAGAAACAAGAAGAAGCTAACTTACTCGTTCTTGCAGCTGATCCTCAAATTCCAAGGCTAAATGAAAAGCCCAGGGAGTCTCACTCGATGCGTCCATCTTGAAATAAGAAAATGCTGGAGAGGAAAACGCAGCTATGCCTCGCTTATATAAGGCTCCACAAGGGGTAGATCACGGAGTGTATTTTTGAAAGATTCTTTCAGAATCCTCAAAAGAAGAGCAGAACCATTACGGTCAAAGACGTACTGGAGATATGACTTGAAAAGACAGGTCTAAATCACACGAAAACCAAGAAGAATCTTGGACACCATTTCAAACATTAAATCAAAAGGAATGATGAATACCACTTTTATTCGTTGCCCGCGAAAAAGAAAAATACGTATCGATAGAAATAGTCCCCTCAACTTACAAACGAATGCGTCGCAAGAATAGCCAGTCACAGATAAGAGCCGTTAGTCAAAATACTCGCGTCCTCGAAAGGAGGATGGCCAACGATCTCATCCCCGTCCTCCAAACCCATGATTTGGATTTCGAAACGGGCATTCCCTTTGTGGATAAAAACCATAGGAGATCCGACCGCGAGCCCGTGAGACTCGATAAAATATCCCCATCCTTGACGAAGCCAATACATTCCATAATCACCCTTATAAACACGGACTGGAAAATCACATAAAAGATGAGATGAAAGGAAAACTTGCTCTGGAATAGCACCCGTGTACTCTCCCTCAAAACGCATGGGCAAGAGCTGAGAACGAAAATAGGACAAAGGATCAAATGCAAAGAACGAAAGCTATCAATCAAAGCCAGCATTCCAAAAAGGACTTACCAAGTGGGATGTTTGATCAACACGGTCAATCGATTGAAAGAAAGCCCATCTACCCGCACTAGAAATAGCCATAAACACGATTAAAGTACAAAGTAAGCAGTTGTGAAATAATAAAAAAGAAGAGAAGAAAAGATACCCCCTATAAAAGCTGGGGAAGCAACACGCATGACCGCCATCTGGCATAAGATTCCTCTAAAGAGAAAGAATAGGCTCGTCAACCAAGAAGGCAGTATAGTCACGAGAACTGCAGAGGCAAGCTCAGTGAAATGACTTGACATTTAGGAACAACGGACAAAAAATATTAAAATCGGGCCAAGTTCAGGCCTGAATCAAACACGCGGCCTAAGAAACGCCACGTGGAGAAACCCCAGAATAAGAAGCTAAACACGCGGCATGTTTTAGCAAATATAAGAACCCCGTGAAATCTTGAAAGAATTATCATACGCAAAACAAAGAAATGGAATTTGAAAATTCCCCAAAAGCTTTTTACAGAGTAATCGTTACAGAAGAACAACTTCAATCTCTACGCCTCCCACTGATGTACGTCCTCCTAGAAGAGGATGCCCATCGCCTGGTGCATTTGTGGTCTCGATCCAACCACGAGCATGAGGTCAAGGTCGAAGTAGACGCGGATGGAATTTACTGGTTCACAGACGGATGGCCCGGATTTGTGGAAGCCAACAGGATAAGCGTTGGAGTTGCTCTGATTTTTGTATACCAGGGGGATTCAATCTTCGATGTCTATGTCGCAAATCCAGACTATGATTACAACGGAATAGAAGGACGCGGATGAAGAACGACTACAAGGACGCCAGCCTTGTAATCCCACTACTCTTTAAAAATGTAAGAGAACAAAATAACGTTCCAGCTAAATAAGATCTAGAGATCATATAATGCTGTCTTTTTTAAATAAAAAGAGTAGTTCTCTACATTAAGAACTTCAAAAGCGAAACATTTCCTTTATTCGCAAGCTAAACTCATACAGCAAATAGATTTTCTCAATTTATAAAAGGTTCAGCATGAGTCGCTGGAAGAAACAGCCGAGGCACAGCACTCAGCTTCGGCACATTCCAGATCACGTCGCGGACAAACTTTAAAACGAGCGCGATCCATATAGAAAAAAGTCATCGACGATCCCACAGCAAATCCGTGATGAGCAACAAATCTATCCCATCCGCGACGAAGGTATAAGCGACCATCAGATCCTCTACCCACTTCAACCTGAAGATTTTTAATGGCATAAGAAGACAAGAAAATCCTCCGCGGAGGAGAGGACTTGAACTCCACCTCAAACTGAGGTGGAAGGGGCTGCCAAAAAGAAACACAAGTTAAAGGCTTGAAGTTGAAGAAGGAGGAGGAAAAAGAAACAATTGAAACCAAGACTATCAAGAAAATCATACAAGCGAAGAAAGATGATCGATGCATTCCAAAGTTTTGAAAAACGCCCAAGGGTTAGAACTCCCATGCGCCATGAATCCTTATCAAACGAACAACCACATGCATAATGAACTAAAGACCCAAACCAAGAGTTTTTAAAAAGGGGGGAGAGAAAAAAGGCATATTCAAGCATGGTGAACAAGTGGCAAGAACCTTTTTAAATCAGAATCGAAAGACTGCAACACAAGTGGCCGAGTCGATAAAATAATAAACACAAGAGTAAGAAGAAAAGGAGATATTCACTACAAAAGGATAATAATATACAAAAATACAGCCCCTTAAACGAGGCAGTAAGAGCCGTTGTCTGAACATAAAGGAACGCGAAATTGTTCGGTTTTGACAAAAGTTAATTACAGAGCTGGCCCGCGCCAGTGAAATGTTATAAGAAAAGATAAAAAGAAAAATTAATCCCTCCAAGCCTCAAGGATTGGCGGCGACATCAACCTCTTCATCATCGGAATCCTCCTCATCCGAGTCTTCCTCCCCTGCCATCTCTTCCGGGGTCAATCCCCAATCCGCTACCGACAAGCTCGCCTCAAATTTCTCCAAAGGAACACCCGGATTAGCCTGCGAGCAATCAACGCTTTGGTTGATATCAACGGACATCCCCTTCCGAAAATAACTGAAGCACTTGTCCTTTAAGAGCTCTACTCCCTCTGGAGATCGAAGACATGGCTTGGCTATCGAGGAGAGAAATGAAATGCCCGCGGCGGTCTTGAACCATTCGTAGGTCAAAAATTTAAGCCCTGCAGAAGATTCCAACCACTGAAGCGCAACCTCTTGAGGAGACTGAGACTGAAGCTTCTCCAATTCCTGCCTCACTAAAGCACGATCTTCTTCAACGATGGAATGCTCAATTTGAAGATCTTTGAGACGTGCTTCAGCTGTCTCCAGTTTCTCCTTCATTTGCGCCTCGGACTGTTGAAACTCCTCTCCTTGGCGGCGTAAAGCGTCCGAATTCAAAAGTTTCGCGTCAAGCTTGGAAGACAAAGAAGAATTTTGCTCCTTTAGAGCGGAGATTTGCTCGCTAGCGGCCTGCAATTTCTCAGGAAGTTCCGCGGATCATTTTTTGAACTTTTCCACCGAAGAGGGATCGCCAACAGTGTTGCCCAATGTCCTCAGCTTATGGTTCAACACCTTCATCTCCGAGGCCTTCTTAGAGAGCTCCGCCTCATAAAAAGTCAGTCGCCTCTCCGAGTCGATTTGGAAACTCCTAACCTGAAGGAACAAAGATAAAGGTGAAAATAAAGAGACAAGGATTGAACAATGACTTGAACAAAAATGAAAGATCCCAACGACAAACTTACCCACTCGGCTGCTCGCTCGAACTGAAGGGAAAACTCATCTCACTCCAAGCGGCGCACCCATGATCGTTCGTTCCGTGCGAATTTATCAGAGCCGCGAAGGCGAACGAGCTCGTCAACCCCGATGCCGGGGATGCGGAAAGCAGGCAAAGCATCATCTCCCTGAAGGAAAAGTGCCTCCTCTTCCCCGTTTCCGGAGGCACGTGATGAGCCCACGGCTTTCTTCCCTTTTTGAGGGCGAGAAGTGCCCGCGTCCGAAGGACAAGGACGTTTCTGCGGGCATCGGAAACCATGACCTCGGCTTCAACGACGGGGTCATTGGCTCTCTCCACCACCTCTACAGCCGTACCTTGGGAGGCAGCAAGCGGGCGAGGAACATGCTTGGCGGATTTCTTCTTCCTCGTCTTGCCACTTTCTTGAACGTGAAAGCGATCGGCCAAAGAGCTCAAATCCATTAGGTCTGCCAAAAAGAAAACGAAAAGTAAAGGCGTAAAACACCGCTCACGAACTCACAAGTCTTCTAAGGAATATAAAAAATATATATATATATAATATGTGTGAAACGCCAAGAAAATCACAAAAATAAAATATGGTAAAGACTAAAGCAGACACCTAATCGCGGATGAGGCAAGCTGAACCCCGCCATCTCGAGTCGAAGAGCCGAAACCATCGATCGCCACAGTAACTTTGGCTCATGAACGAAAGAGTCTTTGAACTTGTCTAGACGCGCAACCCATGGCTTTTTGCCGTGCTGAACCATCCGGGTACGGTCTTAAACTCAAGACAAAAGCCGGCCTTGTCGCGAACAAGAAACCACTTATGTTTCCAGTTCGGTTTGCTGGAAAGTCTCTCAATATAACTGCAACTGGAGTTGCACTGATAAAACCGAGGATCTTGGGGCCCCCTCTTCAGGGAAAAGATGCTGAGCATTAGCTCTTTCGTCGGAGGCACTCCAATATCCATGCAACGCATCACAAAGCTGGCAAAGAACATCCAACAATTCGGTACAACTTGTGCGGGGCTCAAATTGTACTCGGACAAGAATGCGATGAACAGAGGGTGAAGAGGCAGGCGGAATCCTTGGGATAAACTCGCCGCGTACACTACCAAGCAGTCCTCATAAGCATCTAGACACCCTCCACCCTCTGAGGGAAGACACAATTCCACGCCCGCTGGCCATGGAAATATTCGGGCTAAGGCCTCAACGCTTGAAAGATCAAGCAGTGTTGTACATCCTCGCACCTCTTGGTTAGGAGAACGACGTGGACGAACTCTCTCGGAGATGACAGGAGGACAAGGCTGAGGGTCACGAAGGGAGAAATCTCCCCGAAAGGAACAAGAAGCTAAGTCGTCAAGGGAATAGGACGGGAAGTCGAGATCACTATGAACATCCTTCGAGCGGACCCTTGCACACTTCTCAGCGAACCTGACAGGAGACTCGGCATAGGGAACCCACGACAACTCAGACTCCAGACCACTAGTTGACGGACGTGGACGAAAGGAGGCACGCGCGTCGGATTGAGCTTGAGTCTCCACATCCATTGGATGAACGTCATATCCCTTCGAAGAAGAAGAAGTTAAAAAAGGAGAGGAATAATAATCAGGGTCAGAGCGGTTCCCTCGTCTCCTCACCTTAATCGGGTCGCCGAAAGGACCCACGCGGTCTGGGGAAGAAATGCTGGAGGAAGATGAGTTGGAAGAACTTTCTAAGTCGGACGAGGAACTCCCGCTGGAAGATGAACAAGAAGAATCCAAAACGACCGCGGGAGGATTCCTTCCTGAAACCAAGGGCAAACCCTCTCTCCATCCTTCCTCCCTTTCAAACTCATCCAGCATATCCGGGTTCCCCTCAAAGTTAGCCATCCTTGAAGGAATTTAAAAGCTGATCTAAAAAGGAACCCGTACGCGGACCAAAAGATCAAAAAACCCAAAGAAACAGAACCCGAAAAAAGGGAAGGACCCAAACGGATCTAAGAGGGGGAAAACTAAAGTTTTTTAGCAAGAAATAATAATTTTAACAAGAACACTCAAGAACATTTCAAGGAGAAATTAAGAACTCAAGAGCAAAGACAAAGAATTACCTTGGAAGGGCGAAGAACAACCGGAAAACTCAACCGGAAAGCTCAACCGGAAAACGAAGAACAACCGGAAAACTCAACCCAGAAGCGAAGAGACCAACGGAAAACTCTGAAAAAACGAGAAACTGAGTAAACACCACAAGCAGACAAATGATGAGAAGTGAAAAAGTGAAAACGGAACGGGGTAATTTATAAGAAAATTACCGACTCTTCAGTTCCCCACAAGACGATATGGGCCGTGGTAAAGCCTTAACGGGCCTGAGGATATCCTTAACTAGGCCCACTAACGCTGTTTAGAACAGGAAATACGAAATTACCACCTTAGAGATGAAGGGAGGAACACATTTTCGCGGGTAAAAGTCGAATCGTCTCAAGCTCTCATGGAACTCAACCCGACCCGAGGAGCTGTGATGAAACCATGCGGAAATAATTAGACAAAGATTCGGACGCGGGTATAGCGAAACGATACCCAAGGAGACCCAGGGCATAGGGAGGACGCGGACACAAGACAATGACACATGTCCATCATGCCCACCACCCACTATAACCACACGTGTCAATCCAATAATGACAAGTGTCAAGATGGGGGCCTCTAGCCAATCCCTATAAAAGGGAAAGTGAACAGAAGAAGAAGGGGAGGTTTTTTGAAAACACGAAAGGAATAGAGAGAAGAAGGAAGAGATTGAACGAACGAGCAAAGTCAACCGCGGAGTCTACGTATAAACCGCGGAGAATTCAGAAGTAAAGAGAGATGAAAGGGTATAACATCCTAAACACCGCGACGAACCAAACACCTCAGGTGAATCTCCGCGGGCAGGTATGAACCCTTAAATCATAAAAAACAAATGGATGAACTCCCATAAGAATATGTGGGGTTATGGTAGATTTCATGAACGCGAATAAAGCGCGGCCCAGGTTGAATAGCGAACAAATCGATTCGCGTGTCAGGTAAGCCCGTGTAACATAAAAATATATACTCGCGTCTAAACCCCCAGGGACCCACCGAAAGTGGGCCCCTTATACAATTTCTTGGGGACGCTTCATCAAATTCGACCTACTCTTCTTTCTTTTAAGTTATTTGCTGCTCCAATTAATCGGATTATGTTTATTAGGGGATTTGATTTTTGTTTGCATCACTTGGAATTTGAAGGGTTTAATCGTGTTTAATTAATCCAGTTGCAGCGTCCTCTTTGTCGGAGCACCTCAATCTCGGTCAGAAGTGAGCACGGACCATCCAGGTTCCTTCAGCTCCTCTCTCTTCGCTGTCGTCTCTGCTCGATTTCAGGCTGGGTAGGTACGAATTCGATCTAATCTTTTTTTTCCCTTTTAAAATTTGTTTCTTGCTTCAATGAATTGGATTAGGTTTATTAGGGGATTCGATTTTTCTGTTCCTTGGATTTGCTGGATGTACCCCATCTTGTTGTCATTCCTCCTTTGCCGTCCCCTTATTTGGTTTCTCCTCCTTTCCTTGTTTCTCCTTGTTCCATGTTATTTCGTGTTTTGTTCGCCCATACCCAGGTAATGGATTTATGTTATTCAATTGAATTTCTCATCCCTTTTTCTTTCTTCAATCGAATTTCTCAGCCACCATGAATTTCGAGACTTCTTTGGCGTTTCTCTTGTTGAACTTGCATTCTTTATTGGTGTTGTTTATTGGATGTTGTTCATTAGCATGCTTCTCCGGTTGTGATTCATGTTTTTCAGGGTGATCGGTCCCTTCGCTTTGTGTGGTTCTTCATATGAATCTTTTCCCTTAAAAATTGGGATTTTTCTGTGCCTTCTCTTTCTCTGTGTTTTAGTTGCAACTGGTCTTCTACAATTTTTTTGGCGAGTGTCGTTCCTTCTGTTTGTTTGGTTTATGGAGTTGAGGTTCGATTTCACTCCCAATTTTAGGTATGGATTTTGTTGAAGTTGGGTTGTTTTCATTTTGTCCTTTATGAATCTGACTGATTTGTGTGGTTTATTTTGTTGATTTGGCTGATTTGTGTGGTTTATTTTGTAGCTTACAACAACTGGGATCTATAACAATAGGAGTTGTTCCAGGACCAGAAAACAAAAGGTACATTATTCTACCAAATTTCTGTAGATTTCCAATTCCTTTGTTCTTGTTGAGTAACTACGAACCCTTCATTCACCTTCTTTAAGGCAGTTTCAAATTTAGATAGGTGAGTTGACTATGCACTCAAGGTGTTTGAGAAAATGTCTAATAAAGATTAGCCTTAAATTTCTGATCAGTGCTTGCCACCCTTTCCCTCTAGTTGTTTCATAATCGAATCTAGGCACTCCTTCAATATGCTAACATCCTAAACCCTTGTATTTGTTAGTTGAAATACAGCAATCAAAACTTTGCATCATTTGAAATTTAAGTGTCCTGAAATTTAAAAAAAAATGCAAACAACCAAATGAAGAACTAAATATGAACCTAATGCTCAGGGTTATTATCTCATATGAAACAATACTAATTTTTACACAATATGGAACAATACTTTGTTCATTTGGCAAGCAGTGAGAGAGCATCACAAACACATACTTATGGTGCACGACTGAGAGAAGGGTGTCATTGACAAGCTAACCTAGGCATTGGCAAAAAGACGATTATGAAGGGACTGCCAGAAAACATCATTTTCACACCAGGAATTGGCTTGGGGCTCCTTCAAGGCGCTTTCATTGGTTCCAAAGCTTCTCACAACACCCTTGGCATATTATAGTAAGCACCCTTGTCCTTTTTATATGATCAACTTGCTATGAATTGAATCATTGATCAATATCATTTTTGGTGGTTTTGTATGTGATCATTGACAAGCCTATATCCCTTTGGTCAGGGGTCTGAGGTTCATGTGTTGTTTCCGATTCAAGCTATGGATGATGATCCAACGTATGGGTACCCATGGGAAGGATATTCCCCTTGAAACCCAATTCCTGCGGGTGAGAAGCAAGGATGACACTGCATAAGGGAACTCGAATGATGTCTCAACCGTCTACAAAGTTTTCCTACCCCTTCTGGAGGGTCTGTTCCGTGCTTTTCTACAAGGGAATGACATGAATGATCTAGAAATCTGCCTTGAGAGTGGTAAGTAGTACAAGGGAACTCGGATGATGTCTCAACCGTCTACACAATCTCAAATTCTATGAATTATATGGAATGAATGCTTATCTTATGAATTATGTTTGCTAAATATTTAGAAAGATGTTATCGCTAAGGCACTATCATCGAAGAATGTATTTTTGCTACATGGACCTCCTGGAACTGGAAAGACCACCACTGTTGTGTAGATTATCTTACAAGAAGTGAAGCGTGGTTCAAAGATACTTGCATGTGCAGCAACAAATATTGCGTTGTTGACTACATTGTTGAGCGTCTTGTCCCTCACAGGTAAGCTGTGAGCCAAAGCTGTTCTTGTGCTAGATTATCTTCTGGTTGATTTTGAAAAATGCAGCTAAAGGTAGAAAGGAAGCTCTTTAAAAAATTCATTAATCTGACGATTACAAACCTTGTAGTATATTTTCATCTTCAAATAGTATCACAGATGGACCCATGTTGGTTTGATACTTCGACGAGTGTTGTTGTCCAATGGAAACGAAATCGAAATCAATAACTTTAAGTAACCCTAATTTCTTCGATGGAACTTGCAACTGACACCAACACTAATACCCAAGTTCCTAGAACTTAATGATAACAGTGGAACTGGGAAAAGAGATGAGTAATTTGGCAAACAAGGAAATTAGAAAGGAAAAATCAGAAAGTTTCCTATATTAATCAAGAAACGGTAAATTTTAGGAAGGAGTTTTTGGTTATTATCTCATATAGGGTTTTGCTGATGACATTATGATATCTTGGATGTTCTTAATGTTTTGAAATTATAGAAGAACAGATTAGTACTCTGCCATTTCTATTGCAGACACTCCAAGTGCCCAGACATCTACCTGAATGGAAAGAGCAAGGGCATTTGTTAGGTTAAGTATCAATTTATGTTTGATAAAGGATTTTCAGAAGGTGCATGAATTTTTTTTCTTCCTTTCTTTTTTCACTGCAAGTCAAAAATATCAGGCAGTATATAAATCCGAGAATTAAGCATTTCTCTTTACTTTCCCAGGAGGTAAATATAATAATCTCCCATCTTCAATAATTTTTACTGAGATCTCATCATCAAGAATTATTCTCTCATAATAAGATTATGGTTGATACATCCTAGATTCACTACCCTACATAACTTATATAGAACCACAGATCTGAATTACAGGCCAATTTAGATCATACAGGAAATACAGAATCTAATAACCAAGAGAAAATTACCTTCCTGTCATATCGACTTTTTTGAATGACATCTGGTGCCATCCAATGTGAAGTTCCAATGAACTACAAAAGTGACAAAGAAAACACAAACTTCTCAGGAAAATAATGGAGCGAAAAGTACATAAAGGGCAGCACAGCAGTAGAGCTGAGTAGCATACATATGCTCAAGGAAAAATGTGGGGGATGCAAGTTTGTTGTGTGACTGTGTTAGTTTTTAAGTAACAATCTATTATATTAGATAAGCAACTTGGCTGGACAAAAGGGTCGAGAAAGGACTGAGAATCCTCTTAATTCCTATATTTTCATTGATCTTTGATTTTGTTATGGCCATAGTGGATCGATCACCATTTGCAAATAAATGATGAGAATGGATTGATTCTTTTTTCATTATCCTCTTAACTGGTTATAGTTGGTGGTCTATGAAGGACTTGGGCAAAATCTTTGTCATTAGGGAGCTATCTTCATTAGAAATGGCCTGGCCATATTTGGGAAAATATTGAGAGCAGGTTACTTGCTGCAATTTCTGGGAAGTTTTTGGGCTGAACTGTTGCTGATAGCTTAGATTTCTAGAAACTAGCTTCAATTTAGAACATTTTGAGCTTTGAATGGTTGCATTTGGCAAGTATTGAAGGAGATATGATGATTTAAGCTTGCAACATCAAATTTGAAGAACTGTATATTTCACATTACTATTTCGATCACCATTTGCAAATAAATGATGAGAACGGATTGATTCTTTTTTCATTATCCTCTTAACTGGTTTTAGTTAGTTACCTATGAAGGACTTGTGCAAATTCTTTTTCATTAGGGAGCTATCTTCATTAGAAATGGCCTGGCCACTTTTGGGAAAATATTGAGAGCAGGTTACTTGCTGCAATTTCTGGGAAGTTTGTGGCCTGAATTGTTGCTGATAGCTTAGAGTTTTAGAAACTAGCTTCAATTAAGAGCATTTTGGGCTTTGAATGGTTTCATTTGGCCAAGTATTGAAGGAGATATGATGATTTAAGCTTGTAACATCAAATCTGAAAAACTGTATATATGATTTAGCTTTTTTAATGTTCTAAAAAATGAGTTTTGTATATAATTCTATGAAGCACGGATCAATATTCTTTTGGGCACTGCTAAGGCGTAAGGCTCTTTCTTTGTCTTGTCTAATTGCAAATATATACAATAAAATACTAATTTGTTTATTTGTCCAATTATTAGATGATTAGCATATTGTTAAAAGTCATGGGATATGAAATAATTGAAGCTTTCATTTCGCAGGCTTTCTTATTTGCATGAATCAATAGAACCCAATGTTATTCACTGAGATATAAAATCAAGCAATATCTTGATTGATTCTGACTTCAACTCCAAACTGTCTGATTTTTGGCTGGCCAAGCTTTTGGATTCAGTAGAAAGTCGCATAAACACCAGGGTCATGGGTACTTTTGGGTATGGATTTCTGTGTTACCTGGGATGTTGTAAATTTCATATCTATCAGGCGTTTCTCTTATGAAATACCTTTTTTTTCCTCCGTGTTCCTGTTGACTGTATGATCATGTGGCACCAGAGTGAAAAGAGTCACATATATAGTTTTGGTGTTAATTTTACTGCTGGAAGCTGTAATAGGGAGGGATCCAGTGGATTACAGTCGGCCTGCTAACGAGGTACCTAGCTTGCCATTGTCTTCTTTCTATCGAACTTTTATCTGTTGCGGAGGTTTCTTTCATTTCCCATGTACTCGCACTTGCTTAGTAAACAACATTAAAATGAATTTAGAAAAGGAAAAAAATTTGAACGTTTCCAGGTTTTTATATGTTTAAATTGGTTCACTTCACCCTTTTTATTTTAAAAATCAAACACCTTCATTTTGTTTGTTAAACCTTGAGTGATATATATTGGTAAAAATAATTTCCAGATACGTTCTTACTTCAACAAAACGGTTGGAATACTTTGAAGGACATTCATGACTGTCCTATACAGCAGACATGCAGTAAATAGGTAGCATCATAATGCTGAGAAACTCTTAAAAGTGCATTCAAAGACCATCTATAGAACCTTTAGAGGCTCACCATTTTTTCATCCACCCATTAAAAGAACATTAAATACTATGGCTTTAATCTGTTGCTCTCCTTTTGTGCTTAAAAGAAGCTTATTTGTGATGATGATGGTAAGGAACTTGTTTATAAGAGTCCTAATAAAAAGACGTGGGGGAATAGAACCTCGATAGACCTTTGTGAACGAAAAGGCGTCTTCTAATATTTATAAAGGTGTAGATGTTCTCAACCTCCTCCAAAGCCAAGTTAAGATCAAACTCCATCTATCTATGATTTTTGTCTTTTTATATTTACATGCTTTCATATTCGGTACTGTTAAAATACAAGCTTGACCTCAACTTGAGGACCTCACTTTAATGTATAAACTATAAAGTCTTGATATTTGTCCCTGTGTTTATTTTAAACTCCTCCAAAGCCAGGTTAAGATCAAACTCCATTTCGTCTATGAGTTTCATCCTTCAATATTTATATGCTTTGAAGTTAGTGTTAAAATGGGTCAATGGACTGCCATTGTTCATGCTAATTATTACCCTAATATTTGAAAGTTGTATCCTTCTCTTGTGGGTATATGAAGGGATTATTGAGGATCTTTGTGGACTTTTTTTCATTATAGAGAATAAATATCTTCAAAAGGTCGAGAAATCTTATGATTTTGGGTTTTTCTTAGTGTCTTTTTTTTCTGGCAAATCATTCTTACCTGGCAAATCTCAAGCTATAATGTAGGAATTTCAAATTCAGCCAGTTAGAGATCAACAAGCATGGTTGGGGCTCGATTCCGATGTCTCTTGTGAACATCTGCAAACTTGAGGGCAATGCCAGGTACTACCATCTCCTTCATCTTTACATGTAATAGTCCTTGCAATGAAAAACATAGCTGTAGTTAAACTCTATTCTATTCCTTTGTTCGACAGACAGATGTTTTTGCATTTTGAACTTACGATCTGCATTTGCAATTTTCATATTCATCCAAAAATTTTTTATAAACAAAAAAATCCACTTGCAGGGACTCCCATCTGATTTTTGGAGGAAGAACATGCCCAAGCAAGGTGGAATGATAAATCTGGTGGATGAAGAGGGCAATGAGTCTGCAATTGTGTATTTGGCCAGAAAATGGGGGCTTAGTGGAGGCTATGCAGCTTGCGGGAATCAATCGATGTAGGTGAAGTAGGGTGGAAGTTCAAAGTTGGTGTAACCAAATGATTGTGCATAAAGGATACTCATTTCTATCCAACAGCAATGTGTTTATCTTACACTACATGCTCTTTTAATATGATGTTGTATTGTCTTTCCACATCAAAGGGAAGCCAAAGGTTAGGGGTTTAGGCCGAGTTTAGGTTCAAGCTCCTACGTTTTCCTTTAATTACATCCTAATGTAAACATGTAATTTAATTTCATGCGAAACCACATACTAAGCCGTGCATCACACGACCTTCTACCTAGTGTGTGAAATGACTATACTATACATCTATTTTAAGTAATAAAAAAAGCCATTAATTTTTTTTAAGAAATTGGAATACAGTGAAAAATAAAAAAAATTAAACATCACAAATACAAATTATCCATAATAATAATAATTTTTTTGGTATATTTACAAGTGAAAAGTATGCCCAAATAAATAATATTTTTAAAATCATTTCAAATATATTCAAATATTATATCGATGGGTAGAGAAAAATAAATCAATCATATATAATAAAGGAGAAGTCGTCTCAGACACATGGCGGCTTCTCCTTAATCGTAGTCGTATGAACCAATCATAAATTTTTCAATTAATCAATATATGCATAAGATAAAATTTTATTTTTACTCTATTTAATCAATATATCTATACATGCCTAAGATAAAATTTGACCCAATTTGATTAAATATGGATATATATTTTTAGAAGATAATAACTAATTTTAAAATATATGCATAAGATAAATTTTTATTCTAACTCTATTTAATCAATATATCTATATATGCATAAGATAAAATTTGACCCAATTTGATTAAATATGGATATATTTTTTGAAGATATTCCGTATTAACTAATTTTAAAAACTATTATATAAGATAAGATTTTAACTATTTTCATTATATATGAACATATTTTTAGAAGATAATGACTTTATCAATATATTACATGGACATACTAATTAAATAACTTTATCAATAACTTCGTCAATCTGAAAATATTTTTAGAAGATAAAAAGTTTTGACGAAATTGAAATGATACTTAGTATGGCCATAATAATTAAATAAATTTATCTACAACTTTATCAATATGAAGAAGATAAAAGGTTTTGGGTAAATTGAAAAAATAATGCTTAGTCGTGTAAAAGTTATCAACTTACGGAATTCAATAAGAAATAAAATTTTCCTGTATATCTTGAAGGTATTGCTATATTTATGAGATATATTTTTGGATTTTATACATATATAATTATGGATAGATTTTTAGATTTTGACCTATATATAGTTTAGATTGTTAATGTTATTTCACAATCGTTGACGTCTTTTCCCTTCTTTTTGGTGTTGTTATTGCAGGTTATTTACGACTTTGTTTACGATTTCCTTTGTAAGCTTTTTGAAATATGTGCTGATTGGTTACAAGGTATGTTATTTTGTTGTTTCCACTAATATTTACTAGCTTTTCACATGTTTCATATATTGTCAATAAAGTATAAATTCATTCAGATTTGAGAAATTATAGTTTTTCATATGTTGTTTCCACTATATGCACTAACTAGCAAGGATTAAGGAGTAAAACCGGAGTAAGGAGAAATTAGCTTTTTTACTAATTAAGTATAAATTCATTTAGATTTGAGAAATCAGAAGTATGGAAGAAATTAATTAATTGAATAAACGGGTTTTATTATTAAATTTATTTAAATTAAAAAACCGCACACAGTGCGGGTACTGAACTAGTCTAGTATTATGGTAATATCTTAAAAGAAAATTAGTAGCATAAATTACATTCTAATCAATTAAAATCAACCACTCATCAAATAATTCTAACTATTTATCCTCTCTCCCACTCACAGTCGCTCTATCTTTCTCTTTTTTCTTATTTTTCTGATTCTAATGCAGACCCTCTCTCCCTCTTTTCTTTTCCATTTTTTCTCTCCCCCTTTTATGACTTTCTCACCCACTTTTCCTCCTTTATTTTGAATTTTTTAACCAATACTTTTCAGCAAATAAATAAGATATAGATTCACGTTTATGATTTTTTGTGGTAGGATACACTTCTTCTAGCTGCCTATTTATTTTGTTCTATTTACATCCATTCCCTCCTTTTCAAAAGTAAAAAGCTTAGGCATACTAAAATGCTCAACAGCACTTTTTATGGGTTAACACCCCTTTGGATCATCTTAAATTGTACTAAATCCCAATACAATAGGTTAACACCCATTCTTATTATTATAACCATCAAGTTACACATAAGGAAACAAATCTGTAAAATCTTGATAATTGTTTTATTAGACTTTTCTAATCTTAAGATTAATCTTAAAAAAATTATTATTACTAAATTACATCTATGGAAACAAATTAGGAAATTATTGAAATTTGTAAACAAGTACGACATATACAATTATTCTCACAACCATACAAACCACAAAGAAAAATTAAGACCTAACTATAACCCTAACAAACTAGCATTAAATAACAAAAAATTTTTTTTACCTAAAACTCCTCTCAAATACATTTATAAAATTCATCTCACAAAATTTTTTATATCAAACTTAATAAAGGAAATAATTCACAAAATTAAATTCTCTATTACTTATTTAAAGAATATCAAAATAAAGGAAAAAGAATCCCATAATATAGTTATAATGCTCAAAAAGCAAGGTTACGTCATAAAGATTTTTAAATGACAAACATAGCATATTGGAATATAAGAGGTATAAGAAAACCAAATATCTGGCAAGATCTAGCCTATATCCAAAAAAGAAACAATTTAGATATCTTAGTACTTGCAGAAACAAAAACAACTGAACCACCTAATGAATCACTATACAAAAAATCAGGATTTAATAAAGCTCATTACATTACATCAGATGGCACAAAAGGAGGCATGTGGATCCTATTCAAAAAATCAGATTTTACAGATTCAATCCAAGAAATTTTTAGATCAAATAAGTATATTATGTATCTAGCCAAAATAAACAACTTTAAATTTATTATTACTTTTATTTATGCACCCTCCAATCAATTAGATAAAAATACTTTCTGGAACGAATTATTCACAGTCACACATCAACAAAACTTTCCATCCTTAGTAATGGGAGATTTTAATGAAATAGAATCAATTAACGATAAAATAGGTGGTATAAATCCACAAAATAATAGATTTACCCGTATAAACCAAATCAAGGAAGAACTAGATATTCACACAATTCCTTACACTGGTAGTCCAATTACTTGGAGAAAAAGTCAATCTCCTATTAACAATACCTATGAACGTTTAGATAGAGCAATGGCTCATACATATATCTCTACCCAATTCCCAAATCTAACAATCCACAACCATCCATTTACAAGTTCTGATCACTCCTTAATTTCTATCTCAATTGGAACAAAAATAATTAGGGCTGGCTCACCCTTTAAATTTGAAATGTCATGGACCAATAATGATAACTATAATAAACTTGTTAAAACAACCTGGCAAAATAAACTTCATGGATCATTTATGTTCACACTACTACAAAAACAGAAACTACTTAAGAAAAATACAAAAATCTGGTGTAAATCTCACCCAAATAACAACTTTAAACAATTACAAATCATTGAAGACCAACTCCTACTACTACAAGCACAACAAATCAATGGAAACTCTAATAATAATACAATTAATAAACGTAACAGATTATTAAATAAGCGTGAAGCACTCATGGAATTTAACAATACCTTTTGGAAACAACGTGCTAAATGTAACTTTATCAAATTTGGGGACAGGAACACCAAATATTACCAGTCAATATCTAAAATCAGAAACTCAAAAAACATTACTCGCAACTTTACAAATAAACAAGGTTTAGTAATTGAAGACGAGAAACAAGTTAGAGACGAAATCACAAAAGAATTAGCGGAAAGATTCGTTTCAAATAATGAACCAATTAATAATAATCCAAACTTTACAAATTTAATAAATCAGACCATTACTGATTCTGAAAATTTTAATTTAACACAACCTTTTACAGATAAAGAAATCAAAGAAACTCTATTCTCTATGACAGATGACAAATCTCCAGGACCTGATGGTTTTCCACCTGAATTTTATAAAAAATATTGGAACATTGTAGGTAGCTTACTATGCAAAGCAATCAAATCCTTTTTTCATTCTGGCGTTCTTCTCAATGAAGTAAACACAACTTTTATCGCTCTTATTCCTAAAATTGATTTACCCACTAACATCAACCATTATCGTCCGATCAGTCTGTGCAATACCATTTACAAAATCATTTCTAAATTATTGGCTAATCGTCTAAAACCTATCTTACCACGAATTATTAATCCATTTCAGGGTGCTTTCGTACAAGGAAGAAATATTCAGGATAATATTTTAATAGCTCATGAAGTCTTTCACTCCTTCTATAACAAAAAAGGAAAACTTGGCTGGATGGCGATAAAACTGGACATGGAAAAGGCATATGACAAAATCTCTTGGAACTACATACGTAGTGTACTAAATAAATTTGGTTTCGACCATAAATGGATTAACTGGGTCATGACCTGCCTTACTAAAACAAATTTCTCTGTCCTGGTTAACAACTTACCTGGTAGGACGTTTAAAACATCTAGAGGTATACGACAAGGAGACCCTCTTGCACCATATATATTTGTACTGGTTATGGAACTATTAGCGAGAATGCTACAACAAGAATCATCAGAATATGAACCCCTGATTGGAATTAAACTCACAAACAATAGTGATCCCATTCCATTCCTCTCATTTGCAGACGATACACTCATTTTTGGACGTGCTGATGAATTAAGTCTTCATACAATCAAAAACCTTTTAAACAATTTTTGCAATATTTCTGGTCTATCTATAAATTACAACAAAAGTTCATTACAAGTCTCTAAAAATATTTCGATCGAAAAAGCTCGATCTCTTGCTCAACAATTAAATATCCCTGTTACAAAAACAATGGAAAAATACTTAGGCATACCACTCATTAGTGGCAGAGTCAACAATACCCTATTTGATGAAGCAATTATAAGCCTTAAAAAACAGTTATCAAAATGGAAATTAAATACCCTCTCTCAAGCTGGTAGATCAGTTCTCATCCAGGCAAACCTAAATTCTAAAGCAAATTATCTAATGCAATCTTTTCTTCTTCCAAAAGGAATCCTGGAGAAAATTGATCAAATCAACAAAAAAAATTTCTGGAATAAACTTCAATCTGACAATTATCATCCTCTTATTAGTTGGGATCACTTATGCACTCCCAAAAAAGGAAGGGGGATTAGGTTTCAAAACAGCAGAACAAATCAATATTGGTATGCAGATGAAATTACTTTGGAGAATAATGGCAAATCCAGAAAACATTTGGTCAAAAGTAATCACAGACAAATATCTGACAAAAGACTCACTAATGGAAAGAGGAAAAACAAAAACTTCCTGGCAATTTGGTAGGCTTCTAAACATCAGAGACCTATTTTCTAAGGGATTACTTTGGCTAGTTAGTAATGGGAAAACAATCAATGTATGGTCTGACATTTGGGTAAATGCAGAATACCTAGAAAAATTCAGAAATGATCGCAACCCTAACTTAAAAGTATGTGACCTATTCACAAACATGAATACTTGGGATATTAACAAATTAAATAATAATTTTCCCTCTCATATTGTTCATATGATAACAAATATCCATATTCTAAAAACTGATATCCCAGACAAATTAATTTGGATTTATAACAAAAATGGAAATTTTTCAGTCAAATCTACATCTTCTCTCTTTAACACTAGAAACAATAAAAATATCCCATCCGAATGGATTTGGAAGCTTCACATTCCACCAAATATTAAAAACTTTATTTGGAAAATTATCTTGGATATCTTACCAACAACTGCACGTCTAAATAGATACATAAACAGAGTTCCTAGTACTTGCTCTCTTTGTAATTATGAAACAGAAGACACAAATCATTTATTATTTAATTGTCAAATCACTAAATCTCTAATCCAAAAATTGGGTATAAAATTACAAAAAAATTTCATTATACCTAATCTAACAAACAATGTCTTTGAAAATATCCTAAACACAAAAAACATAAATTCTGACTTCACGGATCTATGTCATTTATGGCATTCTATCTGGAAACTAAGAAATAAAATCATATTCAACAAAAATACTAATAATAACACAATAAACACATTAATTCAAACTGTAGATAACATCTTATGCTGGGATAAGGAACAAAACAACACAAAATTACCTAAAAAGGCTAGATCTCGTAATAACATACACTGGAAATATCCGCCAAAAAATGTCGTTAAAATCAATGTAGACGCTTCAGTTAAAACTGGTTTCCAACCACAAATTGGTTGTATTATTAGGAATGATTATGGTCAAATTATTAAAATACATAAAAATAACACTAACACGACTTCTGTAATCCAAGCAGAAGCATATGCAATATATGCAGGTATAAGACTGGCAGTAGAGCTTCAAATACAGAAGGCCATTATTGAAAGTGATAGTGAGATCACAATCAACGCTATCAACAAGATTCAGAACACTCCATGGGAGATTGCACAACTAGTGGAGGAAATACACTCATTAAGCAAGGATTTTGAATTTATCAAATTCCAGCACTGCTATAGAGAAGAAAATGGTGCAGCTGACTTTATTGCCAAATCTCGGCTTAACTGTAATCTTATATTAGGTTCTTGTTGTGAATTCCAGAACATCATCATGTCAGATGATCATGGATGTTATTAGTACATCCAACTCCTTGCCTACTGTAAAAAAAAAAAAAGAAGTAAAAAGCTTAGGCCATTTTTATCGGTAATTTACTGTTACCCAATACTACGGAATTTATTATTAAAAAATTATAATAGTTCCACCAGCGATACTAGAGAGATGCTTTCAAAGCATCGATACTAGAGGTAAACTTGTGGGACACACGAGACACGTGTTGGGGCAGGAGAGCAGCAAGTCTGGCACGCCTGAAAGCTACTGCAGCCATGGGGACACGTGTCGACCGAGGAGTGGCCACCAGGAAGGCAGCGACAGAGGGCGACACTTGGTATGTGATGGACGGTTTGGATTTTTTGCTGGGGGGAATAGTTTTACACAATAAAACCAATATTTCAGGGCAAAAAATGTCAAAAAAAATTACCACAATACTAGATTCATTTTTATCTACATATAGACATCAATTTTGAATATGTTTGACTATATTTTTTTTTAAATATTTCTCTTTATTATAAATATGCAAAATATAATCCAAAAAAATGAATTATAATTATGGAATAATTTGAAATAATAAATAATGCAAGAAATGAAATACATAATTATTAAAAAAAATATTTGTTAATAGGAGGAAGTTGATATGAGTAGCTTTGGCTATAAATACATACATTTACCATCACCTAACACACACTACTTCACCATCTTCACCATCTTTACCATCCTCCCTACCATGGATCCATCCCAAAATCCTTCTGAAAATGTCTTCTTCTCTAGCTTGGGTAATATGTCACTTTCTTCTGAATACGATCTGGCATATTATTCCCAAGTTCTCTCTTCAAACACAGAAAATTTTACCCCAATCACCTTTGGAATTGAATATGCATAACACTCACAGTCCATCCCAACATATAGCACCCAACCAGGTGTTGGCGACCCCCCACCAGGTGGTCGTGGTGGTTCTCGTGGTCGTGGTGGTTCTCGTGGTCAAGTTCGTTCTCGTGGTGGAGGTCGTGGTGGTGCTCATTCTCGTGGTGAAGCTGTGGAAGGTGTTGATGAAGTTCGTGGTCCTCGCGCCTACTGGGGGGGGGGGGGATGGAAGACGACAATCTTCTGTTTAGCGCTTTCATTAACATCTCCACTGACGCGATCACCAACACAAACCAAGACTCGCAAGCATTTTGGGCTAGGATTGGAGCTTTCTATGAGGAGTATAGGAAACCACACCAAGTGAAAAGAGAAATATCTAAATGTAAGGCAAGGTGGCAAAAAATCAACTATAATGTCTCTAAGTTTGCTGGTTGTTTTCACGACGAGCATTTGGTGAGTCGGATAATGATGTCCTCATGAGAGCACATCAACTCTATGCCTCTAAGAGTGATGGGAAGAATTTCAGAGAAGAACATGCATGGCAAGTGTTGCATGATGAGCCCAAGTGGAGTGTCGATTACTTAGAAAAAATCAATCGATGCAATGCAACCAGTGGAAGCTCCAAAAGATCTCGCTCTTCTGGTGGAGGGGATACCCCAAGTTCAGATACTCCTATGAGTGCCTTCACTATAAGTCCTATAGAGCGTCTGATGGGAATCAAGAAGTCTAAAAGAAAGGGAAAGGAAGCTATGTGTTCCGATCAAGCAACTGTTTAACAGATTACTGACCAACAAGAGCAAGAGAAAGCTGAAAAGTTCAGGCAATTCTATGAGTTGCAGATAGCTAAAGAGACCCGCAACAGGGAGAAGCAGCAAGGGTATGAGAGAGTGAAACAGATGGAAGTGGAAGCGAAGAAGATGGAGATGGAAGGAAAGAAGATGGACATGCTTACCAGCCTCATGGCACAGTCACACCTTTCACCAGAGCTCGAGGGTCTGAAAATGAAGTTGATCAAGGAGTTGTTAGGGCAAAAATGAAGTTGATCAAGGAGTTTGTTATCTCACTCTTATGTTAATGCATGTTTTCTTTTGTTAATGCATGTTTCCCTTTTCTTAATGCATGTTTCCCTTATGTTAATGCATGTTTCTTATGTTGTAAGCATGGTTTGTAAGGTGTACTTTGATTAATGAATTTCAGTTTCACTTGAAAGAAGCTTTGTTTTGTTGTGGTAGGGTGTTGTCACTTCCGAGTACATTGTTCGAGATAAGTAATTTTCTGATGACCATGTGATAATGTTTTGGTGCTAGAGTGTGGTCACATCCGATACATTGTTCGAGAGAAGTAATTTTCTGTTGACCACGTGATAATGCTTTGTTGGATGGTGGTTGTAAAGACCAAATATATTCCGTCTTATATTATTAATTTAATCAAATTATGTCTATTCTATCCGTATGATTGGAAGAAAACTTATCCCCGAGCAAAGTCAATTTTATAAATCCTTCCGACTTTATTTTAGATTAGGTTTTACTCGGAATCGAATTCCGTTCTGGAGTACTTGAATTTTAAAAATTTTTAATCTTACTCGAAATGTTGTGATTCAAATTTGAATGTACGTCGGAAATTCGAAATTTCAAGGCAAACGGGACCTTCCGTCTCTTTTATCATTAACTATATTTATATAAATAGCCTATATTTATTTATTTTGTATATATATATTATTTATTTATTTACTTTTATTCTCTCTCTCTCTCTCTCTCTCTCTCCCAGCCGTGGTCCCTCCCCTCCCCTGCAGTAATGCACTGCCTCCCTCACTGCGTGCCTTTCCCCCACCTCACCACAGCCTACCTCCAACCCACCCCAAATTCCCTATTTGAACCAACAGCCCCTCCTCACACCCTCACTCTCCTCACCCTCACCCACCATAATCCATCTTCCTCATCTTCTCCTCTGTTGAAAACCCAAGGAGAAACCCACAACAAAACCCCCTCATCCTCTTCATCCATTCACCACCAAGCTCCACCCCATCCGAATTCGCCGCACCCCCCAGCGACCTCCACATCTCCTCCGTATCAGCCTCTCTCCCTCCTCTTCCTAGTCGCCGAAACTCGCCGGAGCTGCCAGCCCAGCCGAGGAAGCTCCGATCCCCTGTTTGTCAAAATTTGGTAAGTGTCTCCCCTCTTCCACCTTCGTTCTAATTGAGAGGCCACGATTCACTCATCTCCCTCCCCATCTCCGCTGCGTTCAGAGGGCTCGGAAGATCGTCGGAGCCTCCAGCGCCGCCAAGAGCTCCTCCCCTGTTTCATTGCAGCGGTAACGCGGTAACCTCCTCCTCCTCCCTTCCCTCTTGTCGTCGTTTCCTTCCTGTTGGGCCGAGGGTGGTCGGAATGCAATTCCGACCTCCGTGGTGGTGGAGCGGCGGCCAACGAGCCGCCGGAGGCCGAGGTCCTCCTCTCCGCTTCCCCGTTTCCTCTTCCGCCCATCCTCTGTCGCTGAGGTTGAAGACGGGGGAGGCCTTGGGCCTGTTTTTTGGGCCGGGCTCACATGGAAACGGGTCTCCGTTTGAGGACCCGGATCCCCTCTCCCCTCTTGCTTCAGCCAACCCGCACCCCTATCCATTTGTGTCCTTTCGGGTTTGGGTTAGGGGTTCCAGATTTGGGCCGGCTGGGTTGGGCTTCTGATGGGTTTGTTTGGTTTCTTTTTCTTCTTTGGTAAATGGTATATATATATACATATTGACATATTATGTGACAACGTATTTTAACTATCTTTTAATTATTATTATTAACAGCACTTTTATTATTATTAATAATATTATTATTGTTATTGTTTGTTATTATTATTGTAAATCTGTTTTTTTTGTTTTTTTTTGAAAATAAAGTTGGAAGGGATTATATTATAAATAATTTGTATAAGTACCTTTATGTTGAAATTAAAATGTTTTAGTTGAGAAACTTGAAAGAATTTACTTACAAATTTGAAGGCGTGTCATTAGTTATTTATGTATTTAAGGTAATTAAGTAAAAGAAGGAGTTTCTATAGTTTGGAAATATCTTTTGAGAAATTGTGTTAAGAGCCAAAAGGTCGGACTTATCTAATAACGACTTTGACCGAGTTTGACCCAAATTTAAATGTTTCGGATATTTTCTCGGAATTTAGTTGTTTCCTTGTGTGTATCTTGTGAAAAGGTTCCTATGTGTTAAGTAGTAGTATAGTATCTCATGGCGCCTCATTCGCTTATATATTAGGTGTGTGTTGATTCTTGGATTCTGCTTCTGCTGTATCTTTTGCTGTTCGGCTTACTCAGGTAAGTTCCTTTATGGGCTTACTCAGATTCGAAAGAGATTACCGGCTTGTGAATGTATGACATACTAGTTGTTGCATAAGCATTAAAGCATGCCATGTAGTATCATGCTAGGTTGCACTTGTGATTGAGCATTCTATTTCATTACGCGTATGAAACAGAACGGCCGTATCTGTGATAGTCCTAGAGTCTTTGCTAGGGTCATAGGGTAGCCCAGCCCCATCGGGTGCCCTGAGTCTATCGAGTCGATATGAGCATGATGATAGCCCAGCACCATCGGGCATGATTTATTTATTTTAATTTATGTTATGATGATGAGATATGATGATGAGATATGATATGCTATAGCATCGAACCGGCCGGTCTCTGCACTAACGGAAAGGGGTGCAGAGGTAGGAGAGGGACATGCCACTTGGCACTCTTTGGGCGCCTTTACAGTTATTCCATGCATACTGTAAATTAGGATCATGTTAGTGTGATTTAATTTTCGTATCTGCATCATCCTTATTATTAGCGTATGTGTATGTTTGCTTGCTGGACAGAGCGTGATGGGGCCTCGGTCTGACCCCTCTCACACCCAATGTTTTTAGGTATGATTGCTCTTTGTCTCTATGACGTGGGAAACTCCGGGCGCTTGCAAATAATATGTCTAACCCCGCTAATTCGACCTTACCATTTCGTAATTATGTGTTTTGGTTTTGACCCGGCCTTGCCGTGGCAAGTTGTACTCTATTTCCGTTCATTCTTCCAGTTGCAAACGAATTTCCGCGACCTAGATTTAGGACGGCTCGAAGACTCTGCGTGGCCATCAGGCTATTTCGGGGTCCGAAATCCCCACTTTTAAAACGCTAATCTTGAATTTCAAAAACCCCGACCTGTATTCGAATTGCAAGATCCGAACGAAGGTACCAACCTTCGAAACGTAACCCGGATATTTATATTCGGGCCGTTACAAAGTTGGTATCAGAGCCAGGTTTTGCAATTTGGGTACCAAAGGGTCGAGTGTATGTTTTAAAAAACCGGCCACGAATTTCAAAAGTTTTGAGAAGTTTCAAGGGGCAAAATGAACTTAATATGTCTGACACAAATGAACTTAATATGAACTTGGCCTTAAAATGGAAAAAAATCAACCCATGGGGGATCGAGCGGGTAGAATGGCGTTAGACCATCCCTATTGGATGTAGATCGGGAACGGGTAGGCAAAACATAGCTTACTCTTTACAGGTGGGCTTAGAAGGCTCCAAGGAATTGCACCCCGGTGGTTGGAGTGGCGAGTTAGGTAGAGGCCGTGAGGTATTTGCCCCTCCGGTCAGTCGCTCCTCGAAGAGCGACCTTAGGTAGATTGACGTGTGTATTTATACCAATTGGGCCTGAGGGCGATCTCCCTCGAAGGAGATCATTGCAAACATTCTTGAATGCTTCTGTGCTGAGTGATGGTTCTGGGTATGCAGCATGGTCGACACACGACGTGGGACCATCGGGCGTGGGGGCCCAGTACGCAGAGGCAGAGGACGACCTCGCCGAGTTGTACCTGACAGGACAGACGATGACGTTCAGGGTCTCGGGGGTGAGGAGGTCCCCGCCCCCCAGCCAGAGGAGATCTTGCGACAGATGGACCGGGCTACCCTGATTGAGATGCTGAGAGGGCTGGTCGGAGATCCTCCACCAGATACACCTGAGTTACCGACCCCTGTCGAGCCGCCAGCTGAGCCGGTTAGAGAGACCCCCGTTGGACAGCCAGTCGCACCAGCCCCCGTCGATGTGCGCCCTGAGAAGCACATCGACTGGGTCCGATCCTTGGCACTCTGCAGCCCGCCACATTTCTTAGGAGAGGACGGGGCGGACATCGAGGCATGGCTTCGACAGATCGACAGTATCTTTGACTTCATCGGCGCTCCGACTTCTGAGCGTCAGAGGTTAGCAGCGGGACTTCTGAGAGATGACGCCTTTCTTCGCTGGACCGTCTGTAAGACGAGCCAGGCAGAGTGGAGCTACGAGGAGTTTCGAGCACTGATGCTCCGGGAGTTTTGTCCACCAGGGACACAGACAGCCAGGGAGGTTACCTTCATGCGTACTACTTACGACCCGTCCCGCCCTGTATTGGAGGTCATTCGCCAGTTCAAGAGGGAGCTGGTCCATTGCGCTCACCTCTGTCCCACTGATGAGAGTCGTATCCGCTTGTTATCCATGAGGCTGCCGCCGGAGATCCTCCTACACACCTCTAGTTTGGGTGCTGTTCCGTTCGATCGCTTTTTGGAGGTCGTGATGATGTATGAGCAGCAGAGAATTTTGACTACTACTGTGTATGCCCCCCCTCGCCCCATGGCGAAGAGGCCCGCTGACACGAGATGGGATACGAGCTCCCGAGGAGCCTTCCGCGGAGGATTCAGAGGAGGGATGTCGAGAGTTATGCCACCCCCAGCACCACCAGTGGCTAGTCGAGGTGCTAGCGTCCAGAGCATTACCTGCTATGGGTGTTCTGAGTTCGGTCATTACCAGAGAGACTGCCCTGATAGATCTACCAGATGTTACACTTGTGGAGGTATGGGACACAGAGCTACCCGCTGCCCCCAGGGTGGTAGGACCCCACCAGCTCCATCTGTACCGAGACTTCCCGCTGCTCCCCAGCCCCCGCTTCTGACTTATACCCCGGGACAGGGGAGAGGTAGCACCACTGTTAGAGGTGGATCCGGAGGACGTGGCAGAGGTTTAGCTAGAGGGGGCCGTGGGCCATCTGGGCCCGGGACAGGCAGAGGATCATCGTCCACAGGACCGTCTGGATCGGGTTATGGGAGAGGACAGACATCTGGAGCTTCTGGTTCTACCTTGCCCCCACCGCCCCGCGTTTTTCAGATGAGAGTTGAGGATCGATCCGCTCCGAGTGCCTCAGGTACTATATTTCTGCGAGATGACTGTTTGAGTATTCTTTTTGACACGGGTGCCACACACTGCTTCATAGCAGAGTCGTGCGTCTCTAGGCTGAGCCTGAGCTGCACGAGGGGTCCGCCCCTGACTGTGGGTATGCCGGATGGGGCTAGGATTAGGACGAGTCGTGAGATCCTAGGTTGCCCCATCCGTATAGGAGAGCGAGAGTGGCCCGCCGATCTGATCGTGATGGCCTTGAGGACCCACGACCTGATTCTTGGGATGGATTTCATGGACCACTATGGGGCGATCATCGACTTGCGGACGAGGACCGTATCGATTCTAGCAGAGGATGGCACCGAGCACCAGGTTTGGGGTAGCGACCCCAAGAGGAACGGGGCACTGATCAGCGCCGTTCGGGCAGCGAGACTTTTGGACCAGGGCTGTACGGGATATTGGTGTTATGCTTTGGAGGTGGATCGAGGCCGACCCGTCATGTCTGAGGTACCCGTTGTTCGAGACTTTACCGACGTTTTCCCCGATGAGTTACCCGGACTACCCCCGCAGCGAGAGGTCGACTTCGCTATCGAGTTGGAGCCGGGCACCAGGCCCATTTCCCGAGTACCTTACCGGATGGCACCAACAGAGATGGCTGAGCTTAAGGCTCAGCTTGAGGAGTTAGCCGGGAAGGGCTATATTCGTCTGAGCGCATCACCATGGGGAGCTCCAGTGCTGTTCGTCAAGAAGAAGGATGGTTCGTTGAGGTTGTGCATCGATTACCGCGAGCTGAACCGGGCGACGGTGAAGAACCGTTACCCGCTTCCGAGGATTGACGACCTGATGGACCAGCTTCAGGGTGCAGTGATCTTTTCGAAGATCGACTTGAGATCGGGGTATCATCAGCTCAGAGTGCAATCAGAGGACATCCAGAAGACCGCCTTTAGGACGCGGTATGGGCACTATGAGTTTGTGGTCATGCCTTTCGGGCTGACCAATGCGCCAGCGGCCTTCATGGAGCTCATGAACAGGGTGTTCATAGACTATCTGGACAGATTTGTCGTGGTATTCATCGATGACATCTTAGTGTACTCGCGGAGCCACGAGGAGCATGAGCAGCATCTGAGGATTGTTCTAGAGACGTTGAGGAGGCATCAGCTGTTCGGCAAGTACAGCAAGTGCGAGTTTTGGATTCCCGAGGTGACCTTCTTAGGCCATGTGATCTCAGCAGCTGGAGTCGCCGTGGATCCGGCGAAGATTGATGCCATCGTTGCTTGGGAGGTGCCCAAGAACGTCCGAGACATCCGTTCCTTCCTAGGATTGGCCAGCTACTACCGTCGCTTTGTTTGGGACTTCTCGAGGATCGCTCGACCGATGACCCAGCTGACACGGAAGGACGTTCCTTTCGTGTGGAGTGAAGAGTGCCAGGCCAGTTTTGAGCTTCTCAAGGAGAAGCTGACGACCGCACCAGTTTTGGCTCTACCTGATGGGACCGAGGACTTCGTGATTTATACAGACGCTTCGCGAGCTGGGCTGGGATGCGTTCTGCACCAGAGGGATCGAGTTATCGCTTATGCTTCACGTTAGTTGAAGCCTGGAGAGGAGACCTACCCCACCCATGATCTTGAGCTGGCAGCTGTAGTGCATGCTCTGAAGATCTGGAGACACTATCTGTATGGTACTTCATACAAGGTGATGACAGATCACAAGAGCTTGAAGTACATCTTCACCCAGAGAGAGCTCAACATGAGGCAGAGACGCTGGTTAGAGCTCCTGAAGGATTATGATTTGGAGATCATCTATCATCCCGGGAAGGCCAATGTGGTGGCCGATGCGCTCAGTCGGAAGACTCATCAGGAGGTGACTGTGGCCAGACTGACAGCACAGCGTGGATTGCAGGCAGAGTTGATGTCTTGTGGCATAGAGGTATGGATTCAGCGAGAGAGGGGTCAGTTATCCTTCCTCGAGATTCATTCGGAGCTGACTGATGAGATTCGCAGAGGACAGGCAGATTGCCCTGAGGTGGCAGCCCTGAGAGAGAGGATGGCACAGGGACGAGCTGGGGATCTTGTGGAGAGAGTCGATGGGTTGTTGACTTTTCAGAGCAGAGTGGTAGTACCCTCTACGTTAGATCTGAGGCAGAGGATTATGCAGGAGGCTCATACCACTCCTTATTCGGTCCATCCAGGGACGAATAAGATGTATCAGGACTTGAGGAGATCCTATTGGTGGCAGAGGATGCGAGCGGACATTACAGATTTCGTCGCCAGATGTCAGATCTGTCAGCAGGTCAGGATTGAGCATCAGAGACCGTGTGGCTTGGTCAGATCACTTCCAGTTCCCGAGTGGAAGTGGACAGTCATCTCCATGGATTTCGTCACTGGATTGAGGAGAGATGTCCGAGGGTTCGATGCTATCTGGGTCGTGGTCGACAGACTGACCAAGTCGGCCCATTTCATCGCCATCCAGGAGACATGGCCAGTTGCGAGGCTAGCAGACGAGTTCATCCGACAGATTGTGAGACTCCATGGGGTTCCCGAGAGGATAGTTTCTGACAGAGATGGCCGCTTCACATCGAGATTTTGGCAGCAGATTCATGATGCTTTGGGGACTCGTTTGCATTTCAGTACTGCTTATCATCCGCAGACAGATGGACAGAGTGAGCGGACGATTCAGACTCTAGAGGATATTCTGAGATCTTGCGTTTTGGAGTGGGGCGATTGTTGGGTTAGATTCTTGCCGTTGGTCGAATTCTCGTACAACAACAGCTACCATTCTTCGATCGAGATGGCACCCCACGAGGCACTGTATGGGAGGCGCTGCAAGTCGCCAGAATGTTGGGACGAGCCCGCTGACACCACAGCTTCATTACCAGAGATGGTTCGAGAGACAGTCGACCAGGTCGGACGCATACGGGAGCACATGAGGGTCGCTCAGGACCGGCAGAAGAAGTATGCGGACCGCAGACGGACAGAGCTCGAGTTTGAGGTTGGGTCGCATGTATGGCTCAGAGTGTCGCCGACCAGAGGAGTTCGCCGCTTTGGCATCAAGGGCAAGCTGAGCCCTAGATTTGTGGGACCGTTTGAGATTCTCGAGAGGGTCGGTGAGGTCGCATACCGTTTAGCCCTACCCCCATCGTTAGCCGGAGTGCACGATGTGTTCCATGTGTCCCAGCTTCGGCGATATGTCCCCGATCCGAGTCATATCCTTGACCATTCCGACCTCCGGATAGAGCCCGACCACACCTATGTAGAGAGCCCAGTTAGGGTACTTGACCGTCGAGTCAAGAAGTTGAGGACCAAGGAGGTTCCTCTTCTTCTGGTCCAGTGGTCTAGGAGGAGTCCCGAGGAGGCGACTTGGGAGACTGAGGATAGCCTTCGGTCGAGCTATGGGAGTGTCATAGACGAGCTCTTAGCATCCTATGTTGAGCCGAGTGTTGACCTATCCTTGACCTCATGAGTTAGTGGTGAGCCTTAGTAACCTTTTATTTCGGGGATGGGCATTTCTGTAATGTTGCGTGCTTATGATTGCTTTCTCTGTGCAGATTCTATGCTGAGACGATATGGCTAGAGATCGGTTCTCGTGGCTTGCGTGATGATATGCTGATGTGACGTCCGTTAGGACTTATGACACTTTGATAGGATGTTGAGATACCTTACTCGTAGTATGATTAGATCTTATCGCCATTCTTGGCACGTTTTGAGACATCAGTATTTTCCATGTTGTGTTTTAGACCATTTGCTATGAGCGGTTGACCTGTTGAGACTCACCACATGAGAGGTGGTTGAGATTATGGTAGTTATTTATGCTTGAGTTGATTTCGACATTTTGACTCTTGACGAGTTAGAAGTGGTAATTGAATGTTTTGGAACATAGGAAGAGAATATGGGATTAGCCCTTAGAGGTGGATGATTCCACCTCTCGCAATCTGAAAAGTTTGGAAATTTCATCGGATTTGAAAGCTTTGAACAGTTTTTGAAGGGACCACCTAGGGCTTTATTAAAGATTATACGCTATATATAATTTCCGTGATTTTGAGGTTAAACTTTCCATTTAAAATGTTTGAACCCTTCCAACCCATATCATATGCTTTTGAGTTATGATACGCCCGAGAAGTCGGGGCAGGGGTGGGATAAGGGCCCATATCCCATACTTGCCCCAACCAATTGGGAGTAGCATGATCACGCCAAAGATACTGCGAGAATCTCATATGGGCCCTTATGAGATACTTACGGAATCGAAGGCATGATTCTCGGACTCACCCCTTTCAAATTCTTTCCCTTTCCTTAGAATGATTTAGTCTCGGGGACGAGACTTGTTTTTAGAGGTGGATAAATGTAAAGACCAAATATATTCCGTCTTATATTATTAATTTAATCAAATTATGTCTATTCTATCCGTATGATTGGAAGAAAACTTATCCCCGAGCAAAGTCAATTTTATAAATCCTTCCGACTTTATTTTAGATTAGGTTTTACTCGGAATCGAATTCCGTTCTGGAGTACTTGAATTTTAAAAATTTTTAATCTTACTCGAAATGTTGTGATTCAAATTTGAATGTACGTCAGAAATTCGAAATTTCAAGGCAAACGGGACCTTCCGCCTCTTTTATCATTAACTATATTTATATAAATAGCCTATATTTATTTATTTTGTATATATATATTATTTATTTATTTACTTTTATTCTCTCTCTCTCTCTCTCTCTCTCTCTCTCTCTCTCTCTCTCTCTCCCAGCCGTGGTCCCTCCCCTCCCCTGCAGTAATGCACTGCCTCCCTCACTGCGTGCCTTTCCCCCACCTCACCACAGCCTACCTCCAACCCACCCCAAATTCCCTATTTGAACCAACAGCCCCTCCTCACACCCTCACTCTCCTCACCCTCACCCACCAGAATCCATCTTCCTCATCTTCTCCTCTGTTGAAAACCCAAGGAGAAACCCACAACAAAACCCCCTCATCCTCTTCATCCATTCACCACCAAGCTCCACCCCATCCGAATTCGCCGCACCCCCCAGCGACCTCCATATCTCCTCCGTATCAGCCTCTCTCCCTCCTCTTCCTAGTCGCCGAAACTCGCCGGAGCTGCCAGCCCAGCCGAGGAAGCTCCGATCCCCTGTTTGTCAAAATTTGGTAAGTGTCTCCCCTCTTCCACCTTCGTTCTAATTGAGAGGCAACGATTCACTCATCTCCCTCCCCATCTCCGCTGCGTTCAGAGGGCTCGGAAGATCGTCGGAGCCTCCAGCGCCGCCAAGAGCTCCTCCCCTGTTTCATTGCAGCGGTAACGCGGTAACCTCCTCCTCCTCCCTTCCCTCTTGTCGTCGTTTCCTTCCTGTTGGGCCGAGGGTGGTCGGAATGCAATTCCGACCTCCGTGGTGGTGGAGCGGCGGCCAACGAGCTGCCGGAGGCCGAGGTCCTCCTCTCCGCTTCCCCGTTTCCTCTTCCGCCCATCCTCTGTCGCTGAGGTTGAAGACGGGGGAGGCCTTGGGCCTGTTTTTTGGGCCGGGCTCACATGGAAACGGGTCTCCGTTTGAGGACCCGGATCCCCTCTCCCCTCTTGCTTCAGCCAACCCGCACCCCTATCCATTTGTGTCCTTTCGGGTTTGGGTTAGGGGTTCCAGATTTGGGCCGGCTGGGTTGGGCTTCTGATGGGTTTGTTTGGTTTCTTTTTCTTCTTTGGTAAATGGTATATATATATACATATTGACATATTATGTGACAACGTATTTTAACTATCTTTTAATTATTATTATTAACAGCACTTTTATTATTATTAATAATATTATTATTGTTATTGTTTGTTATTATTATTGTAAATCTGTTTTTTTTTGTTTTTTTTTGAAAATAAAGTTGGAAGGGATTATATTATAAATAATTTGTATAAGTACCTTTATGTTGAAATTAAAATGTTTTAGTTGAGAAACTTGAAAGAATTTACTTACAAATTTGAAGGCGTGTCATTAGTTATTTATGTATTTAAGGTAATTAAGTAAAAGAAGGAGTTTCTATAGTTTGGAAATATCTTTTGAGAAATTGTGTTAAGAGCCAAAAGGTCGGACTTATCTAATAACGACTTTGACCGAGTTTGACCCAAATTTGGATGTTTCGGATATTTTCTCGGAATTTAGTTGTTTCCTTGTGTGTATCTTGTGAAAAGGTTCCTATGTGTTAAGTAGTAGTATAGTATCTCATGGCGCCTCATTCGCTTATATATTAGGTGTGTGTTGATTCTTGGATTCTGCTTCTGCTGTATCTTTTGCTGTTCGGCTTACTCAGGTAAGTTCCTTTATGGGCTTACTCAGATTCGAAAGAGATTACCGGCTTGTGAATGTATGACATACTAGGTGTTGCATAAGCATTAAAGCATGCCATGTAGTATCATGCTAGGTTGCACTTGTGATTGAGCATTCTATTTCTTTACGCGTATGAAACAGAACGGCCGTATCTGTGATAGTCCTAGAGTCTTTGCTAGGGTCATAGGGTAGCCCAGCCCCATCGGGTGCCCTGAGTCTATCGAGTCGATATGAGCATGATGATAGCCCAGCACCATCGGGCATGATTTATTTATTTTAATTTATGTTATGATGATGAGATATGATGATGAGATATGATATGCTATAGCATCGAACCGGCCGGTCTCTGCACTAACGGAAAGGGGTGCAGAGGTAGGAGAGGGACATGCCACTTGGCACTCTTTGGGCGCCTTTACAGTTATTCCATGCATACTGTAAATTAGGATCATGTTAGTGTGATTTAATTTTCGTATCTGCATCATCCTTATTATTAGCGTATGTGTATGTTTGCTTGCTGGACAGAGCGTGATGGGGCCTCGGTCTGACCCCTCTCACACCCAATGTTTTTAGGTATGATTGCTCTTTGTCTCTATGACGTGGGAAACTCCGGGCGCTTGCAAATAATATGTCTAACCCCGCTAATTCGACCTTACCATTTCGTAATTATGTGTTTTGGTTTTGACCCGGCCTTGCCGTGGCAAGTTGTACTCTATTTCCGTTCATTCTTCCAGTTGCAAACGAATTTCCGCGACCTAGATTTAGGACGGCTCGAAGACTCTGCGTGGCCATCAGGCTATTTCGGGGTCCGAAATCCCCACTTTTAAAACGCTAATCTTGAATTTCAAAAACCCCGACCTGTATTCGAATTGCAAGATCCGAACGAAGGTACCAACCTTCGAAACGTAACCCGGATATTTATATTCGGGCCGTTACAGTGGTAGAGTGTTGTCACATTCGACTTCAGTTTTCGAGACATGCAGACTTTGCTTGTGGAGTGGTGTTGTCACTTCCATTATCTTTACAGCTTGCATGTGATAATGGTTCGTCCACTTCTGCCAGGGAATCTTACATAGGAAGCTTGCATGTGAGTGTAGGATTGCTATATAAGATGACATTGTAGCCTTTTAGAAACATCAAAACAATCATCTGCCTCTCACAATCTCTCCCAATGTCTGATTCCGAATCAAATTCCTCAAACACTAACCCTTTTCTTTCAAGCAGTAGCTCTGATGATGGCATAGCTGAGCTTGAAGCTATCCTTCATGAATGGGAAGCTACGACTCTTGCGAAGCAACAAGCGTATCAACCACCTGAAAGTTCGCGAACTAGACGTCGCCGCACCCATATTGAGCGAGGAAGGGAGAAAGGCCATGCCCAGTTGTCCGACGATTACTTTATGGAGGTCGCAACATACACAGATAAGGTCTTCCGTCGCAGGTTTCGAATGAGTAAGGGGGGTTTCAATCGCATTTTTCAGCGATTGGATTCGAAAGTGCAATACTTTCAACAACGCCCAGATTGCACAGGCAGGATGGGCATCTCCACTCTGCAGAAAGTGACAAGTGCAATTCGCATTTTGTCCTATGGGCTTGCCACCGATGCTTGTGATGAGTATCTACGGTTATCGGGGGGCACTGCAAGATTGTGCTTATCACATTTCATTGACGGAATTTACAACTTGTTCGGAGAGGAGTATCTTCAACGTCCAAATGCCGCGGACATCCAACGACTTCTAAGCGTAGGGGAGTCTTGTGGCTTTCTGGGATGTTGGGAAGCATTGATTGTATACATTGGGCATGTAAGAATTGTCCAACTGCCTGGAAAGGTCAATTTGCTCGTGGAGATCATGATCACCCGACAATCATACACGAGGCAGTTGCATCCTACGACCTATGGATTTGGCATCCTTTTTTCGGAGACCCATGTACTAATAATGATATTAACGTTCTTGATCGATCCCTTGTTTATGATGATATTTTACAAGGTCAAGCTCCGAATGTTAATTTCACTATTGGGGGACACGAGTACACCATGTGGTATTACCTTACGGATGGGATATACCCGGAATGGGCTACATTTGTGAAATCCCCAAAGTCTCCCCAAGGCATGAAGATGAAGTTATTTGCCCAACACCAGGCTTCCGTTCGCAAAGCTGTGGAAAGGGCATTTGGCGTGTTGCAAGCTCGTTTCGCAATAGTTCGAAACCCTGCAATGTATTAGGATCCAGTGTTGCTCGGGAAGATCATGAGAGCATGCATAATTTAGCACAATATGAACGTGGAAGACGAGCGAGAACATTACACTCATCATGGTTACGAGATTCCGCAATTTGACGAAGGAATAAGTGGCGAACCAGTCCCGACAGACAACTCCACATGGACGTGGTCGACCTCGACACCGGAGGCTATGCGCGAGTATATCAAGAAGAGGCAACAACTTCGCGATAGTGGTACATACCGTCGGCTTAGGGAAGACTTGAAGGAACATATTTGGCAAAGATTTGGGGCCAAGCGTGGAGGCAATTAGTATTTTCCACTTTTCGAATTACGTTATGTTATTGAAACAATTCTAGTTCGCACTATTTCGTTTATTGTAACGTCCTTTTGTTCATTTAATGAATGTCGTTTTTTTAATTAATGTCGCTTGTAACGTCCTTTTGTTTATTTAATTAATGTCGCTTTTTTTGTTATATATAGTTCGCACTATTTCGTTTATAAATAATATTATTTTAATATTACTATTTTAATAATAATAATAATAATAATAATAATAATAATAATACATATAATAATATAATCGAGAATGGAAATAATTGTTAGAGAGGGGTATATTTCTAAATTGAGTGGGTATGAAAAGATGAGTTTTGGGATACTAGGGATGCTACTGATAAAGTGGGAAAAATGATAATGAGATGCTAGGATGATGTGGCGGAGAGTGAAGAATAAAATATTAGTATTCCTAGTATCCCTTAATAAATATGGCCTTACAATAGTTTATAATCAGTTATAACTGTATCAAATATTGGAACGTAATGTATAAATTGTCCATTGGAATTTACAGTAGAAACAATATTCAAACTTAAGAATGTACTCCATTCGATTATAAATATAAGACATTTGACTTTTATGCGCGCACGTAGTTTAAGGAGCTCTAAATTATATAAAATATTAATTTTTTTATTTAATTTTTTTTACTTTACAATACTTATTAATAATAAGTATTATAATATAAAAAACTTAATTCAAAAATTAATATTTTATATAGTTTTTAACTCCTTAAACTATGTGCACAATAGTCAAATGCCTTATATTTACAAGCCGATGAAGTATTATATTTCTTGAAATTGGTAAATAAAAAACGACCATCTGGGGTTCAAACCGAAAACCCTTGGGTATTACCTATAAATCTTTTCCGATTGAACTATTCCGGAATGGTTAAAAGAGATGATCATGATCCAATCCCAAGAGGATTTGACCAACATTTATATTTATAAATAAAAACTGTTCACTACAATCATAACGTTCGGAATTGATTTATGATATCGGCCACTTGAGTGTACTATTGTACTTGCGTATAGTGAGAGCCCAGCATGATATTCCAACAGTTGATTTCCTTGATATTCCAACAGTTGAGAGCCCAGCATGATATTCCAACAGCATGATATCGGCCACTTGAGTGTACTATCGGCCACTTGAGTGTACTATCCATCCATTTTTTTTAAATGCTGCTTTCAGTTTAACTTTATCATTTCTGATCAATTTCAAATCTAATTTGCCATCAATTACAATGCACTAGCTAAATATTATGATTCGTTAAAATTTGTAATATGAGTATTAAAAAATAATAGAATTTATGAAAAAGTTTATAGAATAATGATTTTTTTAAAAGTAGATTGTTTTATTAAAATATGTGCAATGGCTAAAATGTCATGTATTTTGGAACAAAGGGAGTATTGAAAATTAATTTACTTATTAGAGCATCTCTGATAATGCATATTTTGTATAGGCATTCTAGGTAGTTTTAGGTAGCATATTACATATTTTATAGTTAATTTGCATCTTTTATTATTTGGTGGTCAAAGTTCAACATCTACACTTTTTATGGTTAATTTTGCAAAGTCGCAGATCCGAACTCGAAGGGTAGATCAAAAGGGGGATGCTGGAGCCATGGAGTTGCTAGAGCTACTAAGGATTGCTCGGGAAAAGAGCAAACATGTCCAAACAAGAGCTTAAATGGAGCCAAGATGAGGAGTGAGCTGAATGCATGAAGCAAAGATGAGGACTCCCGAACACAGGGGATCCCGTCGATGGGTGTCGACGCCCGCCGATATAAAAAGAGAAGGATCCGTGTGAAAGCTTCCGAAGTTTATCCTGTATAGATTATATTCTATCTTTTAAGATTTGTTCCTATCACATTTTGGCTGGATTTTCTAGGGATTTTGGTCTACCCTAACTCTATAAATAAGATAGTTTTCCCAGGGCCTTACATACCACTTTAGAAGGGAACAGAAGACAATTTCTAGGATTTTAAGGTAAGTCATGAGTGGCTAATTCTTTTGTTATTTTTTCTTGCGTTTCAAGACATGGTTAATGGAATGTGAGGGCTGATCTATGGTTAATTCTATTTGAATTAATTTCAATTCTCTTTGTTCTAATATTGCTGAGGTTGTTAATTGTGTCTTAATTGGCCACTAAGATAGAGTTGCATTGCGCTAGGGTTAATTAGAAGTTCATCCTTTATATGTGCTTAATCCATAAGTAGTCATCACGTCTTGCAGGAACGGTTCGGAGATCTTGATGGTGTAGGAGGATTGACATGTAGGGATTGTCTCTTTTAGTGGAAGCAATAACTGGGCTGACAACCAAGTGAGAAGATTGACGATACAGAAGATGATGCTTATGTGCTAGGAGTTTGGGACATATGCAAGCCAATCATCCACAACAAGAGGAGGCTTTTCGTCTCATCCTGGATAAACAAGCTACCAGGGAGAAGGTGGTGGGGTATATGGAGCAAGAAATAGGAGAGTTTAAGGCATGGAATGTAGGGAAGCTATCATCTTAGGTGGTGGTGAACCCATGAGAGAAGGCTACGGAAGAGACACACTAAGGGGTCATTGATAATGCATATTTTGTATAGGCATTCTCGCTAGTTTTAGGTTGCATTTCATATGTTTGTCTAGTTAATTCGCATCTTTATCATTTAGTGGTCAAAGTTTGCAATCTACACTTTTTATGGTTAAATGTGCAGATTCACGGATCTAGGCTCGAAGGATGGTTAAAAGGGCGATGTTGGAGCCCTGGAGCTACTAGAGCTACTTAGGATGGCTGAGGAGAAGAAAAAAATGTAAAAGAACGAGCTACAATGAAGTTGAGACAAGACAAGAGTTGAATGCACGGAAGCGAGGATGTAGAATCCGAGAAACAAAGGATCGGTGCCAATGGACAAGGAGGAGTAGTGCCCGCCTTTGGGCATATATATACTGAATCCTACCACTATAAATAGGTTAAGTTTCTAGGTTTTTAAAAACACTTTAATTAATTCATTCGTCTAACAATTTAAAAGACAATTTTGCGGTTTCGAGGTAAGCCATGAGTGACTAATCTCTTTGTTAGTTTCACTTGTATTTCAATTCTCTTTGTCCCGATAATGTTTATGTTATTTATTTATCTTAATTGGTTACTAATATAGATTTACAACGGGCTAGGGTTATAGCTTCATTCCGCTATTGCGAGCCTTAATCCATAAGTAGCCAACACATCATGTAGGAATGGTATGAGAATCTTAATGATGTAGGAAGATTGACAGGTAGAGATTGTCTCTTTTCGTGCAAGTGATGGTTGGGCTGACAACCAGGTGAGAAGATCAATGATGTAGAAGAGATGATGTCTGTGTGCTAGGTGTTTAAGACCTATTGCTACCCGCCTCCCATGCTAGAGTAAGGGAGGTGAGTAGCAATAGGTCTCAACACCTAGCAATCAAGCTCTTGGATCTCCTGGAAGGATCAAAGTTAGAATTCAAATCAAATTGGACATCCATCTTGCCTATTTTTCTTTGAATAATTGGAGAAGAGCGGGGTGTTGTAAATGCAACAAGCGTCAAAGATGAGCTAAAAAAACATCAAAAGAACCTATGAAGATCTTCGAGGGGTTGATGTAGGGAGGACTTGAATTGAAATATATAGTAAAATATAAAACAAATGCAACCCTTAGCCTCTTCAAATAAATTCAGATGTAGTGGTAGGGAATCAGGATCGATCAACGAGGAAGCGTGTCATCGGGATCCTAGATAGTCGGAATATCACGTCTGTATTGACCAGAAGCTTCGATCTCAAGTGGGTAACTCGACGTCGATTGTGGCTGTAGATTCCTAGTGCAGTAGAAGACCTATAAAACACAAAGAAGCAGTCGATCTCAACCTAGGAGGTCGTTCTCGATATGTCAGTGGCGACGTCGACCGACTCAGAAGACTGTCGGTCGACACAAGGGCACTCGATATCGAGTGCGGCACTCGATCTCGAGCTCTGATGCATGTGAAGAGAACGACGTCGACTTAGAAAACTGTCGAGCTGATATAAGGGTGTCGATCTCAACCTGTTGTGTCGATATCGAGTGGTCCTGCAGAAGGTTAGGGTTTGTCGGCAAAGAACGGCCAAAGACAATAGGATGGAATAGAAGTGTGGACAGAAATCACAATGGTTTTGTATGAATAAGAATATATAAAAAGGCAACTCCTAAGGCTAGGGTTTACCACAACGTGAACCAAAACATGCATAAGGCAAATAAGATAGACGCTTGCGCTATCTCACCCAAGTGACAAACTTTCGCCGTACACCAACGATTAGGAATACTCTTGCAAATAAATTTAATTGTCTCTAACAATTTTATGTTTATAACCCAAGTTGTTAACATGAATCCTTTTTCATGCGATAAAGACTAAACATAGAATCGTAGGAGATGATCAAGACACAACGATATCAACATTAAGTACTTACCTCAAGCACGCATGGCTAACGTCGGGCTCACCCCGACCCTAAGAGCTTGGGGAACTACTCGCTCTTCATTGAATCAAACATCTTGAATGGAAAGAAAAAAACTTGCATTAACTTTAACTTCAAAACTTTACAACTCAACGCCGGCTTTCGCAAACGCCGGCTTTCTCCTACTCTCTAACTCTCTAACTATGGTGAGATATGAATCTCTGAACTTGAATGATTAAAAACCAGCCCCCAAGGGCTTTATTTATAACCTACTAATCCTTGCTAGCAAAGGAAAGTAGTTCTAATCCTACTGAAACTACTATTATAAATTCTATCCCAAAACACTTAGGATAAAACATTATTAAGGTAAATAACAAATATCCTAGGGTAAAAAGGAAACAACCCTTAGGATATAATCTATCTAAAAAGGAAAAATAAACCGTGGCCATCTATCAAGATCTTCAACTCGGATTGATCATGTAAAGATCCAAAATTTTAAATATTATTTTATGAATTATAATTTAACCTCAATATTAAATTTATGAGATTTCAAAAATTTTGAAAATCTCTATCATCGATCAAAATGAATTTTGTTTTGTTTATTCAAATTCCGGCATATAATTGAATATTGTTTGAACATATTGAGATAAGTGTGACCACTTTTATGACATTGTAAATTATATAGAATTTGTGTTAGAATTTTATTTTGTTTTTGAACATATTGTTTGAACATATTGTATTTATTTTGTGTTAGAATTTTATAAAACAGAAATAACGGGCTTGTGTTTGTGATTTGTCATGATATTATTAACCCTAATTCCCTAGATATATAAACTACCCAGCCGCCCATCCTACAAACCCACTCCACTATTCAATCCCTCGTCCACTACCTTCCTCCTCGTTCCTCTTCGGCTCTCGTCAATCGAAGCACGACGTCAACATCGAAGAAGCCGAAAATCATTCTCCTCTCATCGGACCTCCCTGCTGCCACCATTGATGATGAACTGAGCTCCCTCACGCTTGCTCTCTATCTCCTGCCATTCTCTCGCTTGCCCCTCGCCGTCCGACCATGTAGCAGTTGCACCCGGTGTCCGAGGTCACCAATGTCGAGCCCAACCTCGTTCTGACGGCGACAATAGCGTCTCACCTTGCTACCCTTCTCACTGGAGCCGCTGTTGGTGAGGACGAGGGCCATCCAGAGTGCTTCCCGCAACCTTGAATTGGAGCCAAACTGACTTTCACCAAACCCCAAGTTCAAACACCCTTAGCCAAGTCGGAATCTGGGTATAACTTCATTTGCCTTGTCCTTGGATGATTTTAATTTACCTTGGTTGATCTTCATTTGAGTTTGGATTTGGGTTCAAATGAGTTGAGTACATGTTGGGAAACTGTTTTGGAAAGAATAAAAGAGTTTGCTTGATTGTTATATTCATTATGTTTATTCTTCTTAGTTGAACTCCATTAAATGGTTAATCAAATAAAATAAAATAAGATTGATTTAGTATATGTGATTTTTTTGCTGAAGCGGTTAAATAGGAATCATTGGCTATGAATATACACTTGTCCTTCCCCTTTGGATGTGAATGCTTTTATGATTCTCTATAGTTGACTCAAAAACGGTAGTTTTTAATAAATCCCTAGGAGGTTTTTTAAGAATTTCGTAAAATAAATAGAATTTGTTTTGATAAGTGATTACCGAGTTACTACCCGAAGATAGAAACTTGTGACTTTGACTTATATTACTAGATTGATTAGGAAAATTATATAAGGAATAGTATAACTAACTTGTTTAGGTGACTTGGCCTAAGTTACTAAAATGAAAGGGATATAGGGTTGTTGTATAGATGTTAGTAAGATTGACTACGATTATTAAAAGGATATGAGAGGTGTTTTGAGAACTTATTATCTTATAAGTATTGTGGTACTTTACGAGTTTGACTTTGTCTGAATGGTTTTGTTATAATTGACCTTATAAAGAGTGTTCAAGAATGTTGATTTATCCTTGTTTACTTTCGTATACGGATGAATATGTGATCCTTGAAGAAGCAACTTGATACAAGAGACCTTGTTGACTCTCTTTGAGATTATTAGAGTTTATGGTTTAACTTGATTAAATGATTTAAGAATCTCGAGCTTCGTTTTAAGTATGAACGTTTTAGAGTTTCTATTTCAATATGGATTTATAAATGATATCTTAAATGCCAACTTGTCTTACTCCCCTCATTGGACTTGTTACCATGGTGAACTTGATTGTGGTGCCTTATTAGTTGGACCTGACTGAAGTGGTTTTTCCATAAGTAAACTTATTTTTGGGTGCTCTCTAACTAAGAATGAATCCTTGAGATGTGAATCGATAAATGAGATCTTGCTTGAGTTCTGTTCAGGTTTTGGGGGTAAAGGAAGGTATATGAGTAGTGCTTAAATTGTGATCCTTAGAATAATAGTGTTATAACTCTATAACTCTTAATTAAGTGGGATATGAAAATAAAAGTGATATTATTCGGTTTTGAGGAGAATGCTAGATTACCTGAACAAAAGAGTACTTAGTCTTGTGTTGACTTGGAAGTCTGCTTGTTTGTTGATTAAATATGTAATAATGAATTATTCCTTTCTTATTACCTGCTAGTGTGATTGGATGATTCTCTGGTGGCTTGTTTGCTGATGGATGATTCTTTGAGTGGCTTGTTTGCTGGCTAATTGGATATGAAGACTCCCGGTAAGTTTCCTACGGGAGCTTACTCAGTAACCAGGACCTCATGCCTGATGTGTCATATAGTATGTAGGTGTTGCATCTGCATAAAAGCATGTCATGTAGTATCATACTTAGGACTTGCACTTATGAATGAGCATCCCTATTCTTTGTGCATTTGAAAAGAGAACGACCGTTATTTGTGAGTCCTTAGAGTCATTGATAGGGTCATTGGGGCATTCGTGTTTTATATCGATTCGGTCCCAATCGAGTCTTATATTATGATATGGCTGCGGCGGTGACCGAGCGTCTTACCTCGGAGTTTGGTACGGACATATGATGGCTGCGGCACTGACCGAGCGTCCTACCTCGGAGTTGGGTACGGACATGTATGACCCCGGAGTGGGCACATATTGGTAGATTGGGGATATGCCACTTGGCACTCTTTGTGGATCCTTTTAATCGATTTCTGCATATATAAACTGTCAGCATGCTTGTGTGATTGAAATTCCGTACTGCATTAGAACATCCTTTATTTTAGGTATAGGCGTATTATATGTCCTCAGCGAGGTCTTTAGGACCCGCATACGTCTCTTGGCTTGACTTCGTGGATAGCTCCGGGTACCTACTCCCTTTGCTTGCTAATTGCTTCTATGGCGGGGTTTTCTCACGGGATGAGAGTGTTAAGAAGATTTCGTACATCTTACAACTTGACTTTACCAATGTTTTGGTTTAGTTGGACATCTAGAAGTAATGTATATTTATCTTGATTTAAATTCGTTGTCGTCTCTTTTGAATTTGGCTAGTTGAAATAGGGTAGGTTTTCGTGTGGAACCACAAAATATGTTTGGATTAGTCTACTGTTTTGAGGGTTTGAAATCCCCCTTTTTTTTAACTATAACATTAAATTCTTAAGGCATAAACAGGGTTATAAGTTGAAGAGAACAAATAAATAGTTCGTAATTGGATTGCTAAGATCTGACAGAGGGATACTATTTCCCTCTAAACATAACCTGGATTTCACAATCTGGGCTGTTGCAGATCAAACCGCGTCCAATCCGTGGGAATCTTCTACTAGATATCGACATGGTCACTCGATATCGAGTGCTTCATTTCTGCTCGATCTGTTTTGGTTTCCCTCGAGCTCGCGTAGGGTGTCGATGTTGATATGTCCACTCGACATGAAGTTGTGGTCAATCTCGAGTGTAGTACTCGATCTCAGCTGCCTTTCTGCTTCACTTGGCTTCTTGTTTTGACCCCGATTCCATTCCAATTCCTATACGTTTAAACCAAAACTTGTGCAGACTCTATTTCTTACACGTTAGCCTATTTTACACAAATTTGCATTATTCTCAATCTATAATCTAGGAATCAAATGGAATATGAAGTCAAAGTATGCAATTAAAATGACTCTAAATTTGTACATCAGGTATCACTAATGCTTCTCATCAATACGAACGAAACCAGGGTGTTCGAGGAGTACATCACCTAGATAATTCAAGCAGCAGGCCAAATCATCACGATGATATTGGAAGGCTCATAAAGCTAGTGAGGAGCCTAACGACCTAGGTAGCTCAGATACAACCATTATATTTTCCCTTGTTTTTTATAGGAAAGGTTTCTGGTAGGAAAATCCTACCTGAGAGTATCCAAAAGGTTAAAGTTGTGCATCAATTGTTACCTTAACAAAATCTTGTTCTAATCATGCATTGAATCATTTGCCATACACCTTTGCTTTTGTTCTTGCTTGCGTATCAATTGTCTGCTTCCATTAAAAGAGGAAAAAAAACAAAAGAAAAGAAAAAAGAAACTCAAGTTTTGTGATTCAAAGAACAACTTAGGAAAAAAAGGATTCAGGATAGTGATGCATAGCCAAAATAATGTAATCGTCCATTTTTCGTTCGGCATAACCAAAATAATGTAACCCGAAACCGTGTTCATTGCTTATTATCCCTTTTTAACTTCAAGTATTCATCTTCTGATTGCTATTGTTTCTTGCTTGATTCGGGATTTGCCTCTTGTTAGTGCTTGCAAACTAGTTGCTATAAACACCATCTTCACCTACAACCTTAAGTCGCCCTGATGGCATAACCTAGCAACCAAATTTAGTGTTGAATAATTAAGTTTGTTTACATATTTGTGCTTGTTATCATTACATTTTGTTCATTTTACTCACCATGTCTCATATTGTCATGTGTAATATCGACACCTTGTTGGCTGAAGATGGAAATGGAGGTAACAATAGCAAGGGGAATATCACTATTATCCCTATAGTCACTCATGACACCTTTTAGGATCCTCAGTTGACCCTAGAGCAGATAGAGATTCAGGTTTGCACCGGCTTGTCACTGATTTACATTCCAAAGTGGATGCCTCCAATGACACGACATATCAGAAAAGCGAACAAGGTGGTACCAACCTTGTCATAGACAAAGGGAAAGGTACAGTTCCTCTTGCGACGTCTAAACCTCAGCTTCAGCGACTGCATAGTGTCATTGAAAATCGCTAGGTTCCTACTTCGACTGACCTAATACACTGGCAAGGACAACCCTATGTTTAATGCTTTATCTGAAGACAATGAGTGTGATTTGGGATGACATCAGTTGAGTCCCATCTGTTGCTTTGATCAGTACGAGCCACAGACGCCTAGACCTTTTGAGACGATAACTAGAGGTTTCTGCCATTGCAACAACAAGCGTCCTACTCATTATGATGACGTGCCTTTGGAGTATGATACATATCGAGATCATTCTTTATCTTATATTCCAAGGTCAAGCCAAGTTCGTTACTTCTCCCAAATGCCTCAATTTCATGATTTTGAGGAGTACAACGATGAGACCCCTATAAGTTGCAAGACTATTTGTTCGATTGGATGCCCTTTTTAGAGCAATTGGATGTTGATGATTGCCTCTATGGCCAAGGAGTTGGCCATCAAATGAGGGACTATCGTCCTAACTGATGTGCGCATATTTCACCATGTTTCATGCTTACATTTAGTCAATTTCTTATGCATATTTTATACTTTTGGGTTTGGAAAGTAGCGAATTTATATAGTTTAAGTGTATTTGCAAGATATAGAGGTCTACACAAGTTTCATTTTGATTTCGCAGAAAATGGAGCATTTTAGAGTGAAAACAAGACATTGGAGAAGAGCACGATCTCGAACAGAGGCACTCAATCTCAACATGATGGCTCGGTATCGACTAACGCACCCGAGGTCGACTGAAGGGAAAGAGCCAGACCGAGACTAAGGCAATGTGGACCAGAAATTAACCATGTCGACTTGACATGAAGCACTCGACATCGAGTAGTCCACTCGACATCGACTGGAGCCACAAACGCGTAAGAAACGCGGATTGGGCCGGGATCTTTGGGACATTTACTTAGCCACGTGATACATCTATCATCTACCAAGATCTTCTATCCTTAGGGGTATATTCCGATTATGTTAGAGAATATTGCCTATTTAATTATATTTATTTTAGGATATAATTTAGTTTAGATAGAATTTCCTTTACCAATCTTAGTAGGATTAAGACTCCTATCCTTGGCTAGAAAGGGTTGTTAGGCTATAAATAAGGCCCTAGGGTCTGGTTTTATGGAATCATTCAATCAACAAAGCCTTGAGCAATCAAGCAAAGAAGAGCAAGTAGCGAGTAGAGATAGAGAGATAGAGAAGAACGCGGAGTTTGGTTGTACAATTAGAGTTTCCTTTCAAGTTTAACGAAAAGTTATTTCTTTTATTCAATGATGTTTTCCCCAATGAGGCGTGACTAGTCATCTTACTTCTAGGGTCGGGGTGAGCCCGACAATAGCCATGTAAGTATGCTTAAATTCCTTATTTGATTATGCGATTTCATCTTCTATCCTGCGCTCAATCCTTCATGAGAATTCAGGATCATTCCTTATTTACCTTATATGAAGCAAAAGTGGATTATATATGTGAATTTGGATAGTAATTAGGTTTTGCCTGCGAAAGTTAATGAAACCCTACTTATGAAAAGGATAGAAACAATTAAGTTTTTATGCAAAAGCCTCTATATTCCTACTTGGTTGAGGATAAAAACATGATCTTCTATGTGGTTTAAGTGATAATGCATGCATGGCTATTGTCGTGGTGAATCCCTAACATAGGAGCTTTTAGTTTATAAAGTTAAACCCCCCCCCCCCCAAAATATGTCGTTTATTTATATCCTTATTTCTATCTTCGTATTTCTTTTCTGTTACATTCTGCGAAACCACTCGACGTCGATACATTCACTCGATATTGAGTACATTACATAGGAAGAATTCAAGTCGACGGTCTTCTGAGTCGACAAGAAGGCACTGACCCACTCGAGATTGACCTACTTAGTTGATATCGAGTGCCCTCTGTTTCTATTGTAGGTTTCACGGATCGACTGCAACACTAGGAATTAACAGCCCCTGTCGATATCAACATATCTAGTCGATATCGAGGCTTCTGGTTGACGTAGCGCAAGAATTTCAAAAGACTATTCAGGAACCACTAACTCTCCTCTTCGAGGATCGATCATGATTCCCTACTACTGCATCGGGAGGGAGTCTTGAATTTTAATTACTAGGGAAGGAATTAGTCTTGAATTACATATCGTTATTTACATATCTAGTATCCCTCCTAACAAAATTTGGCACAGTTTTCGGGGAGGCATCAGTTGCGTCCTGTCTCATCTTATTAATCTTTCTACCTAGTGTTATTTTGAAGGTGTGTGCAATGCACTGATCGCACACCCAAATTCACAGCTTTAGATGATATGGAATGCACCCTTCGTCTACAAGAAAGGGCAAAAGTATCATGGCAAACGAGGAAAACGAACAACAAGAGCTCAAAAGGCTTAGAATGCAAGTTGAGGAATTCGACACCGAGCGCACTCAACATACGTAGGAGCAACAACGAATGGCGGCTAGATATGACTAAGAGGTCCAACCCCGTAGAGAAGCCTAGGAGCTATTACGCCAGATCCCACATAATGCCAAAGAGTACTTGCACCCAACGCTGGCGGTGCCTGAATCTCTTATTGTTCTACCTAACGTATCCTTTGAGGGAAAGGGCTCCGAATGCCCTATGGCGCATATCACTACGTATATTGACTTGTGTGACACCATTACTGACGGTGTCAATTTAGAATATGTGTGCCTGAAATCTTTTAGATGGTCACTTGTAGGAAAGGCTCCACATTGGTTAGAAAGCTTGCCTCCACGATCTATCCGCACCTGGGGCGAACTTAGAGACATCTTCCTCAACAAGTTCTTTCCACCATCCAAGACGGTGCAAATTCGCCAAATGATTATGGCCTTCAAGCAGAGACCAGGAGAGATGCTACAGCAAGTCTGGGAGCGCTACAAAGACCTACTATGATCTTGCCCTACGCATGAGAAATTGCCTTATATTATCCAGGAGATCGTCTACAATGCCCTGGACTTACCTACACGAGAGTAGATCAACACCTATACCATCTACTGCTACCTACAGCTTACACATAATCAAGCCTGGGAGATGATTGAAAGGCTCGTGGAGTTCGACAACACCTATGAGACTCCTGCGGCCCCTGATGTGAGGCTGCCCCCATCCATGCCACTATACGAGCCATGAAAGGAGGTGGATGCTGAGGTGAAGGATCAATTCATGAAAGACCAGGTAAAGCATCTCCAAAAGCAAGTTAGGTTTTTAACTAATAACCAAGCTTGTTTAGAATGCGGGTCACAGAAACACAACACGATGGCTTGTCCCTACACGGAGAAAGTTCAAATGACGAAGACCCATGAGGAAGTCAAATTTGCGTGGGGGCCTAACTATGGAGGAGGCTATCAAAGAAATTGGGGATATCAACAACTCCAACAATAACCATATCAACAACCCCCACCCTATAAAGCACCTGGCCATCCGGAGATTGAAAGAAGGGATTACTTACAACTCATCCTGGATGAAATGAGGAGATACCAAGCAAAAAATAAACAATCAAACAATGTCATCCACACTCAACTACATGGCATTAATGCAAGGCTTGGTGAGATAGATACATGGAGGAAAAGCGTAGAGACCCAATTGGGTCAACTGGCGGCCAACATTCCCCGACAAGCCGACGCGCTCCCAGGCAAACCTCAGGCCAATCCCAAGGGGCTACCAGCAGGCCACATCACCGCCATACGCTTAAAAAGTGGAAAGGAAATCCAAATTAATCATGACAAAATGGAGCCAACGGAGAAAGCTACTAGAGAGCCAGTCAATATCGACCAACCAATGTTGAGATCGAATGACCCACTCGACATCGAGCCTAAAGTCGACGTCGACCTTGTGCAGGCACACCCAAGATCGACCACAACACTCGATGTCGACACCCTTATTGATGTCGACCAATCATCCACAACACCTCGGGCTAATCCCGCTCTGACGAAGAAGAAGCCACTTCACTTTCTCTCTAAAGCACCATGGGACCTTGCAGACGTAAAGTTTCAAAGATTTGTGAAGGTACTCCAAGACCTAAAAATCACCATACCATTCACGGAGGCCCTTCGTGAGATGCCATCATACGTCCGGTTCCTAAAGGACATCTTAAGCAAGAAGCGATCAATTGCTAAAATCACGGAGGAATGCAACGAAGTAGGCTACCCGGATAAGAGAAGTGATCCGGGGAGATTTTCCATTACGATTGGGCTTGGCTAATATCGCTATAAGGCCTTGTGCGACCTAGGGGCTTGCGTTAGCTTCATGCCTTTGTCCATATGGTCAAAGGTCAACATTGGAGCTTTGGAGCATGTGGATTTGAAGATATACAATGCCGACAACAACTTTGTGAAGCTTAGAGGAATCATAAATGACATCCCAGTAAAGGTGAGTAAGTTCTATGTACCCACGGATTTCATTGTGGTAGATATGACAGAGGATCCTAAATGCCCCATCATCCTAGGAAGGCCGTTCCTAGCTACGGCCGACGCCAATATCAGCGTGAGAAAGGGATTATTGTCATTCACAATTGGCAATGAACTCATAGAGTTCTCTTTCAACCCTAATATGAAGGAGGTGAACCAAATGGAAGTGAAGACCTTACATGCGATAGGGAGAGTAATCCCTTGTGATGAGCCAACGGAGAGGACCTTGACCAATGAAGAACTAGAGGAAAGGGACATGGAGGCCCAAATGGAGGAGCTTTTGGAAATTTGGCACCAAGCCGTCAATGAAGAAGGGACTGGGCAAGCAATCGATGTCGACACCTATTAGTCGATGTCGACCACATTAGAGTCAGATTGAATGCCAGAAGCTAAGTATGGAGTCGACGCAGAAAAACACCCCGAGATCGACCAAGGTCAGTCGATATCGACTGGACCTACTCGAGATCGACTCCCCTTGATCAACCTCCCTTCATCGACTGCACCTCCAAAAAAAGCGACTCGATATCGAGAACTCTCTCAGAGCCTAAACGAATCGAAGGTAAGCCCATTTAAAGATCCTCATCCTTTACATCTTAAATCTAAAACCCCTATGAAAAGAGTATCCTTGTTTATATGCCTTATTAACATGATAGAAAATCCAATAAGTGAATACAAGGCGGGCGACAAGGTGCTTATGGAGCAGTGCAACATTATGGGATGCAAGAGAAAGGATGGAAGAAAAAAAGGATTAGTGACCATCGATAAAGTCTATCCAGAAAGGTTGGAGCTTAGAGATAAGAAGGGGACAATGTTCAAAGTAGAGCTTGAAAGCCCTGAAGTGGACGTGCGAGCCATATGGTCCCTATATGTCCCAACCTGGATAGAAGAGTGGAAGAAGTCTGCCTAGAGACTATAAAATCTAGAGCTTGCAAATAGACTTTTAATTTTTGGATAGTTTGGTTTTTGAATTTTTGGTTTGGTTTAAAACTTTTAAGTTTTTAGGTTTTTTTCGGAGAACTAATGCAATTGCAGGAAGGACGGAGTTGCAAGAGCACTCGATGTCGACCACCCAAGGGAAATTGAGGGAGGCAACTGTGATCGACAATGGATCACCCTGAGTTAAAGGATCGAAGTCGACCAGCTATGTCGATATTGATTACCACACCCGGTCTCGACCCCCCTGCAAACATACCTGTTTCGAGCCGTTATGATGTTTTCTAGTAAGTTCTCTTTCATTCCATTTCTGATTTTATTTTTACAGTGAGGACACTGTAGGATTTAAGTATAAGGTGCAGTAAAAGCGTACTTACATATCTTGCTCAAATGCATATTCATTAGTTTTTACGAGTTTATTAAAGTCTTGTTTTTGCATACATGGTTAGAACTCATACATATTAGGCATCATATATACATATTTTCTCATGAGCACAAAGTTTATAATTCATAGATATTCTTGAGAAAAATCATCCCCATGAAAATTTTGGAAAAGTGTCATGAAAGTAGTTACAAGACTCGATGATGCAAAAGTAGACCGTTAGAAATATAGCAATTAAATTGCCTAGTAAAGAGAATTCTCAATGAAGTGCGATTTTTTAGAGAAAATAATGAAAGGAGGTAAAACTTGAAGTTGCTTTTGACACGTGCATAATAAGAGGATAGAGGACTTAATTTTCCATTCATACTTTATTTGCCTTAGCCATTACCCATTCTTATTTGCCTTTACTTCATATTCTAAGCCTTATGTGCTTAATGTCATTATTTCTCCATAAGTTCTTCAATTGCCTATTTTTAGACCTTTTTACCCATCCGGGGGATTATGTTATGGAATAGAAGTCATATTATGGAGTTGTTATATGGTTAATATGTTGTGAATTTATTATAAAGTTGATGGTAGGAATTTTATATGGAAAATTTAATCAGTGAAAAGAAAATCCGGTCACCTAGGAGTTTGGTGGATCGACCCTACTTGCGAAGGATAAAATTCACGCGAGATGGGACAACCAGGTCAGGAGTCCTAACTAGTAAGTATTCGGGGCCATTCATGACACCCATTTTTGCGACTCGAGAGAAGACAACATTAAGGTTAGAGAGGCAAAAACAATAAGAGTGAAAAAAACAAAGCATTATGAGGAAAAGGAATGTGGAAATCACAAAGGAGAAAATGCATTAAAGAAAGAAAGTTTGGAAGTTTCTCCTCGGATTAAGCATCATATTGCCAAATAAAGCCCACCACTATACCTTTTACCCCCGCTCTTAACCATTGCACATAAAAGTCCTCTTGATTATTAATGCTATGTTACAAATTGTTTTTGCATAACCCTCATTTTGTGCGAGATGTTGCTTTTCATTCATATGCATGGATTTGAAGGCATTAGTACCTTTGCGAGGATGGTAATGGATTGTAGGGTTATATGAGAATGGATCTATGATGTTGAGAGTTTTGTCCTTCCCCTGTATGACCAATAAGAGTATTGCTTGAGGACAAATAAGCTTAAGTATGGGGTGTTTGATGTGCGCAAATTTCACCATGTTTCATGCTTACATTTAGTCCGTTTCTTATGCATATTTTACACTTTTGGTTTAGGAAAGTAGCGAATTTATGTAGTTTGAGTGTATTTGCCAGATATAGAGGTCTACACAAGTTTCGGATTAATTTCGCAAGAAACGGAGCATCAATATATAATACTAAAACAGAGGCGTGGAAATCCTATGTGGCGGGCTCTGGCGCGATTCGCTCATGTGTCGGTCTCTGGCGCAATCTGGTCTGGATTTTTTGACACATCAATTGATGATGGTCCAATAGATTAAAGCCACGTTGAACAATGATCTAATTTATTTTACGTACCTGTCATCCTATGTGTCATTTTCATATCTTAAGTGATTTTGATTTTTGAAAAGTATTTTTATCCATCTAGAAATTTAATGGCGTTTACACTTGAATATCGATCAATCATAATTTCGTTAATCTAATTGAACTTGATAACCTCTATGTTTATATATTAATATAATAATAACTAATTCCATCTTTTATTGAAAAGAAATCTATCTAATTGTACTTGAAAAGAAATCTATCTAATTGTACAATTATAAAATATATTTTTATCCATAATAACTGATACCATATTCACGAATCACCACCAAAAGAAAGTGCATTTCCTCAAATTTTTTAACTCCCAAAGTTTCTTTGATTAATTAATTGATAAATATTTTGTTTAATCTTTTTATATATACTTCATATCTAAGTTAAGAATCTTACCCGTTGATGTTAGTTTATCTTGGTTAAAATTTTATATTAGATATTAAATTTTAATATTAAATCATCATATTAGCTTAAGTTTTTTTATTATGTATCATATTAGCTTAAGTGTTTACAAAACCTATCATCAATAGAATATTTTATCTTAGGATATTTTGTTTAATCTTTTTATATTTCATATCTAAGTTAATAACCTTACCAGAATAAGATAATATTTTACCTTCAATTGATTTTATTATTTAATAATTAACTAATTATGATATTGAAGATAGAATATTCCAATTACTATATTATGAGATCACAATGCACTCATTGAAAAGCTACACCATCCACCCTCTCCACGAATCCACTAGGCCCTTTCAAGTTTTTTATTTTTTATTTTACAGTAGGCAAAAAGTTGGATGTACTAACGACATCCATGATCATCTCGCAAGATGATGTTCTGGAACTCATAACAACAAGCGCTCAAAATAAAATTACAATTAAGTTGAGATTTGGCAATAAAATCAGCTGTACCATTGGCCTCTCTATAGCAATGCGGAAAAGTGATGCTCTCAAAATCTCTTCTAAATGAAAGGATCTCTTGGACAATTTGAGTGACCTCCCATGGACTATTGTTTGCATGATTGATGGCGTCGATGATGATCGCACAATCACTTTCAAGTATCAATCTACGGATCCCCATCTCCGCTGCCAATCTTATACCTGTATAAACAGCAAGAGTTTCTGCCAAAATGACAGAACCCATCCTAACATTACATTTATGTATCCGAATAATCTGACCATTATTATTCCTCACAACACAATCAATCTGTGGTTGAGTATTACTTTTCACCGAAGCATCAACATTGATCTTAACTACATCTATTAAAGGACATTTCCACATCATTTTATCAGGAGGCCTAGCACCTTTAGGTAATTTCGTTTTAATCTGACATTTATTCCAACAAGAGATATTATCAATAGCTCGAGTTAACGCATAGATCATACCTGTATCAGAAGAATTGCGAAAAATAATTCTATTTCTAAGCTCCCAAATTGAATGCCATAAATGACATAAATCTGTAAAATCTAGGTTAAGAGCCCTAGTATTTAGAATATTTTCTTGAACATCACTTGTTAAATTTTGCATAATGAAACATTTCTTCAACTTAACACCAAGATTTTGAATAAGGGATTTAGTAATTTGACAATTAAACAATAAATGATTTGTATCTTCAATTTCAGAATTACAAAGAGAACAAGTACTAGGAACTCTATTTATATATCAATTTAATCGGACAGTCGTGGGCAGGATATCCAAGAAAATTTTCCAAATAAAATTTTTAATATTAGGAGGGATATTAAATTTCCAAATCCAATCTGCTGGAATTTTCGTCGTATTCCTAGTTTTATAAAGAGAGGAAGTGGATTTAACAGAGAATTTTCCATTATTACTGTAAATCCAAATTAACTTGTCTGGAATATCAGTTATAGGAATATGGATATGAGTAATTTCTTGAACTATATGAGAAGGAAAGATAGAATTTAATTTATTAGTATCCCAAGTGTTGGTATTTGTGAATAAATCGCAAACTTGTAAATTAGGATCATGATCATTCCGAAACCTATGAATATATTGCGCATCTACCCAAATGTGAGACCATACATTAATGGTTTTTCCATTACCAACTAACCAGAGCAATCCTTTAGAGAAAAGATCCCTAATATTAAGAAGCCTACCAAATTGGCAAGAAGTGTTGAATCTACCTCTTTCCATAAGAGATTCTGTCGAGAGATATTTATTTGTAATTACCTTAGACCAAATATTATCTGGATCAACCATGATTCTCCACAGAAGTTTCATTTGCATGCCAATATTAATTTGCTCAGCCGATTTAAAACATAACCCACCATCTTTTTTAGGAGTGCACAGATGTTCCCAGCTAATTAGAGGATGATAGTTATCAGATTGAATTTTATTCCAAAAGAAATTTTTATTGATCTGATCAATTTTTTTGTAGAACTCCTTTTGAAAGAAGAAATGATTGCATTAAAGAATTTGTTTTAGAATTTAAATTCGCCTGAATTAGTACCGATCTACCAGCTTGAGAGAGAGCGTTAGATTTCCACTTGGACAGCTGCTTTTTAAGACTATTAATCGCCTCATCAAACAAGACATTGCTAACCCTACCACTAATAAGATGAATACCTAGGTATTTTTCCATAGACTTCGTAACTGGAATATTTAGCTGTTGAGCAAGGGACTGGGCTTTATTGACAGGAATATTTTTAGAAACTTGTAAAGAACTTTTATTATAATTTATAGTTAATCCAGACATATTGGAGAAAATATTTAAAAGATTTCTAATCGTATGAAGACTTAAATCATCAGCTCGTCCAAAAATTAGGGTGTCATCTGCAAAGGAAAGAAATGGAATAGGATCACTATTATTTGTAAGTTTGATTCCAACCAAAGGGTCACATTCCAAAGATTCTTGTTGCAACATTCTCCCTAATAGTTCCATAACCAATACAAAAATATATGGTGCAAGAGGATCTCCCTGTCGAATTCCCCTTTGAGTATGAAATGTACGGCCCGGCAAATTATTTACTAAAACTGAAAAGCTAGTTTTGGTTAGGCATGTCATAACCCAATCAATCCATCTAGAATCAAAACCAAATTTATTTAGAATAATACAAATAAAACTCCAACTTATTTTGTCATAGGCGTTTTCCATATCTAACTTTAATGCCATCCACCCAGCTTTACCTTTTTTGTTATGAAAAAAGTGGAAAACCTCATGAACTATTAGTATATTGTCTTGAATATTTCTACCTTGTACAAAAGCTCCTTGAAAAGGATTAATAATATGTGGTAATATAGGCTTCGAACGGTTAGCCAAAATTTTCGAAATAACCTTATAAATAGTATTGCACAGACTAATCGGGATGGTAATGGTTAATATTACTAGGCATATCAATTTTAGGAATAAGTGCAATGAAGGTTGAATTTACTTCATTGAGTAGCACTCCAGAATGAAAAAAGGATTTAACAGCTTTGCAAACTAATTTACCGACAATATCCCAATATTTTTTTATAGAACTCTGGTGGAAAACCATCAGGACCTGGAGACTTATCATCTGTCATTGAAAAAATGGTATCCTTAATTTCTTCATCTAAAACATCTTGTGTCAAATTTCTATTTTCAGATTCAGTAATGGTCTGATCAATTAAATTTAGGAAATATGGATTACTACTAACTGGTGCGTTATTTGAAATAAATCTTTCAGCCAATTTAGTCGTAATTTCATCTCTAATTTGATCCTCCTTCTCAATCACTAAACTATCTTTATTTGTAAAATTACGAGTGACATTTTTAGGATTTCTTATTTTAGATATTGATTGGTAATATTTAGTATTTCTATCTCCAAATCATAAAAAAATTGATTTTGCTCGTTGTTTCCAAAAGGTATTATTAAAGTCCATAAGAGCTTCACGTTTACTTAACAACCTATTACGCCTAATATTTATGGTATCATTTGAATTCCCATTAATTTGTTGAGTTTGAAGTAATAGAAGCTGATCTTCTATATCATTTATCTGTCGGAAATTATTATTTGGGTGAGACTTACACTAGATCTTCGTATTTTTTTAGCAGTTTCTGTTTTTGTAGAAGTGTAAACATAAACGACCCATGAAGCTTATTCTGCCAAGTTGATTTAACTAACCTATTATAGTTGTCATTACTAGTCCAAGACATTTCAAATTTAAACGGTGAACCAGCCCTAATTTTCGTACTTCCTATGGACATAGACATTAAAGAATGATCTGAAGTCGTAAAAGGATGATTGTGTACTGATAAATTAGGGAACTGTGTTAAGATATCTGTATGTATCATTACTCTATCTAATCACTCATAGACATTATCAATAAGATTTTGACTCTTCCTCCATGTTATAGGACTACCTGTACAAGGGATCGTATGCACATCTAACTCTTCCACAATCTGTCAAATTCGTATAAATCTATTAGCCTGCGGAATTAGCCCACCAATTTTGTCAGAAACTGATTCGATTTCATTGAAATCTCCCATAATCAAACATCGGAGAGTTTGGTTATGAATAAAAACGAATAACTCATTCCAGAACCTATTTTTATCTACTTGATTTGAAGGAGCATAAATGAAAGTAATAATATAGCTAAAGTTATCAATATTAACTCGGTAAATAATGTACCTATCTGATGCTTAGATTTGTTGAAAAGATTGTGTAAATTTCGAATTCTTGAATAAAATCCAGAATCCTCCTTTTGTTCCAATTGAGGCAATGTGATGAGCATTGTTAAAACCTGCCCAAATATAGAGGGATTGAGCCGGAGGTTCAGTTGATTTGGTTTCAGCAAGGACTAAAATATCCAGTTTATTTCTTTTTTGAATGTAAGCTAAGTCTTGCCCCATATTAGATTTCCTCCCACCCCTAATATTCCAATAAGCGATATTTGTCATTTAATAAAATATTTTACACATACCTGCTTTGTGAGCATTTCTAAGACCAACAATAACCATGACTGACAACATTTAGTAACCCTGAAAAAATCAAATCTAATAACTTGATAATTATATATAATATTCAATTTTTTCCCGTAAAAATAATTGATGTTATATGTGATATGGTTACTCCTTAAATTATAAAAAATTTTTTTTATCAATTTTATTTAAAGTAATTGTAATAATTCTATCCATAATATTTACCACTAGATTAAGATGATTATAGAAAAGTGAGATTCTATTAATAACACTATCATTGATATTGTGAAGAAAATAATTATAGATATAAAAATTGTTAGGATATTTAAAATATCTCCAAATTTGTATTGGTAGATGCTCAATTCCCCTTCTTGTTTGGGATTGTAATAGGTGTATTGTAACGGCCCAAATATAAATATTCGGGTTACGTTTCGAAGGATTGGATAACTTCATTCGGATCTTGCAATTCAAGGAAGGGTTGAGTTTCAAAACAAGGTGCGAGTGCTAAAAGAAGGGATTTCGCACCCTAAATTCGAGAGCGGTCCATTAGGGACCATAACTTGTCCTACTCGACTAAGTCGCTCAAAACCATTTATAGTTCAAGACATAAAGAAAGGAGATTGACAATACAACTTGCCTCGGCGAAGCAGGGTCAAAACCAAATACGAGGAAATAAGTAGAAAAAGGGTGGAGTTCAAGTCGGTCATTCTCTCCCTCTCACTGCGCCATAAGATATCCCCCCTCACAACAGCACATGATCAAGCAAGGGTACGGGTACCTTAAACTAACCATGAAGTCAAGGTCGAGACACTCATGCGGGGCCCTGAAGACCTCGCTGAGGACATATAATATGCCTATACCTAAATAAAGGATGCTCTAATGCAGTGCGGAAATATTAAACACTCAAGCATGCTAGCAGTTTATATATATATGCAGAAAGCGATTAAATGGGATCCCGCACAGAATGCCAAGTGGCATGTCTCTCTCCTACTCCCGCACCCATGCTCGTTAGTGCAGGAACCGACCGCGTTTTATACTCCCGCACCCATGCTCGTTAGTGCGGGAACCGGTCGCGTTCAATATCATAACATCATCAATCGTATCAATAGTCATGCTCGTCAATTTAACAGTCTGACTCGATGAGGACTAAGCCCAATGGGACTGGACCGTCCTATGACCTTAGCAAATGACTCTAGGACTCACAATTTAACGACCGTTCTACCATACGCAAAGAGAATACGGATGCTCGATTAATTGTGCAACCTAAGCATGATACTACATGATTATGCGGGATGCAACACCTACACACTATATGACACATCAGGCATGAGGTTCTAACTTGAGTAAGCCCCGGAGGACTTACCTGGAGTAGCAGATCAACAAGAGGAAGGCGGCAAGAGGATAAGCAAGCAGGTCACAGATCACCTAGCAATTATAATGAACATGTATAAGCATACTGCACAGAACGGGATCCATTTACCACTACACATAATTTATCCATCAATTATTAGACATTACATCATCATCATCATCATCTCATAATCTCAAGCTATCTCATAACATCAATTTTCTTAACTCATTTCCATCAATCAGCTCACATTTAATATCTTATTCGCCATCTTATCATGCATCATCATATAGCATCTCATATTTCATCACTTAATAACTCATATATCAACACATCATGCTTTATAATCATCAACCCAAGATTTCAAATATCACTCATGCTTGCAACTCATATTCATATCATATTCACGTAAATTCACAAGACTCTTCAACAATTTTCCAAGTTAAGTCCAAATAACTCGGTTCTAAAGTTAGTCAAAGTCGTTTAAATCCAAAAGAAGTCAACTCAATAGTCAATCAATTCTTTTATTCAAACCGAAACCGAGCCACCCAATTTGTTTAAACCCAATCTGATTTTCTTTTAACCCAAACAAAACAAAGGAAGGCCCAAACACTAACCCAAACCCGGACCCAATATTTGGCTCAGATCCAAGCCCAGCCCAAAGTCTTTCCTCAATTAAAGAAATAAAATGGAATTAAAAAAATGAAAAAGAAGGGCGGGCCCCACTCCACCATCTTCTTCCTCCCGCTTCCCTTGCTACAGACCCCGCCCCAGATCGCTCACGGCTCCATCCCCGCTCGCTGCCCTTCGTCCAGTACCTCCAACCTCGGCTCCACCTCTCTCTCTTCTCTCACCCTACCTCACTCTCGCTCACCCGCACATTCGTCCTCACGTACCCGCTGCTCGCAGTCACCCTCGTTCGCCCGCTGTCGCTCGTCCTCGCTCGAGCCCTCTTTCTCAACAATGGCATCTCTCTTCCCCCGAAAACAAGGATTCAAGGACAACAAGGATCCTAAAGACTAGGAAAAGAAGACAGAAGGATGGAGGCTCACCGAGGTTCGTCGGAGCTTGTCGGAAGTTCGGTTCGGGCTCAGACGGGCTTGCCTTCGACTTGGTGTTGCTCGGCCGGAAAGGGACCGGTGGCTTCGGAATTCTTGGTGAAACGGGGGAAGGTGTAGTGCTCGGGCTGGCATCGGCGACTGGGAGCTCCTGGGCGGCGGCCTGGCCTCGTCGGATGTCGGAGGAAGGTTGGAGCTTGGTATTGGCGGGAATCAACGAGGAGGGAGGGTGGTGTTTGGGCATTTGATGCAAAAGGAGGAGGCAGGATATATGGTGCTTGCTCTCGGCTAATGAGCAACAAAAGAATGGGTTTGTGTGTGTGAGGAGATGTAGAGATACAGGGAGCAACTAGAGATATAGGTAGAGGGTAGGAATGGGGAGTACAGATGAAATAAGGGGGGTAGGTGGTGTTGTAGGAGGTAGGGTGGCTGAGATTTGTAGGGTATTGATTGTGATAAAAGTCAAATTAAATACCCGGAAAAAAATTTCGAAACTCGCCTTCTGACCTTAACCTGACGTGGTTAAAATAAATTTAAAATTAATATTCGAATTAGAATTAAATAACGAAATCCAAAATATTTCCAAGCCGAAGATTATTAAAGCGAAAATAAATATATTTCAAATTGAATGTTAAGTTCATGCCGGAATTCGTCTCGAAAGAATAATAATAATAATAATAATAATAATAATAATAATAATAATAATAGTAATAATAATAATAATAATAATAATAATAATAATAATAATAATAATAATAATAAATAATTAAATAATTAAAAATAAAATAAAAATTCGCATGCTCAAGGCCGGAAATCTTCGAAATTTTTCGAAGTCTTAGAAGTTAAATAAAATTTTGAATCGAAATAAAATTTATAATTATAAAAATACTATTTAAAAATCCCGGTCTTTACATCATCCACCTCTAAAAACAAGTCTCGTCCCCGAGACTAAAATCATTTTATTTTATTTTATTTTATTTTTTTTTCAAAAACCAACTAAGCCTTCCATAATCCAAACATTTTCTCCCTATGTCGGTTAGTCAAGTTCTAAGGACTCAAAAGGTGGAAATATCCCCTCTAAGGGCCAATCCCATATTCGCTTCCTAGGTTCATATTTCAAGATTAATTTCAACATTTCAAACTTAAGATCACGACATATTCAGATATCTCAAGACATCACACCATCGAATAGCACATCATCCCAAGATTCATCAAGGTCAAAGTCTATTATCATATCAAAACTCAAGGAATCACCATGTCAACCAACAACATATTAAAATATCATGTATCAGCATATCAGAATATCAATGAAATCAATTATCACCCTGTCGAAACATCACATTATAAAATTCATCATATCAAATATCATATCCAATATTAGTATAGTAGAATTTGTCATAACGGAATTTTCGTCTCATTCTATTAGCAACATACTAACTCTTATTATTAACATCACATACAACACATATTCATAGGCCCTAACATTGAGAAAATCTACACATAGTTAGCGATCAAAACAGAACACAACGATTACTTACACCTCATCACTGAGCTCTCAAAATCAAAATCAGGTTTAAGCTATGTCCATCAACTCAAATCAGATTTTGAATCCCCTAATGCATTCAAATCACGCTTATCTTACCCAAAACTCATAGATGTTCTCTTCAGTTTTTCCATAAAGGTTCACGAGTTAAAGTCGCGACTCAAATTCATCCAATATATACCTCGACGCTCTATTTAACGAGTTTCTTCAAAAAAAAAATCAACTTACGTATGCACGACCTCAAGCTCACGATCCCAAACTTTCCAACTAACCAATTAATCCTCATATGTCTACATCCATTATCCTCCAAGTAATCACAGACCAATGTCTAATATCCCAAGCCCTCGTCAAGACCTCTATCAAGATCAATCTAGGTGTTCCTTACTAAATTCATTTATTCCTCCTATGTCTTCAAGAATCCATTTGATCATCATCGATAAGAGCATATTCCCAAACCACTTCATTGCCCCTATTCTACTTCCCAAGCCAATAAGCGCACTCGTTACTCATCCACCTCTAAAGAATCAACTCCTATCGCCAACCTCCTACAAGAGCATTATCACATCCTACATCCTCAATATTCATCGACAAGGTTCATCTCTTAATCTACTCAAGCATTCCAACAACACAAGTATCTCACTCCGTTAGCAACACCCGATCGTCTGCACTCGTCAGATTCTAAGCTAGAGAGCCAACTAGTGATAACCTGTAGCACGACCTATCCAGTCTCCTCAACCGCACCTATACTTAAGTGATCAACATTCATGTCCTACCCAGTTAACTCATCAGATCAAATCTAACCCAAATCCTATCTCCCGTCGTCCTAAGAGATCATAGCATCGTCACTTAGTTACAACACCAATTCACCATTTGAAGTTCCATTATTTTCCCAAACACTTACGATCCCCCTAGTTGTCTTACTCCAATTCTTTATCGTCGTATATTCTTAATTCGTCTACGACCACAATCCTCAAACGACGATACCTTACTTCTTAATGACCTTAATTACCAACCATCATCCTAATAAGTTCTAGGTCCTCCTTATCCTAATTTACCCAAGGCATCACAAGTTACTCGAAATTCCATAACCTTGTGACCATTAGTATCATCATGTCCTCTTCCTGGACTAGTTAGCATATCCGTCATTCAGAATCTTCCTGTCTCTAAACTCCATCAATCAAACTCATAAGCGATCCTACGATATCCTTTACTAAGCCTTAGGCATTTTCTCAGGGACTTGCCTTTCATTTCTTAACACCTCAACATTCCAAATCAATTCCACACATATCAATTACGATTTCTTCCCTATGCTAAAATCTTTCAATCACACCTTAGTAATTTTCCAAATACCACTCTAGCAAGTGTCCTCAACAACATACGAGCAATACCCAAGTACAAATCTTACTTCCTATCCTAGTATCACATAAACAACTCGAATCCCAGAATCCATAAATTTTCAAGCAGTCATAGTCACTCAAACCTTAATGGTGTCCATAATTCATTCCTTACCAAGGTTGTTCCTACTCACAGTACAAGTAACCTAAGTCCCAAGGTTTACAATTCCCCAAACATTCCTAGTCCACTCCAACCTTAACGCCATCCAAAACTCGTTCCTCAATAACATCGTTTTCACTCATAGCACAACTAACCTATCCATAACCACATTCTCTCTACAAGAATCCCTAATCATTCACGTCTGGTCCACTCATATCTTCCCTCTTCATACCCAATCGGATTCACCCTATCCTTCATCCATTTCTCACTTATACTACAACCTCAATTCCTTAAATCTTGCCATTCTCATCTTATGCCCCATCTAAGACCTACCTAGAAGGCTCATTTGAAAATTCCTAACCACCGTCTCCTACCAGTCCTAGAAACTCTCTCGGTCTTGTCTAAACCAATGTCTCTTTCCTATGACTCTATCTCACACTATCATCGAACAAAACTTATGACTTATATCCCTCTTATCTCTCTCCATCTATCCTAAGAAAGAGCCTCAAACCACACGATAAATAAAAGGGGAATATCACACATAAGCCCTAGGTCATACTATTCCGCACACCATTATAGGCAATAGACAACCAGGCAATACTCACCAACTCAGAATGTCAACATGTCAAAACTCGTTATCATATCAACTATAGACTTATCGCACACTGTCATTCCTAATTAACACAGAAAGAATCAAGTCACTCGTTTAGAGATCGCGCCTTCTGAAGTCATCTTCATGGATCACAACCAACGACTACAGTCTATGAAACATGTTGTGCTCGTCCCCTAATGTCGTCGGTGACGTCTATTGTAGGACCAGTGGGTTACGACCCACTACGCTTCTCCTGCGCCTCTCTAGTGCTATCCGGTTGACCGTCCTCCTTTCCATGCTGGCGTTCGACTGAGGTAACGCAGGGATTCTAAGGTAACAGAGATAGAGGAGAGATAAAGGCGGACAACCCAGATTCCCTATGAAGTCAAATACGAACCAAGACCAAAGAGACTAAAGACAAAGTCCCAACCCGAGAATAACAACGATGCCCTATGGGAATCTTACAAGGTTATAATCGCAGCAAGCGAGACACACATCAACATAAGGTATACGAGTTGATTCAATTAACACTAGCATGTACCTATCTCAATGCATCACAATAACATATATTTGTGACAAGAAACCATGTAAGAGTGGTATGGAAAACAATCACCTCTTACGACCACGACATTCTCCTAATAGAACAAGTATGACACGCAATCACATGATGAGTTGTATTTTGGAGGCATGCATCCTACATGACACTAGTAACTCATGGCAAGGCATAAGCACAATCATTGGTGATCTGAATAAGTTTAATATAACATTCATGTGTAATGCATACATGAAATCAGAACATATCGTGGTGTGTGATCATGCAAGGTGTCAGACCAGTTGTTCATGAAAGCATGCTAGTATATCGATTATCGAGTGCAACATTAATCTAATCAAGATAAGTAAATGACATCATGAAGATATAAAGAAGGAATGACCACACTATCAGAAACCTATTTAGGGAGGGAGTAAACAATAATGCGGGCATAGCACGAAATTATACAAGTCACAATCAAGGGCCCTACATGATACTAATCACTCGACATAATGTACAATACATATATACATTGAATAAGTTAACACAATGATATGCAAGAATTTGATTAACTCATATTACAATGATATAGAAGCATGGAAGAATGTACTGATGCATAATACGAACCCCAATAACGTGGCAATATGAATAAATATAGGGAAACGGGTTCAAATCATTAGATATCTGAATAAGACATGCATTTATCACAATACTACATCAAATAATGTGACCACACATGGGACTACTATTATAACCTAGTAAAATTTCCAAGGGCATCATTGGCTTACTGATTCAATAGTCCATTTCCCGAGGAACGCGCGTACGACTCATTTTGGGTAAAGTAGAAGAGTACCCAAGTTGTTTCTCGAGGAAGGAGGTGGCCAAGCTCTAGATAAAGCCTTATGATGAGAAGGCACCTGTGGACCCCCTACAGGAGTCGAAAAGGTCGGCTCTCCAAAACAACATGTTCTATAGACTCAAAATCATGTGGAAAATCTTAGATCATTCGAAGTTGATATTCCAGTACATTAATTAGCTCGTGGCATGACCTATGGTGTCAAGTACCATACTCCATCACACTCTTAAGTACTCAATGCTCCCGAAAAGAGATCCCGAATATGATTAGATTATCAACCCAATTTCCCGTGGAAGACGATAATATGATAGAGAAGATTCAATGAAACATCTAGGGAAGAAGATAAAAGAAAGAGAAGAAGAAGAAGAAAAGAATAGTAAAGGAGAGGAAAGGAAAAGGAAGGAAAAAGAATGAAAAGGAAAGGATCGATAAAACATCATTTAAGGACATCGGAGGAGATAGGAGAAGAGAAAAACGGAATGAAAAGAATAGACACTCATCAACAATCCTCAACCTTAACTAGAAGTCTGTTGAACAGAAGGCGAAATGGAAAGAAAATGACACAGACTATTGAATAACGGAAAAGAATGTTTCACAAGAACTGAAATCTCGATTATAGAGTAAAGAAAGGCTCCTCCGCTTTCTCATTTGCACATAAGTTCAATTTATAGCCAACAGGTATCAAAGAAGTTAACAACGAAATTCTTGCTCAAGGAAGATAGCAATCAGCACAGAATCAATCAGTAATAACTAATCTGATACCCTTCAAGGGGGATCGCCCTCAGGCCCAATTTATATAAAGTCACAGAATCTACCTAGAAGCCGCCCTTCGAGGGGCAACTGACCGGAGGGGCAACTATCCTCTCGGCCTCTATATCCTAACCCCGCTACTCCAACCACCATGGTGCAAACTCCTTGGAGTCTTCCAGGCCCTCTGTAAATACAAAGCTAAGTTTTGCCTACCCTTTCCTAAGTCTACATCCAATAGGGATGGTCTATCGCCCTTCTACCCACTCGATTTCCCTTTTTCCGATTTTCCTTATTTTAAGTCAAGTTTATTAATTTAGCCATATTAAATTCATTTTGCCCTTTAAAACTCGTCAAAATCTTTTAAAACATTGGGCGGTTTTCAAAATCTTACTTCAACCCATTTGTACTCGAATCGCGCAACCCAAGTTCTGATACCACCTTTGTAACGGCCCAAATATAAATATTCGGGTTACGTTTCGAAGGATTGGATACCTTCGTTCGGATCTTGCAATTCAAGTAAGGGTTGAGTTTTAAAACAAGGTGCGAGTGCTAAAAGAAGGGATTTCACACCCTAAATTCGAGAGTGGTCCATTAGGGACAATAACATGTCCTACTCGACTAAGTCGCTCAAAACCATTTATAGTTCAAGACATAAAGAAAGGAGATTGACAATACAACTTGCCTCGGCGAAGCCGGGTCAAAACCAAATATGAGGAAATAAGTAGAAAAAGGGTGGAGTTCAAGTCGGTCATTCTCTCCCTCTCACTGCGCCATAAGATATCCCCCGCCACAACAGCACATGATCAAGCAAGGGTACGGGTACTTGAAACTAACCACGAAGTCATGGTCGAGACACTCATGCGGGCTCTGAAGACCTCGCTGAGGACATATAATATGCCTATACCTAAATAAAGGATGCTCTAATGCAGTGCGGAAATATTAAACACTCAAGCATGCTAGCAGTTTATATATATATGCAGAAAGTGATTAAATAGGATCCCGCACAGAATGCCAAGTGGCATGTCCTTCTCCTACTCCCGTACCCATGCTCGTTAGTGCAGGAACCGACCGCGTTTTATACTCCCGCACCCATGCTCGTTAGTGTGGGAACCGGTCGCGTTCAATATCATAACATCATCAATCGTATCAATAGTCATGCTCGTCAATTTAACAGTCTGACTCGATGAGGACTAAGCCCGATGGGACTGGACCGTCCTATGACCCTAGCAAATGACTCTAGGACTCACAATTTAACGGTCGTTCTACCATACACAAAGAGAATACGGATGCTCGATTAATTATGCAACCTAAGCATGATACTACATGATTATGCGGGATGCAACACCTACACACTATATGACACATCAGGCAAGAGGTTCTAACTTGAGTAAGCCCCGGAGGACTTACCTGGAGTAGCAGATCAACAAGAGGAAGGCAGCAAGAGGATAAGCAAGCAGGTCACAGATCACCTAGCAATTATAATGAACATGTATAAGCATACTGCACAGAACGGGATCCATTTACCACTACACATAATCTATCCATCAATTATTAGACATTACATCATCATCATCATCATCTCATAATCTTAAGCTATCTCATAACATCAATTTTCTTAACTCATTTCCATCAATCAGCTCACATTTAATATCTTATTCGCCATCTTATCATGCATCATCATATAGCATCTCATATTTCATCACTTAATAACTCATATATCAACACATCATGCTTTATAATCATCAACCCAAGATTTCAAATATCACTCATGCTTGCAACTCATATTCATATCATATTCACGTAAATTCACAAGACTCTTCAACAATTTTCCAAGTTAAGTCCAAATAAGTCGGTTCTAAAGTTAGTCAAAGTCGTTTAAATCCAAAAGAAGTCAACTCAATAGTCAATCAATTCTTTTGAGATCATACATAGTGAAATCTCGACATTAAAATTCAAATCATTAAATCAATTTCCCAAAATTATATTATAATTAAATAAACCCGACATTCTTCTATTTCCATAATCATTATCTAAATAATTTCCGACACGGTAGTAATATTTCAATTAGTATATTAATTTAAATATCAACAAATAATCACATCAACACTTAAATATTTTCAACACATAGAAGAATAGCATTGGATAAATATTTGAACAATAATCGATTAAATAACTAATTAAATCAGAATTAATTAAATAATAATTAAATAATTAGATAAATCCTTAAATAATATTAATTAAATAATAATTAAATAATTGGACCAAAACCGGACCCCTTTTATTCAAACCGAAACCGAGCCACCCAATTTGTTTAAACCCAATCTGATTTTCTTTTAACCCAAACAAAACAAAGGAAGGCCCAAACACTAACCCAAACCCGGACCCAATATTTGGCTCAGATCCAAGCCCAGCCCAAACTCTTTCCTCAATTAAAGAAATAAAATGGAATTAAAAAAAATGAAAAAGAAGGGCGGGCCCCACTCCACCATCTTCTTCCTCCCGCTTCCCTTGTTACAGACCTCGCCCCATCTCGCTCACGGCTCCATCCCCGCTCGCTGCCCTTCGTCCAGTGTAAAGACCGAGTATATTTTTATATTATGATTATTTCAACTAAATAAATTATTATTAAATTCAATTGTAAAAGTGGAATAAAACCCGCCCTCGAGCGTAAGTTTTGGATTCTAAGTTATTCCGGCATCATTTAAATTTCGGATTTTGACGGGATTCGATTTTCGCTTTCAAGATCGAGTATTAATTAATTAATTTAAGCTCCGAGTATCGGAAAATTTATTTAATTCCGTTATCTTGAATTTGAATTGAAATTTGATTTAGTCGGGATTCGACCGGGCGAGCGGGTTTTGAGTCTTTTCCGCTAATTTTGGATTGGTATTGTGGTAATCCTATTTTTTTTTCCCTTTTCTCTCTGTCTCTCTCTCTCTCTCTCTCTCTCTCTCTCTCTCTCTCTCTCTCTCTCTCTCCCGTACAGTAGACTGGTCCCCCCCATCACAGCGCACCCACCCCTCCTCCCTCTTCCTCTCTCTGCAGCACGCACCACCCCCTCCTCTTGTTTCCCCATTCTGAGCATGAGACAAAACCCACCCTCCCTCAGTCTCTCCTCCCTCTCCCATTCACTTGCCTTCTGCAGCAGCACATCCTCCCTTCCCTCTTCTGAAGCTGCAGCATCCTCTCCTCTCCATTCCTTTTTGTATTCTTTCATCCTCACTAAACGTCTCTGCTCCCTCCATTCTTTCCCCGGTGCCGAGAGCAGCCTCCAGCCCTCCTCGTCGGTCACCCCCCACCACACACCCAGCAGCAGCTCCACCTCCCCTCGTCGCCGGCCCCAGCGCCACCACAGCATCCCCGTCAAAAACTCGGTGAGACTCCTTCCTCCTCTTCTTTCGTCGTTCTGAGTGTCAGTGGCCGAGAGAGAGAGCGAGTGTGGTCGGAGAGTGAGAGCTGCCGGCGAGCTGCACCTCCTATTCTCTTCCCCCGTTCTCCGCCTTCGTTTCTCGTTGTCAAGCTCTGTTTTGCCAGAGGTAGGAGATGCTCTTCTTGTTCCTTGTTGGGCTGGGCCGGACCCGAGCTCTCCCGGGTTATATCGTTGCCCATATGGATCCTCTTCTCTCCCTTGGTTTTGCTGTGCTCGGGTATGGGCCGGATCTCCTTCTCTCTTGGGCAGGTTAGTCCTCTTTTCTTCTTTTCTCTTTTCTTTGGGCTACTGGATTGGGTTCCTTGCTATTCTTTCGGTTTGGGCTGCTGGGTGGGCTCTTCTTTCCTTTTGCTTGAACTTGGGCTGGGTTTTATTTTCTGAATGGGTTATATATGTATTGGGTTATATATATGTGGGGTTGTGGTTTTTATTTATTATTTTTGGTAGTGTTTATATAAATATATATATGTGTATATGTTATATGTTATTATTTTTTTCTTATTTTGGAAAATGACTATATATAATTATATATTATGAAATTATCAATATATATATATATATATATATAACAAGGTCTTAAAAGTAATATTAATTGTTATATATTAGAATGATGTTATATGATGATTTTGAGATATGTTTTAAAATATGTTAAAGGAATTTAGTATTTTGATTTATAAATATGGGTTATTAAAATGGAGTGATTTTGGAAATTTTATTATATTTAAATATTCCTTGAGAAGTTTTATTACATAATGATTTATATGATGATTTTGGCAATTTTGCTGTTTTGCATCAACAGGTAAGTATCCTACGGGACTTACTCAGTAACCTAGACCTCCTGCCTGATGTGTCATGTAATGTGTAGTTTTATTTCATATTAAAGCATGCCATGTAGTATCATGCTAGGAGTGCATTTAATTGAGCATGTGTTTACTTTGTGTGTGTGAATACAGAACGACCGTTATATGTGATAGTCCTAGAGTCTTTGCTAGGGTCATAGGGTAGCCTAGCCACATCGGGTGCCCTGAGTCTATCAAGTCGATATGAGCATGATATGATAGCCCAACACTATCGGGCAAGAGATGAGATGATTTGATATGGTACGATTAGCCCAGTACCATAGGGCATGTTTTATTTATTTTATGATATGACGATGAGATATGATATGACGATGAGATATGATATGATATGATGATACCGTGGTGAGTGCACCATCACGAAGAGAGTGCTATGCTATAGCCCGAACTGGCCAGTCTCTGCATTAACGGGAAGGGGTGCAGAGGTAGGAGAGGGATATGCCACTTGGCATTGTTTTGGGCCCTTTACAGTTCTTTTCTGCATATTATATATTTACTAGGGGCATGTTAGTGTGATTTAAATATTGTACTGCATTAGTCATCTTTTGTTTAGGCATAGGCATGTTATGTGGCCTCAGTGCGGTCAGAGGACCCGCAGGCGATCACCAGGCCTGAGTTCGTGGATAGTGTTAGGTACCGCTCTTGTTGCTCCATGCTTCTATGACGGGGAAAACTTTTGGCGAATCGAAGAATCCGGCTAATATATTCTAACTTGACAAATGGCAATCACCCACTTTGTTTTGGTTTTGACCCGGCTCTGCCGTGGCTTTTGTATCTAAATCATATTTCCGCTTTACTTTCGTTAAACTGAATTTATGAAACTTCGACTGATTAGAGGTTTGAAACCTCGACCTGTACCTGAATTACAACATCCAAACGAAGGTATCCGACCTTCGAAACGTATCCCAGATATTTATATCCGGGCCGTTACAAAGTTGGTATCAGAGCCAGGTTGTGCAATTCGGGTATGCAAGGGTCGAGTGTATGTTTTGAAAAACCGCCCATGAATTTTAAAGGATTTGAAGATTTAAAAAGGGGCAAAATGAACTTAAGATGCCTAACTCCAATTGGACTAAGTAATGAACTTGACTTGTTATAAAAGAGGAGAACCGACTAATAAGGGATCGAGTGGGTAGAAACGGCGTTAGACCATCCCTTTTGGATATAGTCGGAAATGGGTAGGCGAAATACTAGCTTGTTCTTTAAAGATGGGTCGGGAAGACTCCAAGGAGATCATTGCAATTGTCATTAACTGATTCTATGATTGAGTGCTTGATATGCTAAAGATTTGATTGTTACGTTCTAACTATTGAATGAATATTGATGATCTGTGAACGAGATAGCGGGAGTACCCTTATTTCCATATGATTAAGCTCAGCCTTTGTGGAACCGTCCCTTTCCTTATGAACCCCTTTGACAATTCAATCGAGTCCTCCCTTCGAATATCGGTCTTCCACGGGAATTGGGTTGGTAAACACATGGTGTCGGGAATCATGGTTGAATATAGAGGTTGTCCGAGCTAGAGAGTGAGATGTTTACGAGGCTGTCGTTATCAATTCTTATGACGATCCATCAGTGTCCACTTGTCACGGAAAATTCGTACCGGAGTCCCACGGGAAAGAGGGGTAATGAGTCAGTTGGGAAGAGTCAATGTTGCCCTAATGGACTTCTATCGGGTTATCTTGATTGCTCTGTCCATGATTTTGTGATTCTATATGCATTACTCCTTGATCAACAGTTTGACCCTTAGTTTGAAATTGTGCTTATGTGCCTTAATGTTCATAATGACTATTGTATGGGTTCGAGCTACATTTATCATACCCAAATCATCCCGACATGATTTACTTAATATATTGCATCGTCATACTAGGGCACGAATAAATATGTCATATGCTAGGATGTCGTCTAATTGATGTCCTTCCTGTGAATAGGTTCATGATAGTGTGATCGTTCAGCTCTAGTATCATGATACAGTGAGTCCCTTACTTGATGGATACGTGTTATGATTTGATGTCACCGTGCCTTATATGCTACGTAATTCCCGGTACACGTTATGATGATGATCTTTAATGTGAATTCGTAGTTATATAACATTCTGTACCCATGCTTGTCTCATTGCTTAGGTCTCGTGTTATGCCTTACTTTCTATCATGGTTATAGGTCGTCATAGCATGTCTACTTGGCCTATTGTATTACTCGTATGATTGATTGGAAGCATGAACCACATGATATGAGTCTATATGATTGCTACTTTTCTTAATTAGGTCCATGATAGTGTGATCGACTCTTCTTTATATGAATGCCTCATAAGATGTGCTCTTTAACATGCTAGCTGATGATGCCTCGATGCTTATCATTCATCTTGTGACAAGAATCTATATCATGCCTACCTGCTTTGTATTCCGCAGATTAACTATTGTTGATGATTTTGGAAATGAGTATTACTATGTGTTAATTGTACTAAATTGAGAATATGTTAGTGTAAGTGAGTCTTGACAAATACATGTTTTATCCCATTATACATTAACTTGAACTCATGTCCCCATATTCTGGTCGTGTTGCCATTACTTAGACTTGCACTATACCTCGCTACACTTCCTCTCCTGTTTCTGTATCATTGGAATGTGATTGAATTGAAGTTTTGCTTAGTGCCGAGTAATCGATCAAGTGCATGTATGTACCACATGTTATATTGAGCCATTAGTAACGTGTAGGATCCTTGGTTATGACTTACGCATATTTATGCCTTGCCTGCTTTATTGTTGATTCTCTCTCGAGCTAGGTACCCGATAGTGTGGTTCTTCCCTCTTTTGTTCTCTTAACATGTTTCACCCGTTCTGATTAGCTTACTGTTGAATTCGATGATTGACTAGCTTTCCGTGATAGTTAAACCCAGCATGCTTACATGGTTAAAATGTCTATTACTCTATGATGACTTCTCGTGCTTGTATGAACCTATGACTTGACACCCCGCTTAATCACGCACCACCCTATATCATGATTTTGCATCTGCATGACGCATGAATATCGGGATGAATCTAGTTGAATTACTTTAATTCTATTCATGTTCGATGTGTGCTATTAGTATCATGTAGGGCTTATGATTTCCAATATGACCCGCTAAATGATCACGTGTTGTACTTGTTCTATGATGTGACAACTATTGTACCCTATATGTACTCTATGATGGTTCGTACTTAGCGTGATTATAATCTAGCACCCATGATGTCCTTCTTGTACTTTTGATGATGCCTCATGTTTCGTGAATATTATGTTGAACTCCTCTAAATGACTCTTAACTATGCTTGTATCACATTATATATCGCTAGTATCATGTAGGACCCATGCTCTCTAGATGTATCTCGCCATATGATTTCGTGCCATGCTTGACTTAATATATGATCATTGTGAGATAGTTACTGTGTTGCCCTTTATATGATCTCGTATGACGCATACACCAAACTTGTGCATTGTTCATATATGTGATAATTACTATGCTACTCTTATGTGTTCTCGTATGACGTTTCATCTGATTGTTATATTATACCTTGCCATGATATATTTTGACTCATTTGTTGATTTGTATACCATGCTTTTACCTTGTTCATATGCATGATGATCATTATCTTCACTAAATTCCGCATGACTTCGAATCATACATGATCATTGTTGGTTCCGCCTATCTTGCTTGAAGTTGCTAGGCATATCCGTTCCCATGGAATACTAGAATGTTAGCTTGTTTCACAAACATCAGCGTAGTACTTGATGGTGTCTCTGATATGAATACGAATGTTTCCCCCGAGATAGGTACATGTTAGTATGGATTGTTATGATGGATATGCTCCATAGTGAATTCATGCTTGTTTGTCATAATTGTACCCTAATGGACTTCCATAAAGGCATCGTTACTATTCCCGAGTCGGAGTCTTGTCTCTAGTCATGTCGTCTTTAGCCTTAGCCTATTCCTTCTCCGAAAGAAACGTTGGGTCGTCCGCTCTTGTCACTCCCCTATCTCCGCTAACTTAAACTCCTACGTGTTACCTTGGATGAGCGACCGCATGGAAAAGGGATCGGGAAAACAAATAGCGATAGAGCAGCGCAGCGGAAGCGTGGGCCCATAACCCATGGGCCTCAGGATCGATAATGTCGACGGAACAAACTCGCTTTGAGGATTACGATTGTTGAGTACGATATGACTTGCAAGTGGGAGCGTCCTCTATTCGAATTGCTAACCCTTTCTAAGCTTGTTGATGATGATATTGCACTGACTTGATGTTGAAAGCTGCGTGTTGATGTGATGACTGTTGCTTGATTGTCTGTTGATTATGATGATATGATTCGATGCCTTACAATCCTAATGTGCCTTGACGACTTGATGTGATGCTATTCTGAGATGCCAAGCATGATCTAAATTCCTTGCCTATAATGTGAAATGCAAATGCTGAGAATCTGAACTTTTTATTAGATGTGGCTATGACGAGATGTGCTAGCTTGACTTGATTAGGTTCATATATGATGTTTTGCAATACTCATTGAGCATGACAGTAGATTGAGACTTTAAAAACACAGTTGCAATGCTTAATGATGAGTTAATGATGCTATTGATAAATGCTGATTGATATGATGTAGTCCTTCTGTGTAATAATGTTAATGATTGCTTCTTCTTGAAACGTGTGAGTGAGGTCCCTTGGTAGAATGGGTAGAGAGCGGTTAAGGAAATTGAGTGATTGGTATGATGTAAGGGTCTTCTTGATTATGTGATTTGTTAATATGTACTGGTATGATGTTAGATAGCAACCATGATAAACCTGTAGGGCATGATATTACATGTTGATATGCAATACTGAGTTAAAATTGGTAGTGACAACTATGAACATGATATAACGATCCATTGCTATCCTACTATGTTGTTCTAAAAGCATGTTATAATGTGTTGAATGAATCATGAGATGATGATACGTTGTTATGTGAAAGCATGATGTTATACTATATGGTTGATAAGCCTGATTATGAATAGGTAAGTGATGAATATGACTTGGAGCATAGATATGACTTATGTGTATATATGAGATGATGGTGCATGATTGCTAATAATCGTTATATGATATTGTGATGAGCTAAGATGATGTCTGGAAAGCATGATGACATTTTGACGTTGATATACTGTTGATCTTCCCTTTTTGGTTGAATCTTAATAGCATGATTTTGTTGGATTGATGTGATAATATGTTATGATAATGCTGGATAGGGATTGGATAGGATGACTATGTGAATTTATGCTTACATGAGATCCCTTGTTATGACTGGTTCCACTAGTGTGCGATGTTGAGATGCGATCGTGAGATTTGACTAGAAGTAGTGTACTGACTCCATGACACCTAACCTTTTTGATCTCTTGACATGTGTGCTTGCGTGATTTATGAGAATTCGATGATGCACTTGTGATGCCTTCGGTATGAGGTAGATACACTTTATGACCCGTGATATGACGTTGAGATTTTGTTGTTGCTTTTGATGTGTTTGAAAGAATGGTATGCTTTATGTTATGGGTAAACATGCTATGCGGTTACGATGTTGATTGGTTGAGATTATCATGATTGATGTTGAGGATTGCCATATGAGAGGTGGTTGATGATGTTATGAGTTGATTTACTTTTGTTCATGTTGAGTTGTGAATGATGAAGGAATGATTTTGGAACCTAGGAAGAGCATATGGGATTAGCCCTTAGAGGTGGATGACTCCACCTCCTACCTTCTGAATTTGATTGATTGGTATGCGAGAAGCTGGTTTGGTTCTGGGAGATTTTGATGAAACCTTGATTTGAAAAAATTTGATTTGTTTGGTGTAAAGCTGCTTGATTAAACATTGGATTTGAACATTTTGAATGGTTTTGAAAAGGGCTGACTTGGGGTTTTAAAGGAGTTGAGAATTTCAATGATTTAGATGACAATCCTTTCATTTACGAACGCTTTGAGGATTTACAAACTGGATTTACATTATGACGTCTCACGAAGTGGATACAAGCATTGTATAGGGGCGCTTATAGATTGCTTGCTAAGACCTAGTCGGACGCTATAATGCTTTTAGAGTTGTGACACTTCCGAAAAGTCGAAGCGAGGATGTGATAGGGGCGCTTATTACACACTCGACAAGGCCCATTTAGAGATGTCACGACCGTGACCAGGATGTTGTGAGAATCCCGGAAGACGCAACCGAGATGATTACAAGATCCTTGGACATGGTCCTCGGACTCGCCAATTTCAAACTTCATCCCCTTGTTTTAAATGATTTTAGTCTCGGGGACGAGACTTGTTTTTAGAGGTGGATAAATGTAAAGACCGAGTATATTTTTATATTATGATTATTTCAACTAAATAAATTATTATTAAATTCAATTGTAAAAGTGGAATAAAACCCGTCCTCGAGCGTAAGTTTTGGATTGTAAGTTATTCCGGCATCATTTAAATTTCGGATTTTGACGGGATTCGATTTTCGCTTTCAAGATCGAGTATTAATTAATTAATTTAAGCTCCGAGTATCGGAAAATTTATTTAATTCCGTTATCTTGAATTTGAATTGAAATTTGATTTAGTCAGGATTCGACCGGGCGAGCGGGTTTTGAGTCTTTTCCGCTAATTTTGGATTGGTATTGTGGTAATCCTATTTTATTTTCCCTTTTCTTTATCTCCCTCTCTCTCTCTCTCTCTCTCCCGTACAGTAGACTGGTCCCCCCCATCACAGCTCACCCACCCCTCCTCCCTCTTCCTCTCTCTGCAGCACGCACCACCCCCTCCTCTTGTTTCCCCATTCTGAGCATGAGACAAAACCCACCCTCCCTCAGTCTCTCCTCCCTCTCCCCTTCACTTGCCTTCTGCAGCAGCACATCCTCCCTTCCCTCTTCTGAAGTTGCAGCATCCTCTCCTCTCCATTCCTTTTTGTATTCTTTCATCCTCACTAAACCTCTCTTCTCCCTCCATTCTTTCCCCGGTGCCGAGAGCGGCCTCCAGCCCTCCTCGTCGGTCACCCCCCACCACACACCCAGCAGCAGCTCCACCTCCCCTCGTCGTCGGTCCCAGCGCCACCACAGCATCCCCGTCAACCCCTTCTTTGCTCCCCTATTCTCGGAAACAGCCTAGCCGAGCACCACCACCCTCACCCCATAGTTCCCGGCAGCAGCAGTGACAACAGGAGAACAGCACCACCCCAACCCGCCGCCGTCCTCTATTTTGAAGCCCTGGATCTGCCAGAAGAACCTCCTACGAGCCAACGACAGCCCCGCCCCCCGTTTCCTCTGTTTTCGGTTCCAAAAACACGGTGAGACTCCTTCCTCCTCTTCTTTCATCGTTCTTGGTGTCAGTGGCCGGGAGAGAGAGCGAGTGTGGTCGGAGAGTGAGAGCCGCCGGCGAGCTGCACCTCCTATTTCATTCCCCCGTTCTCCGCCTTCGTTTCTCGTTGTCAAGCTCTGTTTTGCCAGAGGTAGGAGATGCTCTCCTTGTTCCTTGTTGGGCAGGGCCGGACCCGAGCTCTCCCGGGTTATATCGTTGCCCATCCGGATCCTCCTCTCTCCCTTGGTTTTGCTGGGCTCGGGTATGGGCTGGATCTCCTTCTCTCTTGGGCAGGTTAGTCCTCTTTTCTTCTTTTCTTCTTTTCTCTTTTCTTTGGGCTACTGGATTGGGTTCCTTGCTATTCTTTCGGTTTGGGCTGCTGGGTGGGCTCTTCTTTCCTTTTGCTTGAACTTGGGCTGGGTTTTGTTTTCTGAATGGGTTATATATGTATTGGGTTATATATATATGGGGATGTGGTTTTTATTTATTTTTTTCGGTAGTGTTTATATAAATATATATGTGTATATGTTATATGTTATTATTTTTTTCTGATTTTGGAAAATGACTATATATAATTATATATTCTGAAATTATCAATATATATATATATATATATATATTTAACAAGGTCTTAAATGTAATATTAATTATTATATATTAGAATGATGTTATATGATGATTTTGAGATATGTTTTAAAATATGTTAAAGGAATTTAGTATTTTGATTTATAAATATGGGTTATTAAAATGGAGTGATTTTGGCAATTTTATTATATGTAAATATTCCTTGAGAAGTGTTATTATATAATGATTTGTAAGATGATTTAAGATGAGGATTTTAAAGAGATAAATGCCGGAATTTTTTTATAATATGATTTTTGGAAATTGGTTTTAAGGCTTGAATGTTAATGTCGGAATTTAGCCAAGTATGAGTTGAGAAATCATTTTGAATATGAGTTGACTTAATTTGGGATTTATGAGTTCGAAAATATGGTTGGTATGATTTTATCAATGGGTTTGATTGAAAGAATGATTTTGGTCGATTTGATCGTATCGGAAAGATTTTGGAAAATGGTTTTACTATCGGTCGGTTTTGAGAATGTTGAGAACTTGGGTTCGTGAGTATGAATGTTGATCTGGTAGCTTATGGAAATGGCTTAATGATAGGTGTGTATTGCTTTGGATTGCTTTGGACTTACATTTGGGCCCTTGCTTGTGTTATCTTGTTGTTCTGCATCAACAGGTAAGTATCCTACGGGACTTACTCAGTAACCTGGACCTCCTGTCTGACGTGTCATGTAATCTGTATTTTTATTGCATATTAAAGCATGCCATGTAGTATCATGCTAGGATTGCATTGAACTGAGCATGTGTTTACTTTGTGTGTGTGAATACAGAACGACCGTTATTTGTGATAGTCCTAGAGTCTTTGCTAGGGTCATAGGGTAGCCCAGCCCCATCGGGTGCCCTGAGTCTATCGAGTCGATATGAGCATGATATGATAGCCCAGCACTATCGGGCAAGAGATGAGATGATTTGATATGATACGATTAGCCTAGTACCATCGGGCATGTTTTATTTATTTTATGATATGACGATAAGATATGATATGATGATGAGATATGATATGATATGATGATACCGTGGTGAGTGCACCATCACGAAGAGAGTGCTATGCTATAGCCCGAACATGCCAGTCTCTGCACTAACGGGAAGGGGTGCAGAGGTAGGAGAGGGATATGCCACTTGGCATTGTTTTGGGCCCTTTACAGTTCTTTTCTACATATTATATATTTACTAGGGGCATGTTAGTGTGATTTAAATATTGTACTGCATTAGTCATCTTTTGTTTAGGCATAGGCATGTTATGTGGCCTCAGCGCGGTCAGAGGACCCGCAGGCGATCACCAGGCCTGACTTCGTGGATAGTGTTAGGTACCGCTCTTGTTGCTCCATGCTTCTATGACGGGGAAAACTTTTGGCGAATCGAAGAATCCGGCTAATATATTCTAACTTGACAAATGGCAATCACCCACTTTGTTTTGGTTTTGACCCGCCTCTGCCATGGCTTTTGTATCTAAATCATATTTCCGCTTTACTTTCGTTAAACTGAATTTATGAAACTTCGACTGATTAGAGGTTTGAAACCTCGACCCGTACCTGAATTGCAACATCCGAACGAAGGTATCCGACCTTCGAAACGTATCCCGGATATTTATATCCGGGCCGTTACATCCAGTACCTCCAACCTCGGCTCCACCTCTCTCTCTTATCTCACCCTACCTCACTCTCGCTCACCCGCACATTCGTCCTCACGTAACCGCTGCTCGCAGTCACCCTCGTTCGCCCGCTCTCGCTCGTCCTCGCTCGAGCCCTTTTTCTCAACAATGGCATCTCTCTTCCCCCGAAAACAAGGATTCAAGGACAACAAGGATCCTAAAGACTAGGAAAAGAAGATAGAAGGATGGAGGCTCACCGAGGTTCGTCGGAGCTTCTTGGAAGTTCGGTTCGGGCTCGGACGGGCTTGCCTTCGGCTTGGTGTTGCTCGACCGGAAAGGGACCGGTGGCTTCGGAATTCTTGGTGAAACGGGGGAAGGTGTAGTGCTCGGGCTGGCATCGGCGACTGGGAGCTCCTGGGCGGCGGCCCGGCCTCGTCGGATGTCGGAGGAAGGGTGGAGCTTGGTATTGGCGGGAATCAACGAGGAGGGAGGGTGGTGTTTGGGCATTGATGCAAAAGGAGGAGGCAGGATATATGGTGCTTGCTCTCGGCTAATGAGCAACAAAAGAATGGGTTTGTGTGTGTGAGGAGATGTAGAGATATAGGGAGCAGCTAGAGATATAGGTAGAGGGTAGGAATGGGGAGTACAGATGAAATAAGGGGGGTAGGTGATGTTGTAGGAGGTAGGGTGGCTGAGATTTGTAGGGTATTGATTGTGATAAAAGTCAAATTAAACACCCGGAAATAAATTTCGAAACCCGCCTTCTGACCTTAACCTGACGTGGTTAAAATAAATTTAAAATGAATATTCGAATCCGAATTAAATAACGAAATCCAAAATATTTCCAAGCCTAAGATTATTAAAGCGAAAATAAATTTATTTCAAATCGAATGTTAAGTTCATGCCGGAATTCGTCTCGAAAGAATAATAATAATAATAATAATAATAATAATAATAATAATAATAATAATAATAATAATAATAATAATAATAATAATAATAATAATAATAATAATAATAATAATAATAATAATAATAATAATAAATAATTAAATAATTAAAAATAAAATAAAAATTCGCATGCTCAAGGCCGGAAATCTTCGAAATTTTTCGAAGTCTTAGAAGTTAAATAAAATTTTGAATCGAAATAAAATTTATAATTATAAAAATACTATTTAAAAATCCCGGTCTTTACATGTATCTCTTGGGTGCTCTGTGTCTCGTTTTGTATAACTGTTGTTAGAGATGTGAGCATGGTTTTTGAGTGTTCAGATGGCCAGAACCGAAGCCACATTGCTGCTGTTCAGATTGCCGATTCTTTGAGGGTGTGTGTGTGTGTTTCGGGTAGGGACTGTCTGTCCTATGAGGGATTTTTCATAGGTTCTGATTGCTGTTATTCAAATTGCCTATTACGTTTTGGTTTGTCTTCAAATGGTGATTACAATGCTAGAGTTTCTCAAAATTGTGAGAGTAAATGTGTTTCAAAATGGCTTAATAGCCTGTACTGTGGGTTAGCTCCCGTGAAGAGAGATTTGGATACCTTTGTACATGTTGTTTAGCATTGAGCCACGAAAATCCTACCGAACGGAGAGCTCTCCCCCGGATGGTGAACCATATAGCCAAGATATACTTCACAAGAAATGCATTTATCGAATTCAAAGTGGATCCATCTGTATAGATATCATCAGTCATTAATAACTTGATAATTTTTAGATATAGTTAGGTTAAGAGCTAATTGAGCAGGCAGACCTATATTTCTTGGTTTCAATAGGACTCATAAATGGAGTTTTCTGAAAAAACCTGCGTGATTTCTTATGGGCGCAAGCATCTCAGATTCTCAGGTAATTCAGTCTTATATATGGTTATTCCTGAAACAAGAAGTTGTAGCCTCGCAGATATAGGTGGTTGCCTAGATGCAGCCACCTTTGATGCTCAATTAGCTCTTAACCTAGCTATGTTAGCCCCCCACTAGGCCCTTTCAAGTTGATCGAATAGGTAATCCACTCCCTTCGCTCAAATTTTTTATTGGTAATGTATTTTAGGGATCGTAAATCTCACCGCGTTTATATCATGTGTATTTTTTAGTTCTTACAATGGCTAATAGATACAGTCGTGTTAATGAAATTAATACTAAGAAAAGTGATTGAATTATCAAACTTCGTGTAATACGTCTATGGAAGGTAAAGAAGATAAAAACAGACAAGGAAGATATAGGGATGGTTCTCATGGATGAGGAGGTAAGGTCTCATATTAAAGGTTATTTTAATATAAGGTTTAATATAATTTGGAGTAATCAAATAATTTTCCCTTCTTCTTATTCTTATTGTACAGAATTGCAAAATCGAAGCTATAGTTCCATTCTTTATTTCAAATATATTTTCTTCCAAATTGAAGGAGTATTCGATTTATAAAATTTTAAATTTTACTATTGAAGAAAACGATGATAACTATAAACATCTATAAAGTCACTGAACATCCTTATAAAGATACTTAAAAATCTAATGTGGCGGGCTCTGGTCGAATTCGCTTACGTGTCGTATTTTGGTTCAATCTGGTCCTGCTTATTTTAGCCACGTCAATTAATGAAATCCTATCTTTTAGCCACATCATTTAATATGGTTCATTTTTATTAACAATGAAAAATAATTTAAATAATAAAATATAATCGTATCTTAGTTGGTTATATGTTGATAAGATTTTATACTTATATTTGAATAAATAAAAATTGTGGGCCTTCTTTTCCCTTTTAAAAAAATTAAAAAAAAAGATACTATAATTATAAGCACTTTGTGTAACTAATCATTAATTATTTACCGCGGAGTATAATTCATATCCTTAGTTAATTTATTTTTACTTATTTAATACAAATTAACTAAATAAAATGATAGAATTTACAAATTATAATAAAACTAACACCAAATGATATTATGTACGCCATTTTCTACTTATATTTGATTAATAATAAATGAAAAATAACTATATCCTAATAAACTAACTTTAATCTATCATTCTATTACATAATATCGGGTTGATAACAAAAAAAAGTTTGTTATTTAGCAGATTATAATAAATTATACAAATTACCTATTATCCTTATCGGTATTATATCAAGTGTAATAGACAAAACTATAATAATAATAATAATAATAATAATAATAATAATAATAATAATAATAGCTAAACGCGGACCCTATATACACCGCAAATACTTCGTCGGATCCAACGTTGTAGCAACGTCAGAATTAACGTTGTCACAACGTCCAATCCGACGTTGCTAGTGGTGGTATATTTCCCCAACGGAAAAGGAATCCGACGCTGTAGGCTGGAACCCATCGGGCTCCGTCGGGCTTAGCAACGTCCATTTGGACGTTGTAACAACGTATGATCCGATGTTGTTACAACATCAATTTGGACGTTGTACTCCTAGTAATATCAGCAACTCCTATAAAAGGGGTGAGGACCGCATTTGAAAATACAACACAACAATTCCACATTTTCTTTCCTTCCTGCCATGGAGCCGGTTAAAACTGAACATCACAGATTAACCCCCAGCATTGATTTTGTAATCAAAAGGGTTCGGTACCCAATGCCCCCCGAGGTGTCCGAGTGCTTGCCGCAATCCAGAATACAATGGCTGTCATCCTTGCGCCCTGTTTCGGGTCGAGTGTGAAAATGAGACTCACATTTCCGCACCCTTGCAGTTCGGGTGTAGGTACTGCAACCGTTTTCGTCAGGGCATTCCTGGAGCGTATGAATGGAGGGTTGGAGACCTTCTCCTTCAACGTATTCGGTCATTCTTCCCTGATGTAAGTAGAGATGACCACGTTTACGTAGCTCAACAGGCAAGGATACTTGTGAGGGAAGCAAATATAGAGGTCCGAAACTTTTCACTCAACGAGTAAAAGATTGAACTCATTCCGAAGACGAATTAAGTAGAGCCTGGTCGATTGTGTTGTTATCCGTAGTGTATTTGTTTGTTTTAATAATCTTGATGTGTTATCTAATTGTTATCTATGAAGTAAAGCGTTTGCATATGATTGTTTGTTATTGTCAATAGGAAGAAACCATAAAAAACACTACTGCAAGCAACAAGAACTACACAAATAAAGTATATCCACCAAATACGAATATTATGTCATAAACAAACAACAATAATGTATCTACTGAAAAGATCTAATGTAGCTCATAATATGCTCGTACATCTGGTCCAGCTGGGGATGTCCAACCAATGTCTGAATACCCTGGGTCATCTCGTCGACCCGGGCTAGTCCGATGACGTGGTATGGGTGTGTAGGCGCAGCCGGGGGATCATCATCTCGTACCACTGTCGTGGACAACACATGACCTCGACTCTAGGAATGGAACCAAGCGAGGTAGTTAGCTGAGACGCCTCCCTGACAGCTCTCGTCCGTCCTCCGGTGACCAGTGACAGGGTAGAATCTGTAAGGGTCCTGTGATGACCAACGGTCGTGCTGATGGGCAAACGTCACGACGCAACGCTTCTTCAGCGGAAACGGTCGCTTGGCCAGGGTGGGAGGGATGACGTCCAGTTGGATCTCCTGCACGCGGCCAAACTGTCGGAGCACCCTATCTGGCATGTACGGCTCAACGACGCCACGGAAGCTGATGGTGCCTCGATAGGTGGAGGAGCGAAACCGACCTGTAAAATCCAAGTCTCTGCCAAAAGGCATCCACTCGACCTAAGTTGTAAAAATGATATTAGGGAAACAATCATACTCGACATATGTAGTTAATATCAAAGAAAGTGAGAAACACGTTACCTGATCGATGGTCATGCGCTCCAGCTGTGCCCGAAGCGTCCGTTCACGTCTGCGCCTCTCCTTGTCGTTCCCCCTCTTCGCGGCCTTCGACGGGTCAAATCGTGTCATGTATCGGGGATCATCCCCTTCACCCCTGTCTGGGCGAAGTGGAACCGCAAAACAAGAGAAGTACGACCAGATCCATACTTGTACAGTATAAACCATTAGAGCACTTTTTATATGTAACTCGCAAGTAGAGCAACATATTTATCGTATTAAACCCACACTTACCTGCAAAAGCGCAGCACACCCACGTAGACCCTTAGCCTCGCCTCTCGTGGCCTCCCCTAATCCTCGGTAGAGGAAGGAAAGCACTCCTACTCCCCAAGCTAGTCTCCCAACGTGCTCTACGTCCCAAACTAGCCTGAACAACGAGAAGTGTATGCGGCTCTGGGACTTGTCGATGAAGAGCGTCGCACCCAGCAGCGTAGCCAAGAAACCAAGAACGAGATAGTGGTGGCGCTCTTTGACATCGGCGGTGAGGCTGGCGAACTTATCCCCATGGTTGTCGTGCCTCTCCCGCCACGCAGTCGTCAACTCCAGGTGGGGCGCTCCGCAAGCGGTCCTGTGCCTCTTCAGCTCGGCCATTGTCCAACCATACCTCTGCTGCAGTAGAGCCTCTAACTGTAGGGGCAGATGGTAAGGGGTAGGGGCGCAACGCAGTCCGTCAATCGGCAACCCCATCAGACAAGCGACGTCGTGGAGTGTGATGGTCATCTCGCCCCAGGGAAAGTGGAAAGAGCTCGTCTCCGGCTACCAATGCTCAATGAACAAAGTCAATAACTGGGCATCCACTCCGTCCCGGTTCAAATCAAGCAGCCCTAGTAGACCAGACTGAGCTGCATCCTGCACCCATGTCATCGGGCCCTCGTATATGTAGCGGCGGAACGGATCGAGGTGTCTAGCCCGATGATGAACCTTTAGCAATGTATGCTGAAAGGTAGGGTCCGTCCATAGCCGGTGAGACCTATGATGCCTATATGAGACCAAAAGATCTCTTGGAGGCAAATTGCCATCGAGGAGCTCATCGTCCCCATCATCGGCCTCCTCCGCCCCCTCCAGACCCACCCATCCTCCTCCTCCTCCTCAGCCCCGCTCCTCCTGAACCACCCCCAGCGGCTCTTGAGCTGGCCCTTGCGGGTCCTGATCCGCCACCTGCCCCGCCGCCTACGGGCCTTAAGTTGGCACCTGTATGTCCTGGCCCGCCACCTGCCCCGCCATCTCCTATCCCGCATCGTGCCCACCCTCGTCGTGATCCTCCCTATCATGATCACTGTCATCATCGAGATGCTCTCGGTCGAAATGAATATCCCCCACATTCTCCTCCTGCGTGTCGTCCCCTATCGGAGCAGGTGTAAGGCAGCCACTTGCTGCTGCGATGACCTCAGCCCAATCAGCGTCGCTCCGCGCCTGTCCGGAGGTACTAGCAGCACCCGTGCGATCATGAACCCCAACACCAAGGCCGAAGAACGAAGTATCGGCGTCCAATCGGCCCTGCGACCTCTCCGTAATCTGCGTCTGGGACGTAGCAGCCTCAACCGATGTATCACGCACGGTCATATTCTCTTGCTCCGCAAGAGCCATGAGATCTGACACAGTCTGCGAAGATGAATCGGTGATGACAAACTCGGCCGCGTCGACGCTCCCTGCTACTGTAGGTAAGGCCGCATTGCGATCTCGACCGAGAACGATGTGAACAGTCCCGTCATCCCTCCACATCCGGGAATCCTATTAAATTTCGAAGTAGTTTTTAAATATATTATTTTATTTCAATTGAATGTTAACTTCAGTAAATTGTATTTGTATTTTATTTCTTAACAATTTTTTCTATACTTTATTCTAACAATTTTTTTAACAACTTTAACAATTTTTTAAAAAACTTTTGTATACTTTAATATATATATATATGTATATATATAAGTACATTTGATTTTATATTATACTTACAATATATTCTATTAAATATATTGTGCTTTCAATATATTGTATTTGTATTTTATTTCTGAACAATTTTTTCTATACTTTATTTTAAAAATTTTAACAATTTCTTAACAATTTTTTGTATACTTTATTTTAAAAATTTTAACAATTTCTTAACAATTTTTTCTATACTTTATTTTAAAAATTTTAAAATTTTCTTAACAATTTTTTCGATACTTTAATTTATATATATATATTTTTTTTTTCTATAAATTGTTTTATTTTTTAACAATTTATTCTATACTTTATTTTATTTTTAACAATTTTTTTATATATATTTATTTTTTCAATATATTTTATTTTGTATTTACTTCAATATTATCATATATGACTAATCTAAATTAAATAAATATGTAAAATTTAAATAAAACTATCTAAAATTAAATAAACTAACTATTACTTCCGATAAACTAACTATTATCTAAAATTAAATAAACTAACTATTATTTCCGATAAATTAACTATTATCTACAAATAAATAAACTAATTATTATTACTATATAAAATTAAACAATAAGGTAAAATGAAAATAAATGAATTGATGTTAACCGATCGATGGAGTACTCGACAGGGGAGAGACCTTCTGGGTACGCCTCTTTCGACCTACACCCGCTCTCCCACCACCGCGGCCACCCCCATCACCGGCGCCACCACCACCGCCACCAGCACCACCGACATCGCCCCCTCCAGATTCATCAGCACCACTGGCGCCGCCCCCTCCAGATCCACCAACACCACCGGCGCCCCAACCTCGCCCCGATTCGACCACCACCGCCTCGCCCCCCTCCTCGCCGGTGCCGCCTCCTCGTCCTCGCCCAACACCCCCGCCACCAGCATCACTACCACCGCCTCCTCCTCCTCTCCCAATGCCGCCCTTGCCTCGTCCTCGGGATCTCACCATCGCTCTCTCACCGGATTTGGGAACGTCAGACTCGATCTCTCTCTCTCTCTCTCTCTCTCTCTCTCGCCGATTCGTGTTCAGGAAGAGCTCTCTCTCTCGCCGATTTGTGTTGAGGAAGAAGAATACCAACGTCGAATCCGATGTTGTGCTTTATATAAAAAGAAGCGCAACGTCGGATTTGACGTTGTGCATATTGGACACAACGTTCAATTGAACGTTGTGCTCCGCAACATTTTGAATCACAACGTTCGATTGGACGTTGTAATTGAACGTTGTGCTCCGCAACATTTTGAATCACAACGTTCGATTGGACGTTGTGATTCAAATTACAACGTTGCATTTTGGGTGGGCTGAGACATGGACCTTTTGGTTATGGGTTTTGGATAATTGTTGTAAGGTTTAAGTTGTTGTAAGGGTTTAAATTATCTAAATTGTTATATAATTATTTCTTTATTCATCATTAAATTATTTTATACATATATTATTATCTAAATTGTTATATAATTGTTTATTTATTCATCATTAAATAAATCTAGATTATTAATATATTTGAGTATTTATGCAACTCTTTTAGAAATTATTATTTAATATTTAGTTAGTATTTGTTTGCTAATTGACCCTTTTTCCATATGTTAAAGCTAGTTTGATACTTGTGTGAGTATTGAGATATTAAATGATTAGGCATAAAATGCCATTTCGATACTTGTGGGAGTATTGGGATACTTGTTTATTGTCGGAATTTATTTATATTATTTTATTAAGTGTTGGAATTTTGCGAAGTAAAAAATTCCCGATCGGAGGGAGGAACAAGTTGACGAACAAGTTAAATAAAAAATAAAACCTTACACCACGATGAGCTTTGTTAAAAACATAAGTTGGTGTCATTTTGATAATGAAGAAAGGGTTTGGCATTTTATAGGCCTTGACTCTTTGAAAAACTTTGTCCGCTGCACTCGTGGAACGACATGTGATTCTAGGTACTTGAAATTTTTCGGCAAGTAGATTCACTCGTCGTTCGACGATTGCAGCGGACAAAGTTTTTCAAAGAGCCAAGGCCTATACAAGCCCAAACCCTTCCTTTATTATCAAAGTTGAAATGACAATGCATACATTGCCTACAATGATACTAAATACTTCCCAAATACAATGCCGACATACATAATGGTAGAACTCATCCAGCATTTCCATAATCCTGTTGCCAATGTCGGATTGGTAGGCCTCTCTGACGAAAAACGGTGTTTTGTCCCTCTAACTTGATAACCGGTCCTATTGGACGTTTCTCCGTCTTTTAGGAAGGTACTCGGGGGTCTATTGGGGACCAATATTAGGTGGTATATGTAGGAGAGGGATTGTTGTTGTGTGTCCGGGTAGTTGGGGTGGGTAGTTGCTTTTATAGGCCCTTTAAAATGCAACGTTGGATCGGACGTTGCCAAACCCTATGCAACGTCGGATCGGACGTTGCATTGTGAAGGGCTTAGGGTTCCTACCCTAGCAACCCTATGCATAGGGTTTGCAACGTCGGATTGGACATTGCCAAACCCTATGCAACATCGGATCGGACGTTGCATTGTGAATGGCTTAGGGTTCCTACCCTAGCAACCCTATGTATAGGGTTTGCAACGTCGGATTCGACGTTGTATAGGGTATAGCAACGTTTGATCCGACGTTGCATGCCCTACGCTGCATTTTGACTCGACATCTACCCATCTTCAATCGATATATTTGTTCTTCTAATTAGATTCGATTCAAGTGAATATTAAAATGATTCATATTCAATGTATTTGTTCTTCTAAGCAGATTCGATTGAAGTGAATATTTAAATGATACATATTCAATGTATTTGTTCTTCTAATTAGATTCGATTCAAATGAATATTAAAATGATTCATATTCAATGTATTTGTTCTTCTAAGTAGATTAGATTCAAGTGAATATTAAAATGATTCATATTCAATGTATTTGTTCTTCTAATTAGATTCGATTCAAGTGAATATTAAAATGATTCATATTCAATGTATTTGTTCTTCTACGTAGATTCGATTCAAGTGAATATTGAAATGATTCATATTCAATGTATTTGTTCTTCTAATTAGATTCGATTCAGGTGAATAATCAAATAGTTTACATCACAAGTGAATTACCGAATAGAGTTTACATAGAGTTTACATACAGTTTACATAGTTTAGGGGAGTACATAGATTTGATTAGATCCAAGCCATAAATATCCCTAAGGTTACAATCAAGGGGAGTACATAGAGTTTACATCACAAGTGCATTACCGAATATATAACATATGAAAAAACCGTACAGTTGCCCCTAATCGTACATTGAAAACACAAAATCAATTGGATCAGCTACTCCCAACGGACTAAGCAGGAGCCGCTGGTTTTATCTCAATCAGCGCCTGCTGGAACACGTACGTTGCCATAGTGTCTTGGGCGGGGCGCGCTACTGCGTCCACTGCGTACTGGGCAATGCTGCGAATACGCGAATGACTCACGTCACTATAAATACTTTTGATATTATCCTTTATCTGCGCCAACACGCGAGGGTAGTATGACTCAGGTCATCGTCGCAATCCCTTCCTCTGAAATGCACCTCCGTTGACCGCTCAGACTTGCGACGACACTTCACAGAAAATAAAGTGCATGGATAAAAATTACGATACTTCATGTGCTTGTAGTTGTAAAAGTGACGTTCAGGCGGCATACTATGTCTGGTCACTTTAATAGTGAAACGGGTCCCGTCCGAGAACTCGAATTCCTTGACGAAGCTGTACGGTGTTGAAGGCATGGTTGAGTGCTTTTGGGTGTTTGGTGTATGGTGTATGGAGGATGTGGGGAGTGGGGACCGGAGGTTGGGGTTTATATGGTCCCCCCAATCATAACGTCGGATTATACGTTGTAATGGGGGAATGCATCAGTACAACGTCTGATTTGACATTGTAATGGGGGAATCCACCATTACAACGTTCGATTTGACGTTGTAATTGGGTTTACAACATCAAATCGAATGTTGTGAAGTCTGACCAGAACGCACAAATTGACGTCATGTATGGTCTCCTGCGATGCCTTTATATACTTTCAACATGAAGGCGAATGAATGTCGTCTATTCACCTCACAATTTCACACAATAGTAATTTTATCTATAGAGAGGAAAATGTCATCCTCAGAAAGTGAACGAGCGATGGAGGTGGCACGAGATGAAGCTCCCGCACCACAAATCAATGTCGTCTGATGTACATATTTGTACCTTTGTTTATTGCATCTTTTGGCTTCATATTTCATTCGATTTCCAAAGAAAAGTTTCAAAAGAATATAAACTTGTGTAAGAATGAGCTAAAGTATAAGAAATAAAGTCTGCACAAGTTTTGAGCTAACCATGCAGGAATTCGATGAAATCGGAGTCAAAACGAAGAAGCCAAGTGAAGCTGAGCAGAGGTCGATATCGACCTGTAGACATCGATATCGACCCTAGTTTTTGACACGACTTCTGAGTGTCGAGATAGGCCACATAGACCAAACAAGAAGGCATCGATATCGACATACTACCTCGATATCGACCATCGTCAAAGACATCGACTGGAGCTGGACAAGTCGAGCAGAAATACAGACATCGATATGGACCTCTGGTGTCGATATCGACCTTACCTCAACAGAAGATAAATCCAATTTCGAGACTCGGATTGTGATGTCTATCATCAAAGCCATGAGTTATCTCGTTCTTCTAGATATTAGCAGCTGGTTTATTATCTTTTCCTTTAAAGTTTTATCAAAATAAAAGACCTATCCTAATTGTTTGGATAGAGTTCATAGTTTAGATAGGACTTACAATCCTTGGATATCGAGGATTAGTAGCTTATAAATAAAGCCCTAGGGGGCTGGCATTCATTCATTCAATTCACAAGCAAGTAATACCATCAATAGAGTTAGAGTTAGAGAGAAGTTTTAGGGTTTGACGTTTGCGAAAGTTGACGTTGAGTTGTAAAGCTTCGGATTTTATTTTAATGCAAGTTTCTTTCCTTCAATCAACAATGAGTTCCATGATGAGAAGCGAGTAGTTCCCCAAAGCTCTTAAGGTCGGGGTGAGCCCGACGTTAGCCATGCGCTCTTGAGGTAAGTCCTAATCGAAAGAAAAGGGATTCATGCTAACAACTTGAGTTATAAACATAAAATTGGTAGAGACAATTAGGTTTATTTGCAAGAGTAATCGTAAGAGTTGTTGTACGGCGAAAGCTTGTCCCTCGGGTGAAATAGCGCAATTGTCCGTCTTATTTATCTTATCGCATGTATTGGTTAACGTTGTGGTAAACCCTAATCCTAGGAGTTTCTTTTTACATATTTTATACACACAAAAACCCTCTATTTTATTTCTGTTCATTACTTCTCTCTCCATTCTTAAATCTTCGGCCCTTTCTTTGCCGACGCAAAACTAACCCACTGCAGGAAGACATCGATATCGACCCCAGTCGTCGATATCGACAATTGAGTTCGTCGACAGTTTTCTGAGTCGACGACGATCATCACTGCGGAGGTTGCTAAAGCATCGATATTGACATCAGACATCGATATCGACCCTACTGTGTTGACTGGCAGTCTTCTGAGCCAATCGATTTCGTGACTGACATCGATATCGACCCTTTCCAGTCGATATCGACCACTTGTTTTTGTTTCTGCAGGTCTTCTGTTGCAGAGAACATCGACAGCCGAGGTCGACATCGAGGCCCAAGGTCAAAATCGAGGCTTCTGGTCGACGTAGGCTTGAGATTTCCAAAGCTACTAGGATCCCACTGACACGCCTTCTCGTGGATCGATCATGACTACCCTTCCACTACAACGGGAAGAAGTATTGTAATTATTTGCATAGGCTAGGAGTCGGTTTACATTTATTTACATCTTATTATTTGTACTCGACTTACCTCCTTAACAAATTGGCGCCGTTGCCGGGGAGGCAATCAATCGCGCCCTAGTAGTCTATCTCACGTCTCTACCTAGTTTGGTTTTGCAGGTGTATGCGACGCGCTGATCGCCCACCTGAATTTGAAGGAGTAGACGACCCTGAGCGTTATTTCCATCTAAGGGCCCAAGCTCAAAGAATCATGGCGGACAATGCAAACCAGGCTGAACTTATTGAGGAACTAAGGAAGCAGGTTGGGGACCTAACGACTAGAGAGGCGGCACTTAAGGAGCGTGCAGATAGGGAGGAGGAAGGTCGGAGGCAAATAGATGCCCAAATCAATGCCCTCCCTAGGAATGCCAAGCAATATATGCACCCCGCTCTCACAGTGCCTGAATCGGCAAGTCTTATCCCTGCCTCTAATTTTGAAATAAAACTTAACTTCCTTACTGAGATTAGAAGGCAGCAATATGAAGGAAAACCTAACAAATGCTCTATGGCACATATTTCAACCTTCCTAGACCTTTGTGATACTATTGCTGATGGACGAAGTCTTGAATATGTCCAACTAAAAGACTTTCGATGGTCTCTTACAGGGAAAGCATTGCAGTGGTTGGAAAGCTTAGCCCCAAGATCGCTCCGCACCTGGAATGAAGTCAAGGACGCGTTCCTCAACAAGTTCTTTCCTCCTTATAAGACGGCCTTGATCCAACAGAAAATCACGGCTTTCAAACAAAAGTCTGGTGAGGATCTAAGAACTGTATGGGAAAGGTTTAAGGACCTACTACGATCATGCCCGACGCATGGCCAACCACCGTATGTAATTCAGGAGATCATATACAATGCTCTCGACGCTGCAACTAAGGAGAGGATCAACACCTACACCTCCTATGGCTACCTTGAACTCGCTCCACAAGAGGCTTGGGAGACCATAGAGAGGTTGGTAGAGTTCGACAACACATATGGGACTCCTGAGGCTTCCGACACATCATCATCATCGAGGCCTGCCCCATCTATGCCCTTATATCAACCCTCCAATGTAATCGATCCGAATGTAAAGGAGCAATTTCACAGGGATCAACTTCGAAAGCTCCAAAAGCAAGTAAGGTTCCTTTCAGCGAACCAAGATTGCATTGAATGTGGATCGCAGCGGCACACCACCATCGAGTGCCCCCATGTTGAATAAGTACACCTAGTGGAGACTCAACAAGAGGCGCGCTACATGAGGGGTCCCAATCACCAATATTGGGGAGACCAAAGGTTCCATCAACCACAAAGGAACCAGGTTAACCCTAGGGACCCTCCGCCTTATAGAGCTCCTGGGCACCCGGAGAGAGACCAAAAGAAGGATGATCTTCAACTCGTGCTAGATGAGATAAGGAGGAATCAAGCTAAGAATGATCAATCCAACAATGCCATCCATTCTCAACTCAATCACCTTACCACAAGGATTGAGGAGATGGATATGAGGAAAAGGAACGTAGAGACCCAACTGGGTCAATTGGCGGTACAAATCCCTAGACCGTCCGGAACACTCCCTGGGCAACCCACTACAAATCCTAAGGGACAATGCGGGACGGGCCATGTCGCAGCCATACAATTGAGGAGTGGCACCAAAGTACATAAGCCACAAACGGAATCGGAGAAAGCAGCAGATCCAGTCGACATCGACAGACCAGTCGATGTCGAGGCCACTGCAGAGCCATCAGAGCCAGAACAGAGGTCAACATCGACCACTCCAGTCGATATCGACCAAAGCCCAGTCGACATCGATGTCCAGCAGGCCCCTCCGACCACCGTTTTAGCCCCTCCACCAAAGAAGACGTTGCCCTTTCCATACAAAGCATTGGAGGATCCCACCAAAGGTAAGTTTAGGCACTTTGTAAAAATTCATCAAGGACTTAACATTACCATCCCTCTTACAGAAGCCCTAAGCGAGATGCCTGCCTATGTGCGATTCCTGAAAGACATCCTTAGCAAGAAAAGATCCATGGCAGAGATCGCAGAGGAGTGCTCAAAGATGGACTTCCCTGAAAAGAAGAGTGATCTAGGGAAGTTTGCAATCACCGTGGGACTTGGCCAACATCGTTATAAAGCCCTATGTGACCTAGGGGCAAGTGTAAGTCTCATGCCCCTTTCTATTTGGCAAAAGGTGAACATTGGCGCCCTTGAACCTGTGGACATGAAACTTTATATGGCTAAGGGGAAGCTTAGGCACTTTGTAAAAATCTTCGGCCCTTTCTTTGCCGACAATTGTGTTTACCAACACCCGTACTTGGCATTGCCATAAAGAAATGGTCGACCATTTTAAGTATATAGGCGTGAAGCACAATAAGGTCTTAGTAATCAAGCGATCGTGGTCTAGCACTGCAAACAGACCGGGTGGCGTGTTTTTAGTAATATGGGGTATTTTGTAGAAGGGGGAAGCAGATTCGTAGCACGCAGAGCAAACTAACCACCTGTCCATTCTTCTTACATGGTCATGAGGGGGGACTGGGTATGTGGACGATGACCGTGCAAAATGGAACACACAACCATCACCTCCCTCACCGATTGAAGGGTCATGCTTACGCTGGAAGGATGAACCCGGGGGAGAAGAAAATGTGCAAGTGGATGAAAGACATAGGAACTCTACCGAAGGCCATCGCATACGGGCTACGACAAGTAGATGCGAATATCGTCACCTCAGCGCGATCACTGGAGAACACCCTCAACAAACTCGCCGTTGAAGAGAGAGGAAATCGGACGATGACGCAAGATACCCTCCATCGTCTCCGAGAAAGAGGCTACTACTACGAATTCAGAAGAAGCTCAGACGATGACAGCGTATTGAATGACATTTTTCTCACACACCCAGATGGGATTCGCCTCTGAAATAAATACCCGTATGATATCGTGATGGATAGTACGTACAAGACGAACGTGTAAGTACTATATCTTATGTCTTGGCACATTTCTTCATTATCGAGTGTTATACTAATGTGAGTACGTTGCTACACTGCGTCCACAGGTACAATGTTGCTCTGTGTGAGATAGTGGGCTTAACGCCAACGGGAAATAACTTTTGCATCGCCTATGCTTTTATGGCTCGCGAGAACAAGGACACATACGCTTGGGTGCTCAATAACCTACGTGTTATTCTTCAGGGTAGGGTACCCGATTCGATCATGACAGATCGGGAGCTGGGCCTTCTCGCTGCACTTAGGGTCGTCTTCCCCGATGTGAAACATTTACTATGCTGGTTACATGTAACTCGCAAGTGTGAAGAGACTGCATTGAAGATTACTATAAACTTGAAACTTGCACAACTATTAAAGAATCACGTGTGGGGTTTATTCTCGATTTCTTCAAAGGAGTCGTTCGAACGGAACCGGCAATGGCTTCACGGCCAATGGCGGATAGCACCCGGGGTCATGGGGTATCTGGAACCAGTGTGGCTTATCCACCGGACAAGCCTTGTCAGATGTCACTTCGACCACGTCCTCAACTTTGGAACGAGGACAACCAATAGGTACACATATCGTTTTTGTTGTTACCCTTGTAACTCCTTTCCTAAATTTCGACATTCGTTCAGCTCGAGCACATGATGCAATGTGTAGGGTTGAAGGCCAGCATAAAGTGTTGAAGGAAGCATTACACTCGTCCACAGGTGATTTTTGTGTCATGGTGGATGCCATTCATCGAGTTAATGAACGTCAGGTGCACGATCTCCAGACTGTCTTGGAGATATATCATTTCCAATGGCCAACTAATACACACAACGTCCCTTTATTCGAAGAGGTTAAGTACATGGTTTCGATGAAGTGCTTCGAATATCTGTACGATCAGTGAAAGACCGTTGTCGACGGAAAATTACCTAAAGAGTGCCTCGACCGGTATTGGAGAATTTGCTATTGGCTGCCGTGTGTGCACGACGTTCAGTTTTGTATTGCTAAAGGAGTTCCAATATCACCAGATGACATCCACCCATTTTGGAGAGATCTGACATGGGATGAATCAGAAAATGCTGCTTTACCCTATGCCATGTCGTCTTTATACACTGCCTCCAATGAAGCATGTGACCCTGATCTGCACCCACCCGAGCGTGGTAGCGTACGTTCAAAGGGAAGACCTAGAGGGAGGAGGAACCCGTGCAGACCGAATCACTTATGATATGAGGAATATCGGGCCAATTTTGAAAGGGAGGAAGCAAGATCAGGTCGCCGCGGTAGGGACAAACAGTCCGGACCCCGTCTGACGCACAATACTGGGGTTTTGAATGGGGTCACAACAACATGGACCCTTTTATGTTCAGGCACATTGCGGCAGCCGTCAACGTTGTATGAGATGGTCACTGCGGATATCCGGCTTTGGCACAACTGATGTTACGGCCAGGGGAGGCATGGTTTTGAGATATGAAAGGGTTATTGTGCACCCATTTCGAACAGAATCATCAACTTTATGTTGGTTATTACATGGGAGGGTATTCGGTGCGAGAGTTTGTCGACCTGCAGAGTTACTCCGGCATAGTGGGAGGTGACCGAAGATACTGGATCGAGCTACCGATCATGGGTCTTGTGTTCGCAACCGTCTACCAGGTGCCCCTTATCGTCTTATCTTGGCACATGTCATTCACATGCCTCCCTATGTACACCGAACAACCAAATGACGCCCCCAAAGAGGCCATACGAGGCCTGGCCTGCATCGGGAACAAAGATCATTTCGCAGCGGTGAGTATGATATGTGTTACTCTTACTTCAACTACATTTCATCCATAAATTACCACTAAACATTCTAATATACTTATTGAAGATATGGTTACATCGCAACACTCCTTTACCTCCTCCAATGCATGAATGGACGACATACCATCACCCGAGCGTCAACGGATGAGATACTCGCTTCCAAGACCAATTTGATAGATTTAGAGTTGCGGGTTCAGGAAGGTCGTCCCCTATACCATGTTTAGAAGTCATGACACGATGTTCAATTATCGTTGCCCTATTACATTTCCAGTCATCCTTGCACGTTTGTTGTTATCAAGACGTAGAAACCATAAAATCAACCATATCAAGCAAAACGAACATCAGTTGGTGCCAAATCGAAAATTACAAATATTTTTTCACTTAAAATTTCAGCAAGGATTACAAACATTTTTTAATTTAAAATTTCAGCAAGGGTTCTTATATTAAACGGAACAGCTACCGACGGACTCCCCAGGACTGTTTGGGTATATCCGAATCTGCACCTGCTGGAACGCATATGTCGTGATCTCATCTTGGGCAAGGCGCGCTGCCATATCAACTATATTGTTACATAACAATTCTAAATATGGTTTAAACAAATAATAAAGTATATTTAATTGCAAATTGCATGAATATAAAAACCAACGTTTATAAAACTATAGACAATGAATATGATTATAGCTTCATTTTTTGTATATTAATAATTAATTTTATGTAACTATGTTTTGTTTGTATATAAAGCAAACATTTTCTTTTCTTTCACCTACGAGTGTTTGATCATGTGTACAACTAAATATTTAATTAAAATAAGGAGGCTTTCTATCTCTTAAAGATTTAGCCTAATCTTATCTTATAGTCTTTTATAATCATAACATATATACATACATACATACATATATATATATATATATATATATATATATATATATATATATATATATATATATATATATATATATATATATATATATATATATATATATAGAATGCGGATCAAATGTTAACAGCTCTTACGGTGTTAAATGTTAACAAATCAATATTCGGTAAAATTTATCAAATATTCATCACAGTCACTCAAATATTCATCACGGTCACTCAATTATTCACAATTTTCCAAATATTCATCAATATTCGGCAACATTTAAGAAATATTCATCACATTAACACAATTACAGGATTGGGGTGGATATTGTGAATAATTGAGTGACTGTGATGAATATTTGAGTGATTGTGATGAATATTTGGGAAATTATGAATATTTGAGTGACTGTGATGAATATTTGATTAATTTTAACAAAAGCTTTGATGAATAATTGAGTGACTATGATGAATATTTGATAAATTTTGCCGAACATTGATTTGTTAACATTTAACACCGTAAGAGTTGTTAACACATGACCCAACCTCTATATATATATATACATACATGTATACATATGTATATAATACATATATATATATATATATGCACAAATAAAAATGTGTGAGAATTACATATTTTCAAAATTATTTAGATTAATTAAAAGTTATTTTTATATAAATAAAAGTCATAAAAAAACACGGGCAATAAAACTAGTTTTAGACTAAAAACAAGACACTGGAGAAGAGCTCGATCTTGAGCAGAGGCACTCGATCTCGACATGATGACTCGATCTCGACATGATGACTCGATATTGACTGAAGCACCCGAAGTTGACTGAAGGGAAAGAGCCGGATTGAGACTAAGGCAATGTCGACCAAAAATAAACCATATCAACTCGACATGAAGCACTCGACATCGAGTAGTCCACTCGACATTGACTAGAGCCACAAACGCGTAAGAAACGCGGATTGGGCCCAGATCTTTGGGAGATTTACTTATCCACATGATACATCTATCATCTACCAAGATCTTCTATCCTTAGGGGTATATTTCAATTATGTTAGGGAATATTGCCTATTTAATTATATTTATTTTAAGATATAATTTAGTTTAGATAGAATTTCCTTTACCAATTTTAGTAGGATTAGGATTTCTATCCTTGGCTAGCAAGGGTTGTGAGGGTATAAATAAAGCCCTAGGGGCTGGTTTTATGGAATCATTCAATAAAAAAAGCCTTGAGCAATTAAGAAATGAAGAGCCAGTAGCGAGTAGAGATAGAGAGATAGAGAATAAGGCGGAGTTTGGTTGTACAATTAGAGTTTCCTTTCAAGTTTAATGAAAAGGTATTTCTTTTATTCATTGATGTTTTCCCCAATGAGGCGTGAGTAGTCGTCCTATTTCTAGGGTCGAGGTGTCTCCGGCAATAGCCATGTAAATATGCTTGAATTCCTTATTTGATTATGCGATTTCATGTTCTATCCCGCGCTCAATCCTTCATGAGAATTTAGGATCATTCCTTATTTACCTTATATGAAGAGAAAGTGGATTATATATGTGAATTTGGATAGTAATTAGGTTTTGCATGTGAAAGTTGACTAAACCCTAACTATGAAAACGATAGAAGCAATTAGTTTTTTTATGCGAAATCCTCTATATTCCTAATTCATTGAAGATAAAAACATGATCTTTTATGTGGTTTAAGTAATAATGCATGCATGGTTGTTGTCGTGGTGAATCTCTACCTTAGGAGCTTTTAGTTTATAAAGTTAAAAACCCAATAAAAAATCTATCTTTTTATTATTTCTTTATTTTAATCTTTGTATTTATTTTCCGTTACAATCCGCGAAACCACTCGACGTCGATACATCCACTCGATATCGAGTACACTGCACAAGAAAAATGCAAGTCGATGGTCTTCTGAGTTGACAGGATGGCACTGACCCACTCGAGATCGACTTACTTAGTCGATATCGAGTGCCCTTTGTTTTTATTGCAGGTTTCAGAAATGGACTCCAACACTAGGAATCGACAGCCCCTGTCGATATTGACCTATCTAATCGATATCGAGGCTTCTGGTCGATGTAACGCAGGAATTTCACAAGACTATATAGGAATCACTGACTCACCTCCTCGAGGATCAATCCTGATTCTATACTTCTGCATCGTAAGGGAGTCTTGAATTTTATTTGTTGTGGAAGGAATTAGTCTTGAATTCCATATCTTTATTTATATATCTAGTATCCGTCCTAACACTAACCGCAGGGGTGACCATCGCCAGCATGCATATTGTAAAGACCGGAAGATTTTAAAATAGTATCTCATAAATTAAGAATAAATGTTGATTTAATATTGATTTAAATTAGGATTTGAATTCTAAGATTTTGGAAAATTTTAAAAATTCTGTCCTCGAGCAATTTATTTTATCATAAATCTTTCAAAGCAAGTTCCGACATCGTCTTAAAAATTGGACTCCGAACGGATTTCATTCCGCTTTCATATTTTGAGATTCGAAAATATTAATTGGATTTCATTATTTTATTTCAATTTAAAATTTGAATGAGTCGGGATTGGGTTGAGATACGGTCGAGTGAGCGGGTTTCGGAATACACTTCCGGATATTTCAAAAAAAAACTAACTTGGGAGCACTCCCTCTCATCCGGATTCAGGCAGCTCATCTCCTCACTTTTGACAATTTGTAGCAGCAAGGACATCCCTCCAGCTGCATCCATCCTATTTTGTGCAAACACTAACTCCTCCCTTCCTCCTCCCTCAGTCTCATGCTTCCCCATTTCTAGGAAGAGGCCAAGCAAGCTCCACGCCAATCCTCTCCTCCCTTTGATTCGAGCACCTCCCACCCCATCTCCTTGATTGTTTCAAAGCTGTGCTCTCCCCTCTTTTTATTTTGAATTCCAGTGCACCCACAACACACACACATTTTATTTCAGATTCTATTCCCCCATACATAACCACTTACCTCCTTCACCTCCATATTCATTTTATTCCTCTTCTACTTTACATTTAGCAGCCCCCTCCTTTCTCAAAACCGCAACCCCCATTTCCACTAATCTCCTCCCCTGTTCGGTACTCCAAGAAGCCGAGAGCACCACAAAGAGCTCCTCCCGGAGCATACACTCCGAGACATAACCGAGCACCTCTAGCAGCTTCCCTCCACCTTACCTCTGAGCCTAGCAGCTCCGACGGCTCCATCTGGCATCCGAGGTACACCCGAGCAGCCCAGGAGCAGCACCGGAGCAAAGCCGAGCCGCCGGAGCCGCTACCTCCTCTTCCTCCCCTGTTTTTCGGGTTCCAGCTGGGTAAGGTTTCTTACCTTCGTTTCCTGACAAATGCACCATTAAGCTCCACCTTTATGACCCATTCCTTCGATCCAGGGCCTAACAAGCTTTCTCGAGTCTCCGATGATGCCAATCGAACCCCGACGAGCATTTCAGCGAGCTTCGAAGACTCTCTCGGTGAGCGCCCTATACCCCCTTCAACTCAGTTTATTTTCTTTCAAACCTTTGTGTTATCCTCTTCCCTTGATGGGTGTTCTGATAGTGGTGAGATCGAGAGAGTGCCCTAGAGCTTAACGGCGAGGATGAGCGGAGAGCAAGATCGAGCGAGGGTGTGTGAGCCGTGAGTCCGAGTGTCTGAGAGCAGGAGAGAGGTCGAGAGGGAGACGAGGGCGAGCTATGAGCGTGGTAGCGAGGGACTCGAAAAGGCGAGCAAGAACGAGGCGGAAAGAGAGCGATTGGCTGAGGGAGCTGGAGCAGAGCGGCGAGACAGGGACCAAAGGTTGAAGGAAATGAACAGTGGTGTTGGTTCGGTTTTCTTGTTTATTTTTGGGTCCTGTTCATCTGTTTTAAAAAGAAAAAAAACCCACCGGTTCGGTTTTGAATAAGAATAAGATTTGAGATTTGGTTGGGCTGGGTATGTGCTCGGTTTTGGATCCGGGTCTGAGTTTGGTTATGGGCTGGCTTTTGGGTGTTATTTGTTATGCTATGTGTGTTATGTTATATGTTATGTTATATGGTTATGTTGGTATATGGTTTTATATAATTGTTATTTATTAGATTATTATTGTAATATTATTCTGACCTTGTGATAGTATATTTTCTGAAAATCATTATATATTATCTAATAATATTTTATTAAATGAAATCAGTATATTATATATAATATTTTGACTCTAAAATGTTTTAGATTTAAAATATATTATTGGACTTGAATTCTAAAAAGAAAAGAATTTGGAAAAGGTTTTAAAGTTTGGAAATGAAATTAACAAAGTTAAAAAGAAGATTTTTGGAAATCTCCTAACCTTGTCGGATTTATTTTGATAAAATAATAATAATAAGTTGATTTCAAGAATAATGTTTTATAAATGGATTTTTGGATGACTTGAGAAAATGTTTTGAATAAAGATTGATCTTTAAACTTGTATTTTGGAAATGTTCCTCAAAAGGATTTGTTGTTTTTAAAACCGATATGCTGGGATTATTTTAATAATGATAATATAATTTTGGGAAATTGGTTTTAGGATTCAAATGCTTAATGTCGGGATTTGGCTAAGTGTGATTTTAAAGGAATTGTTGATTATTGTGTTGACTTATTTTGAGGCTAAGGGTTTAGGGAAACTTGGGAATTGACTTACTCGATATAACTTGGTAAATTAATTGTTGAAAATTAAATTTAGAGGATTGTGTGAATTATGTTGTGATATGACGATATATTAGAGTATGAATATGGCTTATATATATAAAATAATGGTGCATGATTTCTAAATGATGAGTTCAAATGATCAAATGTTGAGATTATGAGATATTATATGTTGAGATGAGATGAACATGAAATGAGCATATTGAGATAAGATGGAATAATTTGAAATGAGATATGTGAAGCTATGTATAATAGTTAGGGGCGCCTTGTGTGACTTAGATAGACTTATGCATATTTGTATGTTTATTAGGTGATTTGTGATCTATTCGACATTGCTTATTATTGGTGTTGATTGCTTGGATTCTGCGCGCCTCCAGGTAAGTTTCTTACGGGAGCTTACTCAGTAACCCGGACCTCATGCCTGATGTGTCATATAGTATGTAGGTGTTGCATATGCATAAAAGCATGCCATGTAGTATCATGCTTAGGACTTGCACTTATGAATGAGCATCCCTATTCTTTATGCGTTTGATAAGAGAACGACCGTTATCTCTGAGTCTTAGAGTCTTTGTTAGGGTCATAGGGTAGCCCAGCTTCATCGGGTGCCCTGAGTCAGTATTGTGGATATATGAGCATGATGATGAGATAGCCCAGCACCATCGGGCATGAGCATGATGATGAGATAGCCCAGCACCATCGGGCATGATGATGAGATATGATATGATGATGAGATATGATATGTTATGATGAGATATGATATGCTATAGCATCGAACTGGCTAGTCTCTCCACTAACGGGAAGAGGTGCAGAGGTAGGAGAGGGATATGCCACTTGGAATTCTCTGGGCGCCTTTACAGTTCTTTTCTGCATATTATATATACTAGGAGCATGATAATGTGATTTAAATTCCGTACTGCATTAGAACATCCTTTATTCTAGGTATAGGCGTATTATATGTCCTCAGCGAGGTCTTTAGGGCCCGCATGTGTCTCTGGGCCTGATTTCGTGGATAGACTTAGGTACCCGCCCTTTTGCTGCTCTGTGCTTCTATGGTGAGGGATCCTCCTGGGCGAAAGCGAAGAACCGGACTGACCCGTACCTGAATTGCAAGATCCGAATGAAGGTATCCGACCTTCGAAACGTAACCCGGTTATTTATATCCGGGCCGTTACAAAGTTGGTATCAGAGCCATGTTATGCAATTCGGGTACCGAAGGGTCGGGTGTATGTTTTGAAAAACCAGCCACGAATTTCAAGTGATTTTGACAAAGTTTTAAAAGGGAAAAATGAATTTAATATGGATAGAATAAAAAGATTCAACCTAATGAACTTGACGTAGGAAATTAAAATTGGAAAGGGGATCGAGTGGGTAGAAAAGGCGTTAGACCATCCCTATTGGATGTAGTTGGAAACGGGAAGGTGAAATATAGCTTATTCTTTACAGATGGGCCTAGAAGACTCCAAGGAATTGCACCGTGGTGGTTGGAGTAGCGAGTTAGGTAGAGATCGTGAGGTATTCGCCCCTCTGGTCAGTCGCTCCCAGAAGAGCGGCATTAGATAGCTTGACGTGTTTTATATCAATTGGGCTTGAGGGCAATCTCCCTCGAAGAAGATCATTATAATTGTAACTGACTGATTCTGTGCTGAGTGTTATTATGCTAGAAGTAGAAATCTATAGCTATACTTAGACTGAGTGGTGCATATCTATGTGAGTGGGATAAGTGAGGAAGCCTTTCCTGTCGGTATGGTCGGAATTTCCTTCTTATAGAATGGTCTCCCCCATGATCCACTTGTTAGTGTCCTTTCCATTTCGTTTTATCTCTGGTTCGACGAGGTTCGATTAAAGGTTGGTGATAGTTAAGAGATGTCTATTCCTTTCATTCAGGTTTCCTCCCCTTCTATCTTCTTCCATGTCTCAATTGGTATTCTGATCAAGTCGTTCTTTATGGTATCGATGTCTTTAATGGGAAATTTAATTAGGAATCTAATCATATCCAGGAGATCGGTTCGGGAACGTTGACTACTTGAGCGTGTGATGAGTATGGTACTTGACACCATAGGTCACGCCACGAGATGGTCAGTGTGCTAGAGTATCAAACTTCGAACGGTTCCGAGTCGATGAGATGGGTTGTTTTCTGGAGTCATCCTTCTCGATTCTCGTGTGGTCAATTGATGTCTCCTTGTCATGGGATTCTATACAAACTCCGCCATCTTCTTTCAGGAGTAATTTAAGTACCCTTTTATGTTCTCGAAATAAGTCACACACGCATTCCACGGGCAAAGAGCTTTTGAGTTTGTGGGGCTAAGTCGATATTGCCCTTGGAAATCTCTGTTTGGTTATAGCGGTAGCCCTATTTGTGTTTACATGATTTGCTACATTACTAGGTTGAATGACTTGATGCATTACTATATGAATGAGTTGATACATTACTGAGTTAAATACATGACGTGTACTGGTATTTATTGACTCGTATCCATGTACATATGTCCTTTATATCCATATAGTGTTACACTATCCTAGGCTCGTATTGTTTCTCGCTATGTTCTTCCTTGTTCCATATGATTGTCTTGAACTCTCGCATATGTTGGTGCTAAGTTGTTTAATGTACATGTGTCATATGTTGCACATCTACGCTTTTCATCGAGACATTAGTATCTTGTAGGACTCATTACTTGTGGCTTGTGTAAATTTATGGCCTACTTGCTTTATGATCTCCTCCTACTTAAAATAGGTCCCCGATAGTGTTGACATTCGTCCCTTATGTCATTAAAATATGATTGATGTTACAACTCGATGCTCATTATGCCTTATGTGATTCCGACTAGTATCACGCCTATCTACTTGTCTCGTGATATTGTTCCTTCAAGCCCCATGATATTCTTTTATGCTTTTAAGGATGAATAGCGTGACACCCTACATGTGCACACACCACATTGTATTTAGATTCCGTGTATGCTATTAGTATCAGATAGGATGTATGTCTTCTAAAATGTAACTTATCATGAGAATATGTGCTCTAATTGTCTCCTTTTATGTACGCAAACATTGCATTCATGACGTTATGTTGGTCCCTGTATCTTAGAATCTAGTAGCACTTTAGATGATCATCTTGCCATCATTGATCATATACTCTATTGACCTCGATATGACTAGGATATGTGACATCCCTTGTTACACAATTGCTAGAGAACAATACCTTTACTCGTGTGGAGACCTCACCCTTTGCATGAACACACACCACGATAGTTGTAAGATACTCGCATGATTACTTCTATGTATATGAATATAGTTATGAATATGAATATAACGTATCGTTCTCTTGTAACATAACACCTTAAGAGCATTATCTTGTTCTGCATTATGACGTGCGCATGATTCACATGTTGTACTTGTTGTATTGCCCTTATATGCATTGATGCTCATTGTAATGGTAGCCTTGCTTAAGCCTCTATGACTCACCATGCCATTATGTGAAGTTATTCGATGCACTTTATTCTCACCTATCCATGACTTGTCATGCACTATTGTATCATGTGAAATCTAAGCCCTTAGAAATATGATATGTATACTCCCATGCCCACTTTGTACCATCGTTCAGTTACACTTGCCATAGGCTGTGATAACCATGATGTTCCCCTTTATATGATCTTATGACTATCTGAGCATGTTTTATGTTGGTAACCTAGTTATTATGTTATGCCTCAACAACCTAGTAGCATGCTTAATATGACTAATGACGTGTTTATGTGAGTGTCTCATATAAATTATTGTTCTTACCATATGATGCTCTTGTGATGCTTATTGTATTCTGGTAGCTTGTACCTCATCCGACTCCGTGCCCCGTATTGTAATTAAAATCATACCTAGGTTCACACGTTATAATTTTGCCTAGGACATATCGTCAATCTATGCTTATCTTGATGAGCACCTATAATTGTGAGTTTTGTGTTAATTAGTAATTGTGTGCCACCATGCATGTTACATCTTGCGTGATTATTTAGTAATTGTGTTAATTAGTGGTTGGGTGCATGTTACATACTATGACATGATGAAATGCACATACGCATGAAGTATGATCTGATTTCGAACTTTCACCTCAGTAGTAATCTTTGGTTATACTTGTGCCACGTCGTGACCAATTAGGATCATGTAGGACATGCCTTACGATTATAGCTCATCATATGATTACCTGCCATACTTATCTTATCATGTAGACCTTGTTGTCGTATGACTTAATAGGTATTGTGGCCCCTTATGTGTTCCTCTTATAGTGCTATGACGTGTTTGAGCATCTTAGTATCCGATTATATATTGATATGACCTGTTTATATGTGAACCCGATATGAGTAATTAGTTATTATTTGAATGTCCGTTATTAAATCTTGAGGCATTTAAAAATGTGATTTTAAACGTTTAATTGCCTGTTAGTCATGGTATTATTCGGAATCATTATTCTAAGATGTTGTTTGAGGTCGGGGGAGGGTGTCGAAAAGGGTTAGATTAGTTGGGAAAGAGAGATCGAGTTTAGATCAAAAGCGAGCTCACAGTTGCTTGTTTCGCCGTGACGAACAAGAACTAGGAACAAAGGAAGAGAATGATACTTTTCGCGGTAGCGAGAGGCATCACTCGCGAGGGACGAAGAACTGGACTTCGCCGTGATGAGCAGCCAATTCGTCGCGACGAAAATCAGGTCTGGGCTCTTGGCCGGAGCCGGTTCTCTCCTTTCTTTGGGCATTGACTCGAGTTTGGTTTAAACCCGGTTTGGGTTATTCTATATATGTGATTCTTATGTGATGCTATATAATTTGATAAAGAGGGATTTAAAAACGATTTATGATTCCATGATTTCTGCGTATTCGGACTTGGATTAATTATGATGATATGTATATATGATGTTCTTGGGTTTTGTTGAACATGAGTAGTCAACCATACATGTGATACCCGTTATAATACTATGTTTTGCTTGGCTTGTACCACACAGATCTATTGTTGAATTCATGCATACGTGATTCCTAATATGTCGAGCTTGTCTATTACTTGTGAAATGTTAGGTGGCTTGATTATCTCATATGTACGTCCGTGTAGAACTTGCTCATGTTCATTGCTACCCATGTGTGTTCTCGTTATTCATCGAGATAGGTACATGTTAGTGTGTATTGATGTGACTAGTATGCTTCATGATTGATTGATATGTGTCCGACTTGCCGCATTATAACCTCATAGAATTCCATAAGGGCACTATCATCGTTCTTGGGTTGGGATGTTGCCTTTCAGTCTCGTCGTCGTCAGTTCTGGTCTATGTTTGGTTCCGTAGGGAATTCGGGTTGTCCGCTTTTATTTCTCCCCTATCTCCATTAACTTAGTATCTGTTGCACTACTTTCGACGAGCGACGACATGGAGAGAAGAACGGTTAGCTAGGTAGTACTCGAGCGGCGCAACGGAAGCGTGGTCGGCCCCTAACCCACCGGTCCTAGGACTTGAGGCAGAGAATTATGCGAGAGGCACGCTGGATCACTATTCAAGAGACTTGGCATGTTTCGAGGCTAGCTAAGGAGTTCATTCGACGGATTTCGAGGATTTAGGGGATTTGAAGCTATCAATTTTGTCGAAAGTAAGGGTTTAGGGGATTCAGTTTTGGGATTTTAGATCCAATTTGAGTACAAAAGTGCCTTCTAATTTAGGTTATTGGGTTTAATCTTTGTTTGCTAAACTAAAGTGCCTTTTGATTGGCAAATGAAGGAGATGTCAGTGTTAATGTTTGGAATGGAGATTTACTCACCTTACTATGAAGAGCTTTGATATCCTCAGCGATTTGCAGATTGGTTTCTTAACCTCTCTATGTAGCACATAATTCTTTACTTGATAGATAAATTAGATTAGATGCAATATTTAATGTCGTCATTGGAGATCTTGCAAGGGTGGAGCATAGCATAGAGATTTGCAAAGAGTAGAGTTGAGAAAGAGAGACTCTCTTAGGTGAGTACTTCGTAAACACTACCTTTCTGTCATCCGAATTTGAAAATCTGAAAAATTAAGTCTATTTACAAAATTTGAAATAGAGAAACCAGAAAATATGAATTTTTAGATATGTTGATGCTCCTTTCATGTTGATCAATGGTGATTTATGTGTTTTGTTTGATCAATGGTGGAGCCACTTCAGTTACGAATTGTGATTCATGAAATAAGCAGCAATTTTCAATCGAAGTTTTGGGCAATCTATCACCGCCATGTTTCTGCTTGTCCCTCACATGTCCCCTTCAATTCGTTCTTATCCTCTCCTGCAGAAACTTCACAAAGTGTGTTTGGTGGCTGTAATTAATTCAACTCTTTGGAGTTGATTTCCATTAATAAAGGTCAGTTTCTAACTCAAAATTTGTTCTATTTTCCTGTTTAATGTAACTTTTTACGAAAATTATTTCCTTTTTGTAATGAAAGAGCTATTTTTATTGATTAGGATGTATATTTCATATTTGTTTACTTAATTAATCATTATTTTGTGATAATGTTGATCGTCCTCCTCGGGTCCTCCCATTACCAATTTCTTTCAGGCATATATCAGCCTTGGAAGCAATTTCAACTTTGGATCTCCCAACCACCATGAAGGAGTGCTTTGCATAATGCATCCGATGTTTACGTAAGTAGTGCAATCTCATTCTTTAGATGAAGGAATTCCTAGACAATGAGAAACAAGACAACAACAGGTCTGACACACCAAGGGAAATGTTGTGCTTCAGATTGACATCCTTGAGATTCGAGAAGGTCACACATCCCTGTTACAGTTTGATCTTGAGAAATTGAGCTCAAACATGAACGGAAATGAGATCAAAGAAGTTGATATAGAGCCACTGGACAAGCCAAGGCATCTATGTGTTTCGAATGGATTTTAGATCTGGTGCTTGGATCTCACGCAAAGAAACACTGATGATGCAAATCCACCACCATCCATTGTTAACTTCGTTGAGCTCAAGCTGCTAAAAACGTATCTTCCTGTCACTACGAGTCTTTTCAAATGAGTTTGTCCATTTCTTTAAATTGCTGAATTTGATTATTGTATGTAATTATCAAAGTTGTTTGTGTTTTTTTTTGGTAGGGATCAAAGTTGTTTGTACTTTCCCCATTTAGCCTTTAAGAGTTTTATTTAAGAGTTCAATAGAAGTAGCAACTTAATTCAGGAACAAATTCCAGTTTTTATCTTTTTCTTTTTCTTGGTTGAATGCTATTAAATTGTATTTAATGCGTCTTCCGTCTTCTGGTTTTCACAAGCTAGACATACTCAAGTAAATTTCACCACAATATCCGGTTCTTTTTTTTTCTCCATCCATGTTTGAGGCCTCAATAACCTTATAACCCTAATCCTAAATCAATAGAAATCAACACAAAGAGCTAGATTGCTTACAAGTTACAACCATAACAGATTCTTCAAGTACCAAAATTATACTTGTACCAATCTACCGCTAATAATAAATAAATTAATACAGTAAAGAATTAAACATGGATAAATTTTCAAAATTGAATACTCCAACCCTAACTTCACCTATGAAGTTCCCGAGGGGATAGTTCCCGACAGAGATGGACAGTTCACTTCGATATTCTGGCAGCCTGTTTACGAGTTCCGAGGCATCGACAAGGATCGAGATTATCTTTGATGTGGGGTCACATGTATGGCTGAGAGTATCACTACCCGAGGGGTCCGACATTTTTAGATCATAGACAATCCGAGACCTAGGTTGAGTGATCCTTTTCAGGTTCTGGAGATGTAGCTTATCGCTTAGCTTTATCCTCTCCCTAGCTGGAGTGCACGATGTCTTTCTTGTGTATCAGCTTTGTCGATATGCTCTCGTTCCTAGCCACATTCTTGACTATTCTGACCTCGACGTTGAGGTCGATCATTCCTTAGTAAAGCGTCCTGAGGAGAGTATTTGGGCTAGTTGTAGAGACACTTTAGATGAGCTACTCGTGTCTTACGTGGAGCCTAGCGTAGACTTTACCTTGACCTTTTGACTTAGTGGTGAGTACACCCTAATGCCTTGTGTTGAGATGTGTGCCTTGATGTTTATCTCTATGTCGTTATGCTTCTATGATGGTTACGTGCAGAAAATATGGTGATATGATGTGATTGGCGATGAGCCTCTTGATGAGTGATGACATGCTTGTATGATACTAGTAGGATACCACCCTTGATATGCTTGTTAGCATGATGAGACTTGATAGCTTGGCGTGATTATTTGATATATGGAATTCTGAGACTCGTTTGAGATGATTGTCATTGAGCACTATGATATCTTGAGACTGATAGTGAGACCGATTTTGAAAGATGAACCTAGGAAGAGAATATGGGATTATCCTTTAGAGGTGGATGATTTCCACCTCTTGAGTTCTGAAAACTTGGTTGACCGGTGTAGGATAGAATCGACTTGGGCTCTTGCATGAGTTTATTTGGTTCTGTGTTTTGAGAAAAACTTGATTGGTTTCAAAAAGAATTTTAGTCTCGAGGACGAGACTTGTTTTTAGAGGTGGATGATGTAAAGACCGGAAGATTTTAAAATAGTATCTTATAAATTAAGAATTAATATTGATTTAATATTGATTTAAATTAGGATTTGAATTCTAAGATTTCAGAAAATTTTAAAAATTCCGTCCTCGAGCAATTTATTTTATTTTAAATCTTTCGAAGCAAGTTCCGACATCATCTTAAAAATTGGACTCCAAACGAATTTCATTCCGCTTTCATATTTTGAGATTCGGAAATATTAATTGGATTTTATTATTTTATTTCAATTTAAAATTTGAATGAGTCGGGATTGGGTTGAGATACGGTCGAGTGAGCGGGTTTCGGAATACACTTTCGGGTATTTCAAAAAAAAAACTAACTTGGGACCACTCCCTCTCATCCGGATTCAGGCAGCTCATCTCCTCACTTTTGAAAATTGGTAGCAGCAAGGACATCCCTCCAGCTACATCTATCCTATTTTGTGCAAACACTAACTCCTCCCTTCCTCCTCCCTCAGTCTCATGCTTCCCCATTTCTAGCAAGAGGCCAAGCAAGCTCCACGCCAATCCTCTCCTCCCTTTGATTCGAGCAGCTCCCACCCCATCTCCTTGACTGTTTCGAAGTTGTGCTCTCCCCTCTTTTTATTTTTAATTCCAGTGCACCCACAACACATACACATTTTGTTTCAGATTCAATTCCCCCATACATAACCACTTACCTCCTTCACCTCCATATTCATTTTGTTCCACTTCTACTTCACATTCAGCAGCCCCCTCCTTTCTCAAAACCGCAACCCCCATTTCTACTAATCTCCTCCCCTGTTCGGTACTCCAAGAAGCCGAGAGCCCCACAAAGAGCTCCTCCCGGAGCATACACTCCGAGAAACAACCGAGCACCTCTAGCGGCTTCCCTCCACCTTACCTCTGAGCCCAGCAGCTCCGACGGCTCCCTCCGACGTCCGAGATACAACCGAGCAGCCCAGGAGCAGAACCGGAGCAAAGCCGAGCCGCCGGCACCGCCACCTCCTCTCCCTCCTCTGTTTTTCGGGTTCGAGTTGGGTAAGGGTTCTTCCCTTCGTTTCTTGACAAACGCACCATAAAGCTCCACCTTTATGACCCATTTCTTCGATCCAGGGCCTAACAAGCTTCCTCGAGTCTCCGATGAAGCCAATCGAACCCCGACGAGAATTCCAGTGAGGTTCGAAGACTCTCTCGGTGAGCGCCCTATACCCCCTTCAACTTATTTTTATTTTCTTTCAAACCTTTGTGTCATCCTCTTCCCATGATTGGTGTTCTGAGAGTGTTGAGATCGAGAGAGTGCCCGAGAGCTTAACGGCGAGGATGAGCGAAGAGCAAGATCAAGCGAGAGTGTGCAAGCCGTGACTCCGAGTGTCTGAGAGCAAGAGAGAGGTAGAGAGGGAGACGAGGGCGAGCTATGAGCGTGGTAGCGAGGGACTCGAAAGGGCGAGCGAGAACGAGGCGGAAAGAGAGCGATTGGCCGAGGGAGCTGGAGCAGAGCGGCGAGGCAGGGAGCAAAGGTTGAAGGAAATGAACAGTGGCATTGGTTCGGTTTTCTTGTTTATTTTTGGGTCTGGTTCATCTGTTTTAAAAAGAAAAAAAACCCCCCGGTTTGGTTTTGAACAACAATCAGATTTGAGATTTGGTTGGGCTGGGTATGGGCTCGGTTTTGGATCCGGGTCTGAGTTTGGTTATGGGCTGGCCTTTGGGTGTTATTTGTTATGCTATGTGAGTTATGTTATATGTTATGTTATATGGGTATGTTGGTATATGGTTTTATATAATTGTTATTTATTAGATTATTATTGTATTATTATTCCGACCTTGTGATAGTATATTTTCTGAAAATCATTATATATTATCTAATAATATATTATTAAATAAAATGAGTATATTATATATAATATTTTAACTCTAAAATGTTTTAGATTTAAAATATATTATTGGACTTGAATTCTAAAAAGAAAAGAATTTGGAAAAGGTTTTAAAGTTTGGAAATAAAATTAACAAAGTTAAAAGAAGATTTTTGGAAATCTCCTAACCTTGTCGGATTTATTTTGATAAAATAATAATAATAAGTTGATTTCAAGAATAATGTTTTATAAATGGATTTTTGGATGACTTGAGAAAATGTTTTGATTAAAGATTGATCTTTAAACTTGTATTTTGAAAATGTTCCTCAAAAGGATTTGTTGTTTTAAAATCGATATGCTGGGATTATTTTAATAGTAATAATATAATTTTGGTAAATTGGTTTAAGGATTCAAATGCTTAATGTCGGGATTTGGCTAAGTGTGCTTTTAAAAGAATTGTTGATTATTGTGTTGACTTATTTTGAGGCTAAGGGTTTAGGAAAACTTGGGAATTGACTTACTCGATATAACTTGGTAAATTAATAGTTGAAAATTAAATTGAGAGGATTGTGTGAATTATGTTGTGATATGACGATATATTAGAGTATGAATATGGCTTTTATATATAATAATGGTGCATGATTTCTAAATAATGAGTTGAAATGATCAAATGTTGAGATTATGAGATATTATATGTTGAGATGAGATGAACATGAAATGAGCATAATGAGATAAGATGGAATAATTTAAAGTGAGATATGTGAAGCTATGTATGATAGTTAGGGGCGCCTTGTGTGACTTAGATTGACTTATGCATATTTGTATGTTTATTAGGTGATTTGTGATCTTTTGGACATTGCTTATTATTGGTGTTGATTGCTTGGATTCTGCGCGCCTCGAGGTAAGTTTCCTACGGGAGCTTACTCAGTAACCCGGACCTCATGCCTGATGTGTCATATAGTATGTAGGTGTTGCATATGCATAAAAGCATGCCATGTAGTATCATGCTTAGGACTTGCACTTATGAATGAGTATCCCTATTCTTTATGCGTTTGAAAAGAGAACGACAGTTATCTGTGAGTCTTAGAGTCTTTGTTAGGGTTGTAAAGACCAAGTATATATTATATATTATATTATAATTATTTTATTTAAATACGTTACTATTTTATTCAATTGTAAAAGTGGAGAAAAATATCGTCCTCGAGCACAAGTTTCGATTTTAAAATCCTTCCGGCTCCGTTTTAGAATTTAGATTTTTCTTTTACGGAATTTAATTCCGCTTTCGAGTTGCGAGTCTGGATAAATAATTTGATTCCGATAATGACTTTATAATTCGATTTAAATTATCGAGTGTCGAGTTTTGTTTTAGTGAGCGAAATTGGGATCGAGCGTCGGGATTAGCGGGTTTCGAGTTGAATTCCGAGAATCTTTTCATTTTAATGTAGGGACCACTCTTTTATGTTTTCATTTCCCTTTTCTTTCTTTTCTCTCTCTCTCCCTCTCTCTCTCTCTCTCTCTCTCTCTCTCTCCCCTCTCTCGGATTCTTGTTTCTATGAAGCTGGTCCCCTCCCTCTTTGTCCTCTTCCTAACCCATACCCAGCTCACAGCCTCACACCAACCCAATTTCCTGTAACCCTCAGCCTCTCATCCCTCTCTCTTCCATTTGCTCTCTGCAATCCTCACAGACCCCTCTCTCTCTCCCTTTTTCCTGTTCTGCAGACCACATAAAACCACCATTGAACCACCATCCTCCCCTTCATCCTCGAGCACCACCTAAGCAGAGCAGCAGCCCCGACCTTCCTGGCGAGCCGAGCAGCCCCGGAGCCCACTTCTTCCCCTGTCTCGGCAGCTATCCCAAAATCGAGCCCACCACTTCGTTCTTCCTCCTCCTGTGTTCGTGAGCCACCACCTACAACTCCCTTGCACCACCCCGAAGCCACAACAAGCATCCGAGCGCACCTCGGAGCCACCGTTGGAGCCGCTAGCCACCCTCTTCCCTCCCCTGATTTTCCGATTTAAAGGTTGGAATTCTATTTTCTCTCGATTTCAATGCCCAAGTGCGCCAAATGCCTCCTTACTTAGTCCTCTCTATTCCTAGGCCAAACGTGACCCTCCTCTCGAGCTATTGCTGCCGGAAGCCGCCATTGAAGCCAGGAAATTCCACCTCAGAATTCGTCGCTGTAAGTTCCCTTTTTCCTCCTCCTTTCCTTGCGTTGTTTCCTTCTTTCTGGGACGAGTGTGGTCGGAATTCGATTGCGAGTGCCTGGGTAAATTTTTTAGACAAACGGACCACCCTATCTTGAGTATTCTACCTTCTTCTCCTTCGTTTCTTCTTCGTCGAGTGGTGCCCTGGTTGATGGGGGAGACGGGTTCATCTGAGTCGGCTCTTCGTTCATTTCTTTTATTTTTTGGCCGGTTCAGCTCATTTAAGCCGCTTCACTAATAATCTGAAATGAGTTTGGGTTGTGGGCTTGGATCCGGGTCGGATCCTTGCTTCTGGGCTTGTGTTGGGCCTAATCCGGTTGGGCTTCTCTCCTCTCTTTTCTTTTCTTTCTTTCTTCCCTTTTTGGATCCGGTTCGCTTATGGGGTCTGGGTTTGGGCTTAACGAAACGGTTTGGGAAATGGGCTTCACTCTGGGCTGTTGGATTGAATTGTTTGGGTTTCTTAAATTGTTACTGTTCATTGTTGTTGTATATTATGACTATATATATATATACTTGATATGTACGTATATATAAATACATATGTTATATATTATGATTTATATAAAAATATTATTAGCTATTATTACTAGTATTATAATACTTTGTTTGGAGTGTGTTATTAAATGTTATATATATTATAAATGGTTTTAAAAGTAAGATTATTTGAGAAGTGTTATTATATAATGATTTATAAGGTTATTTTAAGATGAGGATTTTAAAGAGATAAAATGCCGGAATTAGTTCTATAATATGATTTTGAGAGATTGGTTTTAAGGTTTAAATGTTTAATGTCGGAATTTGGCCAAGTATGATTTGAGACATTATTTTGAATATAAGTTGACTTAATTTGGGATTTAAGAGTTGGAAAACTTTGGGAAATGAGTTTCAAAATATTATTTTAATATTCAATATTAAAGAAGGGATTTGACGGAACTTGAACTATTTGATCTTGAGTTTAAAGTTATATTAAAAGTGTCATTTCAAATGTCAGGATTTTGTCTTGGCTTGATGATGTTGGTTTTGAGAAGGAAATTGGAAGAATGATTTTGGTTGGTGTTGATCATAACGGAAAAGTTTTGGAAAATGATTTTACTATCGGTTGGTTTTGAGTATGTTGAGAACTTGGGTTTCGTGCGTATGAATGTTGGTCCAGTAGCTTATGGCAATGGCTTGATGATAGGTGTGTATTGCTTTTGGATTGCTTTGGACTTGCATTTGGGACCTTGCTTGTGTTATCTTGTTGTTCTGCATCTTCAGGTAAGTATCCTACGGGACATACTCAGTAACCTGGACCTCTTGCCTGATGTGTCATGTGATGTTTAGTTTTGTTGCATATTAAAGCATTCCATTTAGTATCATCATAGGATTGCATTGAATTGAGCATGTGGTTACTATGTGTGTTTGAATACAGAACGACCGTTATCTGTGATAGTCCTAGAGTCTTTGCTAGGGTCATAGGGTAGCCCAGCCCCATCGGCTGCCCTGAGTCAATCGAGTCGATATGAGCATGATATGATATCCCAGCACCATCGGGCAAGCGATGAGATGATATGATATGATATGATGATGTCGTGGTTTGTGCACCACCACGAGGAAATTGCTATGCTATAGCACCGAACTAGCTTGTCTCAGAACTAACGGGAAGGGGTGCAGAGGTAGGAGAGGGATATGCCACTTGGCATTGTCTTGGGCCCTTTACAATTTTTTCGCATATTATAATCTGCCAAAGCATGCTTATGTGATTTAAATCTTGTACTGCATTAGTCATCTTTTATTTAGGTATAGGCATGTTATGTGAGCTCAGCGCGGTCAGAGAACCCGCAGGCGATTACCGGGCCTGACTTCGTGGATAGTGTTAGGTACCGCTCTTGTTTGCTCCTTGCTTCTGTGACGGGGAATCTCTTGGCGAACCGAAGAATCCGGCTAATTTTCTAACTTGATAAAAGACAATCACCCACTATGTTTTGGTTTTGACCGGGCTCTGCCGTGGCACTTGTAACTAAACTTTGCTTCCCCTTTACTTTCATTTGAATTTAATTTCCGCGACTTCGATTGCTTAGGGTTCCAAATCCCCGCTTTGAATACTGAGCTTTAGAGGTTTGAAACCTCGACCTGTACCTAAATTGCAACATCCGAACGAAGGTATCCAACCTTCGAAACGTAACCCGGGTCTTTATATCCGGGCCGTTACAAAGTTGGTATCAGAGCCAGGTTGTGGAATTCGGGTACGCAAGGGTCGAGTGTATGTTTTGGAAAACCGCCCATGAATTTCAAAAGATTTGAAAGTGTTTTAAAGGGGCAAAATGAACTTAATATGCCTAACTCATTTGGACTAAATATGAACTTGGCTTACGATAAAAGAGGAGAACCAACTAAAGAGGGATCGAGTGGGTAGAAAAGGCGCTAGACCAACCCTATTGGATGTAGTTGGGTATGGGTAGGCGAAATATTAGCTTATTCTTTATAGATGGGCTGGAAGACTCCAAGGAATTGCACCGAGGTAGTTGGAGTGGCGTGTTAGGTAGCTTTGTTGTGTTTACGCGTACTGTTGATGACTAATTACACGTTAATTGTTGTCATGCTGAATATCTGGTAGTTGTGCCTAACTATGAAATATATTTGAAATGATTGTGCTAACGGAATAGCGGGAGTATCCTCATTCCTATATGGTTAAGCTCAGCTTTTGTGGAACAACCCCTTCCACTATGTTAACCCCTTGATGGTCTTATCACAACTTCTCTTGAATATCGGTCTCCTCCACAGGAAAGCGGGTTGGCAAACATATTGTTTCGGGAATCATGGTCGAATATGAGGGTTGCTTGGGAGACTATTGGAAGTTAGCTCTTGATGTAATTCTGAGTTAGCGAGTAAGGTGTTTATGAGGTTGTCTTTCTCGATTCTTATGACGATCAACCGGTGTCTTCTTGCCATAAAAAGTCGTATCCGAGTCCCACGGGAAAGATGGGTGATGAGTCAGTTAGGAAGAGTCAATGTTTGCCCTTATGGATCTCTATGGGGTATCTTGATTGCTCTGTCCATGATTGTGTGATACTATGTGGTACTACTCCTTTCCCTACAGATTGATCGTTAGTGTGAAATTGTGCTTATGTGCTTTGATGTTCATGATGACCATTGTATGGGTTCGACCTACATTTGTTATATCCATATCATCCGGACATTATCTACTTAGTATATTGCATTGTCATACTAGGGCACGAATATATATGTCATATGCTAGGAAGTTGTATAATTGATGTCCTCCCTGTGAATAGGTTCATGATAGTGTGATCGTTCAGTTCTAGTATCATGATAGAGTGAGTCCCTTACTTGATGGATACATGTTATAATTTGATGTCAGCATCCCTTATATGCTACGTAATTCTCAGTACATGTGATGATGATGATCCTTAATGTAAATTCGTGGTTGTATGACATCTTGTATCCATGTTGGTCACATTGCTTAGGTCTCGTGTTGCATCTCGCTTCCTGCCATAATTACGTGTCGTCATCGCATGTCTAATTGACCTATTGTAATGATCGTACTACTGAGTGATTAGAAGCATGAACTACATGATATGGATCTATATGGCTATTGCTTTCTCCTGAGTTAGGTACATGGTAGTGTGATCCACTCTTCTTTATATGAATGCGTCATAAGATGTGCTCTTTAGCATGCTAGCCGATGATGCCTCGATGCTTATCATTGATCTTGTGACAAGAATCTATATCATGCCCATCTATTTTGTATTCCTCGGATTAACTATTGTTGATTATTCTACAATTAGTATTGTTATATATTAATTGTGCTAAATTGAGAATATGTTAGTGTGAATGAGCCTTGATAAACACATGTTTCCTCCCAGTATACATTGAATTGGACTCATGTCCCCGTATTGTAGTCATGTTGCCCCCTTACTTAGACTTGCTTTATACATCGTTATATTTCCTCTCATGCTACTATATCGTTGGAATGTGATCGATTGAACTCTTGCATATTGTGGTATTAATCAATCAAGTGCCTGTATGTATCATATGTTAGGTTGAGCCATTAGTGACATGTAGGACCCTTGGTCGTGACTTATGCGAATTCTACCTTGCCTACGTTATTGTTGATCCTCTCTCGAGATAGGTCCCTGATAGTGTGATTTTTTCCTTTTCTACCATCTTAAAATGTTCCACTCACCCTGATTTAATTGATGTTGAATTCGATCATCGACTTGCTTTCCGCGATGGTAAATTCTAGCATGATTACATGTTCTCGCTCGGGGGTATTCCTTTATCACTCTATGATATCTTCTTATGCTTTCATGAACGTATGACTTGACACCTCGCATGATCACACACCACGTTATATCAAGATTTCGCATAAGCGTGACTTATAAATGTTAGAATGAATCTAGTCGAATTACCTTGATTGTATTCATGTTCAATATGTGTTACTAGTATCATATAGGACCTATGATTTCCAATATGACTCGCGAAATGGTGACATGTCTTACTTGACCTATTACGTGAACCTGCTTGTACTGTAATGTGATAGTTGTTGTATCGTTTTGTGTGCCCTAGGACAGTTCATTCCTAAAATGATTATAATCTATCGCCGTGATGTTATCTTGTTTACCCTGTGGTGATCCTTTTGCTTTCATATACATCATACTGAACACATTTAATCACTCTTGACTATGCCATGCCTGATCATGTATCACTAGCATCATGAAGAATCCGTGCTCTCTAAATGTATCCTGTTGTATGATTACATGCCATTCTTAACTTATTATATGATCATTGTCGACAGATGTGATAGTTACTATGCTGATCTTATGTGTTCTCATATGACACTTCATCTGATTGTTATGATATATCTTGCCCTGATATAATTGAACTCCATTGTTGATGTGTATACCATACTCTTACATTGTTCACATGCGTAATACTTGTTATCCTCGTAAAATCCTGCATGACCTTGGACCCCACATGACCAATATTGGCTCCGCATAACTTGCCTAGGTTGCTAGACTTATCTGCATCCATGGAACCATAGACTACTAGCTTGTTTCACGTGCATCAGTGTAGGACTCGATCGTGTCATTGGAATGAATGTGTATGTCGTTGTTCCTTGAGATAGGTACATGTTAGTGTGGATTAATGTGATTGATATGCTCCATGATGAATTCGTGTTTGATTGTCACGATTGTAACCTAATAGACTCCATAAGGGCACCGTTACTATTCTCAGGTCGGAGTCTTGTCTCTAGTCATGTCACCTTAGATTTGGTCCATTTTGTCTCTGAAAGAAAAATTGGTTTGTCCGCTCTTGTCACTCCCCTATCTCCGCTAACTTAGACTCCTGCGCGATACATTGGATGAGCGACCACATAGAAGAGGGGACGGGAAGTTAGATAGCGATAGAGCAGCGCAGCGGAAGTGTTAATAGGAGGACGTCAAGTATCTAAAATACAAATAATAAGATGTATCTGTAAACGGACTCCTAGCCTATGCAAATAATTACAAGACTTCCTTCCGTTGTAGTGAAAGGGTAGTCAGGATCGATCCACGAGGAGGCGTGTCAGCGGGATCCTAGTAGCGTTGGGAATCTCAGGTCTTACGTCGACCATAAGTCTCGATTTCGACCTTGGTGCTCGATGTCGACCTCAGCTGTTGATGCTTTCTGCAACAGATGACCTGCAGAGACTCGCTCAGAAGACTGCCAGTCGACACTAGTGGTCGATATCGACGTTCAAGGATCGATATCGATGTTCAGTAACTCAGCAGTGATGTTCGTCGTCGACTCAGAAAACTGTCGACGAACTCAGTGGTCGATATCGACATCTGTGGTCGATATCAATGTCTTCTCTTGCAAAGTCGTTAGCTTTTGTCGGCAAAGAAAGGCCGAAGACTTTAGGATGGATGAGGATTCGATGAATGAAAATAAAACAGTGTTTTTGATGAATATAAACTATGTAAAAAACAACTCCTAGGATTAGGGTTTACCACAACGTTAACCAATGCATGTGATAAGATAAATAAGACTAACAATTGCGCTATTTCACCCGAGGGACAAGCTTTCACTGTACACCAACTCTTAGGATTACTCTTGCAAATAAACCTAATTGTCTCTACCAATTTTATGTTTATAACTCAAGTTGTTAGCATGAATCCCTTTTCTTTCGATTAGGACTAAACATAGAATCGTAGGAGATGATATACACACAACGATATCAACATCTAACACTTACCTCAAGCACGCATGGCTAACGTCGGGCTCACCCCGACCCTAAGAGCATTGGGGGACTACTCGCACATGTTGAATGTAGACATGCTTTGAATTGAAATAACTTGCATAAATGGAAAACATTGAATCTTTACAATCTCAATGCCAACTTTCGTAAGCGCTTGAAACTTTAAAGCTCAAACTAAAACTCTAACTTTCTATTGCCTAATGCTATTGTCTTTCTTGCTTGGATGATTCTCTAACAAACCAGCCCCTAGGGCTTTATTTATAGGCTACTAATCCTTGCTATCCAAGGATTGTAACTTCTATCTAAACTATGAACTCTATCCAAACAATTAGGATAGGTCTTTTATTTTGATAAAAATTTAAACAACTTGATAAAACTTAAAGGTAAAGATAAATCTCAACTGCAAACTATTTAAAAGTACAAGATAATCCGTGGCCTTGAGGATAGAATTCATAATCCGAGTCTCGAAATCGGATCTATCTTTTGTCGAGATAAGGTCGATATCGACCACAAAGGTCGATATCGAGGTCTGTGTTTCGGCTCGACTTGTCCATCTCCACTCGATGTCTATGTTGAGGTCGATATCATTGATGTAAGGTCGATATCGACTGCTTTTCTCTACTGTGTGATGGTCTGTCTCGACACTCAGTTCTGTGTCGATGTACTGTAGTCGACGTCGATGTTTAAGGTCGATATCAACCTCTCTTCTGCTCTCCTTGGTTTCTTCGTTTTGACTCCGATTTCGCTCGAATTCCTGCATGGTTAGCTCAAAACTTGTGCATACTCTATTTCTTGCACTTTAGCCCATTCTTACACAAGTTTATGTTCTTTTGAACCCTTTCTTTGGAAATCAAAATAAATAATAAGAAGTCAAAAGATGCAATAAAAGGAGGTACAAATATGTACATCAAAACACCCCATACATAGACTTGCTTGTCCTCAAGCAATAACCAATACCTACAACACACCCTTCAAGTCTTCGCCCTTGTCAAAAGCAACATCATAAGCGGTAGCAAAGCAAAACAAGTGAATTTAACGTCATTGCACGTATTTAGGCGATCCATAGGCATATGCAACTTTTGATCCAACCTCACAGGGATAATGTGTTTGCACTCAACTCTCATGTGTTTAAGGCTATGAAGATCAACTCTCAACTCAATTCCATACACAATCTCATAAACATTGCAATTTATAAAAAGTCCACTTCGCAACCAATCATCAGGAGGACTTTCGCTCAATGGAAGACTTCAAAGAAGACTCCATTCGGCGTGGTTGTAATGGGGCTTAGTAAGGAATTAAGATATGGAATTATTTGGCTATGTGGTGCTTATATAATTCGGGAATTAAGACTCCTAAATCTCAACACTTACAATATCTAAACCATAACTCTTCAATGTTGCTCTTTCCAAGCTCAATCTCCATAATGCTCTTTCTGAACTCATCTTTCCATAATATGCTCTAAAGATGCACTAAAAGATGTAAACCATACTATCAACCCTTCTTTCAAACCCTAATATGCCTCTAAAAAATATAACACTTGTATGAAATAAATAAAGGACTTAAGGATTTTGGCTCATGCACTATATACTTACACATCTCTCTTTTTTCCTTTTTTTTTTTATCTTTTTTCGGAATTTTTTTTGGCAAAAATAATGAATAATACTAAAAAATATGTGCATTTATATGGTGAGCCAAAAATCCTTTTACAAAATATGACAAGATGAAAATATATACCAACCCATAATTTCCTTGCTCAAAACTGGACAATATGCACTTTTCTTTCCACAAGTTCATCACAAGTTCATAGTCTACATAAAAATTTTAAGGACTTAGGCTAATCCATCCAAATATGCCATAGTATTTACATGATCAAGACAGCTATTGAGTTTTCATCATAGGACATCTAAGTAGGGTATAAAAACAAACGTAAAAATAAACATGCATGCAATGCGAAGAAGAAAACAAAGTTATGACCATAAGACATGTTTTTCCCCCACTCCATACTTAAAATATACAGTGTCCCCACTGTATTAAAAAGAAGAACAAGGGTAGAGAGAAACTCATAGCGCAACCTGCGGATTCAGGTCGATTTCAGGTTGGGTCGATGCCAGAGGTCGATGTCGACTGCATCTGTCGAAGTCGAGGAAGAAAGTGAAGACAAGGGATACCTGATGATGGTTGATATCGATGATTATGGTCGATATCGTCCTCTGCTTTTTGCTCCTGAGTCCTCGATGTCGACTGTAGGAGATGGCTTGACCCTGGGGGGGTCGATTTCGACTGCCTCTGCAGTAGCTTCTTTCCTTCTTCGTCGTTTCTTCTTGCTTAGAAACTTGAAATCTTGGTTAGATTATAGATAAAGCCACGAATTATCTCAGTTTTAAAAGTTTAAAAATCCAAAAATCAAATCCTAAAAACCATCTATGAAAGAAAATCAAGTTTTATGTACAAGCTCTAGAGTTTTGAGTCGCTAGGCCGACTTCTCCGTCAATTCTTCACGACCCCTTTATGTAGGGACCCTTCGAGGTTGAGCCTTCTCCTGTATCATCTAGGTCCTTTTGGTAGTATCTCAGTTCGTCGACCAAGGCATCTTTGATGTTAGGTTCTTCTTTGGGCGCTTTCCTTCTCTTTCTTGACCTAACTTTAGCAATATAGGCAAACCGTGGAGCTCGGACCCTCTCTTTAGTTGAATTATCAATAATTGGCTTAATTGATTTATCAATAAGGGACAGAGGAGGGTTAGGAGTCATATCTGGGCTTACTTGTTTGGGCCCGAAACAGAAATCTTCTGGCTGAGGGGTAGTAGATTTCGACCAAGGTGGGTCGATTTCGAGAGCTTTTGTCGATGTCGACATGTGAGGGTCGATATCGACCTCTGTGACCCCATACTTAAGCTCCTGGTAATAATATGGCATACTCGATTTCGACCAGGGGGTCGATTTCGATGTTGTTAGTCGATATCGACTGGTTCCAGCCAATGTCGACCCTGCTTGCTGTTTCCGTCCTCGCCAACAAAAATTTTCTAAGCTTTTCCTTAGCCGGCGAGAGGACTATTTGCTCCAGGTGCTTCGTTTTGCTCATGGTTGGGTTGAAAGAGAATTCTATCACTTCGTTCCCTATAGTAAAGGTTAGTAATCCTCGACGTACATTGATATTGGCATCAGCAGTAGCTAAGAAAGGCCTACCAAGGATAATAGGCACTACAGGATCTTCAAGCATCTCCAATACAATGAAATCAGTAGGCACAATGAACTTACCTACCTTTACCGGAACGTCATCAACTATGCCTGTGGGCCTGACGAATGAGTTGTTGGCCATATAGAGTTTCATATCCACAGGTTCTAGTACGCCAATGGTCACCTTTTGCCAAATTGAAAGAGGGATAAGACTTACGCTTGCCCCTAGGTCACATAGGGCCTTATAAAGATGTTGGCCAAGTCCCACGGTGATTGCAAACTTCCTGGATCACTCTTCTTCTAAGGGAAGTCCATCTTTGTGCATTCCTCTGCAATCTCTGCCATGGATCTCTTCTTGCTAAGGATGTCTTTGAGGAATCGAACATAGGCGGGCATCTCGCTTAGGGCTTCTGTAAGAGGAATGGTAACGTTAAGACCTTTGGTGGGATCCTCCAATGCTTAGGAAGGGAATGGCAATGTCTTCTTTGGTGGGGGGGGCCAAAATAGTGGTCGGAGGGGCCTGCTGGACATCGATGTCGACTGGGCTCTGGTCGATAACGACTGGAATGGTCGATGTCGACCTCTGTTGTGGCTCTAGAGGCTCTGCAGTGGCCTCAACGTTGACCTGGGTGTCGACCTGGGGGTCGATATCGACGTCATCCTCGACATCGACTGGGGCTGTCGATGTCGACTGGGTCTGCTGCTTTCTCCTCCGCTTCCCTTCGTGGCTTTTGTATTTTGTTACCACTCCATAATTGCATGGTTGCGACATGGCCCATCCCGGATTGCCCCTTAGGATTTGTGGTGGGTTGCCCAGGGAACGTTCTGAACGGTCTAGGGATTTGTGCCGCCAATTGACCCAGTTGGGTCTCTACGTTCTTTTTCCAAATATCCATCTCCCCAATCCTTGTAGTATGGTGATTGAGTTGAGAATGGATTGCATTGTTGGATTGATCATTCTTAGCCTGATTCTGCCTGATTTCATCCAGCACAAGTTGTAGATCCTCCTTTCGTTGGTCCCTCTCCGGGTGCCCAGGAGCTCTATAAAGCGGGGGGTACCTAGGGTTAACCGGGTTCCTTTGTGGTTGATGGAACCTTTGGTCTCCCCAATATTGGTGATTGGGACCCCTCATGTAGCGTGCCTCTTGGTGAGTCTCCGCTAGTTGTACTTATTCAGCATGGGGGCACTCGATGGTGGTGTGCCACTGCGATCTGCATTCAATGCAATCTTGGTTCGCTGAAAGGAACCTCACTTGCTTTTGGAGCTTTCGAAGTTGATCTCTATGGAATTGCTCCTTCACGTCCGGATCGATTACCTTGGAGGGTTCATATAAGGGCATGGATGGGGCAGGCCTCGACGATGATGATGTGTCGGTAGCCTCAGGAGTCCCATATGTGTTGTCGAACTCCACCAACCTCTCTATGGTCTCCCAAGCCTCTTGTGGAGCGAGTTCAAGGTAGCCATAGGAGGTGTAGGTGTTGATCCTCTCCTTGGTTTCAACATCAAGAGCATTGTAAATGATCTCCTGAATCACGTACGGTGGTTGGCCATGCGTCGGGCATGATCGTAGTAGGTCATTAAACCTTTCCCAAACAGTCGCTAGAGCCTCACCAAACTTTTGTTTGAAAGCCGTGATTTTTTGTCGGATCAATGCCGTCTTAGAAGGAGGGAAGAACTCGTTGAGGAACGCGTCCTTGAATTCATTCCAGGTGTGGAGCGATCTTGAGGCTAAGCTCTCCAACCACTGCAATGCTTTTCCTGTAAGTGACCAAGGAAAAGCTTTTAGTTGTACATATTCAAGACACTGTCCATCAGCAGTCGTATCACAAAGGTCTAAGAAGGTTGATATATGTGCCATAGGGCATTCATTAGGTTTTCCTTCATATTGATGCCTTCTTATTTCAGTAAGGAAGTTAGGTTTAATTTCAAGCACGCATGGCTAACATCGGGCTCACCCCGACCCTAAGAGCTTTAGGGGACTACTCGCACATGTTGAATGTAGAGATGCTTTGAATTGAAATAACTTGCATAAATGGAAAACTTTGAATCTTTACAATCTCAACGCCAACTTCCGTAAGCGCTTGAAACTTTAAAGCTCAAACTAAAAATCTAACTTTCTATTGCCTATTGCTATTGTCTTTCTTGCTTGGATGATTCTATAGCAAACCAGCCCCTAGGGCTTTATTTATAGGCTACTAATCCTTGCTATCCAAGGATTGTAACTTCTATCTAAACTATAAACTCTAACCAAACAATTAGGATAGGTCTTTTATTTTGATAAAACTTTAAACAACTTGATAAAACTTAAAGGTAAAGATCAATCTCAGCTGTAAACTATCTAAAAGTACAAGATAATCCGTGGCCTTGAGGATAGAATTCATAATCCGAGTCTCGAAATCAGATCTATCTTTTGTCGAGATAAGGTCGATATCAACCACAGAGGTCGATATCGAGGTCTTTATTTCGACTCGACTTATCCATCTCCACTCGATGTCTATGTTGAGGTCGATATCGTTGATGTAAGGTTGATATCGAGTGCTTTTATCTGCTGTGTGATGGTCTGTCTCGACACTCAGTTCTGTGTCGATGTACTATAGTCGATGTCGATGTTTAAGGTCGATATCGACCTCTCTTCTGCTCTCCTTGGTTTCACTCGAATTCCAGCATGGTTAGCTCAAAACTTGTCCAGACTCTATTTCTTGCACTTTAGCCCATTCTTACACAAGTTTATATTCTTTTGAACCCTTTCTTTGGAAATCAAATGAAATAAGAAGTCAAAAGATGCAATAAAGGGAGGTACAAATATGTACATCAGGAAGCGTTGGCCCATAACCCACGGGCCTCAGGATCGACGATGTCGACGGAACAAGCTTGTTTCGAGGATGGCGGTTATTGAGTACGATGTGACTTGCAAGTAAGAGTGCCCTCCGTTTGAATTGTTAATCCCATCTGAATATGTTGATGATGATATTGCACTTACCTAACCTTGGAAATAACATGTTTGATGTGCTGACGTGATGATGATTATTGCTTGGTTATCCATTAGCTATGATGATATATATATGATTCGATGCCTTACAATCCTAATGTGCCACGATGACTTGATGTGATGCTACTCTGAGTTGCTAAGCATGATCTAAATTCCTTGCCTATAAGTATGAACTGCAAATGCTGAGAACCTGAAATGTTTATTAGATATGGTTATGATGAAACTTGCTAGCTTGATTCGATTAGGTTTATAAACGATGTTTTGCAATACTTCTTGAGCATGAAGGTAAATTGAGACTTTTATTACAGTTGGAATGCTTAATGATGAACTACTGATGCTATTGATAAATGCTAGTTGATATGATGTAGTCCTTCTGTGTAATAATGCTTCTTCTTTGAACTTGTGGGTGAGATTTTCTTGAAGAATGGTCGGAGAGCGGTGAAGGAATTTGAGCGGTTAGATTGATCGATGGTAGTATGAGGTAAGTCACAGGAGAGGGGTTTGGATTCCAGACGAATGAGTTTGAGAGCTATAAGAGGCAATGCTTAGTGGTTTCCGATGAGCTTCTAGACGAATCCTAGGTGGGGCTATGGTTAGAATAGGCCGGCTAGGTGGTGATCGGGGTGTTCTTATAGAAGAGATGTGGTTAGAAGGGTTTTATGCTTGTGATGTCATAGGTAGTATGGGCAGTGTAGGGAATGGCTCTTGTGAGTATCGAGAACATAGGATGCAGGGGTGCTCGGGTGTGAAAACAGAGATAGGGGTTGGATTCTTAGAGGTGGATTGCTAGTGAGAGTGCTTGGTGAAATGAGGGGTGAGACTAGAGTGTCAAAATGAGTTGGTGTTACTTTGGGGATTTTATCCGAGTTGGTGAGTCTAGAGAAGGTTGGTCTTGCCTTGAGAGTGGAGACGAGCGAGCGGGGTTTGCGTTTTATTGTTACTGGTATAATGTGCAAAACTTTCTTGATTATGTGATTATGAACTGGCATGATGTTAGATAGCGACCGTGATAAACCTGATATGGAATGATATTACATGTTGATATGCAATACTAAAATATAATTGGTAGTGACAACTATGATCATGATATAATGATACATTGCTATCCTACTATGTTGTTCTAGAAGCATGATATGATGTGTTGTATGAATCATGAGATGATGATACGTTGTTATGTGAAAGCATGATGTTATACTATATGGTTGATAAGCCTGATTATGAATAGGTAAGTGATGAATATGACTTGGAGCATGAATACGACTTATGTGTATATATGAGATGATGGTGCATGACTGCTAATGATCGTTATATGGCATTGTGATGAGTTAAGACGATGTCTGGAGAGCATGTTGAGATTTTGATGTTGATATACTGCTTAATCTCCCCTTTTGATTGAACCTTAATAGAATGACCTTGTTTGTATTGATGTGTTGATAAGTAGTCTTGTTTCATTGACTTATGATGAAATTCCACTATGGCTAACCTTGCAAGTACTAATGATTGACGTGATAAATATGTTATGATAATGCTGGATAGAAATTGGATAGGATAACTATGTGAATTTATGCTTTAAATGAGATCCCTTGTTGTGACTGACCCTACTATGATTGCGGTGGTGATATGCGATAGTGAGATATCTTTTATGACTTTTGGTGCTATATCGGGCCGTGTGTTATGAATTTGGCATATTGTTAAGATGCATATTATGACCATTAGTATGATATGGAGATGTTGATGTGACCTTGTGGCACTACGTTGGTATATGTTGAGACTTGCTGTATGATGTGTTGATTGGAGATTGGTTGGTTATACAGTTATGCATTTCTTATAGCTTATGCATCTTGCTTGAATTGAGACTAATAGATTGATTCGATTCTGGAAACGAGGAAGAGAATATGGGATTAGCCCTTAGAGGTGGATGATTCCACCTCCTGGCTTTTGAGTTTGATTGATTGATATGCGAGAAACTGATGTGGTTGTTGGAAGATTTTGACGAAATCTTGATTTGAAAGGATTTGACTTGTTTTGGTGTAAAGCTGCATGCTTAAACGTTGAATTTGAAGATTTTGAGCGGTTTTGAAAAGGACCAACTTGGGGTTTTAAAGAAGTCGAGAGTTGCAATGATTTAGATGACAATCTTTCCATTTACAAGACGCTTTGAGGTTTTACGAACTGGATTTACATTATGACGTCTCACGAAGTGGATACAAGCATTTTATAGGGGCACTTATAGATTGCTTGCTAAGACCTAGTCGGGAGGCTATAATACTTTTAGAGTTGTGGCACTTCCGAAAAGTCAAAGCGAGGATGTGATAAGGGTGCTTATTGCACACTTGTCAAGACCAATTGGAGATATCACGACCGTGACTAGGATGCTGTGAGAATCCCGGAAGACACACCCAAGATGATTACAAGATCCTTGGACATGGTTCTCGGACTCACCGATTTCAAACTTCTTCCCATTGCTTTGAAATGATTTTAGTCTCGGGGACGAGACTTGTTTTTAGAGGTGGATAAATGTAAAGACCAAGTATATATTATATATTATGCTATGATTATTTTATTTAAATACGTTACTATTTTATTCAATTGTAAAAGTGGAGAAAAATATCGTCCTCGAGCACAAGTTTCGATTTTAAAATCCTTCCGGCATCGTTTTAGAATTTAGATTTTTCTTATACGTAATTTAATTCCGCTTTCGAGTTGCGAGTCTGGATAAATTAATTTGATTCCGATAATGATTTTATAATTCGATTAAAATTGTCGAGTGTCGGGTTTTGTTTTAGTGAGCGGAATTGGGATCGAGCGTCGGGATTAGCGGGTTTCGAGTTGAATTCCGATAATCTTTTCATTTTAATGTATGGACCACTCTTTTATGTTTTCATTTCCCTTTTCTTTCCTTTCTCTCTCTCTCTCTCTCCCCCTCTCTCGGATTCCTGTTTCTATGAAGCTTGTCCCCTCCCTCTTTGTCCTCTTCCTTACCCATACCCAGCTCACAACCTCACACCAACCCAATTTCCTGTAACCCTCAGCCTCTCCTCCCTCTCTCTACCATTTGCTCTCAGCAATCCTCACAGACCCCTCTCTCTCTCCCTCTTTCCTGTTTCCTGCAGACCACATAAAACCACCACGGAACCACCATCCTCCCCTTCATCCTCGAGCACCACCTGAGCGCAGCAGCAGCCCCGACCTTCCTTGCGAGCCGAGCAGCCCCGGAGCCCACTCCTTCCCTTGTCTCGGCAGCTATCCCAAAATCGAGCCCACCACTTCGTTCTTCCTCCTCATGTGTCCATGTGCCACCACCTACAACTCACTTGCACCACCACGAAGCCACAACAAGCAGCAAAGCGCACCCCGGAGCTACTGTTGGAGCCGCTAGCCACCCTCCTCCCTCCCCTGTTTTTCAGATTTAAAGGTCGGAATTCTATTTTCTCTCGATTTCAATGCCCAAGTGCGCCAAATGCCTCCTTACTTATTCCTCTCAATTCCTAGGTTGAACGTGCCTCTCCCCTCGAGATATCGCTGTCGGAAGCCGCCATTGAAGCCGGGAAACTCCACCTCGGAAGTCACCACTGTAAGTTCCCTTTTTTCTCCTCCTTTCATTGCGTCATTTCCTTCTTTCTGGGACGAGTGTGGTCGGAATTCGATTGCGAGTGCCTGGGTAAATTTTCGAGCCAAACGGACCACCCTATCCTTAGCATTCCACCTTCTTCTCCTCCGTTTCTTCTTCGTCGAGTGGTGCCCTGGTTGATGGGGGAGACGGGTTCATCTGAGCCGGCTCTTCTTTCCTTTCTTTTATTTTTTGGCCGGTTCATCTCATTTAAGCTGGTTTACTAATAATCTGAAATGAGTTTGGGTTGTGGGCTTGGATCCGGGTCGGATCCTTGCTTTTAGGTTTGTGTTGGGCCTAATCCGGTTGGGCTTCTCTCCTCTCTTTTCTTTTCTTTCTTTCTTCCCTTTTTGGATCCAGTTCGCTTCTAGGGTCCGGGTTTGGGCTTAACGGAACGGGTTGGGAAATGGGCTTCACTCTGGGCTGTTGGATTGAATTGTTTGGGTTTCTGAAATTGTTATTGTTCATTGTTGTTGTATATTATGACTATATATATATATATATATATATACATATATATATATATATATACTTGATATGTACGTATATATAAATACATATGTTATATATTATGATTTATATGAAACTATTGTTAGCTATTATTACTAGTATTATAATACTTTGTTTGGAGTGTGTTATTAAATGTTATATATATTATAAATGGTTTTAAAAGTAAGATTATTTGAGAAGTGTTATATTATATAATGATTTATAATGTGATTTTAAGATGAGGATTTTAAAGAGATAAAATACCGGAATTAGTTCTATAATGTGATTTTGAGAGATTGGTTTTAAGGTTTAAATGTTTAATGTCGGAATTTGGCCAAGTATGATTTGAGACATTATATTGAATATGAGTTGACATAATTTGGGATTTAAGAGTTGGAAAACTTATGGAAATGAGTTTCAAAATATTATTTTAATATTCAATATTAAAGAAGGGATTTGACGGAACTTGAACTATTTGATCTTGAGCTTGTCTTGGCTTGATGATGTTGGTTTAGAGAAGGAAATTGGAAGAATGATTTTGGTTGGTGTTGATCATATCAGAAATTTTTTGGAAAACGGTTTTACTATCGGTTGGTTTTAAGTATGTTGAGAACTTGGGTTTCGTGCGTATGAATGTTGGTCCGGTAGCTTATGGCAATGGCTTGATGATATGTGTGTATTGCTTTGGGATTGCTTTGAACTTGTATTTGGGCCCTTGCTTGTGTTATCTGGCTGTTCTGCATCTTCAGGTAAGTATCTTATGGGACTTACTCAGTAACCTGGACCTCCTGCCTGATGTGTCATGTGATGTGTAGTTTTGTTGCATATTAAAGCATGCCATGTAGTATCATCCTAGGATTGCATTGAATTGAGCATGTGGTTACTATGTGTGTTTGAATACAGAACGGCCGTTATCTGTGATAGTCCTAGATTCTTTGCTAGGGTCATAGGGTAGCCTAGCCCCATCGGGTGCCCTGAGTTAATCGAGTCGATATGAGCATGATGTGATAGCCCAGCACCATCGGGCAATCTATGAGATGATATGATATGATATGATGATGCCGTGGTTTGTGCACCACCACGAGGAAATTGCTATGCTATAGCACCGAACTGGCTTGTCTCTGCACTAACGGGAAGGGGTGCAGAGGTAGGAGAGGGATATGCCACTTGGCATTGTCTTGGGCCCTTTACAGTTTTTCGCATATTTTAATATGTCAAAGCATGCTTATGTGATTTAAATCTTGTACTGCATTAGTCATCTTTTATTTAGGTATAGGCATGTGATGTGGCCTCAGCGCGGTCGGAGGACACGCAGGCGATTACCGGGCCTGACTTCGTGGATAGTGTTAGGGCCTGATTTCCGCATATTATAATCCCTTTACTTTCATTTCAATTGAATTTCCACGACATCGATTGCTTGGGGATCGAAATCCCCGCTTTGAATACTGATCTTTAGAGGTTTGAAACCTCGACCCACACCTGAATTGCAACATCCGAACGAAGGTATCCAACCATCGAAACGTAACTCGGGTCTTTATATCCGGGCCGTTACAAGGGTCATAGGGTAGCCCAGCTTCATCGGGTGCCCTGAGTCAGTATTGTCGATATATGAGCATGATGATGAGATAGCCCAGCACCATCGGGCATGAGCATGATGATGAGATAGCCCAGCACCATCGGGCATGAGCATGATATATGATATGATGATGAGATATGATATGCTATGATGAGATATGATATGCTATAGCATCGAACTGGCCAGTCTCTGCACTAACGGGAAGGGGTGTAGAGGTAGGAGAGGGATATGCCACTTGGCATTCTTTGGGCGCCTTTACAGTTCTTTTCTGCATATTATATATACCAGGAGCATGATATTGTGATTTAAATTTCGTACTGTATTAGAACATCCTTTATTCTAGGTATAGGCGTATTATATGTCTTGAGCGAGGTCTTTAGGGCCTGCATGCGTCTCTGGGCCTGACTTCGTGGATAGACTTAGGTACCCTCCCTTTTGCTGCTCTGTGCTTCTATGGCGAGGGATCCTCCTGGGCGAAAGCAAAGAACCGAACTGACCCGTACCTGAATTGCAAGATCCGAACGAAGGTATCCGACCTTCGAAACATAACCTGGGTATTTATATTCGGGCCGTTACACATATGATAACACGCCTCATCGCCGCCTACATTGTCACCCATGATGTCGCTAGTAAGCCCTACCTTAGCGTTCTCCATCACCCATTTATGGCAGTATTGCAATCCTGCAAGTGAATCACTGATAATGCATGTTTTGCATAGGCATATTACGCATATTAGGTAGTTTTAGGGTAGTTTAGCCTGCATATTTACATGATTTATGCACAAATCGCATTCATTGTCTTTTACTTGCAAAGTTTAGAATCTACATGTTTTATGTCTATCTATACATATTCTTGAAATTGAGCTCAAGAAGAAGGGTGATGCTACACTCTAAAGCTATGGAGAGCTTAGAAAAAGTCAATGAACAAGAGGAGAAGCGAAGCCAAGAAGATTGGATAATAAAGAAGAGAGAAAATTGAGTTTTGCATGAGCGGCGCCCACAGCTACCCAATGGCACCCGCCGATCTTCAACATCCATAGATGAGCCTCGGCACTCACTAGTGTCAGCACCTGCTAATTAAAGGATCTTCATAGAGTCTTCACGAGACGCTGAATCTGGCCAATGGGGTTTTGCTTGCACATAAAGGAGCTCGTCTTCTAGGGTTTTTCAACACTATAAATACCCTTCTATCCTAGGCTTTCAAACACACAATTGAGACACAACTCATTCACAAAACTTCTATCTAGTTCTTTCATCTTTTTAGAGTTTTCGGTAAGCCATGCTCAACTAAACGTTTTATATGGTTTTGCTTATTTTTAATGCATCGGTTTAGGGCATGTGAGGGTTGTTTTACTATTTTATAGTTAATATATGATTTTATGCATTTTTATTTATCCATTACTCTTTGTTCGGAACATGCTTTGTGTTGTTTATTTTTCTTAATTGACCACTAAAATAGGTAATCTACTTGCTAGGGATTATACCTATTTTCATTATAACAAAGCTTAATCAATTATAGTAGCCGACATATCTTGAGGAACATGTCGATGATCTTGAGGAACAGGTTGGAAATCAACCTAGAGTCATCGGGCTCATTTTGCAAGAGGCTTTCCTCCAGCCTTGAGTCATTGATTGGTACATGATTTTTGGACTCCATGAGGTGGTGTAAGGGAAACCTAGACAGATGGTCAGCCACCAAGTTGTTTGCTCCCTTCTTATTTCTTATCTCAAAATCAAATTCCTGTAAAAGAAGCATCCAACGAAAGAGTCTAGGCTTGGCAACCTTCTTAGTCATCAAATATATTAAAAAAGCTTAGTCCATGTGAATAATAACCTTAGAACCTACTATGTAAGAGTGAAACTTTTCAAAAGAAAATACCAAATTGAGGAATTCCTTCTCCGTTGTGGTGTACTCACTCTCCGCTTTGTCGAACGTCTTACTTGTATAGTAGATAGCATTAAGCTTCTTGTCTTTTCTTTGCCTAACCACGACACCTATGGCATAGTCACTAGCATCACACATGATCTCAAATGGGAGGTTCCAAACGGGCAATTGCATAATAGGAGCGGAGACAAGGGCATCTCTTAACTTGTTGACCTTTTTAAGCCATTCTGTAGAGAACTCAAAGACTACACCTTTCATAAGCAAGTTAGTCAATGGTTTAGGGATCTTTGAGAAGTCTTGAATGAATCTCCTATAGAAGCCTGCATGTCTTAAATGAAGCGTTTCTAGAAAATCATCTTCATTAATTACCTCATGATGACGACATATATCCTATATTTAGTTGTAATACGAGGACTGCTTGTTTATATTTAACCTTGGCATAAATTAATTGGTGGGACAAATTTGCTTCGCGATAAAGGTGATCGCAATCTAATATTAATGTGCAATCGTCTTATTTAAGGTGAAGGTGATGGTGTTATTGTAGAAGTTTCCTTCTCCGATAAAGGGATTTAATAACTCAATTCCGAGAGTTTTAATTCAGGGAGGAATTGCAGAGCTCTATTTGCTTCTCCAAAAATGAATCCGTTTCTTGTGGGAGGATAAGGGGTATTTAAAGGATTCTTAAGTGAGCAACTGGTGGAGACTTCATGGGTAGTTGGTGACCCGTGTAACCCATGCCCTCATGCCAGCGTGTTTTGACATCTTTTGAGGAGCTGTCAGCGAGGTGCTACCTTGCCAGCATGTTGGTTGTGCTGACAAAGTAGGTGAACGTGGCTTGATTAGAAAGGGTTTGTTTTAAATGAATCAAATGGGATCTTTTAGATAACAATCTTTGAGCGATCATTGGTTATAAGATGGCGATGTTTTATATATGAAAGTAGAAAGTTTCTTTATTTATGGGAAAAAATAGTCCTCGTGATCCTTAATAGGGATCACGATCATGTAATTTTGTTGGTTGGTGACCAAATATAATTTTACTTTTGGATGACCTATAAAATGTTGTAAAAAGGGTAATCTCTAGGGGTGCATTTATAGGGGCATCGTCATATCTCCTCGGGACTGGATCGCATACATTGAGTGATACCGGGCAAGTATCCACAAAACACTGGCTAATTTTGAGTTTTGTTTTATTGGGCCAATGGTGAGCGATTCGGCCCCAGGACCATGAGGCCGAAAGTAGGAACAAGTTGGGTTCACAATGACAATAAATAAGTTTTAGTGCTTGAGGAGTCCCATTTACGTTTCAACAAAAAGGGTTTTTTAGAGAGTTTGTATAGAGAAAAAGAAGCAGAGAATGGAAAGAAGAAAAAAGGTTCAATTTTGCCAATCTCAGTTTCCTCGGCTAATCTCATTCTTCCTTTCAAAGATACTTCAGAGGTAATTCGCTGTTTCTTTTCTCACATTTAAAACATTTCGAAGGCAATTCATTTTGTCTCTCCTCTCTGGATCCCTTTTTATTTGCAAATGGTGTTTGAAAAGAGGTCGGATAAAGGAGTATAATACTTGCAATTCTTTGTGTTTTTACTTTCTGTATTTCTTTAATAAAGTCAAGGGGGTTTTTATTTCTTTTGCTGAGGGATATGGAGGTTTAGGTAGTTCTTAGATGGTGGTTTTCCGAGGAGTAACTACTCAGAGTTTTATTTCTTTTGGTGGAGAATATGAAGGTTTGGGTAGTTATAGGATAGTGGTTTTTCGAGGAATGACTGCTTTTTGTGGGTTTCATGGTTCGAAAAAAATGGTAGAAATCTATTGGATAAAACCTTGCTTTTGCTTAAGAAAAGTGTATTTTTGTGGGCGGAGAAGGCAAAAAGTCGCCTTTCTACTTTCTCTGAGGTCAGCGTTTCCTCACCATTTATGAATAAGACGCGTGAGGCATGTGAGGCGCCAATAGAATCTCCCTCGAAGGTTTTGGCCCCTTTCCTGTGACATTGCGATATAATAGAGATCGTATTCCCCCTATTGATTTTCCTTTTTTTGCATACTTTTAGGGTCGTTGATTTAGGGATTTTTCTTGGTTTCATCATTTTCCAGTCAGCGAGTGATAGTTAGAACGTGAGCATGGGGTTTGTGGAAGATAAAGCTAGTTCTCCAAATAATGAGAGATTGGTTATGATGGAAGATTCAGACGAAACAGTGTCCTTAGAGCGTCCTCTTCAAGCAGCTAACACATCTAACGGGAAAGAAAAAGCAACTTCTTCTACTTCTAGGGGAAATGGGGTGACACCTCTAGCTGGTCTTATGAGACTCCCGCTTTCTAGGGATGTCCCTCTATGTTTTTGTTATTTATGATGATGTGTTCTATGATGATGAGTGAGTAGTCGTCCCATTTCTAGGGTCAGTGTGAGCTCGACGATATCCATGTCTGTGTACTTAAATCCATGATTTCTTATGTCTTCATCATCTTCTATCACATGCTCAATCCTTCGCAAAAGTAGAGGAAATTCCTTATTTGCAATTTATGAAGCGAAAGTGAATTACTTTGTGAATTTGGATAGTAATTGGGATTTGTTTATGCAAGTTCACTAAACCGAAATTATGAAAAGAATAGAAACAAATAGGTTTTACGCGAAAGCCTATATTATTCTATTTGTTGATTGCAAAGGCCATCGTATGATGATAAAATCATGAACTTTTATATGATTCTTGTGTGTTGCATGCATGGTTGTTTTTGTGGTAAACCTCAACCTTGGAAGCCTTAGTTTAATTGTTTACAACCCAAAATTCAGCCTTGGAAGCTTTTGTGATCATTGTTTATTTGACATCCTTTAAATTAATTTGACTTTTCTTTGTCGAATAAATTTATTGTGTTACATTGTTTCTGTTGATGTACTCGATATCGACCGACCCAAACGATATCGACTGCTCTATTTTTGTTTTGTGAAGGTCGACAGTCTGCTGTGTCGACAACGCTGGTGCTTACTTGACATCGACTACCCCCAGTCGATGTCGATTGCTTGTTTGTGTTGCTGTAGTATCCCACGTCAACTTCGGCGAGTGGATCAGAAGAGAAAGGAAAATCACTTGGACTCGTAAAATGGAAGAAAACGATCACATAGTTGTTAAGGATTTTAACCCTGCTTATAGGGTCGAGGAAATTGCGAATTGTAGTTTCTACAATGACTATAACTCGACCCCACCCCCACTAGTTGCCCCTATTTTTGAAGAAAGGGTGTCACTGGACTAACGAGATAGAGTGTCGTAAGCTTTACCTCGTCCCAAAAGTAATAATGATAACCTGAACCTATGATTCGGTAGAAATGATAAGTCCAGATGTCGATCCACAGGGATAATACCTTTCCTGTCTACTCAAATTGCTACCAAAAAGGGTGAGATCAAAGAGTAATTGAGTGAAAAGACGATTGAATAATGTAAAAGTAATATTTTTGAATTGTAGTGATTAATAATAATGAGATAGTTTCCCCTGCGATTCATCAACAATGGTTAGGTCATTAATCCTTGACTCTATTTTACTTATTCTTATGTGATTCATCCAACCTTGGATTACTGCAAAGCCTAGGCAATTACACAATATCAATAACATAAAAAAACAAAGATAGAGGTGCAACTCCCTAACCCTAATCGGCATAATTGATAGAGCGCAATTGTCATATCCCATACACACCCAATCGATGCTTTCACAGGATCGATTGGTCGTGTTTGCTACAATGATATAATCAAATCGCAAGAGATAATCAAATCTTAGCAAGAGAGAAAATTTCGTCAAGGTAGCTAATCAAGAGGGAATGCATGCAATTAATCAATTGAAGAACAAGGATATTGAATTAATCAAACTTAGAATAGATGGAACTCAAGTCTCACAAATCATCTAACCATGTCTCCGAATCACATGCGAAACAAAAGAGGTTTAGTTCTTCATAGGAATTCTTTCTCTCATTCTCTCCATTGGTTTCTCTCGCAAACTACTACTGAGAACGTCATCTCTATCAACATAAATATTAACCTAAAACATAACAAATTATTTCAAAGATAGAATTCGGAAAAGCCGCGTCAGCGTTGACTGGCGGTCGCCGCTAGAAAACAGGCGGTCGCTGCCTTTGTCAGTAGCTGCGTCCTTCAACTCCTTGCTTCTGTTTCTGTGCTCAGCTCCTCCTCATGTCTCTTCTTACCTATATAATGCTTTTCTCCAGTTCCAAGCTCCCCAGGCTCTATTCGCGAAGGGGAGGGGTATTGCTTAAATAAAATGTTCAAATCAAAACTAAACTAACTCCCTTATCCAAGCAAATAAAATACAAGAATCCCTCCCGATGTATTGGTAGGGTAATTCAGGATCGAATCCACGAGGAGGTATGTCAGCGCTTCCAACACTTGCAATCACGATCAAATTCCGACTCCAAAAGACCACTCGATATCGAGGTGTCTGGTCGATATCAACCTCAGTTCTGGTCGATTTCTAGCTAAGTACCTGCAGAAGACAGAAGCAACAAGTCAATGTCGAAATGGGTACTCGATATCGATGTTAGCACTCGATATCGACCTCTGCAGTTGATTTCGACTCTTCAAACAGTAACTGTAAAAGAACCTAATTTGTCGGAAAAGATGTCCAAAGAACGAAAAATGGTGAGAGAAGTATGGACAGAAATAAAAACTCAACTTTTTATGAACTTCTATAAAATTAAAGCTTCCAAGGTCGGGGATTCATGCCACAACAATTAACAATGCAAGTATTATGCCAAATTTATGAAAGATGATGCCTTTCCGTCAAATAACTTTGGTTACCAAATATTAGGTGATTAGAGGCTCTCGCATAAAACCTAAGAGTCACTATCCAATTTCATGTCAAATCCAAATTCACAATATGATTGGCTTTCGCTTCAATAATGCAAATAATGAATCTCCTCAACTTTCGTAAAGGATCATGCATAGGATAGAAGATGGAATCGCATAAAAATCATACCTTTAATGCACAAACTTACATTGCTATCGTCGGGCTCACCCCGACCCTAGAAATGGGTTGACTACTCACGCTTCATCATTGAACTCATCATCATCATGTAAAAGAAACTACTTTGATTAAACTTTGAAAGAAAAATTACACCGAACAAAGCCAACTTTCCGCTCACGGTTCCCTCTAACTCCATTCGGCCTCTCTCTCTCTCTCTCGCTCTCTCTCCTAAATCTCTGCGTAACAATGTGTTTTTCTTGCTGTAATTTGATGTCGAACTCAATGAATAAACTCAGCCCCAATGGCCTCTAATTATAGATCTCGAACCTCGCTATCCAAAGATTCGAAAACCTATCTTTATTCCTAAGATAAAACTTTAATAAAGTAAAAACTAAAACTCTCTAGGTAAATAACATAAAGGATAAAATTTCTCGTGTAGATATGATACAAGATCTCGACTTTAGGATAGATGCAAGGCTTCGGATAGAATTCTATCAAAAACAGCGTCGGATCTGTTCTGCAACAGCAGTCAATATCGACCTCAGACCTCAATATCGACCTCTTCTTTTCTCTATCTCGAGCAGTCCTACTCGACCTCAGATTGGCACTCGACTTCTATCTTTTATCTCGATCTCGGCCGCTCGATATCGACCTTGTAACATCGAGATCGACCTCTTCATGTCGACATGCTCTGTTCTCCCTCTGCTCGATTTCTGGTGCTCTGTTTCCACTCGATGTTGAGTCTTTAGGTCGATTTTGACTCTTCAGTAGACTTCGAGTTCTTTTTCCACTCTTCTTCTCATGTCCAAATTCGTCCATTTTCGTCTCGTTTTCTGCAAAATAACATAAAAACTCGTGTAGACCTCTATATTTGACAAATAAGCATAAACATTCTTTCCAAAATTCCACATTCCATCTTGATCATATTTCTCACCTTTTACTCATCACTCAATGCTTTTTTCACTATAATGTTTTTACCTCTCTGACTTTAGCACTGCCTTCTCGTGAGTCCCAAACATGGGTGTCATGAATGGCCCCGGATACTTAGTACTTCTGACTCCTCACCTTGTGTCCCATCTCGCTGAACTAACATCTCAACGAGCAGGGTCGATCTACCTTTATCTCCTGAGGTGATCAGATTTTTTCTCAGTCATTAAATTTTCCATATTTCAAATTCTTTCATTCCTGCCAACAACTTCATATTAATGCACCAACTCCATATAACAACTGTTTGTAGGAGGAAATCGAGTTCTTAAATACAAATATATGAAATAGATGCAAACCGACTCCTAGCCTATGCAAATAGTTAGAAGACTTCCTCCCGTTGTAGTGGAAGGGTAGTCAGGATCGATCCACGAGGAGGCGTGTCAGCGGGATCCTAGTAGCGTTGGAAAGCTCACGTCTTTCGTCGACCAGAAGCCTCGATCTCGACCTTGGTTCTCGATGTTGACCTTGGTTATCGATCCTTTCTGCAACAGAAGACCTGCAGAGACAAAAACAAGCAGTCGATATCGACTAGGGTAGGTCGATATCGATGTCAGTCGGCGAAATCGACTGGCTCAGAAGACTGGCTGTCGACACAATATGGTCGATATCGAGGTTGAAGGGTCGATATCGATCTCTGAAACTCGTGCAGGATGATCGTCGTCGACTCAAAAAATCGTCGACGAAACTCAGTGGTCGATATCGACGTCTGGCGGTCGATATTGATGTCTTCTCCTACAAAGTGGTCAGCTTTTTGTCGGCAAAGAAAGTTCGAAGACTTAAGGATGAATGAGGAGTGATGAACAGAATAAAGACAGTGTTTTTAATGAATATAAACTATATAAAAAGCAACTCCTAGGATTAGGGTTTACCACAACGTTAACCAATGCGTGCGATAAGGCAAATAAGACGGACAATTGCACTATTTCACCCGAGGGACAAGCTTTCGCTGGCATGTACACCAACTCTTAGGATTACTCTTGCAAATAAACCTAATTGTCTCTACCAATTTTATGTTTATAACTCAAGTTGTGAGCATGAATCCCTTTTCTTTCGATTAGGACTAAACATAGAATTGTAGGAGATGATATAGACATAACGATATCAACATCTAACACTTACCTCAGGCATGCATGGCTAACGTCGGGCTCACCCCGACCCTAGAACCTTTGGGAGACTACTCGCACCTCATCATGTAACTCATCATTGATTGAAAAGAAAATTGCATTAATAACTTCGAAACTTTACAACTCAACTTTGGCTCTCTCAAACGCCAAACCCTCAAGCTTCTTCCTAACTCTATTGTATGTAATTGAAAGTGTGTCTGATTATCCTTGAATGCCATCCCCCTAGGGCTTTATTTATAGGGTACTAATCCTTGCTATCCAAGGATTGTACCTTCTATCTAAACTATAGACTCTATCCAAACAATTAGGATAGATCTTTTATTTGATAAAACTCTAAACAACTTGATAAATCTCTAAGGTAAAAAGTAAATATCCTCAGGTGTAATCTATCTTGAGTTACAAGATAATCCGTGCCTTTGAAGATAGAATTGCCAATCTGCGTATCGAAAAGTGTGTCCAACCCGCGTCGAAGTATGGTCGATATCGACCAGAGTGGTCGATTTCGACCTCTCTGTTTCTGCTCGACGAGCTCAGCTTCACTCGATTCCTGGGTTCAGGTCGATATCGATGATAGGAGATCGATATCGAGTGCTTTTCTTCTGCTGTGTGATGGTATGTCTCGACACTCAGTTCTGTGCCGATGTTCTGTAGTCGACATCGACCATGTGGGTCGATTTCAACCTCTCTTCAGCTTTACTTGGCTTCTCCGTTTTGACTCCGATTTTGCTCGAATTCCTAGATGATTAGATCAAAACGTGTGCAGACTCTATTTCTTGCACGTTAGCTCATTCTTACACAAGTTTATATTATTTTGAACCTTTTCTTTGGAAATCGAATGAAGTATGAAGTCAAAAGATGCCATTAAAAGAGGTACAAAGAAGACTTCAATTCCAACACATGAGAGTTGAGTGCAGACACAGGGATAATGTGTTTGCACTCAACTCTCATGTGTTTAGGCTTTGATGATCAACACTCAACTCAATTCCAACACAATCTCATAAACATTGCAATTTATAATAATCCATTTCGCAACCAATTATGAAAATGCAATAAGAACCATAAGGAGGACTTTCGCTCAATGGAAGACTTCAAAGAAGACTTCATTCGGCGGGATTGTAATATGGCTTGTTATGAAATAAAAGGGTATGGAATTATTTGGCTATATGGTGCTTATATAATTTGGGAATCAAGACTCCTAAATCTCAACACTTACAATATCCAACCATAACTCTTCAATGTTGCACTTTCCAAGCTCAATCTCCCATAATGCTCTTTCCAAACTCATCTTTCCAACATATGCTCTAATATGCTATAAAGATATCAACCACAATATCAACCCTTCTTTCAAACTCTATTATGCTTCTAAAAAATATTTCACTTGTATGAAATAAATAAAGGACTTAAGGAATTTGGCTCATGCACATGATACATATATACATATCTCTTTTTATTTTCAGATTTTTTTTGGACGAAAATAATAAATACTAAAAAATATGTGCATTTATATGGTGAGGCAAAAATCCTTTTACAAAATATGACAAGATGCAAATATATACCAACCCATAATTTCCTTGCTCAAAACTAAATATATGCACTTTTCTTTCCACAATGCATTAGTCCAGCCAATGTAAGTCTCAATTCCCAAATGGGGGTCAGGCTCAATTCGGCTACGGATCATTTTATGGAGTTTGCAATATCAGGCTCAGGCTAATATTCTGGCTTCAAGCAGAGATAATGCAGGGTAGGTAAAGAGAGGATAAAAATCGCTTAAAAGATGCCTCCATCATTTAATTCTCGTAAACATAGACATATTTATGCATTGGCTTTGAATAACTATCACAACATTTAGAGATGCATAGGAAGAGTAAATTCACTCAAGAAAGCAGGGGGATTTTTGATATTCTCCCTATAAGCCAAAATTCTCGCTAGGACAATTTTTTGTTGGATTTGCTTTTTAGCCTAGGATCATATGTGCTCACTTTCATAACAAGTTCACAATCTACATAACAATTTTAAGGACTTTGGCTAAGCATCCAAATATGCCATATGATTTACATGATCAAGTCAGCTATTGAGTTTTCATCATAGGACATCTAAGTAGGGTTTAAAAACAAAGTAAAAAAGTAAACATGCATTTTTTTGTCTTTTTGACATATTTCAATTTTTTTGGATTTTTTTGACATTTTCATAAAAAGTAAAACAAAGAACAAAAATTTAAACATGAATGCAATGCAAAGAAGAGAGCCAAGTTATGACAATAAAACATGTTTTCCCCCACCCCATACTTAAAATATACAGTGTCCTCACTGTATTAAAAGAAAAACAAGGGTAGAGAGAAACTCACAGCGCAACCTGCGGATTCAGGTCGATTTCAGGTTCGTCGATGCCAGAAGTCGATATCTAGGTCTGAGGTTCATGTTGACTGCATCTCTCGAAGTCGAGAAAGAAGGTGAAGTCGAGGGTCGCCAGGTGGTGGTCGATATCGATAATTATGGTCGATATCGACCTCTGATTTTTGCTCCTAAGTCCTCGATGTCGACTCTAGGAGATGGCTTGACCCTGGGTAGTCGATTTCGACTAGCCTAGTTGATTTCGACTGCTTCTGCAGAAGCTTCTTTTCTTCTTCGTCGCTCCTTTTGCTTAAAAGCTTAAAATCCCAAAGTCGAAATCCTAAAAACCATCTATGTAAAATTTAAAGTTTTATGTGCATGCTCTAGAGTTTTGAGTCGCTAGGCCGACATCTCCGTCAATTCTTCATGAGCCTTTAATGTAGGCACCCTTCAAGTTTGAGCTTTCTCCTGGATCATCTAGGTCCTTTTGATAGTAGCTAAGTTTTGCATCCAAGGCTTCTTCTTCATTATGTTCTTCTTTGGGCGCTTTCCTTCTCTTTCTTGACCTAACTTTTGCAATATAGGCAAACCATGCAGCTTTGACCCTCTCATTAGTTGAATTATCAATAATGGACAGAGGAGGGATAGGAATCATTCCTAGAATTACCTGTTCGGGCCCGAAACAGAAATCTTCGAGCTGAGGGGAGATCGATTTCGGCCAAGTGGGGTCGATTTCGAGTGATTTGGTCGATGTCGACATGTGGGGGTCGATATCGACGTCAGGGACCCCATACTTAAGATCCTCGCAATAATCTGGCTTACTCAACATCGATGATTAATGGTCGATTTCAAGATTTTCAATCGATTTCGATTGGCTCCAGTCGATGTTTGATGTGCGCGCAAATTACCATATTTTCTATGCACATATAAGTCCATTTTATCATCCTTTTGCATGCATATAAGTGGGAAAAAATGGGATTAGTGTAGTTTATGCATTATTGTCAAATATATAGGTCTGCACGAGTTTCTATGTGATTTCGCAGAAAACAGGGCAAAAATGGACGGATTTGGAAGGGTGGAAAAAGAACTCGAAGTCTTCTGAAGAGGTCAAAATGGACAAGAGAACCTCGACATCGAGTGCAGCAGTGAGGCAGAAATTGAGCAAGAAAGAGAACAGAGCATGTCGACATACAAAGGTCGATATCGCTGATCCATGGTCGATATCGAGTGCCCAGATCGAGATAAATGATAGAATTCGAGTGCCGATTCGAGTAGAAGAAGGAGAGCTCGAGATAAGATAAAAGAGAGGTCGATATCGATGTCTTATGGTCGATATCGATGTTGCCAGTAGAGAAATCTGACTCAGATTTTGATAGAATTTTATCTGAAGCTTGCACGTCTATCCTAAAGTCAAGATTTCTTATCTTCAATGTCACAGCTATCACATGAGCTGTTTTACCATAGAACTTTTAGTTTTTACTTTATTTAAGTTTTATCTTAGAGAATAAAGATAAAGTTTTGAGTCTATGGATAGCAAAGTTCGATATCTATATCTAGAGGCCGTTAGGGCTGAGTTTAATCATTCAATTACATCCAAGGACAGCGAGTTTTAGTAGTTTATCACAGAGAACTTGTAGAGAGATAGAGAAGGCCGATTGAGGTTGGAAGCGAGAGCGGAATCGGCTTGGTTCGATTGTAATTTCTTTCATAGTTCAATACAAAGTAGTTTTCTTTCAACAATGATGATGATGAGTTGCATGATGAGAAGCGAGTAGTCAACCCACTTCTAGGGTCGGGGTGAGCCCGACGATAGCGATGTAGGGTAAGTGCATCAATGGTATGACTTTTATGCGATTCCGTCTTCTATCCTCTGCATGATTCCTTTGTGAAAGTTAGGGAGATTCATTATTTGCATTATTGAAGCGAAAGCCACTCATATTGTGAACTTGGATTGCTCATGAATTGGATGGTAACTCTTAGGAACTATGCGAGAGCTCTAATCACCTAAGTGTTTGTAACGAAAGTTATTTGACGGAAAGGCATTAAATTTCATGACTTTAGCATCAAACTTGCATTTTTATCGTTGTGGCATTAATCCTTGACTTTGTGAACTTGGATTAAACTTTGAAGTATCTGTGACAAACATCGGAATCGACTGTAAAGGTCGATATCGAGGTCTAACGTCGATATCGAGGTTCCTCTCGACATCGACTTTGCTGCTTTTGTCTTCTGCAGGAACTTGGCTGGAAATCAACCCAAATGAGGTCGATTTCGACCAGACACATCGATATCGAGTGTCTTCCGAGGTCAAAAGCTTGATCGTGATTACAACAAGGGAAGCACTGACATACCTCCTCGTGGATTCGATCCTGAATTACCCTACCACTACATCGGGAGGGATTCTAGTAGTATTTGCTTGGAACAGGGAGTTAGCATAGTTAGAGTTTCATTTGAATATTTTATTTGATCAAAGAATCTACCTCCCGTTCGAAATCGAACAAATTTGCGCCGTTGCCGGAGAGGCAATCTATCACCACCTAAGTTTTCTCACGATCTTTTAGAGCTTATTTTTCAGGTTTATGCGACGTTCTGATCGCGGACCTATCATGGAAACCATCGTCGAGCCTGAACGTTCCTTCCATCTTTGCAACAAAGCAGTTCGAATCATGTCTGACAACGAGAAGCAGGCTGAGACCATAGAGCGATTGAGGAAGGAGATTGAGGATCATAATGCTACAATTGGTGCTGAGAGGGCCGCCGTTGCTGCAGAGCGAGCCCGTGCTGATAGGGAGGAGGATGCGCACAAACAAGCCCAAGAGCGGCTCAATCAGTATCCACAGACGGCGATGCAATACATGCATCCGTCGCTTCACGTTCCTGAATCCGCTATACTTATTTCTCCTTCCAATTATTAGATTAAAATTAACTTCCTATCTGAAATTAAAAGAAATACTTTTGAAGGAAGACCTAATAAATGCCCTCTGCAACACATCTCTACTTTTATGGACTTATGTGAAACAATTGCCGATGGAGTAAATTTAGAGTATCTGAGTCTAAAATCTTTTAGATGGTCTTTGGTAGGGAAGGCATCACAATGGCTTGAGGGTTTGGCTCCACGCTCGCTGAGGACATGGGCGGAGGTGAAGGATGCATTCTTGAATAAGTTTTTTCCACCTTCTAAAACGGCGATGCTGCGACAAAGGATCACGGTTTTCAAACAAAAGCCAGGTGAAACACTAGCACAAGCATGGGAGCGCTTTAAGGACTTGCTGAGATCATACCCGATGCATGGGCAAATTCCATATGTAATCCAGTAGATATTCTACAATTTCCTTGATGCGCCGAATAAGGAAAGGATCAATTTATATACCTCCTATCGGTACATTGAGCTTACACCAACGGAGGCATGGGAGACTATTGAGAGGATCGTGAACTTTGATAACATCTCTAGGACTGCTGTGGCATATGATTCAAGGCCTGCCCCATCTATGCCTCTATATGAGCCTCCAAAGGAGATAGACCCTGATGTGCGGCAACAATTCCACAACGATCAAGTATCCATGGCGGAACAACATGAGGAAGCCAAGTGGACGAGAGGCTCCTATCCGGGGACAACCTTATACCCTATCTGGGGACAAGTTTGAGAATGGATGTCATCTTTGGAGTTGTTATATGGAGTTGTGCATATATTATTTATGAAGTTGTTGGCAGGAATGAAAGAAATTATGAATTATGGAAAATTTAATGAGCGAGAAAAAATCCGATCACCTCAAGAGATAAATGTAGGTCGACCCTGCTCATTGAGATGTTAGTTCAGCGAGACGGGACACAAGGTGAGGAGTCTGAAGTACTAAGTATCCGGGACCATTCATGACACCCATGTTTGCAACTCGCGAGAAGGCAGTGCTAAGGTTAGAGAGGTAAAAGCATTATAAGTGAAAAAAGCATTGAGCGATGAGTGAAAGGTGAGACATTATGAAGAAGGAATGTGGAATGAATGTTTTTGGAAAGAAAGTTTTATTTCCCCGGATTTAACACCACATAGCCAAATATTAGCCCACTTTTAGCCTTTTACCAATCTACTTCTCACAAGCTTGCAAAAGTCCTCTTGATTATTAATGCTATGTCGCTGAAATTGTTTTTTTTTTGCATATAAACCTCCTTTTATGAGTATGAAATTGCTTTTATACACACGCATGGATTTGGTTGACATTAGTACCTTATCGAGGATGGCAATTGATTGTGGTGACATATGAAAAATGAATCTATGATGTTGAGAGTTTACTTTCTTCCCCTGAATGACCAATAAAGGTATTGCTTGGGGACAAGCAAGCTTAAGTATGGGGTGTTTGATGTGCGCGCAAATTGTCATATTTTCTATGCACATATAAGTCCATTTTATCATTCTTTTGCATGCATATTAGTGGGAAAACATGGGATTAGTGTACTTTATGCATTATTGTCAAATATATGGGTATGCACGAGTTTCTATGTGATTTCGCAAAAAACAGGGCAAAAATGGACGGATTTGAAAGAGCGGAAAAAGAACTCAAAGTCTTCTGAAGAGGTCGAAATTGAGTGGAGAACCTCGACATTGATTGCAGCTGTGAGGCAGAAATCGAGCAAGAAAGAGAACAGAGCATGTCGAGATACAGAGGTGGATATCGATGATCCATAGTCGATATCGAGTGCCCAGATCGAGATAAATGATAGAAGTCAAGGGCCAATCCAAGTAGAAGATAGAGAGCTCCAGATAAGATAAAAGAGAGGTTGATATCGATGTCTTATGGTCGATATCGATGTTGCCAGTAGAGAAGTCCGACTCAGATTTTGATAGAATTTTATCCGATGCTTGCACATCTATCCTAAAGTCGAGATTTCTTATCTTCAATATCAGAGCTATCACATGAGCTGTTTTACAATAGAACTTTTAGTTTTTACTTTATTTAAGTTTTATCTTAGAGAATAAAGATAAAGTTTCTAGTCTTTGGATAACAAAGTTCGATATCTATATCTAGAGGCCGTTACGGCTGAGTTTAATCATTCAATTACATCTAAGGACAGCGAGTTTTAGTAGTTTATCGCAGAGAACTTGTAGAGAGAAAGAGAAGGCCGATTGAGGTTGGAAGCGAGAGCGGAATTTGTTTTGGTTCGGTTGTAATTTCTTTCATAGTTCAATACAAAGTAGTTTTCTTTCAATAATGATGATGATGATTTGCATGATGAGAAGCGAGTAGTCAACCCACTTCTAGGGTCGGGGTGAGCCCGACGATAGCGATGTAGGGTAAGTGCATCAAAGGTATGATTTTTATGCGATTCCGTCTTCTATCCTATGCATGATTCCTTTGCAAAAGTTAGGGAGATTCATTATTTGCATTATTGAAGCGAAAGACACTCATATTGTGAACTTGGATGGCTCATTAATTGGATAGTAACTCTTAGGAACTATGCGAGAGCCTCTAATCACCTAAGCGTTGGTAATGAAAGTTATTTGATGGAAAGGCATTAAATTTCATAACTTTAGCATCAAACTTGCATTGTTATCGTTGTGGCATTAATCCCCGACTTTTGAAGCTTTAAGTTTATTGAATTTCATACAAAAGTTAAGTTTTGATTTATGATCATCCTTCTTTACCATTCTACGTTCTTCAGACACTTTTCCGACAATAGGTTATACTTTGAAGTTTCTATGAAAAACATCGGAATCGACTGTAAAGGTCGATATCGAGGTCTAACGTCGATATCGAGGTTCCAATCAACGTCGACTTTGCTGCTTTTGTCTTCTGCAGGAACTTGGCTGGAAATCGACCAGAATCAAGGTCGATATCAACCACACACATCGATATCGAGTGTCTCCTGAGGTCGAAAGCTTAATCGTGATTACAACAAGGGCAGCGCTGACATACCTCCTCGTGGATTCGACCCTGAATTACCCTACCACTACATCGGGAGGGATTCTTGTAGTATTTGCATGGAACATGGAGTTAGCATAGTTAGAGTTTAATTTGAATGTTTTATTTGAGCAATGAATCTACCTCCCATTCGAAACCGAACAATGTCGACCCTGCTGGCTGTTTCTGTCCTCGCCAACAAAAACTTTGGAAGCTTTTCCTTAGCCGGTGAAAGGACAACTTGCTCCAATTGCTTCGTTTCGCTCATGGTAGGGTTGAAGGAGAACTCAATTACTTCATTCCCTATAGTAAACGTTAGTAACCCACGACGTACGTTGATATTGGCATCAACAGTAGCTAAGAAAGGCCTACCAAGGATGATAGGTACAATAGGATCTTTATGAATCTCCAATACAATGAAATCTGTAGGCACAAAGAACTTACCTACCTTTACTGGAACGTCATCAACTATACATGTGGGCCTGACAAATGAGTTGTCAACCATATAGAGTTTCATATACACAGGTTCAAGTGCTCCGATGTTCACCTTTCGTCATATAGAAAGAGGCATAAGACTTACACTTGCCCCTAGGTCACATTGGGCCTTGTAGCGATGTTGGCCAAGCCCCACGGTGATTCCAAACTTCTCTGGATCACTCCTCTTCTCCAGGAAGTCCATCTTTGAGCACTCTTCTACGATCTCTGCCATGGATCGCTTCTTGCTAAGGATGTCTTTGAGGAATCGGACATAAGCGGGCATCTCGCTTAGGGCTTCTATAAAAGGAATAGTAACATTAAGACCTTGAAGAATCTTTACAAAGCGCCTAAACTTACCTTTGGTGGGGTCCTCCAATGCTTTGGATGGGAATGGCAACATCTTCTTTTGCGGAGGAGCCAAAACGGTGGTCGGGAGGGGCTTGCTGGACATCGATGTCGACTGGGACTTGGTCAATATCGATCGGGATGGTCGATTTCGACCTCTGTTGTGGCTCCGAAGGCTCTGCAGTGGCCTCGACGTCGACCTTGGTGTCGACCTGGTGGTCGATTTCGATGGCTGGCTCGACATCGACTTGTCTGTCGATGTCGACAGGATCGGCTGCTTTCTCCTCCGATTTCGTTCGTCGATTTTGTAATTTTTTGCCACTCCTTAATTGCATGGCTGGGACGTGGCCCATCCCGGATTGCCCCTTAGGATTTGTAGTTGGTTGCCCAGGGAACGTTCCAAACGGTCTAGGGATTTGTGCCGCCAATTGACCCAGTTGGGTCTCTACATTCTTTTACCAAATATCCATCTCCCCAATCCTTGTGGTAATGTGATTGACTTGAGAATGGATTGCATTGTTGGATTGATCATTCATAGCCTAGTTCCGCCTTATCTCATCCAGCACAAGTTGTAGATCATCCTTCCGCTAGTCCCTCTGCGGGTGCCCTGGAGCTCTATAATGCGGACGATCCTTGGGGTCTTATTGGGGTGGTTGATTTCCCCAGTTTTGGTACCCCTGGCAATCGGGATTCCTCAGGTAGCGCGCCTCTTGGTGAGTCTCTGCTAGTTATACTTGTTCAGCATGAGGGCACTCGATGGTGGTGTGCCGTTGTGATCCGCATTCGATGGAATCTTGATTCGCTGACAGGAACCTCACTTGCTTTTGGAGCTTTCGAAGTTGATCTCTATGGAATTGCTCCTTCACGTCCGGATCGATTACCTTAGAGAGTTCATATAAAGGCATAGATGGGGCAGGCCTCGACGATGATGATGTAATGTCGGAAGCCTCAGGAGTCCCATATGTGTTGTCGAATTCCACCAACCTCTCTATGGTATCCCAAGCCTCTTGTGGAGCGAGTTCAAGGTAGCCATAAGAGGTGTAGGTGTTGATCCTCTCCTTGGTTGCAGCATCAAGAGCATTGTAAATAATCTCCTGAATCACGTACGGTGGTTGGCCATGCGTCGGGCATGATCGTAGTAGGTCCTTGAACCTTTCCCAAACAGTCGTCATAGCCTCACCAGGCCTTTGTTTGAAAGCCGTGATTTTCTGTCAGATCAACGACATTTTGGATGGAGGGAGGAATTTATTGAGGAACGCGTCCTTGAATTCATTACAGGTGCGGAGCGATCTTGGGGCTAAACTTTCCAAACACTGCAATGCCTTACCTGTAACCGATCAACGAAAAGCTTTAAGTTCGACATATTCAAGACTCTGTCCATCAACAATAGTATCACAGAGTTCTAAGAAGGTTGATATATATGCCATAGGGCATTCATTAGGTTTTCCTTCATATTGACGTCTTCTTATTTCAAAATTAGAAGCAGGGATAAGAATCGCCGATTCAGGCACTGTGAGCGCGGGGTGCATGTATTGCTTGGCATTCCAAGGGAGGGCATTGATTTGGGCTTCTATTTGCCTCCGGCCTTCCTCCTCCCTATATGCACGCTCTTTAAGTGCCGTCTCTCTAGTTGTTAAGTCCTCAACCTGCTTCCTTAGTTGCTCAGTTAGCTCAGCCTGGTTCGCGTTGTCTACCATGATTCTTTGAGCTTGGCCTCTTAGATGGAAATAGCGTTCAGGGTCGTCTACTCCTTCGAATTCAGGTGGGCGATCAGCGCGTCGCATACACCTGCAAGGCCAAACTAGATAGAAACGTGAGATAGACTACTAGGGCGCGATTGATTGCCTCCCCGGCAACGACGCTAATTTGTTTTTAGGAGAAATCGAGTTCTTAAATATAAATATATAAAATAGATGCAAACCCACTCCTAGCCTATGGAAATAGTTACAAGAATTCCTCCCGTTGTAGTGGAAGGGTAGTCAGGATCGATCCACGAGGAGGCGTGTCAGCGGGATCCTAGTAGCGTTGGAAAGCTCACGTCTTTCGTCGACCAAAAGCCTTGATCTCGACCTTGGTGCTGGATGTTGACCTTGGATGTCAATCCTTTCTGCAATAGAAGACCTGCAGAGACAAAAACAAGCAGTCGATATTGACTAGGGTAGGTCGATATCGATGTCAGTCAGCGATATCAATTGGCTAAGAAGACTGCCAGTCGACATAGTATGGTCGATATCGAGGTTGAAGGGTCCATATCGATCTTAGAAACTCATGCAGGATGATCGTCGTCGACTCAGAAAACCGTCGACGAAACTCAGTGGTCGATATCGATGTCTGGGGGTCGATATCGATGTCTTCTCCTGCAAAGTGGTTAGCTTTTTGTCAGCAAAGAAAGGTCGAAGACGTAAGGATGAATGAGGTGCGATGAACATAATAAAGACATTGTTTTTAATTAATATAAACTATATAAAAAGCAACTCCTACGATTAGGGTTTACTACAACGATAACCAATGCATGCGATAAGGCAAATAAGAATGACAATTGCACTAGTTCACCTGAGGGACAAGCTTTCGATGTACACAAACTCTTAGGATTATTCTTGCAAATAAATCTAATTGTCTCTACCAATTTTACGTTTATAACTCAGGTTGTTAGCATGAATTCCTTTTCTTTCGATTAGGACTAAACATAGAATTGTAGGAGATGATATAGACACAACGATATCAACATCTAACACTTACCTCAGGCACGCATGGCTAATGTCGGGCTCACCCCGACCATAGAAGCTTTGGGAGACTACTCGCACCTCATCATGGAACTCATCATTGATTGAAAGGAAAATTGCATTAATAACTTCAAAACTTTACAACTCAACGTCGGCTCTCGCAAACGCCAAACCCTAAAGCTTCTTCCTAACTCTATTGTATGTAATTGAAAGTGTGTCTAATGATCCTTGAATGCCAGCCCCCTAGGGCTTTATTTATAGGGTACTAATCCTTGCTATCCAAGGATTGTAACTTCTATCTAAACTTTGGACTCTATCCAAAAATTAGGATAGATCTTTTACTTTGATAAAACTCTAAACAACTTGATAAATCTCTAAGGTAAAAAGTAAATATCCTCAGCTGTAATCTATCTAGAGTTACAAGATAATCCGTGCCTTTAAAGATAGAATTTCCAATCCGCATCTCGAAAAGCATTTCCAACCCGCGTCGAAGTATGGTCGATATCGACCAGAGTGGTCGATTTCGACCTCTCTATTTCTGCTCGATGAGCTCAGCTTCCCTCGATTCCTGGGTTCAGGTCGATATCGATGATAGGAGATCGATACCGAGTGCTTTTCTTCTGCTGTGTCTGTTTTGACACTCAGTTCTGTGTAGATGTTCTGTAGTCGACATCGACAATGTGGGTCGATTTCGACCTCTCTTCAGCTTTCCTTGGCTTCTCCGTTTTGACTCCGATTTCGCTCGAATTCCTACATGATTAGATCAAAACTTGTGCAGACTCTATTTCTAGCACGTTAGCTCATTCTTACACAAGTTTATATTATTTTGAACCTTTTCTTTGGATATCAAATGAAATATAAAGTCAAAAGATGCAATAAAAAGAGGTACAAATATGTACATCAACAACTCCAAAGATGACATCCATTCTCAACATAGTCCCCGGATAGGGTATAAGGAATAAAAAATGGGTAGTATGTAATATATTGTGGAGCAATAATGATAATGTAAGGCTCATATATGGCTTGTGTAATTGCAAATATGCATAGGTAAGGCTAGGATATGACTTTGAGCACATGTATGGAAATTTCTTAAAGTCCTCCATCATCTTATCATGCACATGTCAAAAGCAACTTCAAATTTTTACCTCTCTTTCATGGTTTTCTCTTTAAAATTGCACTTCATTTTGACTTCCCTTAACTAGGCAATTTCATGTTATATCTTTAATGAATCTATTTTTGCATCGTCGAGTTCAATAAAAGCTTCCATGGCACTTATCTCTTATTTTTCAAAATTTTTGATGGGGGTCATTTTTTTTTCGAAATTTAAAACATGCTAAAGGTAAATATGATATGCTTAAGGATAAAAGACATTTAAATTAAATATGTATGAGTATGCATAAACATGTAAAAACTATGCAATAACTTATGAAAAATTTCAAAAAATGCTTAAAAAATATGCTAAAATATGCGAGTAAGCCTTTCCCCCACCCCATAATTAAAGATTATAGTGTCCTCAATGTATAAAAAGTAGGGTTAAGAAAGAAACTTACTAAAAATTCACGAAAATCAGGAGTCTAAGGCGTCTGCAGGTAAGGTCGATATCGGGCATACTAGTCGATATCGACTTGTTTCATCGATTTCTTGTTCAAGCTTAAGGGTGATCCGGCCTCGACCATAAGCTATCTAAATCGACCATCTGGGTCGATATCGAGCATTATGCTCGATTTCGATGTCTGTTATGCTCTCCTTCTTTCCTGAAACTTGTCCTACAATAAAAGCAAATTACATTTGGATGGTGCATTAATTCTTAGCAGCTGATTCATTCAAGCTTAGCCGAGGGAAGGAGGAATATTATTATAAAGGTCAAAAAAAAGTTGAAGAATTCAAATTGTTGGTAGGACGGTGTACACTATCATGAGGCAAAAATCATACAAAAATAATAACCATTTGTGTAATAACCGCTAAAATAGTCATCCAGAATATATTATACCTGAGATTCAATCATATCTTCTGTGTAATAACCACTAAAATAGTCATCCAAAATATATACCCACGAGAGTCTTAAAAATTGTCATTCATGAAACAAAACAAGCCATGTCAGCAGAGAGTCCCACTTGAGCTTTCAGTTATCCAATTGTCACTAAAAACACTCTTTACCTCTTTTAGAATTCAAAAATCATACTGATTAAGCTAGTATAAAAAAATCACTCATCATGTGAACTATGCCAAAATTCTAGTATTTGAGAGTAGTTCTAATTCTAATAAATCCTTCAAAAATCATGATACATTTATAGTCACATACAAGAGTTCTCAGTATCATGCAACAAGAAAAAGCCTAATATACCTTATTGACACGATAATAGGCAAAAAAGAATGCACATAATAATAATAATAGAAATTGGCAATCATCTTGGGCCCAATGGATCCATAAATGGTAAATGTTCACTTGTTCTTGAAGATTAAGAAAATCCCTATGATGTACAACCTCTTCGGTGAGCTGGATCAGTAAAGGCAGCTCCATTTATAAGTTAGATTCAGTTAAAACATCAACATGAGCGATGGGGATAGCCATGAGAGAGTGATGTCAATGTAGCACCCATCAATGATCAATAATCAACAATAGGAGGAAACAAATCAATGATTTGCATTGTATAACACCGGATTTGCTTAGAAAGATTGAATTGTTTAAGGGAGTTTGATCAAACAAGATATGACATAAAACGTTAAATTTTGACAGATGATGCACCTCAAGCTCTTCTGTGAGTATTTCTCCAGAGATTCAAAAGTTGAAATCATGAAAGCAACATTTGATAGTTAGCTATAACATATTTTGAAAATGATTATATGGAAAAATATTACGTCAATTTAGCTTATCTTTTCTTCTCGAGCAATTTGCATAACTCAACCTTCAACCAGACAACCTGCAAACAATACATGATTCGAATCATCAATTATTTCTAGATAATAGAAAAGCAGAAAGTCCTATCAGAGCTTTCTGAGAGAAGAAATAGCTTATATCAAAGTTGGGATAAAAGCTACCTGCACTCCAAAAGATCTAATCCAGGGTCAACCTTCAAATAGTTTGGACATTCGAGCGGCTCGGGCGCACATGCTAGGATATCTTAACTGCTGAATACACAACTACAAGCCCTTTTCTTGCTCCAGCATTACACAAGACATCAATCCCTACAACCCCCCATCAAATGGAAACATGTATAAAATGAAAAGAAAATTTGATGTGCATAAAACTAGAGTACCAGCGAATCAGCTGGAAAATTTGAACTTTAATAGATGACCTAAATGAATAAATTAGACAGTGAAGATGAGAAGAAAACCCCTAATTCTACACCTAAATGAACCCTATACGGAAATTACAAACACATAAAATGTAAACCCTAACTCAAATGTGCACAAAATTAGTTAGTAGTTTTGTTAGAAAGTGGCTAAGCTTTTACTTTTCTCTAATGGCTAAAGGATGAAATCCCTAATACAGTGCACAAAATCCCCAAATTTGTTTTATACCTATAATCCCTAAAACATAAAAAATTATAATTAACAATTTAAAGCAGAAGAAGAATAGTTACAAGAGAGTACCAACAACGGGAACACTAGAGAGGAGGGGTGCCGGAGAAGCCATAGATGCTGGAGTTAAGGGAACTTACAGGAAGGGGCGAAGGTGTTGATTGTTGAGAATAGCCGAAGAAGCCACTCACAGGAGAAGCACGAACATAAGTCACCCAAAGACAGGACAGGGAAGACGAGAACGACAGCGAGATGAGATGCGTGCGCCGGAGTTGAGGGACGAACCGCCGAAGATGAGAACCATCGAAGACTTTGCTGAAAGAAAAGCATGAACCTTAACCCATTAGGTTTCAAGCGAATCATCAACATGGGAAATCATTAAACGTGAGAAAGACCAAAATTTCAAGATTAAGCCATGAGAGAGAGAGGGAGAGAGAGAGAGAGCATATGAAAGACGAACAACCACGCTTTGTCTTTGATCGAGAGTGGTTCCAGAGGGATGCAAAGAGGAGCGAGGATATCAAGCTATGGATCTGAGATCCAGTGGTCCGCCATGGGAGAATAGCTCGCAGCCTTGGCTCCACCGATTTGAACGACAGAGCAGAGGGAGCGAGGAAATTGGAAAATATGAGATGGGTTGTATGTGTTTCAGATTCGAAAGTGGAGATGGAGATCCGAGATTGTGAGGTGAAAGATGGAGTACATTCATCAGATCGAAGGTGAAGTTCATCAGATGGCAGGTTAGAGGTGAAAAATGGGTGTGAGATCCAGATCTGGAAATGGGAGAGAAATGGAGTGTATCTGAAAATGGGAGAAGGTAATTTAGATCCAAAAAGAAAGAGGGGATTTTAATTTGTTAAGTGTTGGGTTTGATTCTTTTTTTTAGACAAAAAATCAAAATTCAAATATTTTGGCTGAGTGAGTAAGTGTTGGAATCAAGCGGCATCTTTACCGCGTTTAGGTATATTGTGCCTTTCAGATTTTTTTAAAAATAGTTTTAACATTGTCCGAAAAATTAAACTAATGTATATTATTTCAATGACATCGAAAAATTACAAACTGATGTTATAAATCTATTTAACATCATGCGTATTTCTGCCTGTTGTAAATACGGTGATGTCTGATAACAGAATTCTAGTAGTGGATGACATATGGTAGTTGCACATGCATAGGGCATGATCCCAGCAAGTCCTTAAAGCGATCCCACGCATGTGCCAACGTCTCACCAGACTTTTGTTTGAAAGTTGTGATCATTTGCCGCAACATCGTCGTTTTAGATGGAGGAAAGAACTTGTTTAGGAACGCATCCTTCACCTCTGCCCATGTCCTCAGTGAGCGTGGAGCCAAACTCTCTAGCCATTGCAATGCCTTCCCTGCTAAAGACCATCGAAAGGACTTTATTCTCACATACTCTAAATTCACACCATCAGCAATAGTTTCACATAAATCCATGAAAGTAGAGATATGTTGCAAAGGGCATTCATTAGGTCTTCCTTCAAAAGTATTTCTTTCAATTTCAGACAGGAAGTTAATTTTTATCTCATAGTTTGATGGAGGAATTAAAATAGCAGATTCAGGAACATGTAGAGGCGGATGCATGTATTGCATCATCGTATGTGGATACTGATTGAGCCGCTCTTGGGCTTGTCTGCGCGCATCCTCCTTTCTATTAGCACGGGCTTGCTCTGCAGCAGCTGCAGCCCTTTAAGCAGCGATTGTAGCGTTGTGGTCCTCTATCTCTTTCCTCAACCGCTCAATGGTCTGAGCCTGTGTCTCGTTATCCGCCATGATTCTGATAGCTTTGTTGCGAAGATGGAAGAAACATTCAGGCTTGTCTATGCTTTCTCGGATAGGTTCGCGATCAGAGCGTCGCATAAACCTACAAAATCAGCACTAAAGAAAAATCATGAGAAAAGCTTAGGGCGCGATTGATTGCCTCCCCGGCAACGGCGCCAATTTGTTCGCGAAGGGGAGGGGTATTGCTTAAATAAAATATTCAAATCAAAACTAAGCTAACTCCCTCATCCAAGCAAATAAAATACAAGAATCCCTCCCGATCTAGTGGTAGGGTAATTTAGGATCGAATCCACTAGGAGGTATGTCAGCGCTTCCTAAGCTTGCGATCACGATCAAATTCCGACTCAAGAAGACCACTCGATATCTTGGTATCTGGTCGATATCGACCTCAATTCTGGTCAATTTCCAGCTAAGTACCTACAACAGACAGAAGCAACAAGTCGACGTCGAGATGGGTACTCGATATCGATGCTAGCACTCAATATCAACCTCTGCAGTCGATTTCGGGTCTTCAAACAGAAATTATAAACGAACCTAATTTTGTCGGAAAAGATGTCCGAAGAACGTAGAATGGTGAGAGGAGTATGGACAGAAAAAAAAAACATAACTTTTTATAATCTTCTATAAACTTAAAGGCTTCCAAGGTCGGGGATTCATGCCACAATGATAACCATGCAAGTTTTATGCCAAAATTATGAAATTTAATGTCTTTCAATCAAATAACTTTCGTTACCAACAATGTGGTGATTAGAGGCTCTCACATAAAACCTAAGAGTTAATATCCAATTTCATGACAAATCCAAATTCACAATATGATTGGCTTTCACTTCAATAATGCAAATAATGAATCTCCTTCACTTTCGCAAAGGATCATGCAAGGGATAGAAGACGGAATCGCATAAAAATCATACCTTTAATGCACAAACTTACATTGATATCGTCGGGCTTACCCCGACCCTAGAAATGGGTTGACTACTCATACTTCATCATTGAACTCATCATCATCATGTAAAAGAAACTACTTTGATTAAACTTCGAAAGAAAAATTACACCGAACAAAGCCAACTCTCCGCTCTCGCTTCCCTTTAACTCCACTCGCCTCTCTCTCTCTCTCTCCCCTAAATCTCTGCATAACAATGTGTTTTTCTTGCTGTAATTTGATGTCTAACTCAATGAATAAACTCAGCCCTAATGGCCTCTAATTGTAGATCTCGAACCTCGCTATCCAAGGATTCGAAAACCTATCTTTATTCCTAAGATAAAACTTTAATAAAGTAAAAATTAAAACTCTCTACATAAATAACATAAAGGATAAAATGTCTGGTGTAGATATGATAGAAGATCTCAACTTTAGGATAGAAGCAAAGCTTCGGATAGAATTCTATCAAAGATAGCATCGGATCTGTTCTGCAGCAGCAATCGATATCGACCTCAAACCTCGATATCGACCTCTTCTTTTCTCTATCTCGAGCAGTCCTACTCGACCTCGGATTGGCACTCGACTTCTATCTTTTATCTGGATCTTGGTCACTCGATATCGACCTTGTAACATCGATATCGACCTCTTCATGTCGACATGCTCTGTTCTCCCTCTGCTCGATTTCTAGTGCTCTGTTTCCACTCGATGTCGAGTCTTTAGGTCGATTTCGACTCTTCAGTAGACTTCGAGTTCTTTTTCCGCTCTTCTTCTCTTGTCCAAATTCGTCCATTTTCATCCCGTTTTTGCAAAATAACATAAAAACTCGTGTAGACCTCTATATTTGACAAATAAGCATAAACTACACTAATCTTATGTTTTCCCAACCAATATGCATGCAATTAACGTCAAAATGGACATAAATGTGCGTAGAAAATGTGGCAATTTGCGCGTACATCAGGCTCACCCTCAGCAAAGCCATAAATGCAACCTCACAAGTGTCAGAATACAATTATGCAAAATGCTCAATAATCATGTCATATGTTCACCTAAATGCAATAATACCTACCTATTATGTCTATCTAAAATATGCATTATCAATCTCCCCCACATTTAAGCTTCTCTAGTCCTCGAGCGAATAATAAAAAGCAACCTATACCTACGAGTTCATCATCCATGCAATAGCATTAACTAAAACAAATCAAATTTCAAGGAGCACACGATCAAGTGAATAAACATCGTAGCATGTATTCAGTGATCAAAGCATCCAAACTAGAAATCATCCAACCTCACCGGGAATATGTGTTTCACTCATTCTCTCATGTGTTTAGGCTTTTAAGTTCAACTCTCAACTCAATCCAAAATGCAACTAAGCTCATAGAAATTGCAAACAATATCACCAAATCTCCACCGAAATGCCATTACTTGCGGAAAAACAATAAAAATAAGCAATTTGGCTCTAGATCTCTCTTTTTTTTTAATTTTTCTTTTTGTTTTTTCTTTCTTTCAGCCTTGATGTATTCCTTACGTGAGTCAAAAACATGGGTGTCATGAATGGTCCCGGCCTATCAACACCTCAACTTACTTGAATAAAGTCTACTTAAACATCTTTTGATGCGAGTTGCAAACATGAGTGTCATGAATAAACCCAGTTACTCAATGATCGAGCTTCCTTCATAGCGGATAGTTTTCAACACCGTTTTGCATGAATCATACCCATGGGTGTCATGCATAGATCTGGTTACTGTGTGTCTCAACCATTGCCACTTTATTTCACTATAAACTCTCAGTAAGCAACTAAAGCCAAATATTAACATAAAAGCATAAAATTCTGCAAACAACAAACATGTGAGTCGGTCTTCACAATAGATAATGAAGTCAATATCAAGAGGCATAGGCAAAAGGAGAGTAAATCACACATATAAGCAAAAGGAGTTATATGATTCCAATAAGGCTAAAACAATCTCACAAGGGTCATGTTTTGATGGATTTCAATCATACTTAAGCTTAATCATACAAGCTCAATTACATCACTAATCATGCTCTTTTAAGAAAACCTTTTAAAGCAATAAGGCTAAGCACTTCAAATTCATCATTGGATTTACAAGTTCATGCTATGATGACTATAAGCAATGCATGGTATAATTCTTTTTTTTTTTCGAAATAGAAGCAATGACTATAAGAAATAAACATAACCATATGCATAACATCATGTAAGATGTCCAAACATAAGGATTATCCGATTATAGACCAAAGCATGAAGCGTAGAGTAGTAATGCTGGAACTGCTCGACAAAGGAATCTAAGCTACTCTAGACGCCGGATAGTGCACGATTCTGATCCTCCTACCGCTGGTAGATCTCATCATGCCGCTGACGAAGATCCTGGTGATACTGTCTGATCTACAACTAATGGATCTCATCCAGTCGGTAATCATACAGGCCGTAACTACCAGAAGAGGAGGAGGGGACGTAGCTTATGTCAATGTCGAAGTCCTCAGCCCTAGCCCAGCTGGACTCTCTCCTCATAAAAGTTGAAAGTGGCACATTCCACCCAGCAGCATCAGCACCAGCATCATCCTCATCATCATCATCATCATCATCATCATCATCATCATCATCATCATCATCATCATCATCATCATCATCATCATCATCATCATCCGCCGGCTCATCAGAAAGATCTTCAACCTTTGATGAGATGTTGAAGTCAGCGATCGTCGGGCCCATAGGGATCCCAACAGAAAGGCAGATGATGTGGCCATTGCTACGACTAGCTCGCCAGATGTATGGGGCCATACTGCCCTCAAGATGTCTCATCCTCACAAGCATCTCCATAGAGATGCGTGAATCCCCAGTTAGTGGAAAGAGATCATGAACAGGTACTCTACATCTAACAACAATCAATGAAATGAGGCCCCCAAAACCGATAGTGTGCGTGTCCCTCTGAGGTCCTCTAATCATCAAATCAGCACAAGCGTCCAGAAACAGTTGGACCTAGAAAGGAGTGACGTCCACCTCTTGAGTAAGACGGTAAAGTGCCGCCCAACTGTTCTATGACACCTTGTTTTAGCTCTTTCTCTCAAAGAAGGTGTTGTTCAACACCTTGTGGCAGAGTCATAGCGGAGGGTGAGTGATGGAATAGTTGTAATTACTCTCAAAGAAGGTGTTTTTCTACACCTTGTGGCAGAGTCATGGCAGAGTCAAAGAAGGTGTTGTTCTATGACACCTTGTTTTAGCTCTTACTATTTTCATAAGCATCCCAACGAATCTCTTCCGATTCTTGAAGTTGATGCTTCCTCATTTCTCTTGCTTCAAAAGCATCCATATTGGCTTGCTTGACAACCCAGTAAGCTTTGTACCCGAGCTCGACTGGCAAATGACATGGCTTCCCATAAACTAGATGAAATGGTGACAGCCCAACGGGTATCTTGTAAGTCGTACGATAAGCCCATAGAGCATCCTCTAGTCGACGACTCTAATCCTTGCGATTTGGTGCAACAGTCTTCTCCATAATCATTTTTACTTCTCTATTAGATAGTTCAGCTTGTCCATTTGTTTGTGGATGATAGGCAATCAAAACTTTATGAGTCACATTATATTTCCTTAGTAGAGCACTGGCAATCTTGTTGCAGAAGTGAGTCCCCTTTATCACTGATAACAGCTCTAGGCATCCCAAATCTGGCAAATAAGGTTTTAAAAAAATAGCGATGATGCGAGCATCATTAGTCTTAGTGGCCTTCACTTCTACCCATTTGGATACATAATCAACTTCAAGCAATATGTAGACATTTCTGAATGAACTGGGAAAGGGCCCCATGAAATCCATACCCTAGACATCAAAGATCTCACAAACCATAATTGAAGATAGTGGCAACTCATTTTTGCCTGAAATGTTTCCCGTGCGCTTATATCTATCACAAGTTTTGTAAAAAGCATGAGCGTCACGAAAGATGTGAGGCCACTAGAATCCTGCTTCAAAGACTTTCCTAGCAGTCCGCTGTGCTCCAAAATGTCCTCCGCTTGGATTTGAATGATAGAATATTAGAACAGAAGTTACTTCACTGTCCGGGAGACAACGACGAACAATTCGATCCGCGTCGTGCTTCCATAGAAAAGGATCATCCTAAACATAGTATCGTGCATCATGCCAAATCTTATCCTTTTTAGCTTTCGGGAAATTTGAAGGGAAAACGTCATCTACTAGATAATTAACAATATCTGTGAACCAAGACTACTTAGTTTGCACACTCATAAGCCAAGTCAGCGGCTCCTCATTATCCTTATCAAGATTGTTCCACGTCAGCCAATCGTCATGGCGGTGAGCGCCGGTTCGAGCGGCGGGCGCCGATTCCTCAATTTCAAGTTGTGCCAAAATTTTCATCAATCCTTCTTCAAAAAATTCTCCTAACCCCGGTGGTTGCTCTCCCCACCATCAGTTTTGTATATTCTACTTAAGTGGTCGGCTACCAAGTTTTCTGCTCCCTTCTTATCTCAGATTTCTAAATTCAATTCCGTCAGGAGTAGAATCCATCGAATTAGCCTCGGCTTTGCATCCTTCTTTGTCATCAAGTATCATAGTGCTACATGATCGCTGTAAACTATCACCTTTGCATCCAATAGGTAAAGATGGAATTTCTCAAGAGACAATACCACGACTAACAATTCCTTCTCTCTAGTAGTGTAGTTCTGCTGGGCTGCATTCAACACCATAGAAGCATAGTATATCATATGAGATGCCTTATCTACCTTTTGCCCTAACACAAAACTGACGGCCTAATCACTGGCATCGGACATCAACTCAAAGGGCAAGGTCCAAATTGGGGCTTGGATGATAGGTGTTGAGGTTAATTGGTTTCTTAACTCATGAAAAGCTTTCTTACAACTATCGTCAAACACAAATGACACATCTTTCTTAAGAAGTCCACATAAGGGTGAGGTTATCTTAGAAAAATCTTTGATTAAGCTACAATAGAATCCTGCATGCCCTAAGAATGAACGGATTTCACGCACATTAGCCGGATAAGGTAAAGACTAAATAAGATCAATCTTTGCCTTGTCTACCTCAATGCCCTTTTTAGACACAATGTGACCCAAGACAATCCCCTGTTCAACCATAAAATTTCATTTCTCAAAGTTCAGAACCAAATTAGTTTCAACACACCTCTTTAGTATTAATGACGCATGATGTAAGCACGAATCAAAATCATTCCCATGCACAGTAAAGCCATCCATAAGCACTTCAATGAAATGATCAACATATTCAGAAAATATACTCATCATGCATCTTTGAAAAGTACTAGGTGCATTGCATAACCCAAAGGGCATCCTGCTATAAGCAAAAGTACCAAAAAGACAAGTAAAAGTAGTTTTTTCCTGGTCCTCAGGTGCAATAGGAATTTGAAAATATCCTGAATAGCCATCTAAAAAGCAATAATAAGAAAGACCAGCTATGAGTTTAAGCATTTGATCAATAAAAGGTAAGGGAAAATGGTCCATACGTTTTGTGGCATTGACTTTGCGATAATCAATGCAAACACTCCAACCTGTTTGTACCCTCGTAGGTAACATTTCACCTTCCTGGTTTTCAGAGACTGTGATACCTCCCTTTTTAGGGACTACATGTGTAGGACTAACACATTGACTATCAAAAATAGGATAGATCATACCTGCTTGAAGGAGCTTTCGGACTTCCTTCTTGATGACCTCCATCATTGGTGAATTCAATCGGCACTGAGGTTATCTTGTTGGCTTCACATCATCGTCCATGAGTATATGATGCATACACAATGTAGGACTAGTCCCTTTGATATCGGCAATGATCCATCCCAGTGCAGTGCGATGTTCCCTAAGGACATCCACTAGCCTTTGTTTATGTTCATGAGTAAGTTTATTAGATATGAGCGCATGAAGTGTAGTAACCTCTCCCAAAAATGCATATTTCAAATGATCGGGGAGGGGTTTTAATTGTACTTCAGGTGCCTGAATTACATACGGATGAAGTTTTTCACAAGAAGGAATTAACTGTTCAATTTTATGAAAAGGGGAATTCCCAGAACTGGCATCCATGGCCATAGATAAGTCCTGGAAGTTGTTAGGCAAAGCATAATCAAGAGATAATTCGCCCAAAGGGGCTTCTAAAACAACTTGTAACTCATCGGAACGATCAATACTCGTGATATCCTTAGTAAAAACCTCTACTGAGTCAACCAAATTTAAAGAATAATCAGTAGGTTTCCCATCAGGAATTAAACACTCAGCCCTTTTCCCATCAACTTCCACATATAAAAACCGAGCATAAACTTTTGCTTTTGTAGTACACAGGAAGGATCTACCTAGTATGATAGGTGTTTCGGTTATTCCGCATCCCATGTCTATAACATAAAAATCAGCAGGAAAAATCAACTCATCTACCATGATCAATACATCCTCAACCACCCCCTTGGGATGAATTTGGGAATGATTTGCATGTTGAATAACGACCCCAGTTTCATTTAAAGGTCCTAAGCCTAAATCATTGTATAATTTGTATGATATGACATTTATAGATGCACCAAGGTAAAGCATAGTAGTTTTATGTTTAACCTCACCAATTGTATAAGGAATAGAAAACACACCTGGGTCTTTGCATTTTTCAGGCAATCGCCTTTGAAGTACCAAGGATAATTGTTCTTGTTGCTCCTTACCTTCTTTTTCATTTTCCTGTCGTGGTTGTTTGTATGTGTATGCCTCCTTTAAAACTTTTGCAAAATGAGGAATGGATTTAACTTGATTTAGGAGAGGAATATTTACTTGGCATTTAGCGAAAGTATCAAATAGTTCTTTTTCATTTTCCCATTTCACTACTAAAAAAACAGGAAATAGCTACAGATGGTTAGCCACGGATTATAGGCGACCTTGTATTCGTGGCCATTAGCGATGACATTGGCCACGACTGTTCCTGACCGTGGCTATATTCGTGGGTAATACTCATCCTGGTATGACATGCCAAAACATTCGTGGCTATTAGCAACGACCCAGATTTCCGTAGCTGATTTCGTGGCTTGATATGTGTCAGTGTCAGTAAATAGCCACGAACGTAGACACGAATAGGATTGTCGTTGCTGTTTTCGACGCTGATATGGCCACAACACAATATCTGTCGCTAAATCCGTGGCTATTAATCATCGGAAATCAAATGAACATATGTGGTGAGTGGGCCTTGGGTCACTAATTGTAGGTGGGCCGGATATATATCATGAATGGGCTATCCGACGACACTCAATCCGTGGCTAAATCCGGGTACAAACTCTCCCAAAATTTATGGGCTCGGCCATTAGAAGATAGTGAAAGCCCAATTATCTTATCTCAGCCCATTGAATGAAGTGGTGATTTAGCGACGATTGAATCCGTGGCTAAATCCGTGGCTAAATAAGCCCAAATATGACTGTTTTCCCCAATTGGCCCATTGACGGGCCCAAATATGCCTATGAAATTTTTTTTATATAAATTGACAAGTGTTGAAAAAAATATATATTAACTAATTAATAAATTCTTATGAGAATATTATAAGGATATGTTTTGAGGAAAACTCATATAAGTGACTAATAAATGTTTAATAAAACCTTATATTAAGTAATAAATTCTTATTAGAACACAATAAGAGTATGTTTTGAGGAAAATTGATATAAATTACAAATAAATGTTTAATAAAACCTTATATTGACTAATAAATTCTTATTAGAATATTATGAGGGTGTTTTGAGGAAAACTCATGTAAGTGTCTAATAAATGTTTAATAAAACATTATAGTAAGTAATAAATTCTTATTAGAATACTATAAAGGTATGTTTTGAGGAAAACTCATATAAGTAACTAATAAAAGTTTAATAAGATCTTACATTAACTAATAAATTCTTATTAGAATATTATAAGGGTGTGTTTTGAGAAAATTCATATAAGTACCTAATAAACGTTTAATAAAACATTATAGTAAGTAATAAATTCTTATTAGAAAACTATAAGGGTATCTTTTGAGGAAACTCATATAAGTAACTAATAAAAGTTTAATAAGATCTTATATTAACCAATAAATTCTTATTAGAATATTATAAGGGTATGTTATGACAACCACCCCATAGATCTATGAGTTTTGACGAAAACGCATATAAGTAACTAATAAAACCTTATATTGAGTAATAAATTCTCATTAGAATACTCTAAGAGTATGTTTTGTGTAAAACTCATATATGTAACTAATAAAACCTTATATTAACTAATAAATTCTTATTAGAATACTCTAAGAGTATGTTTTGAGTAAAACTCATATAAGTAGCTAATAAAACATTATATGAACTAATAAATTCTTATTAGAATACTCTAAGAGTATATATGTTTTGAGTAAAACTCATATAAGTAACTAATAAAAACTTATATTGACTTATAAATTCTTATTAGAATACTCTAAGAGTATGTTTTGAGTAAAACTCATATAAGTACCTAATAAAACCTTATATTGACTAATAAATTCTTATTAGAATACTCTAAGAGTATGTTTTGAGTAAAACCCATATAAGTAGCTAATAAAACCTTATATTAAGTAATAAATTCTTATTATAATACTATAAGGTTATGTTATGACGAAAACTCATATAAGTAACTAATAAAAAATTATATTGAGTAATAAATTCTTATTACAATACTCTATGAGTATGTTTTGAGTAAAACTCATATAAGTAACTAATAAAACCTTATATTAACTAATAAATTCTTATTAGAATACTCTAAGAGTATGTTTTGAGTAAAACCCATATAAGTAACTCATAAAACCTTATATTAACTAATAAATTCTTATTAGAATACTCTAAGAGTATGTTTTGAGTAAAACTAATATAAGTAACTAATAAAACCTTATATTAACTAATAAATTCTTATTAAAATACTCTAAGAGTATGTTTTGAGTAAAACCCATATAAGTAACTAATAAAACCTTATATTAACTAATAAATTCTTATTAGAATACTCTAAGAGTATGTTTTGAGTAAAACTCATATAAGTAACTAATAAAATCTTATATTAACTAATAAATTCTTATTAGAATACTCTAAGAGTATGTTTTGAGTAATACCCATATAAGTAACTAATAAAACCTTATATTAACTAATAAATTCTTATTAGAATACTCTTAGAGTATGTTTTGAGTAAAACTAATATAAGTAACTAATAAAACCTTATATTAACTAATAAATTCTTATTAGAATACTCTAAGAGTATGTTTTGAGTAAAACCCATATAAGTAGCTAATAAAACCTTATATTAAGTAATAAATTCTTATTATAATACTATAAGATTATGTTTTGACGAAAACTCATATAAATAACTAATAAAACCTTATATTTAGTAATAAATTCTTATTAGAATACTCTAAGAGTATGTTTTGAGTAAAACTCATATAAGTAACTAATAAAAGCTTCTATTAACTAATAAATTCTTATTAGAATACTCTAAGAGTATGTTTTGAGTAAAACTCATATAAGTAACTGATAAAACCTTATATTAACTAATAAATTCCTATTAGAATACTCTAAGAGTATGTTTTGAGTAAAACTCATATAAGTAACAAATAAAACCTTATATTAACTAATAAATTCTTATTAGAATACTTTAAGAGTATGTTTTGAGTAAAACCCATATAAGTAACTAATGAAACCTTATATTAACTAATAAATTCTTATTAGAATACTCTAAGAGTATGTTTTGAGTAAAACCCATATAAGTAACTAATAAAACCTTACATTAACTAATAAACTCTTATTAGAATACTCTAAGAGTATGTTTTGAGTAAAACTCATATAAGTAACTAATAAAACCTTATATTAACTAATAAATTCTTATTAGAATACTCTAAGAGTATGTTTTGAGTAAAACCCATATAAGTAACTCAGAAAACCTTATATTAACTAATAAATTCTTATTAGAATACTCTAAGAGTATGTTTTGAGTAAAACTAATATAAGTAACTAATAAAACCTTATATTAACTAATAAATTCTTATTAAAATACTCTAAGAGTATGTTTTGAGTAAAACCCATATAAGTAACTAATAAAACCTTATATTAACTAATAAATTCTTATTAGAATACTCTAAGAGTATGTTTTGAGTAAAACTCATATAAGTAACTAATAAAATCTTATATTAACTAATAAATTCTTATTAGAATACTCTAAGAGTATGTTTTGAGTAATACCCATATAAGTAACTAATAAATCCTTATATTAACTAATAAATTCTTATTAGAATACTCTTAGAGTATGTTTTGAGTAAAACTAATATAAGTAACTAATAAAACCTTATATTAACTAATAAATTCTTATTAGAATACTCTAAGAGTATGTTTTGAGTAAAACCCATATAAGTAGGTAATAAAACCTTATATTAAGTAATAAATTCTTATTATAATACTATAAGATTATGTTTTGACGAAAACTCATATAAGTAACTAATAAAACCTTATATTTAGTAATAAATTCTTATTAGAATACTCTAAGAGTATGTTTTGAGTAAAACTCATATAAGTAACTAATAAAAGCTTCTATTAACTAATAAATTCTTATTAGAATACTCTAAGAGTATGTTTTGAGTAAAACTCATATAAGTAACTGATAAAACCTTATATTAACTAATAAATTCCTATTAGAATACTCTAAGAGTATGTTTTGAGTAAAACTCATATAAGTAACTAATAAAACCTTATATTAACTAATAAATTCTTATTAGAATACTTTAAGAGTATGTTTTGAGTAAAACCCATATAAGTAACTAATGAAACCTTATATTAACTAATAAATTCTTATTAGAATACTCTAAGAGTATGTTTTGAGTAAAACCCATATAAGTAACTAATAAAACCTTACATTAACTAATAAACTCTTATTAGAATACTCTAAGAGTATGTTTTGAGTAAAACTCATCTAAGTAACTAATAAAACCTTACATTAACTAATAAACTCTTATTAGAATACTCTAAGAGTATGTTTGGAGTAAAACTCATCTAAGTAACTAATAAAACCTTATATTAACTAATAAATTCTTATTAGAATACTCTAAGAGTATGTTTTGAGTAAACCCCACATAAGTAGCTAATAAAACCATGTATTGACTATTAAAGTCTTATTAGAATACTCTAAGAGTATGTTTTGAGTAAAACTCAGATAAGTAACTAATAAAACCTTATATTGACTAATAAATTCTTATTAGAATACTCTAAGAGTATGGTTTGAGTAAAACCCATATAAGTAGCTAATAAAACCTTATATTAAGTAATAAATTCTTATTATAATACTATAAGGTTATGTTTTGACGTAAACTCATATAAGTAACTAATAAAACCTTATAATTAGTAATAAATTCTTATTAGAATACTCTAAGAGTATGTTTTGAGTAAAACTCATATAAGTAACTAATAAAACCTTATATTAACTAATAAATTCTTATTAGAATACTCTAACAGTATGTTTAGATTAAAACTCATATAAGTAACTAATAAAACCTCATATTAACTAATAAATTCTTGTTAGAATACTATAAGGGTATGTTTTGAGGAAAACTCATATAAGTAACGATTAAATGTTTTATAAAACCTTATATTGACTAATAAATTCTTATTAGAATACGATGAGAGTATGTTTTGAGGAAAACTCATATAAGTAACGAATAAATGTTTAATAAAACTTTATATCAACTAATTCATTCTTATTAGAAACTATAAGAGTGTGTTTTGAGGAAAACTCAAATAAGTAACGAATAAATGTTAAATTAAAACTTATATTGACAAATAAATTCTTATTAGAATACTATGAGAGTTTGTTTTGAGGAAAACTCATATAAGGGACTAATAAATGTTTAATAAAACCTTATATTAAGTAATAAATTCTTATTAGAAAACTATAAAGGTATATTTTGAGAAAAACACATATAAGTAACAAATAAATGAGTAATAAAACCTTATATTAAGTAATAAATTCTTATTAGAATACTATAAGAGTATGTTTTGAGGAAAATTCGTATAAGTAACTAATAAATTTTGAATAAAACCTTATATTAACTTATAAATTCTTATTAGAATGCTCTAAGAGTATGTTTTGAGAAAAAAAACGCTATTCAATAAGATTTGAGAAAAACTTATTTTAAGAAATAGAATTTTGTATGAATACTATGCAATTACAAACTTTTTTATATGAATTTTTTTATACCAAACCTATAAATATTAAAATTGATATTTAAAAAATTCCCATAAGATACGGATACTGAATTAGTTTAATGATGGTGGGTAAAATCTTATAAAAACATATAGATAACCAATTAAATTTGATTAAAACTTATTGGAAATATATATTTATAATAATATAGTTGTATTGATAGGTTTATTTTGTAAATGTAAATTATGAAGAAAAAAAAGGAATTCACATTGTCAAAATTATTGTTAGCGCCCAATGTATTTTAGAGCGGGAAATTTCCCCCCAAAAATTTAGGCCAAAATTTAAAGCGGTAAAAAAAGGAGACTTTTAACCCTAAAAACACCGGTTCCCAGAGGCAAAATCTAGTTTCCCTTTCCTCTCTCCCACTTCACTGATTCTCTTCCGCTTCCCAGAGTCCATGGCCGCCTCTTCCGCACTCTGGCGTTCCCCTTCCATGGCTGCCACCAATCCTCGGCTCCTCCCTCTCGCTCACCCTCAGTCCTCCCTCTCGCCCTTCATTCAAGATCTCTCTCTCCCCAAAATTTCAGATCTCTCCCAAAATTTTCAGATCTTGGCCCAAACTGAGACCTTCGCCGCTCCTTCATTCGTTCTGCACTCTGGCGTCGCTGGTCAGACTGGAGGAGGCGGCACCATGGAGAACGAGGTGGGAGGGATTGACGCTTTCTGCTCCCCCTTCCTTCGAATCTGTAAGGTGGACTCGAGGGATTGACGCTTTCGGCACCGTTGAGAACGAGGCGGCACCATGGAGAACGAGGTGAGAGGAGGCGCTGTATAATTTCTGAAATTCAAATCCCCCTCTCACTGTTTTTTCAAAAGCGCTGCCCTCCCCTTTCCCCTTCTTCCCCATCTCTCCTCCCTGTAAAACAAAGCGCAAAATCAGCGGAAGACATCCATTCTTGAAATCCTCGAAATCGAACCAGGCGACCGGGAAAAAGCCATTGGATGCGGAGGTGCTGAATACTCCAAGGTTGTCCCTTTCCTTTGCTTCTTTTCGATTTTTCAATTTCCTAGTCTTTAATATACCTAATTTCGATTTTGTTTTTCTGTTTCACAGAAATTTAGTTTCACAAATTTTGTTTCCAGGTGGTATAAACATAGATCGTCTAGATTTTTTAATACCTAATTTCGATTTCGTTTACTTTCTTGCTCCAATCCTATTAAACGATATCTTAAAATACTTTATTTCTTCTATAGTATGACATTCAGCAGGCTGCTCGCTGGATTGAGCAGATCATACCCTTTTCTTTGCTTCTGCTCGTCGTTTTCATCCGTCAGCATTTGCAAGGTATTCATAGTCTCCTTGTCATTCCTGGTGAGACTAGCTAGCTAGTTAAGTTTTTGAGCTATGATAATGAAGTTGCTTGTTGCTGCTGCATCTACTGCTATTATTGTTTTGTGCTGTGTTTTAGATCGAATCTTGATAATACATGTTGTTAGCTATTTTAAATAAGATTTATATTTTATAGCAGAGACTGGTAGATCATTTTTTTGAAAATATCCTTGATACTCATGAATTTGTAATTCATTACTACTTTATTTCTTCTAAATAAGTTGGGGATTACTAGTTGAATAATATTTTATTTCATCTTAAAATATTGTATTTCGTCTTACAGGCTGCTTCAGGTATTGGGGGTGTCAATTGGTTCAAGGAATGCTATAAACATGAGTTTGTGTCAACAAGAAATTGGATGTTTTGATTTGTTCATTTGTAGTTTGGGTTTTTTTGTATCTAGAATATATTTTTTATGTTTGTACCCTATTTATGTATGTTTGGATTTGTTATTGCTTTGTATGTATCCATAAAAGTTTTGTACATTTTTAAGTATACAAAACATTACTAATGAAATGAGCAACAACAATTGCAATGACAAATAGTGACGTTACCAACAACCTTAGCAATAACATTACCAACGAAACGAGCAACAACGATAGAAACAATCATAGCAACGGCTTAGCCACGGAATCAGCAAGGCTCATAACCTATTTGTATAAACGAATCCAGCTACGAACTTAGCCACGAATTCAGCGATGCCTTCATTTCAACGCTGTTTTCAAAGCTGGTTTCGTAGCCACAGCCACGGCATATGTCTTCCACTATTGGCCACGGACTTAGCCACGACTTTGTGATTCGTTGCTAAATCCATTGCTAAACAGCCGTCGCCATTAGTCACGAGGCATATGGCTACGGATGGCCCGTCCGTGGCTATTTCCGTGGCTAAACCGGTTAGCCACGGTCATTCGTGGCTAATGTCGTTGCTATTTTCCGTAGCTATTTTCTGCATTTTTAGTAGTGTTTATGATCAAGCGTTATGGCATGAAGAAAGGGTGGTACGTGTTTTTGAACCTTAGAAGACCACTCCTTCGATGATTTCTTCTCAGATGGGTTGACGTCAAAATTCATATCACTTACTCGCAAGGGCGGCGAGCACCGAGTATCATACAGTGGGCACCGGTCTTTACAGTAGCTTAGTTCTGAGTTATTTTCACCTTCTTCACCCATGTCAATCACCTCCTTAGGCCCTTTTTCTAAACTTTCAATGGGTGTACTCAGTTCTTTATCTCCTCTAAGGACCATAGCTATGGAATCTTCCTTAAAGGATTTACATATCGACTTTCTCATCGAATCCCTTGATTTGAGTTCTCGTAACTCTTGAGCCATTTGTTTCATTAGCTCTCCTTTATTCTTTATCAACATCCTCAAATTTCTTGAGGTGTCCTCCTTGATAGTCTCAGAGCTTGCATGATTTGATTCCTTAAGTTCATCTCTTCCGTTTCTAGCTTGGGCGTTTGATGTAGCCGTTTGAGTGGCCATGTTCATTACAATCTTCGTAAGTTGTGCTACTTTCTCCTCGCTGCCCTTCACAGAGTCATTTGATCCATGAGAATCTCTTGTCCCTTGGAATTTCTTATACTGTTGAGTTGAGTTTGCTAGCCCATCAATGATTTGCATAGCCTCCTCCGGCATTTTATTCAGAATATATCCTCCACTAGTCGCATTGATGACAATGCGCTCATGATGAAGTAACCCCTCATAAAGATATAGAATCAAATCCTCTTTAGGTATACCATGATATGGGCAACTTGCTCTGAGTTTCCTAAATCTCTCAATGTCGTCATAGAGGCTCTCCTCTGAGAGTTGTTCTATGCTGGTCAATTGCTTTTTCAGTTTACTCAGACGAGTGGCAAACAAATATATTTGTAGAAAAGCTTTCTTCAATCCTAACCAAGTGGTGATGCTTCCTATAGGTAGACAGTGTAGCCAATCAATTGTTGCGACTTTCAGGGTGAATGATATGCGCACAAATTGCCATATTTTCTATGCACATTTAAGTCCATTTTATCATCATTTGCATATATATTAGTGGGGAATTCATGAGATTAGTGTAGTTTATGCGTTATTGTCAAATATATGTGATGCGGGGTTAGCCGTTGTTTTCTATTTGATGCAGGGTTAGCCACTGTTTTCCCGACCTTCTTGACATTGTAGATTCGGACTCACAAGAACACAAAGGATGGGCACAAGTTAGACAAGAAAACGCAGCAGAAGGAGGTTAAAACCTTAGAGACAAGGCTCGACCAAGTGAAAGGGAAAAACAGAACAAAACAAAGGGAAATGAAAAGGAAAAGATAGGAGGAATCAACCTTGATGAACAACAAGAAGACCCATTGGGACAATGCACCAAGAACCAACTTGAATGACACCAAAACCAACCTTCGAGAAATTGACATGGAAGCACAAGGAGGAGGTTCGTGCTCATATCGAATCACCAATCTTCGAGAAATTGACAAAACAAAGTACAAACAGAACTAGATGCAACACACATGCACACAAGGCATGAAGCTCTCACCTTTGGAGAGTGAAACCAACTAGGTTTTCATAAACAGGATTCAAAGTGTCTTCCAAATGAGAGGTTACAAGCCTTAAATAGGAGATAAAATCAGTCCAAAAGCAAGGGCCCAAAAACACAAAGTTTCAACAAGTCCTACTAAACCCAAACAAAGGCCCAAAACACAAAGTCCAAAATAAAGCAAGCAAATCAAAAGCTAAGTACGGGTGGTGGCTGAATCACCCTTAGTCGAGCCCGAGAATGGTGCGGTTTCAAGAAATGTGATGATGTCACCCTCGGGCTCCATTGGTAGTACCAACTTCATGTGGTGGTGGATGAAGGCGTTAAGTTCCTCTCTTATCTTCTTAGCTTGGGACCTTGTGATAGGTCCATCTCCGAAATGAGGTGCATTGGGTAGTGCTTGAGATGGTCCTCCATCATTCTCCCCTTCTTGGAAAGGATTCGACCTCGAATCCATGTCTTCATCCTCAGCTAAGTAGGGGGTGAGATCGGCGACATTGAATGTGGCACTAACTCCGTAGTCACCGGGTAAGTCAATCTGGTAGGCATTGTCCCCGAATCGTTGTAAAACTTTGAATGGACCATCTCCTCGTGGAGCGAGCTTAGACTTGCACTTGTTGGGAAAGCGCTCATTTCGCAAATACACCAAAATTAGATCACCGGGCTGAAAAATCATCTTTCGATGCCCCTTGTTGGCTCGTTAGGCATTCTCTTCGGCCTTTTGAATTAGCCGAACACGAGTGCGCTCATGAAGCTCCCGAATGAACTCCACCTGTTTTCCTGCATCAAAGTCTTCTTTCTCCCTCATGGGACATGGGGTAAGATCCAAAGGGGTTAGTGGGTTAGTACCATAAACACACTCCAATGGTGTAAGCTTAGTAGATGAATGCACGGTCCGGTTATAAGCAAACTCCACATGAGGCAAAGCGTCCTCCCACAATCTCAAATTTTTCCTAATGATGGCCCTAAGGATGGTAGTAAGGGTCCTATTGGTTACCTCGGTTTGCCCATCGGTTTGTGGGTGACTAGAGGTGGAAAACAGCAACTTTGTCCCTAGTTTACCCCAAAGAGTCCTCCAAAAGTGGCTAAGAAATTTCACATCCCGATTTCTCACTATAGTCTTAGGTATTCCATGAAGCCTAACAATCTATCTAAAGAAAAGGTTAGCTACATTGGAAGCATCATCGGTCTTATGACAAGCGATAAAGTGAGGCATCTTAGATAAACGATCAACAACCACAAAGATCGAATCCCTCCCCTTCTTAGTCCTAGGTAACCCAACAATAAAGTCCATGGATATGTCCTCCCAAGGGGCTGTAGGAATGGGTAATGGACAATACAAGCCATGGGGTTGTAACCTAGACTTAGCTTTCAAACAATCAACACATCTCTTAACCAAATGTTCTACATCCTTAAGCATGTGAGGCCAAAAGAAATATGTGTGTGTAGCATGTGATAGGTCTTATCCCTCCCAAAATTGCCCATCAAGCCACCCCTATGGGCTTCCTCAACCAACAAGAGCCTAAGGGAACAACGGGGAATGCGAACCTTATCAATCTTGAAAAGAAACCCATCAAACAAGCAGTACTTATCTAAGGATCCTTGAGCCACACAATGATTGTAAATCTCTCCAAAATCAGGGTAATCTACATAAAGCTCCTTAATATATGCAAAGCCTAAGATCCTTGAGTCTAATGTAGACAATAACATGTATCTTCTCGAAAGGGCATCTGCCACAACATTATCCTTTCCTTTCTTATACTTTATGACATAAGGGAATGTTTTTATAAACTCTATCCAATGACCATGCCTCCTATCCAACTTGTCTTGGCTCTTGAAATGCTTTAAGGACTCATGATCAGTATGCAAAAAACTCCCTAGGCCAAAGATAATGTTGCCATTGATGAAGCGCCCCCAAGAAAATCATACAAGGGACCCACTTTCGGTGGGCCCCTGGGGATCTGGGCACGAGTAGATATTAGTGATGTTACACGGGCTTACCTGACACGCGAATACATTCATTCGCTATTTAACCTGAGCCGCGCTTTTACTCTAATTTATAGGATTTAATCATGATCCCGCCTATTTTCCTGGGAGTTCATCCATTTATCTTATATCGTGAGGATTCATACCTGTCCGCGGAGATTGAGCAGAGATGTACAGTTCGTTGCGGATATCTAGGTTTCTTCCCTTTCTGTCTCTCTTTCTCCTCTTAATTTCACGCGGTCAGTTCACGAATTCTGTCCTTTTTTCTTTTTTCTCTATCTCTCCTGTTCACTTCCCTATTTATATGGCTCGGCCAGGATCTCTTTCTTTGACACGTGTCGTCATTGGGCTGACACGTGTGATTGTCGTGGATGGTGGGCATGATGGACACGTGTCATCACTTTATGTTCGCGTCTACCTTATATCCCGGCTCTCCTTGGAGATCATTTCTCTTATATCCGCGACCAATTCTTTGTTATTTCCGCGTGGTTTCATCACAGCTCCTCGGGTCGGGTTGAGTTCCAGGAGAGCTTAAAACGATTCGATTTTTTCCGCGGAAATACATCCCTTTTTCCTTTTTGTAGGGGATAATCCGCGCCCCTCGTCTTCGAGGAGCCTTAATGGGCCGGTTTAGAGGTAACTTTGGGCCCGCCAAGGGTTTTCTACGGCCCACATTATTTTGGGGGGAACTGAAGAGTCGGTAATTTCCTTATAAATTACCCCGTTCCGTTTTTACTTTTTTTCACTTCACATCTTTTGTCTGTTTGTGGCTTTCGCTTAGTTTCTCATCTTTCAGGTTTCCAGGTTGGTTTTCCGGATGTTCTTCGCCTTTCCGTTGAGTTTTCCGGTTGTTCTTCATTTCCGTTGAGTTTTCCGATCGTTCGTTCTTCATTTTTCAAGGTAACTTCAATTTCTATTCTTGGGTTCTTGATTTGTTCTTGCATGCCGCTTGTTTAAATATTATCATCTTTGTTAGAGAACTTTAGCTCAGTTTTCTCTTCCTTCCTTGTTTTCTTCTCTTGAATCTGTTTGGATCTTTCCCCCTTTTTTCGGTTTTGTTTCTTTGGGGTTTTTTGATCTTTTTGGTCCGCGTACGGGTTCCTTTTCAGATCAGCTTTCTAATTTCTTGAAGGATGGCTAACTTTGAGGCGAACCCGGACGTACTGGATGAGTTTGAGAGGGAGGAAGGATGGAGAGAGGATCTTCCCTCGAATCCAGGAGAGGATATTCCCGCGGTCGTGTTGGATTCTTCGTCTTCGTCTAGCGGGAGTTCATCCTCCGATTTAGGAAGTTCCTCTGACTCGTCTTCTTCCAGTATCTCTTCTCCAGACCGCGTGGGTCCTTTTGGTGATCCAATTAAGGTGAGGCGACGACGGAACCGCTCTGATCCTGATTATTATTCCTCTCCTTTTTTAACTTCTTCTTCTTCGAAGGGGGATGACGTTCATCCAAAGGATGTGGAGACTCAAGCTCCAACCGACGCGGATGCCTCTTTCAGTCCACGTCCATCAACTAGCGGTCGGGAATCTGAGTTGTCTTGGGTTCCTTATGCGGAGTCCCCTGTTGGCCTTGCTGAGAAGTGTGCAAGAGTTCGTTCGAAGGATGTTCTCAGCGACCTCGACTTCCCATCTTATTCCCTTGACGATTTGGGTTCTTGTTCCTTTCGGGGAGAGTTCTCTCTTCGCGACCCTCAACCCTGCCCTCCTGTTATTTCCGAGAGGGTTCGTCCGCGTCGTTCTCCTGTTCAAGAGGTGCGAGGATGCGCAACGTTGCTTGATCTTTCAAGTGTTGAAGCCTTGGCCCGGATATTTCCATGGCCAGCAGGCGTGGAGTTGTGTCTTCCTTCGGAAGGCGGAGGGTGTTTAGATGCTTACGAGGATTGCTTGGTTGTTTACGCGGCGAGTTTATCCCAAGGATTTCGCTTACCTCTTCACCCTCTGTTCGTAGCCTTTTTGTCCGAGTACAATTTGAGCCCCGCACAAGTCGTTCCAAACTGTTGGATGTTTTTTGCCAGCTTTGTGATGCGCTGCAAGGATATCGGTGTGCTTCCCACGAAAGAATTAATGCTTAACATTTTCTCTTTGAAGAAAGGGCCTCAAGATCCTAGGTTCTACCAGTGCAACTCCAGCTGTAGTTATATCGAGAGGCTTTCCAGTAAGCCGAACTGGAAACATAAGTGGTTTTTGGTTCGCGACAAGGCTGGTGTTTGCCTTGAATTTAAGACTGTTCCCGGTTGGTTCAGCGCGGTCAAGAAGCCATGGGTCGCCCATTTAGATAAGTTTAAAGATTCCTTCGTTCATGAGCCAAAGTTACCGTGGCGATCGATGGTTTCGGCTCTTCGCCTTGAGATGGCGGGGTTGAGTCTGCCTCATCCGCGATTAGGTGTTTGCCTTAGTCTTTTTTCATTTTCATTTTTGGGATTATCTTAACGTTTCGTTTGTACCATTCACACGCTCTTATTTTTCTTCTTTTTAAAAAGGACTTGCGTGTTCTGCGAACAGTTATTCATACCTTGTCTTTTGCTTTCTTTTTGGCAGATCTGATGGATTTGAGTTCCCTAGCCGACCGCCACTCTGTTCAGGAAAGCGGAAAGGTGAGGAAGAAGAAGTCGGCCAAGCGTGCCCCCCGTCCGCCTGTTGCGCCTCAAGGAGTGGCGGTTGAGGACGCGGATAGGGTTAGCGAACCTGTGGTGGAAACCGAGGTTGCGGCTTCAGATGTCCGCGAGAAACGTCCCGCCCCTTCGGGTGGGGACACTTCTCGCCCCCAAAAGAAAAGGAAGGCCGTGGGTTCGTCTCGTGCCTCTGGTAGCGGGGAGGAGGAGGCACTTTTTCTCCAAGGGGATGATGCTTTGCCCGCCTTTCGTATCCCCGGCTTCGGGGTCGATGATTTAGTTCGTCTCCGCGGTTCAGAAAAGTTTGCGCGGAATGAACGATCATGGGTGCGGTGCTTGGAGTCGGATGACTTTTCTCTACAATTTGAGCGTGCGGCTGAGTGGGTAAGTCCGTGGTGGGAGCCTTTTTAGGTTTAATTAGGTTTTTGTTCGATTCTTGCCTCCTTTATTTTTACTTCTTTCTTGGTTCCTTTTAGGTTAGGAGTTTCCAAATTGATTCAGAGAGGCGGCTGGTGTCCCTTGAGTCGGAGCTTTCTAAGAAGGCCGCTGAGGTAAAAGCGTTGAGTCACAAGTTGAGGACGCTAGGTAATACCGTGGGAGACCCTTCCTCGGTGGAGAAATTTAAGAAGCGGGCCGTGGAACTTCATGAGAAGTTGCAGGCTGCTATTGAGGAGCTTTCTACTTTGAGGGAGCAGAATTCTACTTTGAGGGAGCAGAATTCCACTTTGTCCTCTAAGCTTGACGCGGAACTTTCGAACTCGGATGTTCTACGTCGTCAAGGGGAAGAATCTCGTCAATCTGCGGAACAGATGAAGAAGGAACTGGAGACACTCTAGGCATGTCTAAGAGAGCTTCAAGTGGAGCATTCCATTGTTGAAGAAGATCGCGTCCTGATAAAGCAGGAGTTGGAGAAGCTCCAGTCCCAGGCTCCTCAAGAGGTTGCGCTCCAATGGCTGGGATCCCCTGAAGGTCTTAAGTTCTTGACTTCTGAGTGGTTCAAAACCGAGGCGGGTACTTCCTTCCTCTCTTCAATAGCAAAGCCATGCCTTCGATCTCCTGAGGGTGTGGAGCTTTTAAAGGACAAGTGCTTTAGTTACTTTCGAAAAGGAATGTCTGCTGGCATTAACCAGAGCGTCGTCCGTTCGCGAGCTAACCCCGGCGTTCCTTTGGAAAAGTTCGAGGCAAGCTTATCGGTCGCGGATTGGGGATTGACCCCAGAAGAGATGGCGGGAGAGGAACTCTCGGATGAGGATGGTTCTGACGATGAAGAAGTTGACGTCGTTGCTGACCCCTGAGGCTTTAGGGGCGCAATTTTCTTGTTTTTATCAGACTTTGCGGACGTCGGCCAATTTTGTAATCAACTCTTGTGGTGACTAAGCTATCTTTGCGTTTTTTTTAAGTTCAAACAATGTTTCCTTCTGACTCGCCCGCGAGGTTATGCTCTTGTATATAATTATTCTTTTTTAGTAATCATCATGTTGATTGGTTTGGCCACTTGTGTTGCGGTTGTTGAAAGTTTCTCGCCACTTGTCTGCCATGCTTGAATACTCTCGACTCGCGTCTTTAGTTCCTTATAATCGTGGTTCCTCCCTCTGATGAGGATTCATGGCGCCCGGGATTTCTAATCCTTGGGCGTTTTTCTGCACTTTGGGAAGCGTCGATCATCTTTCTTCACTCGTAGGGTTTTTCTACAGCATCGGTTTTCAAAATGTTTCTTTCCACTCTTTTTTCTTCAACTTCAACTATCTGACTTATGTTTCTCTTTGACAGCCTCTCCCTAATCAATTTGAGGAGGAGTTCAGATCTCCTCCTCCGCGGAAGATTTTCTTGACTTCTCATGCCATTAAGAACCTTCAAGTTGAGGTGGAAAGGGGATCGGATGGTCGCTTATACCTCCGTCGTGGCTGGGATAGATTCGTTACTCGACACGGCTTTGTTGTTGGGTCATCGATGACTTTTTTCTACGTGGGTCGCGCTTGTTTTAAAGTTTGTCCGCGCCGTGATTTAGAATGTGCTGGAATTGAGGACTATGTTTCAGTCGCTTCTTCCAGCGACTCATGTTGAGCCGTTTATAAATTGGGAGAATCCGCCCGCTGTTCGAGTTTATTTTGTGAATAAAGAGAGTGCTTTGCTCTTGAAACTCAGGACCGTGGAGATCCAATTTTATTATTTCGTAACAGATAGCGTCATAGGATTTCTGGGCTTTATTTAATTAGAACGTTATTCCGTTCTTTTACACAGACATTTTAAAAGGCATTGGGATCGCAATGCTGGTTGCCCTTGTGGTGGTTCTTTATCCGCGTCTCTCTACTCCGTTGTAATCACAGTCAGAGTTTGCAACGTATACCTCGAAGATCGAATCCCCCTGGTATACGAAGATCAGAGCTACCCCAACGTTTATCCTGTTAGCTTCTACGAATCCGGGCCACCCGTCGGTGAACCAATAGATTCCGTCTCCGTCTACCTCGACCTTGACTTCATGCTCGCGGTTGGATCGAGACCACAGATGCACCGAGCGATGCGCATCCTCCTCTAGGAGGACGTACATCAGTGGGAGGCGTAGAGATTGAAGTTGTTCTTCTGTAATGATAACTCTGTAAAAGGCTTTTGGTGGGTTTTCGAACTCCATTTCTTTGTTCCATGCATGATAATCTCTGCAGAAGCTCACGGGGTTCTTATATTCGATCAAACGTACCGCGTGTTTCAGCTCGTCATCCTTTTCTTCTACGTGGTGTTCTTTAGGCCGCGTGTCCGTTTTAGGCCTGAGCTTCGCCTGGCCTTTGTTTTGTCTGTTACTCCTGGAGGTCGAGTCGTTTCATTGAGTTTACTTCTGCAGCTCTCGTGACTACTCTGCCGCCTTGGTTGGCGAGCTCGCACTTCTTTAATTTTTAGAGGAATCTTATGCCAGATGGTAGTCATGCATGCTGCTCTTTTTAGGCTCTTATAGGGGGTATCTCCACTTTTTCTTTTTTCACTACCTTGTAATCGCCTCCTCGGTTCTCCAATTGTGTTCATGGCCGCCCCTAGATCGGATAGGTGGGCCTTTTTTCAGCCTATTGATCGTCTTAACCAGACATTCCGCTTGGTAAATTCTCTTTGGGAACACGTGTTTTAACATCATTCATTCTTTGTATTTGACTTTTGTTCTCTTTCGTTTCCAGCTCTTGCCTTTGTGTTTCGAGGGTGAATTTGCGGGTGATATCCCTGAGCAAATATTCCTTTCATCCCACCTCTTACGCGATTTTCCGGTCTGCGTTCACAAGGGTGATTATGGGATGTTTTGGCTTTGCCGCGGATGGAGAGATTTTATTGAATCTCACGGGCTTGTGGTTGGATCCTCTATGGTTTTTATCCACAAGGGGAATGCATATTTCGAAGTCCAAATCATGGGTTTGGAGGATGGGGATGAGATCGTAGGTTATTCTTCTTTCGAGCCTGCTAATGTTTTAACCAACGGTTTCTATCCATTATTGGTTTTTTCTCGTATCCCCCTTTTTTTGTAAGCCGAGGAGGTTATCTTTATTGGCACATATTTCCTCTCGTTATGAATAAGAAGTGGTTATGCCCAAGATTCTTCTTGGTCTTCGTATGATTCAGACTTGTCTTTTTAGTTCATGGCTTTAGCCAGCCTATGTCCTGTGGCGGTTGTGCTCTCTTTTCGAGGATTCTGAAAGGTTCTTTCGAGAATATATTCCATCTTCTTTGTTTTGTGAGGCTATATATGTGAGGGACAAAGGTGTTTTCTCCCCTAGTGTCTTTTTGATTTTTAAATGGAGGCATCAAATGCAAACCCTTGGGCTTTTTACTTAGCCCTGGATTTTGAAGAGCAGCTGCTGGAACGAGTGAGTCGTGTTCTTCTTCTCCTTCTTTTTCCTTGAGAAGATTTACTTCTTTTCTTCACGCCTTATTTGTTTCGTTGTTTCCCAGTCGTTGCCTGCTTTCTTTGAAGACGAGACTGGCGTTATCAACCCAACCCAAGTCTTTTTATCCCTGAACTCAACTGTGGATTTTCCGATCCAAGTAGTCAAAAAGGACTATGGGATCTTTTGGCTTGTCAATGGTTGGAGTGATTTCCTTGCGTCGCAAGGGCTAGGAATGGGGACTGTCATGGTACTTCGCCATCGTGGCGGTGTCTACTTCGATGTTCGTGTGCTTGACGAGGGATCCATTTGTGTGGAGAATGGTTGGGTCATGTCACCTCCAAGGCCGGTTATCCTTCCGGATGTGTGAAATCTCTTTTGCAATTTGTTGTATCATGTGTTCGCGCTCTCCTTATTCAATGTGTGTGATGGGATTAAGGAAAATGTTTGTTTTCTTTATGACGCTCGATTGCGGTTGTACTCCTCTGAGTACTCAGACTTACGATCACGGTATTGAACTATGTTTGCAATTATTTCGATTTTTGAAGAGTCGCGTATCCTGGTCGGAGGTGAGACGCGGGAAAATTTCCGATGTTTGTTGTTCTCACGCTTATTGAGTCTTCCTTGAGTAATCATGGGTTCCAAAAGAGAGATTGACGTGGAATAAGCTCCCGCATTATTGGTTTTTACGCTCATTAGCTCGACTTTGAAGGATCGAGAGTTTTGATCAAGGGGGTGACGCGGAGTAAGCTCCAGTGTCATCATCCTTCTTGCTCGTTTGCTCGACCTTGAGCGATCAAGAGTCTCAATCAAGGGAGTGACGCGGAACGAGCTCCAGCGTTATCGATTTCCTTGTTTCATACACTCCAAATCCGACACGCGTTCGTTAAAAGAAGTTAGGTCCAACGAACGTGGGTTCGCCCAAGGCGATTAACCCATTAGAAACCCACAAGGACCCTTGAAAGCGTCAAGGCGCCAAAACCTAAAAAGTGAGCCTGCAAGAGTTGATGTGCCCGAGAATGGATAAAGTTGTTTTTCCTATGCTGACTGATTTTTCTTCTCGGGAAGGAAATTAATAAAGCTGGGAAATTAATAAAGCTGTTTTTTCCTTTACTGATCGATTTTTCTCCTCGGGAAGGAAATTAATAAAGTTGGGAGATTAATAAAGCTGTTTTTCCTTCACTGATCGATCTTTCTTCTCGAGGAACTTTGGGAAGCGACGTTTCGGAGAGGATACTCGGGTTTTGTGAATTAATAAAAAACTGATCATGCGAGTGAACAGTGGCTCACAATTTTTCTATAAGACTGGGGATCAGGGATCTCTTCAAGGCACACTCTCCATAAGGAAGCACATAAAATACAACAGTTCTGGAGCATGGCATCAGGTGGAGGCCGCTCGAGGGATTTTATTCGATTGATTCAGGACGCTTCTTTTTTACAAAGAACGGTAATGCCTTTCTAAAAACTCCCTTACTAAACGTTCTTGTCTTTACTTACGATTAATCATTTTATCCAATTAAACACCAGCCCCTACCGGAGTGTTTTGAAGAGGAATATGGTCTTTTTGGTGTTGAGAGAATCGTCCTAACCAACGGACTAGGAAGGAGGGGAACGCGCGTCTTGGTAGAAAGAGACGAAGCAGGGGTGCTCTGGCTCACGCAAGGATGGAGAGCATTCACCCGGTCCAGGAATGTTCGCGTGGGAGGGGGCGTCGTATTCAAGTATCTGGGCGACGCGCGCTTCAAGGCCACCTACGTGCCTTCAGGGGAAAACACTTCAGAAGACGAGGGTTATGGCGGTTCCCCTTGAGAGAGGGGCGTTCCATATTATGTGTTTAGATTATCAAGTAAAAGGAGGTCTTGTAATAAATAAGAGTGTTGAAACGAGAAATATCAAAAGGACTGGGTGTCGAGGTTTCCTAAATCTTTTTGTCCGTTAGCTCGTCCTTGAGAGATCAAGAGTCTCGATCAAGGAAGTGACGCGGAATGAGCTCCTGCGTCACCATTTTTCTCGTTTGTTAACTCGACCTTGAGAGACCAGGAGTCTCGGTCAAGGGAGTGACGTGGAGTGAGCTCCTGTGTCATCGGTCTTCTCGTTTGTTAACTCGACTTGAGAGACCAGGAGTCTAGATCAAGGGAGTGACGCGGAGTGAGCTCCTGCGTCATCGGTCTTCTCGTTTGTTAACTCGAACTTGAGAGATCAGGAGTCTCGATCAAGGGAGTGACGCGGAGTGAGCTCCTGCGTCATCGGTCTTCTCGTTTGTTAACTCGACCTTGAGAGATCAGGAGTCTCGATCAAGGGAGTGACGCGGAGTGAGCTCCTGCGTCATCGGCCTTCTCGTTTGTTAACTCGACCTTGAGAGACCAGGAGTCTCGATAAAGGGAGTGACGCGGAGTGAGCTCCTGCATCATCGGCCTTCTCATTTGTTAACTCGACCTTGAGAGATCAGGAGTCTCGATCAAGGGAGTGACGCGGAGTGAGCTCCTGCGTGATCGATCTTCTCGTTTGTTAACTCGACCTTGAGAGATCAGGAGTCTCGATCAAGGGAGTGACGCGGAGTGAGCTCCTGCGTCATCGGCCTTCTCGTTTGTTAACTCGACCTTGAGAGATCAGGAGTCTCGATCAAGGGAGTGACGCGGAGTGAGCTCCTGCGTCATCGATCTTCTCGTTTGTTAACTCGACCTTGAGAGATCAGGAGTCTCGATCAAGGGAGTGACGCGGAGTGAGCTCCTGCGTCATTCGAAGTTAATGGTCATTCCTAGTAATTCATAGAAAGCGCCCGCTAACCGCTTATCTAACTACCTGCGGGGGCGATTATTAAACCAAAGTACTTTTTCAAACAATTGGCGTTCCAGGTCTTGTTTAGGATTTCTCCATTTTTATTCTTCAACTTGTAGGCGCCAGCTTGAATAACGTCGGCTACTACGTACGGGCCTTCCCAGTTGGCATCCAGCTTTCCTCCTGTCTGCATCAGTCGTAGAACTAGATCTCCCTTCTGGAATTGTCGAGGGCGGACCTTCTGGTCGTGGTACTTTGCAGCGCGTCTTTTGTATTCTTCTGCTTTCAAGGCGGCCATCATTCTTCATTCTTCCCTCAAGCGGAAACACGTGCTAACGGAATCAAAACCGGAAACACGTGCTGACGGAATCATCCGCTCGACCGGTATGACCGCATCAACACCATAGACCAGAGAAAAGGGCGTCTCTCCTGTTGGCGTCTTCGTGGAGGTTCTGTGAGACCACAGCACTAGAGGAAGGAGTTCTGCCCATCTCCCTTTGGCCGTGTTTCCCAATTTTTTCCGTATGCCTTCCAGGATTTGCCGATTGGTGACCTCTGCTTGTCCGTTCGTTTGAGGGTGCGCTACAGATGAGAATTTGAGATTGATTTTGAGATCTTTACAGAAACTTCGGATGGTTTCGCAGTCGAACTGGGGACCGTGATCGGTGATGATTGATTCCGGGACCCCGAAGCGGCAGATCAGATTCTTCCATAAGAATTGTTTTACCTTTTCAGCCGTGATGAGTCCCATGGCTTCCGCCTCTACCCACTTGGTGAAGTAGTCCACAATCACGATCACGTATTTCAGCTGGCCTGGCGCAGTTGGGAATGGTCCCAAAATGTCCATTCCCCACAGGGAGAAAGGGCAGGCACCATGGATTTCTTTCATAGTTTCCGCGGGCTGATGGATAGCATTTCCATATTTTTGGCACGCGTCACACTTTTTGACGAATTCCTGAGCATCTTGCTTCATTGTTGGCCAGTAGTACCCCGTCCTTATGATCTTAACTGCCAGTGCTCTCCAACCTTGGTGGTGTGCACATACACCAGAGTGTAGCTCCCGTATAATCATCATTCCTTCCTCTGTAGTAACACATGTCAGGTCTGGCTGCGCGAAACCTTTTTTGTATAGCCGTCCTTCGCGGACAGTGAATCTTGCTGCCCTCATCTTGATTTGTTTAGCCTCATGTTTTTCTGTGGGAAGAATTCCTTTTTCCAGGTATTCTACCACGGGTGTTCTCCAGTCGTTTTCTCCATTTGTTTCGACGAAGAAAACTTCTTTCATTAGCCCACGGCTTTCTCTCTTTTCGAACATGAATTCCGCACCGACCTCGGATGGCATTGCCGTGCCAACCCTTGCCAGAGCGTCTGCCTACTGATTTTCTTCCCTCGGGACGGCCGTTATTTTGAAATTCAAGAAAGCCTTTCGCAAAGCCAGGACTTTTCTCAGATAGTCCGGCATCAAGCCCGTTTTAGCCTCATAGTCCCCTCCTATCTGTCTTGCCAAGACCTCAGAGTCTGTATATGCAATCACACTCCTAGCCCCTCTTGACAGGGTTATTTCCAAACCCGCTATGAGGGCTTCATACTCAGCTTCGTTGTTCGTCGCTTGGAAGGCAAGCTTATAAGCGTAGTTTGCTATCCGTCCTTCAGGGGATACCAAAGCTATTCCTGCTCCACTTCCTACTTGATTGACTGCTCCATCAACTCTCAAAAGGCAACTTCCTTCTTCAAACGATGCTTGTTCTTCAAAACTTGTTTCACAGATGAAATCTGTCAGTGTTTGTGCCAGCGCTGCCTTCCGCGGTTTGTAGTCAATATCAAACTCGGACAATTCCACTGCCCATTTCGTCATTCGTCCTGAGAGGCATGGGGAGTGCAGGATTTGCCTCAAAGGAAGGTTGGTTAAGACCTGGACTGAGTGGTCCTGGAAGTAAGGCCGTAGTCTCCTTGCCGCGAACACTAAACACAGAATCATTTTCTCGATCGGTTCATATCTCGTCTCAGCATTTTGCAAGACTCTGCTTATGTAATAAATTGGGTATTTCTCTTCGCGGGTGAGTACTGCACTGATGGTCGCACTCCTGACAGCTAAGTAGAGGTATAGGTCTTCGAGCCTTTCGGGTCGGTGTAAGGTTGGCAGCTTCGTCAGATAATCTTTCAAACCTTCGAATGCCTATTGCAAGTCCGGTGTCCACTGGATTGGTCCTTTCTTCTTTAGCAGAGCGAAGAAAGGCAGAGATTTATCCGCGAGACAAGAGCAGAATCGGCTGAGATAGTTGACCGCGCCGTTGAGAGCTTGGACATCTTTGATCGTTCTGGGCGGTCGCATCCCTTGAATCGCCGTGATCTTTTCAGGGTTCACATCTATCCCTCGCTGGCTGACCAAGAATCCCAAAAATTTTCCAGAATCAACACCGAAAACACATTTTTCCGCGTTTAAGTTTAACCCTCCGCGTCTCAGAGAGTCGAAGGTCTCCTGCAGATCAGCGGCGTGATCCTCTGCTTTCAAGCTTTTTACCATGATATCATCTACGTAGATCGATACGTTTCTCCCGGCCTGGGCTCGAAAAATCTTGTCAACAGTCCTCTGGAACGTGGCCCCTGCATTTCTTAACCCGAACGGCATGACCTTGTAACAGAAAATTCCCTGATTGGTAATAAAGGTTGTGGCCTTCTTATCGAGGGGATCCATACGGATCTGGTTATATCCTGAATATGCGTCCAAGAAACTAAGGACAGCGTTCCCGGAAGTTTCATCAACCAACTCATCAATTGAGGGAAGGGGGTAACTATCTTTGGGACATGATTTGTTGAGGTCCGAAAAATCAACGCACATACGCCACTTCCCATTCGACTTTCTGACCAGAACCACGTTGGACAGCCATTCGGAGTCTTCTACTTCCTCAATGAAACCGGCATCCAGTAACTTTTCTGTTTCTTCTTTCGCCGCGAGAGCTTTTTCAGGCGCCATCTTTCTCTTCTTCTGAGCAATTGGCCTAGCATCATGTCTTATTCTGAGGGTGTGTAGGGCGATGGATGGAGGGACCCCCAGTAGATCTTTCGGTGACCAGGCGAAAATGTCCCTCGACCTTGCAATTATGTCGAGGACTCGCTGTTTCTCTTCGGGCTCTAATGCTTGCCCCATATATACTCTCTCTTCCGGGTTGGAGAACGGGGAGTGGACCTGTCTCTCGTCAGCGGTTGGAATTTCTCTTGCCGCGGGTCTTACCTCCAACTCTGCTTCAGTACCGGTACTCCCTTGATCGGTTTCTTCTACAAGCTCCCTTTGTGAGTTTTCTACTCTCTTTTCAGTTGTGCTCGCGGCGTATACTTCAATCTGCATCACTTCTCTTTTCTTTCTGAGGGAGGTTAAATAACAGCTTCGGCTCTCTGGTTGTTGTCCACGGACCTCACCTACTTGTCCTCCTATTACAGGGAACTTGGCCAAAAAATGGTAGATAGAGACCACCATCTGAAACTTGTAGAGTGAGACTCTTCCTAGCAGGGCGTTGTACACTGTTGGGACCCGCACGACGGTAAAAACTATGTTTTCCATCCTTCGTCTTGGAGCGGATCCGAGCACTACCGTCAGTTCTATGGTCCCTGCGACTGGTATTTCATCTCCGGAGAAAGCAACTAATGTCCCTGAGTATGGCTTGAGTGCTGTTGCCGAGACTCCGAGTTGTAGAAAGGCTTCCCATGCGAGTATATCAACCGATGATCCCGTGTCAATGAACACCCTTTTGACAGTCTTGGTTGCTATTTGAGCATGTATAACCAGCGGGTCAGAGTGAGGCATCCTCACATCTTCCGCGTCTCTTGCCGTGAATACCATCTCTGCGTGTGGTGTGTGAGCAATTCGTCTGCTCTCCGCGGAAGGTGGTTGTTTTCCTTCTCGCTCATAATTTCTCCTCTCCTGGTTACTAGCTCCCGACAGAGAGGGTCCTCCAGCTAGGGTGTCGATGTATCCTTCGGGTTCTGGAATACGCTCAACCGCGGACCTCAATCTTCCATCCTGCTCGCGGGGAGCCTGATTTACTGACCCTTGAGGGGGTGGGGGTCCGTTATGACGTCCTCTTCGCCATCGTCGTCCTCGGCCTCTCCCTCAATACGGCTGTGGTGCTTCCTCACGCTCTCTGTATCGGTCAGGATCTCTATTTTGATGACGAGGATACTCCTCGCCCTGCATGTGACGTTCTACCAGGTGCCGATCGTCCCTTCTATTCTGGTGGTGTTCTCGAGGTCGGTTTTCTCGATCATGGTAGTCATCCCTCCGCGGTTGATGGCTTCTATTACGGTCGTCTCCTTCTCTCCGATCATTTCTTTGATGAAGATGCTCTCCCCTCCTGTCTGAATTGAAGTGGACTTCGTCATTCTGTTGGTGGTGTCCCGCGGATGGTTGTTTGGGAGGTTTCGCCGCCCCTTTATCCTTTCTGAATTTGCCTGCCAGTTTGCTGAAAAAGCCTTGATGCCCGCCGTTTGCTCTTGAACTTGACGCGGCTGCTTCTTCTGCATCTATCTGTCGAGACACCAGGTCCCTTAACTGATCATAGCTTCTGGGTTTCTTCCTGAACAGGTAAGTTTTGAAATCACCCTCCGCCAGATTGCCCATGAGGATGATAGTTGCGGATTCATTATTGAAATTCGGGATTTGGACGACCACACTGGTGAACCGGGCGAAGAAGTGACCCATGGTTTCATCCCCTCCCTGCTTGATCGAGTTCAAGTCTAGCATGGTTTTCTTTCTTGACCGTGCGCTTCCGAAGTGAGATTGGAAGATCCGGTTCAAGTCAGAGAAACTGCTAACTGAACCCTTTGGTAAGTTGGTGAACCAGGTTAAGGCGATCTTGGTGAGGGTTGACGGGAAAGTCCGACATAGCATAGCATCATTGTATTCGTTGATCCCCATTGCCGTCATGAAATGACACATATGATCTTCTGGATCTGTGGTTCCATCGTACTTCATGAGATTCACATCCCTCCATCGCTTGGGAACCGGTGCTCGGCAAATATCTTGAGTAAAAACGGAGGGAAGAGTGTCTGGGACGTCAACTTTCATTTGTGTTGAGCCGGACTTGGTGGAAGTCGACACGTCAGTTGAATGCTCTCCTCGTCGATGTTTGCTAGGTCGCGTATTGATCCCTTGTGCGTCCTGATGCAGGGGATCGAATCCATATCCTGATGCTCCAGGTGCAGGGTTCCCATACTGATTCAGATTGATTGTTTCCGCCGCGTCTGGATGTCCGTGCATGTCATAGGGCTGGTTGTGAGTCCCGGGCTGGCTTCGATATATGTTTTCATAATCATGGTAATGCCGCGGCTCGTTTACTGGCTGGTGCTGGTGTTGTGGCCCTGATGCCGGTTGATAATAATATTGCGTCGCGGGGGCCGGCTGATAATAAGGTTGAGGCTCGGGAACTTGCGGTAAGTAATAATGCGGTTCTTGCTGCATCGCATGTGGCACGTACACAGGCGGTATGTATTCGGGCACGTATGTCGGGAAATAAGGGGTCACGAATGGTGATGCCCACATGCTCTGTTGTTCCCCTGATTGCAGTACGGATGGATTGTACATACTAGTGGCCTCTTGTTCTGGCATCGCGCTTTGGCTCATTTCATCCGAGTCTTCGTTGTTATACATGTTTCCTGTCCGACCTGTACCACTTACAGTTTTGTTAGTAAAAGTGTTCGACAGGGCGTTTGTTATCTTATGCTTTTAGCCAATCATCTTCTTACTTCCCCCTTTTGTGGGGGTTTTTCCCAGAGGCCTGCGCGTCCCTCGTAAATTAGAAAGCTGTCTAGTCGGGACCGCGGGTAGGCGACGTTTTAGACTTAAAGCATGCGTAGGTTGTTTTAATAGAAACCCAAAATTGAACCCCTCAGGGTGAGTGGGTTCCCACAGACGGCGCCAGTGATGAAGCGCCCCCAAGAAAATCATACAAGGGACCCACTTTCGGTGGGCCCCTGGGGATCTGGGCACGAGTAGATATTAGTGATGTTACACGGGCTTACCTGACACGCGAATACATTCATTCGCTATTTAACCTGAGCCGCGCTTTTACTCTAATTTATAGGATTTAATCATGATCCCGCCTATTTTCCTGGGAGTTCATCCATTTATCTTATATCGTGAGGATTCATACCTGTCCGCGGAGATTGAGCAGAGATGTACAGTTCGTTGCGGATATCTAGGTTTCTTCCCTTTCTGTCTCTCTTTCTCCTCTTAATTTCACGCGGTCAGTTCACGAATTCTGTCCTTTTTTCTTTTTTCTCTATCTCTCCTGTTCACTTCCCTATTTATATGGCTCGGCCAGGATCTCTTTCTTTGACACGTGTCGTCATTGGGCTGACACGTGTGATTGTCGTGGATGGTGGGCATGATGGACACGTGTCATCACTTTATGTTCGCGTCTACCTTATATCCCGGCTCTCCTTGGAGACCATTTCTCTTATATCCGCGACCAATTCTTTGTTATTTCCGCGTGGTTTCATCAGCCATGTCTTAATAACTCTAAACAATGCATACAACTCCTTATAATAGGTAGAGTAATTAAGACAAGATCCCTTCAATTTTTCTGAAAAATAGGCAATGGGCTTACCTTCTTGCATGAGAACTCCACCAATGCCTATGCCCGATGCATCACACTCCACTTCAAAGGGTCGGTTGAAATTCGGAAGTGCTAAGACAGGGGCCTGCGTGAGATGCTCCTTTAGGGCGTTGAACTCTTTCTCTTGGGCTCTTTCCCATGTGAATGGGTGATGCTTCTTGGTGATCTCGGTTAGAGGGGCTGCAATGGTGCTGAAATCCCTCACGAACTGACGATAGAAGCTAGCTAATCCAAGGAAGCTCCGAACATGGCCAATTGATATAGGAGTGGGCCATTCTTGGATTGCTTTGATCTTCCTTTCGTCCATCTTTAATCCATGTCAGCTGACCACAAAACCAAGAAAAGTAACACAATTAGTGCAAAACTCACATTTTTCCAAATTAGCATAATGGTGCACATGACGAAGAGTAGATAGCACTTCACGTAAATGTAACTCATGCTCTTCTAAGTATCTACTATACACAAGTATATCATCAAAATAAACCACAACAGATTTCCCTATGAAATGCCTAAGAACATGATTCATAAGACGCAAAAAAGTGCTAGGGGCATTGGTAAGCCCAAAAGGCATAACCAACCACTAGTAAACACCGAACATGATCTTAAAGGCTGTCTTCCACTCATCCCCCTCCCTCATACGAATTTGATGGTACCCACTCTTTAAATCAATCATAGAAAAGGTAGTGGCTCCATGTAACTCGTCTAGCATGTCATCTAAGCGGAGTATTGGGTGGCGGTACTTCACTGTGATGTTGTTGATGGCTCGACAATCCACACACATCCTCGAAGAACCATCCTTCTTTGGCACTAGAAGTACGGGAACAGCACATGGGCTAAGGCTCTCCCTCACATAACCCTTATCCAACAACTCTTGTACTTGGGATTGGAACTCTTGGGTTTCCTTAGGGTTAATCCTATAGGCTGGGCGGTTAGGTAGGGTGGCTCCCAGGACAAGGTCTATTTGGTGCTCAATGCCTCTAATAGGCGGTAGACCAGCTGGAATCTCTTCGGGAAAGACATCCTCAAGTAGGCCAAAAATCCTCTTAGGTAGGGTAGCCTTAAGATCATCACTCAATAAAGCAAGCTCCTTACATAACAACATAAGAGTGGTCTCGAGGTCAAGGTACTCCTTAAGGTCTTGCTTAGATGCTAGAAGAACTCCCTTACTCTTCCACACTCCCTTAGGTTGGCTAGGCTCAACGGAGAGGCTTGAACGTGGAGAGCTAGTGGGTTGCACACTAAGGGATGATGATGAATGCGGTGTGGTCTTGGGCTGTGGACACTTGGATTCCTCCAACCCCTTATTCTCCTCCTTTGCCCGTTTCTTCTCATACTCCTCGGCAACTTGCGTCGAGGTCATGGGCTTGAGGACAACATTCATTCCCTTAAACACAAAAGAATGACAGTTAGTGAAACCATCATGAATGACCTTCCTATCATATTGCCACGGACGACCCAAAAGAATATGACAAGCTTGCATAGGCACTACATCACATAAAACACTATCTTCATAATGTCCTAGTGTTATGGCAACCTTAACTTGCTTGTTCACTTTCAATCGACCATAATCACTCATGCAATGTAATTTGTAGGGTCTAGGATGGCTTAATGTTGGGAGTTGTAATTTTTGAACCATTTCAATGCTAGCAAGATTACAACAACTTCCTCCATCTATTATCATGTTGCACACCTTTTTCTTAACTAGACAACGAGTATGGAACAAGTTTTCTCTTTGGTTATCATCACAAGGAGAAGGGGTAGCATGTAAAACTCTTCTAACAATCAAAGACTCACCATGCTCAAACTCAATTCCATCATCATTATCATCATCACAAGCATGCAAATTCACATCATCATCACACAAAACATTATCATCACAATCAGATTCGGATTCATATTGCCCTAAATGATTAATCATGAGAGTTTTCTTATTAGGACAATCCTTCATCACATGACCTCTTCCTTGACACTTAAAGCATACAATATCCCTAGTTCTAGAAGAGGGGTTAGAGTTACTCCCTTGTGGGGCTGCGGAAACCCCATTAGATGGTCGAGATGATGATAAAGGTGCATTGATAGGGTAGCCCTTGCGATGACCACCTTGCTCTCCTTGATGATTGAAGTTGGCTCCCTTTTCTTTTTCTTGCACCGCTTCCCTCCCATAGGGCTGGTACCCTCAGTTTTGAGTTGGTGCTTTCCATGAGTTAGGGTACCCACTTGAGGTCCTTCCTCCTTGATTCCTAGCTTTGATCTTTCTCTCCACCTTGATTGCTAAGTGTAGCAAATCTGTCATGGACTCATAAGGATACAAGTCTATTTCATTAGCTAGAAAAGGATGAAGAACTCTTACATACCTCACCATTTTGGTTTCATCATCCTCAACCACATTGGCTCTTACCATTGCCACTTGCATGGCATTGTATGTTTCCTCCGCACTCATGGAACCTTGCTTCAAGTTTTCCAACCTTTGTCCTAGCTCCCGAATGTGGTATTGAGGAACGAATCGAGACCTCATCAAGGCCTTCATTTGCTCCCAATTAACAACGGCTGGATCTAGAACTCGCCTCCTTTCTTTCACAAGATTATCCCACCAAATTAGTGCATAACCGGTAAATTCAAGGGCTGCGAGTTGTACTATTTTCTCTTCCGGGAAATTATGGCAGCTCCAAATTTGGTCAATTTTTTACTCCCACACCAAATAAAGGTTGGGGTCACACTTTCCTTCAAAGGCTGGAATTTTGACCTTTATTTTGCCTATTCTATCTTGCTCTTGTTCACGAGCTCTCCGTTGTTGGCATCTATGGCCTCGGGGTGGTTCCCAATCCTCCTCTTGTTCTTCAAAGTAGTCATATTGCCTTCTTGGAGGCCTGCGATCATCATGTAAAGGAGGAACATTATTATTAGGAGCAAAACTTCTACCTTCTCGTGGGTGAACCGGGCCATGTTGAGGGTCAATTGGTGGGGTTGGTAAGGGCTCCTCCCGCTCTTGATGGGGCTCGTTTGGTACATGTTGGGGTGGTGTACGTGTCTCTAAGGCTACCATTCGAGCTGTGACCTGGCCAATGTTGTCGGACATGGTTTTAAGCATGTTGAACAACTCCGGGGATATTGGCTCCGATCCGTTTCCATTGGAATGATCCGGAGGGGGACGATTTGCGTTAGACATTCTCAAAACACACTAGAAACTTGTTACGTTAGAGAAAGCAAAATCAGCCTCACAAGTGTTTCACTCCTCTCTTTGAGTGTTGCAACCGAGCTTCAAATCCGCCTTGGTAGAGTCAAAAATCAACCACAAGATTAGGAAAACTTAAAGAGCACAATGACTAAAAGGGCTGATCTTAATACCAAACACACAGATTCTAGGTGCGGCTAGAGACTCAATAAATAGAAGTATGGCTAAACAAACACCCGAAGCAATAATGAACGATCGACACAATGAGCATTTTTTTTTACTAAGAATAAGTGTTTTACCAAGTTTTACAAGGTTCAACCCCTTTATCTTATTGTCATGTATCAATATCATGCAATGGCGCTCAAATATGCAAATGGGTGTAATTTAGGCTTGAAAATCAGTAGGGTAGTGGCTGCGAAAGGTGAATGCAATGTGTTCAATGAATAGGATTGCAACACAATGAGCAAGCTTACAAACAAAAGAAACACTAAGATGATGTGCAAATGTTAAAATATGAATATCAACTAAAACACTTCAAAGACATGCACAAGATGTCATTCTTTTCTTTTCTTTCTTTTCTTTCTTTTTTTTTTCCAGAAAAACCGAATCTGATTTTTTTTTAATTTTGGTTTTAACTCTCTCTCCCTCTTAACAAAATTATGAAAAGATAACTAATAAAATAAAAATCTAAAAAGATGACAAAATGTCAATGCCTCTTGGAAAAGCACACAAGAGACAACTTTTTGGAGAAACAATAAAGTGGACAGCTTTTTGGGGAAACACAACGTCTGATATTTTTTTTTTGTGGAAGTTCAACGGACAAGCTTCTTGAAGAAGCACAAATGATCAGCTGGTGGCTGAGATGGGGGCTGTGGTGGTTCATCGGTGGGGCTGTGGTGGTGCTAGGGTGGCCGAAGATGAGAAAATTGCACACACAAGCACCAAAAACACAAAATCAACACAATAGAATAAGATCAAGACATTGAACAAGGAATTTCTTGTAAAACTTACCAAGAGAAAGTGATTATTGGTTTGATCGTTCTTGTTTCGAACAACGCCAAGTGAACCAATGCTCTAATGCCAATCTGATGTGGGGTTAACCGCTGTTTTCTATTTGATGCGGGGTTAGCCGCTGTTTTCCCGACCTTTCTGACGTTGTAGATTCGGACTCACAAGAACACAAAGGAGGGGCACAAGTTAGACAAGAAAACGCAACAAAAGGAGGGTAAAACCTTAGAGACAAGGCTCGACCAAGTGAAAGGGAAAAACAGAACAAAACAAAGGGAAATAAAAAGTAAAAGATAGGAGGAATCAACCTTGATGAACAACAAGAAGACCCATTGGGATAATGCACCAATAACCAACTTGAATGACACCAAAACCAACCCTATACAACCTTACACAACCATGGCTGGCCATGGAAGCACAAAGAGGAGGTTCGTGCTCATCTCGGAATCACCAATCTTCGGGAAATTGACAAAACCAAGTACAAACAAAACTAGATGCAACACACATGCACACAAGGCATGAAGCTCTCACCTTTGGAGAGTGATTATGAGTTCGATGATGAGACGTGAGTAGTTAACCCACTTCTAGGGTCGGGGTGAGCCCGACGATAGCAATGTAGGGTAAGTGCACCGAAGGTATGATTTTTATTCGATTCCGTCTTCTATCCTATGCATGATCCTTTGAGAAAGTTAGGGAGATTCATTATTTGCATTATTGAAGTGAAAGCCAATCATATTGTAAACTTGGATTACTCATGAATTTGATAGTAACTCCTATGGATTATGCGAGAGCCTCTAATCACCTAAGTGTTGGTAACGAAAGTTATTTGACGGAAAGGCATTAAATTTCATAACCTTAGCATCATACTTGCATTTTAATCGTTGTGGCATGAACTCCTGAATTTGGAACTTTTAATTAATTGAATTTGATAAAAAGCTTGAGTTTTGATTTCTGCCCATCTTCCCTTTACCATTCTAGGTTCTTTGGACTACTTTTCTGACACATAGGTTACGCTTTACAGTTTCTGTTACAAACATCGAAATCGACTGGCAAGGTCGATATCGAGCACTAACATCGATATCGAGGTCTCTCTCGACGTCGACTGTGTTTGCTTTTGTCTTCTGCAAGAAATCACTGGAAATCAACCAGAACTGAGGTCGATATCGACCAGACACATCGATATCGAGTGTCTCCTGAGGTCGAAAGCTTGATCATGATTTCAACTAAGGAAGCGCTGACATACCTCCTCGTGGATTCGATCTTGAATTACCCTACCACTGCATCGAGAGGGATTCTTGTATTTAGTAGCTTGAACAGGGAGTTAGCATAGTTGAGATATATATTTGAATATTTGAATCACACCTCGCCTAAACGAACAGTGATTGGAAACAACCTCAACATAAGTTGATCATTAGTAAATCCGTGAGGTCTGAGTCTATCACAAACACTAATGAATTTTGTCAAATGCTTATTAGGCTCATCTTGAATCATCCCATGGAAAATTAGAAGAACCAATAACCAATCAGATTTGTATCCATGTTTGGAGCCTTCAGGGAGTTCAGGTAATATGATTGCCAGGTTCTTCAAATTCAGATCAGGTTCTGTTAAGTCTCTCAATGTCCTCATGAGAGGGGGACTAACTGATTCAGACATCCTTGCCTAGCCTATCAAAGACTCAAAAAAGATTAATTTGTAACAAAAGAGCAATTCATCGAAGTGAATCACACTATAGATAGCAACAAAAGTAAACAAAGAAAATAAGGTAATTCTCCCCGGCAACGGCGCCAAAATTTGGTGTGTTGAGAAAGAGTCTCGTAGGCTTTACCTCATCCCAAAAGTAATAATGATAACCTCAACCTATTATTCCGTAGAAGTGGTAAGTCCAGATGTCGATCCATAAGGAGAATACCTTTCCAGTCTACTCAAATTGCTACCAAAGAGGGTGAGATCGAAGAGTAATTGAATGAAAAGACAATTGAATAATGTAAAAGTAATATTTGTCAATTGTAGTGATTAATAGTAATGAGACAGTTTCCCCTGCAATTCATCAAAAATGGTTAAGTCATTGATCCTTGACTCTATTCTACTTATTCTTATGTGATTCATCCAACCTTCGATCACTCCAAAGCCTAGGCAATTACACAATATCAATAACATAAAGAATCAAAGATAGAGGCGTAACTCCCTAACCCTAATCGACATAATTGATAAATCGCAATTGTCAATATCCCATACACACCCAATCGATGCTTTCACGGGATCGATTGGTTGTGTTTTCTACATAGATCTAATCAAATCGCAAGACATAATCAAATCATAGCAAGAGAGCAAATTCTGTCAAGGTAGATAATCAAAAGGGAAAGCATGCAATCGATAAATTGAAGAACAAGGATATTGAATTAATCAAACATAGAATAGATAGAAATCAAGTCTCACAAATCATCTAACCATATCTCTTAATCACAGGCGAAACAAAAGAGGTTTAGTTTCTCATGGGAATTCTTTCTCTCATTCTCTCCATTGGTTTCTCTCTCAAACTACTATTGAAAACAATGTCTCCTTTGGCATAAATATTAACCTAAAACATAACAAATTGCTCCAAAGATAGAATTCGAAAAATCTGCATTACCGTTGTCTGGCGGATGCCGCTAGAAAACCGATGGGCGCCGCCTCTATCAGTAGTTGCATCCTTCAACTCCTTGCTTCTATTTCTGTGCTCAACTGGTCCTCACATCTCTTCTTGCCTATGTAGTACTTTTCTCCAGTTCTAAGCTCCTCAGGCTCACCCTCAGTAAAGCCATAAATGCATCCTCACAAGTGTCGAAATACAATTATGCGAATAAGCACTAAAATGCATAGATTCCACACTTTGACAGATAAAATACTAATGATGAAAAATGCTCAATTATCATGTCATATGTTCACCCAAATGAAATAATACCTACCTATAATGCCTATCTAAAATATTCATTATCAGTCACTGACCTCCGCGGACATAAAAGGGGAGGAGTCAGTTTTGGAGCTTGGTCATCTCGAACTATAGCTCGCAGGTTTCCTTGGCCAGAAGGTGTTGAATTGGGGTTGGCTTCTGAGAGGGGAGTGATAATGCATATTTTAGATAGGCATTATAGGTATTTTTAGTCTAGTTAGGATGCATTTAGTATATGTTTTGGAGTTAAATTGCATTCTATGATTTGTTTTATAAGGGTTCGGATTCTGCACAATTTGTGACTTATTTTGCAAAAATAGTGATTTGAACACTAGAAGAGGATGCAATGATCTTGGAGTGGAAATACAAAGTGAAAGGATTGAATAAAGAAAGGAAGAGACGTGAAAAAATCTGATGCATCGAGCAAGGAAGAAGCTGTTGCATAAGATGCAGCGGTCGCGGCAAGCAGGCAGCAATCGCTGCCTGTAGGGCTGGTAGAGGCTGCCACCTTCAGATCCATCCAGAGCCAAGTGAACAGAAGCCGCAACCACGACACCCTTGCCGCGGCTGCCGCAGACTTACCCATTGCATCCTCGCCACCACTACAGGCAGCGACCGCTCCAAGCATGTCATGTCCGCCGCCTATACCGTCGCAGCCAGGTTTTGTATTGGTCTTTTATGTGCTATTTTGGTGCTTGGGTTGAAACTTTGTTCGGTTGATTGTTATTGTTGAGATTGAAATTGTGGATGGTGAGACAATTGAGGAATTTATCAAGGAGTCAGAGAGTAGTTTGGGAGGGATTCATGAAAAATAAGTTCGTGTAGAATAAAATTTTCAATGTCGGGATGTTACACACATTAGGTATGTTTTAATGTACCCAGAAAATTCTTACACATAAGGGCTTGGGAAACTTCAATAATTTGAGGGCCCCAACTTATCTTGAGCTGGTTATAGAGTTTTGTCGATCTTGACTGTGTCCGATTGTGACAATATTACATTCTCTTTGCTTGACCACGAGTACTCCCTCACATTTGCTGAGCTGAGGAATACTTTTGGTATTCCATAGGTACCCACTAAGGATTAGGAGGAGTAGGGGAATGATCAGCTGACCCATGATTTCTGGTATTCGGCCATATGGGAGGTGTTTCATGGACACCGAGGAGAGTACAACTACAAGTTTGTCCATCAATGTCTGTTTTTTATTCACAAGGTCTTAGCCATGGCTTTTGTTGGTCAGGGCGAGGTGAACATGGTGGCATTTGCTGATCTTGCCTAGCTCTAGTGTCTTTCTTCAGAGACTGCTCCGGATTGGGTAGATCTTTTTTTTGAGAGCTACAAGAGGGTTGCTACTAAGAAGACATGCAGATTTGGTTTGAGAGACATGATCACTCTCATCGCTTGATGCTTTATTGATCCATCACATGGCAGAGAGCCCATGTCTGAAGGGTTCTCCTACACGAAGGAGCAGGTGAAGAAAACTTATTTGTTGGAAGGATTTATTACCCTCGGTTCCATATGAAAGGCGGGGCACCAAGGGGTCCACAGATTGAGATTGGCTAGTGATCTCCCATATGGAAATTTCATGTTCGTTTGTTTCATTTTCAGTTTGCTTCATCATGCGTCATGTTTATGTTATTGTTGTTTAAATCTTTTTTTTTTAAAATATAAAAAATATCCAAACATATCATGCATTGCATACATATGCATTATTCGAATATCCATCTAGCCATTTTGTCCTCTAATTCATTTTCGGCATAATCATATAAATCCCATGAAATTCTCGATGAATTAGCCATGTCTATCTTATTTGATTTTTATGTGAAACATGATTTGGCAAATTTTATTGAGCATGTATGATCTATGTTCCTAGGCATGATTGAAATCCAACAAAACATGTCCTAGTGAGATGTTTTAGCCTTATATGAATTACATTCATATTCCCTCTGCTTTTTGTTGTGTGAATTACTCTTCTGATGCATTTATTCTTTGAGTATTAACATGGTTATTATTATTGAGGCTGAGTGAAATACATGATCATTGCTTATGAGTTTCAAATGATAAAGGTACCTTTTTAGCCCTTGTTATCCTCACTTTAACTACCCTACATTATCTCTACTTGAAGCCATAACATTAGCCTGAGCCTTTATGTCATAAGCTCCACAAAGTTATTCCCTAGCTAAATTGAGTCTGACCCCCATCCTGGAATTAAAACTTTGAGTTGGTTTGAATGATGATTTGTGGAACAAATGAGCTGGTGTTTGGATTCGAGTGGGAGGGATTTTGAGTTTTGGGTTGGTTTCATATTTTTATCTTACTATGCACAATTTGTAAAAGGATTTTTGGCTCACATTATTTTTTTTATTTTTAAGGTAAATGTATTAAATGAAAATAAATATTTACATGAGTTTCAAGTGACCATAGGCAGCCCCGAGTGAACTCTAGAGTGCCTGTGATTTGAGTAAGGCTCATATCATACAGTAGTCATTAGGGTGTTAGGACTAAGTCTATATGTGGTTCCTATCTCTTCAAGCCATGGCTATCCGAAGTCAGACACGCATCTAAAAAGTAGTGTGTTGTAGCAACCCCTTCTGCTCGGCCATTATGGAGCTACAATACCACTTAGAGCACCCTTCCTCTCAATCAATCCATATAAAAAGCCATACAACAATAACCTTAAAATACATCCAACTATATGACTAAGTAGGCAACAAGGGACAAAAGGTTGCCTATATCTCAGTAGTCCTTAAGGCTATGAATCCTCCTTGTATGATGGTGATGAAGAGTGTCCAGTAATGACATAGCAAAACAAAAGGTTGACCATTGCGTATGTATTTCTTTCAGCCTATGGTGCTCACGATATGCTCTTTCTGAATAAGTCCTTCTTGTAGCAATGGTGCAGTGGTGAACTGAATAGAGAAGTTGTGGCCGAGGACCCTATAAATATGTATCTTGATAAGGTGTATGATCTTTTTAGCGCACCATGTTTTATCCTCAAATACCTTGCAATTTATGTCCTTCCAAATCTCATAAATTGTTGTAGCTAGTCCCACTCTCTATGTCTTGGATTGTCAGCTCCTCCCCTTTGCCTCCTTCTTTAACAACTTTAAAGCCCATTGTAGGGTGGACATTCCTCTTCATAAGCCAAGCCAGCCTTTAACCTTCACCCATATGTTAGAAGAGAAGTTACAAGCAAAAAATAAGTGTTCATTAGACTCTAAGGCTTGATTACAGAAACTACTATTCAAGTCCACCTCCCTAGTTTTTATGAGATCCTTAGTAGCCAGCCTTCTTCTTGCCGCCAACCAGAGAATGAAAGAGTGCTTTGGAATTATAACACTATCCCAGACGACTGAGTACCATGGAGGAATAGGAGTTTCCTCCTAAAGTGTTCATAGGCTGCTCCAACATTATACTTTCCACCCTGACACCACGAGCTAAGGAGCTGTTGAGCACCTTCTTATGATCCTGTATATGTTAGAATTTCATCCCTAATAGCTAAAACATTTTTAATCAAGGGAGAGTCATTAACCTTCTGTACTGACCAAGACCATACATTACTCTCCTGCAGATATTGGTGGTGAACCCATCATATCCATAAACTATCTTTTTTTAAAGGGTATCCTAAAGAAGTCTAGAAATGAAAGTGGTGTTCCAAGATTTAAGGTCTTTAAGGCCTAAGCCCTCTTCCTCCTTAGGCAAACAAACTTCTTTCCATCTCACCTTGTGTGATTTCGAGAGAAACATAGCACATAATCTGTTAACATTATCTATTAAAGTCAAAGGGGTGGGGATGATAGAGAACCAGAAAGCTTCAATCCCTTGAAGAACAGCCCTAATTGATTCCACTTTCCCAGCATATGGTAAAGTCTTGGAGTTCTAATAACTAATGATAGCTAATAACTTATCTAGGAAAGGGGAGAATTGAGAGATTGTTAGCCTCCCTGATGAAATTGGTATGCCCGGATATTTGAAAGGAAATATTCCTTGAGAGAAACCAGTTATGTTGGCAAGATACTATTTGTCTTCCTCTTTGACTCCAGCCAGGAAGTATGATGATTTGGAGTGGCTTACTTCAAGTCCAAACACTGCAGTGAAATGTTCAAGGGAGTCCAGTAGAACCTTCATAGACCCTCTATCCCCTCTTGAAAGTAGCAAGATGTCATCTGCATAAGCTAAGTGGGTAATCTGGAGGTTAGCACATTTAGGGTGGAACTTGAATGAGGGGAGCCTGGATCTGCATTTAAGCACTCTAGAATAATCAACTGAGAGGACAAAAATAAGAGGAGAGATGGGGTCTCCTTGCCTTAGTCCTCTTTTTCCTTTAAAATAACCATGCATGTTACCATTAATGTTTATAGAGAAAGATGTAGTGCATATACATTCCAAAATCCACTAAATGAACTGAGCAGGAAATTTAAGTGGGTGAGCATTTGAGCCATAAAACTCCAAGAAATATAATCATAGGCTTTTCTAAGGTCCAAACTGATAATACATCGAAGGCTGATCCTCTTCTGAGTTTACTTCCTAATTAGCTCCTGTAACAGCATGATATTTTCACCCATTAATCTTCCTTCTATAAAACCAATTTGAGCAGGAGACACTAATTTTGAAGTTCAGGCCTTAGTCTGGCAGCTAGAATATTGGTGATCACTTTATAAGAGACATTACAGCTGCTTGTTGCAGGAGGATGGATGATATGTCGAGTAAATACAAATAATAAAGATGTAATAAACGTAAATCAACTCCTAGCCTATGCAAATAATTACAAGACTTCATCCCGTTGTAATGGAAGGGCAGTCAGGATCGATCCACGAGGAGGCGTGTCAGCGGGATCCTAGTAGCTTTGGAAATCTCTAGTTTGCGTCGACCAGAAGCCTCGATTTCGACCTTGGTGCTCGATGTCGACCTCGGCTGTCGATGTTCTCTGCAATAGAAGACCTGCAGAGACAAAAACAAGTGGACGATATCGACTGCGATATGGTCGATATCGATGTCAGTCACGAAATCGACTGGCTCAGAAGACTGTTAGTCGACATAGTAGGGTCGATATCGATGTCTGGTGTCGATATCGATGTTCAGTAAACTCCGCAGCGATGATCGTCGTCGACTCAGAAAACTGTCGATGAACTCAGTGGTCGATATCGACGTATGGGGTCGATATCGATGTCTTCCTGCAGTGGGTTAGTTTTTCGTCGGCAAAGAAGGGCCGAAGATTTAAGAATGGATGAGAAGGGATGAACAGAAATAACAGTGATTTATGTGAATTAAACTATGTAAAAGAAACAACTCCTAGGATTAGGGTTTACCACAACGTTAACCAATGCATGCGATAAGATAAATAAGACGGACAATTGCGCTATTTCACCCAAGGGACAAGCTTTCGCCGTGCACCAACTCTTAGGATTACTCTTGCAAATAAACCTAATTGTCTCTACTAATTTTGTGTTTATAACTCAAGTTGTTAGCATGAATCCCTTTTCTTTCGATTAGGACTAAACATAGAATCGTAGGAGATGATATAGACACAACGATATCAACATCAAATACTTACCTCAAGCGCGCATGGCTAACGTCGGGCTCACCCCGACCCTAAGAACATTGGGGAACTACTCGCTTCTCATCATGGAACTCATTGTTGATTGAAAAGAAGAAACTTGCATTAAAATAAACTCCGAAGCTTTACAACTCAACGTCAACTTTCGCAAACGTCAAACCCTAAAACGTCTCTCTAACTCTAACTCTATTGATTGTCTTGATTGAATGATTAAAAGATTGGATTGTTTCTTGGATGATTGAATGCCAGCCCCTAGGGCTTTATTTATAGGCTACTAATCCTTGATATCCAAGGATTGTAACTTCTATCTAAACTATTAACTCTATCCAAACAATTAGGATAGGTCTTTTATTTTGATAAACTTAAAGGTAAAAGATAACTAAGTCTTCAGCTGTCATCTATCTTGAAAGTGTAAGATAATCCGTGCCTCCTTGACACTACTAGAATTCTGTTATTTAACATCGGCTCATTAACATCAAGTAGAAAAACCTGCCATCTTAAACCGTTTTTTAACATCTGTCTTTAAAATTGAGATGTTGAAAACAAAAAAGACATCACCCTATTTTTTTGACTGATGTTAAAAATTTTTTAAAAAATAATTCGAAAAGCGCGAAATTGTAAACTTGAATGAATTTCAAAACCCGCCTAGAGAACCCAGCCACTTTGAGAACCCGCTTAAATAATTAATAAACCCAACCACTTTGAAAACACAACCCTCGTTTTTTCCAGGAAGCGGGCAAGGTCTATTTTTCTTCTTGTGTTCTCCTTTCTGAGTTCTGACTCATATCTACACCCAGGAGATATCAGCCATGGGAGCGAAGATCCTCTGCCCTCGTCCTCGCCGACTTTGCACCACCATTCGACCTCTCTTTTTCAGGTGAACCTCACTCCCTTCTCCTTCCAATTCCATATCTATATAAGAGATTTCTCCATGGCTTTCTCCCGTCTCAAACCTCTCATTTGTCCACCCAAATTTCAGATCTAGATAGGAGCTTTCTCTATACGGCTTCCTACCTAACCATCCAGTCATACAATCCATTCCCCAAAAAAGAGATCAAGGCTTGAAAGAGGAGTCGTTGAAGAGGAGTGCGGTACCTTCTCGGGTTGAACCATGGAATGTCGGTATCTTCTTTGAGCTTTCTTCCTTTTTTTCTCCTGCTCGCCTTTTCACTCTCCTCCTTAAGGTTTTGTTAGTTCAGTTTGTTTTATTTTTCAGATCTAGGTTTTGGGATTTTAGGGTTTTGAAAATGATTTATTTTTTCCTTTAGATATGCTTTCCTTCTCTACCGCTTGCTCTTCGGTCTTCATTCTCTTTCTTTGCCTCTCTGTCATCAGCTTCTAATGCTTCATCTCTTTTTTCGTCTCTCTATGGCCAGCATTATCTGTTCTCGAGAGCGTTGTCGGTAGAGATTTTCTCCCCCGCTGTTCTGGTAGGGGTTTTCACTCTTCTCTTCCTTGTTCTATGGACGTTTTTTGCCTCAAATTCTAGAATTGAAAGATTAAATTTGTTTAAGGTATCGTTACGAGGAGGTCATTGGTGCTACAACTGATGGAGGAATCGAGTATGTCGAGTTCCTTTACGCTTCCAGGAATAAATTCACTTATTTTGGTATGCCAAGCTGATACTTGTTATTTTTTTGATCTCTCAATAAGTTATTATGATGATGACTATATAGAAATTCACTTATTTTGGTATGCCAAGCTGATACTTGTTATTTTTTTTATCTCTCAATAAGTTATTATGGCGATGACTCTATAATAATCAAAGTAGGTTCGATTGTAATTTTTTTGTTTCTGTTTCACTGTGTTGAATATTTCAAGCATTGATTCCGAGATTTCGGTGCTTGCTTATTCGATGTTTTGGTAATGCGATCAGATTTAGCATTCATTTTGCGGTTTTGTTTGCGATGGCAGTTTTTTGTTGCTATTTTTAAGAAACCGATAGGATGGGGTTGCTTTTGTAATGGAATTTGTTGTCTAGTCTTAGGCTGTCATTCCAATTTCTGATATTTTATTCACTTCTCTATTCAGTTTTTGCATATCAATTCCTTTTTTGCTTCTTTTGATTCTTGGATTGGGGATAGGGTCATGATGTGGCCAGATTTAACTATGATTAAACGAATTAGACTGGATAAAAGTGATTTTGCTTCGATCAATCTTGTATAGCATCTAAACTGCACAATAGATTTCATTACAATGATGTGTGAGTTTGTTTCCCATTCCAATATCATCTTTGATCGTTGTTTATAGTGAGGTTTATTCTTCTTACTAGATTTTTTAAACCAAGTTTTCTTTCTTTGCTTTAGGGAGAGGGTTCTTAATATCTTACCTGCTAACTGAAATTGACCTTTCCTTTGGTCATATGCAGGACCCAAACTCAAACCATTTAGGAACAAATGTTTGGGATGCTTCCATGGTTTTTGCTAAGTTTCTGGTATGGTCACTATCTTAAGCACCATCCTAAATTCTTACTTGGTTTGAAATGCTCGAAACAGCTTAATTTCACATCATAAATCACGAAACACAGAAATTTGAAAGCTACACATTAATTTTCATGTTAATCAAATACTGTATCAAGTGTCTGATTTATCATTGTGTGATCTCAAAATTGGATACTACATGAACTCAACAAGACATCATTGGTTGGGAATAACCAAAGTGGTTATCCCTGTACTGCTCTTGTGATCTAAGTTTACCTCATCTTGTTAAAACATGAAAGTCAAGTGTAGTTTCTCTTTTCAGCCTCCCATATGGGAAAGTGATGGATAAATTCGGAGTAGATGTGAGGGGGGATCCACTATCTGTTGTTCATAATTTGTCCAATGGACTATTTTTCTATGCTCTAGATTGGTTTAGTAACTTAGAAAATTCGGATCTACTTTTTTTGTATTGCTAAGTCGTCGTTTCATTGCTTGATTGCATATTTCTTGATTTCTCTTTCATGTATTGGTGTATTGCTATATATCTGAAGCTTTTCAATGGGTTTGTTGAGTTCAATTCTGCTGTGCTTGTCTTAACATTTGAGTTAGTGGCATTTGATATATCTCTCTTCAGTTGTTGGTTCATTCTTTTATGTTTGTGTTTCTGATGGTTTGCAGTTGGCTGCCATGCTTTGATAGTGAACCTGAGGGCATTTGAAAACAGAGAGATATCTTTCATTTATTTGACCAGTTGATCCACTAAAGGGAATTGAAGTAACATGGCAGCTACATTAGGTTGGAGGTTGGCTGCAAGTAATGGTTGTAGCCACGACAATAATGAATTGGTAAAGTCATTATGTTACTCCTCTTTCTCTTTTATGATGTTAGAAACTGTGATTCATTTTCTAGTGTGATCTTTCAGTGTTATGGTCCCACAAACTTAGGAAATTCTTCTTTCATCTAGTTCACACTCTGCAGAACTTTTCAGCTTGACTACTGAATCTTGATGAATAAGACTTTTCTAAGACTTGGGTTAACAGAGAGCTTCCAATTCTACATTACAGTGAGAGAAAAGACGTGGTTATTCATCTACTGCAAAAGTCTTCATTTTTCCTTTTCTGCATGCAGGTGTTTGACATGTAACCTTGGTGCCAAGTTGTTCAATGTTCAGTACGGTGGAGAATAGAATGCTACAACCTTAATAACAAACTTGTAGTTGGTAGGTGATACCATAGAGCTCAGTGATTCAATTTTAGTAAGAGGAACTTTGTAAAGTTCACTCGTAATCTTGTTGTCTTTTTATCAGTATGAAAGATGATAGCCTTTGTTATTTTTCTATGAATCTTGCTACTTTTGGTTAATGTAATTAAGCCTATTAGCTCAATTGGTAGAGCGTTGTGCTCAAGCACAAAGATGCGGGTTCAAATCCCGCATAGGTTACCGTAAAAAAAAACTACAAATATATCATTTAACATCGGGTAATAGCCGATGTCTTTCAAAAAGTAATATCGATGTCTATGTGGGTGATGTTAAAAGTAAAAAATGTTTAACATCGGCCAAAACCTGATGTTATAACATACAAAGACATCGGATTTTAAAATATAAACGATGTTATAACATACAAAGACATCGGCTATTACCCGATGTTAAAAAGTTTTGACTTTTAACATCCCCCACATACACATCGATTTTTTTTTGAAAGACATCGGCTATTACCCGATGTTAAATGACAAAATTCTAGTAGTGTGAAGATAAAGTTTCCAATCCGCATCTCGAACTCGAGTCTATCTTCTGTCAAGATAAGGTGTCGATATCGACCACAAAGGTCGATATCGAGGTCTCTGTTCCTGCTCGACTTGTCCAGCTCCACTCGATGTCTATGTTGAGGTCGATATGAGGGTCGATATCGACATTGGAGGTTGATATCGATATCTATGTTGAAGGTCGATTTCTACCTCTGCTCAGCTTCACTTGGCTTCTCCGTTTTGACTCCGATCTCGCTCGAATTCCTGCATCGTTAGCTCAAAACTTGTGCATACCCTATTTCTTGCATTTTAGCCCATTTTTACACAAGTTTATATTCTTTTGAACATTTTCTTTGGAACTCGAATGGAATATAAAGTCAAAAGATGCAATAAAAGAGATACAAATATGTACATCAAAACACCCCATACTTACACTTGCTTGTCCTCAAGCAATAACCAAGCAATAACCAATACCTACAACACACCCTTCAAGTCTTCGCCCTTGTCAAAAGCAACATTATAAGCGGTAGCAAAGTAAAGCAAGTGAATTTAACGTCATAGCACATATTTAGGCGATCCATAGGCATATGCAATTTTGATCCAACCTCACAGGGATAATGTGTTTGCACTCAACTCTCATGTGTTTAGGCTATGAAGATCAACTCTCAACTCAATTCCATATACAATCTCATAAACATTGCAATTTATAAAAAAATCCACTGCGCAACCAATTATGAAAATGCAATAAGAACTATCAGGAGGACTTTCGCTCAATGGAAGACTTCAAAGAAGACTCCATTCGGCGGGGTTGTAATGGGGCTTGGTAAGGAATAAAAAGGTATGGAATTATTTGGCTATGTGGTGCTTTTATAATTCGGGAATCAAGACTCCTAAATCTCAACACTTGCAATATCCAAACCATAACTCTTCAATGTTGCATTTTCCAAGCTCAATCTCCTATAATGCTCTTTCCAAGCTTAACCTCCCATAATATGCTCTAAAGATGCACTAAAATAGGTAAACCATTCTATCAACCCTTCTTTTGAACTCTAATATACCTCTAAAAAATATAACACTTGTATGAATAAAAGACTTAAGGATTTTGGCTCATGCACTATACATCTCTATTTTTTCTCTTTTTTTTTAACGAAAATAATAAATAAATATTAAAAATATGTGCATTTATATGGTGAGCCAAAAAATCCTTTTACAAAATATGACAAAATGCAAATATGCACCAACCCATAATTTCCTTGCTCAAAACTGAATATATGCACTTTTCTTTCAACAAGGCATTAGTCCAGCCAATCTAAGTCTCAATTCCCAAATGGGGGTCAGGCTCAATTCGGCTACGGATAATTTTGTGGAGGTTGCAATTTCAGGCTCAGGCTAACGTTCTGGCTTCAAGCAGGGATAATGCAGGGTAGGTAAAGAGAGGATAAAATTGGCTTAAAAGATGCCTCCATCATTTAATTCTTGTAAACATAAACATATATATGTATTGGTTTTGAATAACTATCACAACATTTAGAGATGCATATGAAGACTAAATTCACTCAAGAAAGCGGAGGGATTTTTGATATTCTCCCTATAGGCCAAAATTCTCACAAGGACAATTTTTGTTGGATTTGCTTTTTAGCCTAGGATCATATGTGCTCAATTTCATCACAAGTTCACAATCTACATAAAATTTTAAGGACTTAGGCTAAACCATCGAAATATGCCATAGGATTTACATGATCAAGTCAGCTATTGTGTTTTCATCTTAGGACATCTAAGTAGGGTTTAAAAACAAACTTAAAAATAAACATGCATTTTTTTGTTGTACTTTTGATATTTTTTCTATTTTCTTGGATTTTCTTTTTGACATTTTATAAAAGTAAAAGTAAGAACAAAAATTTAAACATGAATGCAATGCGAAGAAGAAAACCAAGTTATGACCATAAGACAATGCTTTTCCCCCACCCCATACTTAAAATATACAGTGTCCTCACTATATTAAAAAGAAGAACAAGGGTAGGGAGAAACTCACAGTGCAGCCTGCGGATTTAGGTCGATTTCAGATTAGGTCGATGCCAGAAGTCGATATCTATGTCAGAGGTCGATGTCGACTGCATCTATCGAAATCGAGGAAGAAAGTAAAGACAAGGGCTGCCAGGTTGGGGTCGATATCGAGTATAATGGTCGATATAGACCTCTCTTTTTCGCTCCTGAGTCCTCGATGTAGACTTCAGGAGGTGGCTTGACCTGGGGGGGTCGATTTTGACTGCCTCTGCAGTAGCTTCTTTTCTTCTTCGTCGTTTCTTTTTGCTTAGAAACCTGAAATCTTTGTTAGAAATATAGATAAAGCCACGAATTATCTCAGTTTCAAAAGTTTCAAAAAGCCAAAAGTTAAATCCCAAAAACCATCTATGTAAAAAAATTTAAAGGCGTGTCAGCGGGATCCTAGTAGCTTTGGGAATCTCAAGTCTGCGTCGACCAGAAGCCTCGATTTCGACCTTGGTGCTCGATGTCGACCTCGGCTGTTGATGTTCTCTGCAATAGAAGACCTGGAGAGACAAAAACAAGTGGTCGATATCGACTGGGATGTGGTCGATATCGATGTCAGTCACGAAATCGACTAGCTCAGAAGACTGCCAGTCGAAACAGCAGGGTCGATATCGATGTCTGGTGTCGATATCGATGTTCAGTAAACTCCGCAACGATGTAGCAGTAGGGAATCAGGAACAGAGACCTCGATATCGACCTCTGTGGTCGATATCGACCCCTTATCTCGACAGAAGATAGACTCGAGTTCGAGATGCGGATTGGAAACTTTATCTTCAAGGAGGCACGGATTCCTTCATTCGCAAATAAATTCAAGACTACCTCCCGATGTAGCAGTAGGGAATCAGGATCGATCCTCGAGGAGGCGGGTCAGCGGCTTCTTGAATAGACTTTGGAATTCCTGCAAAGTGTCAACTAGTAGCCTCGATATCGACCAGTTATGTCAATATCGACAAGGACTATCGATTCCTAGTATGTGGCGTCGATCTGTGAAACCTGAAAAAAGAATAGAGGCACTCCATATCAACTAGGTATGTCGACCTTCAGTGGGTCAGTGTACTTCGGTCGACTCAGAAGACCGTCGACTAGGGTTCTCTCGATGTAGGGCACTCGATATCGAGTCAGGGGGCCGAGATCAAGTGGCTTCATAGACAGATAATAACAAAGACAAAAAATAGAAAATAAAGAAAATAATAAATACGACAGATTTTTTGTGTTTTTGTTTTATATAAACTTAAAAGCTCCTAAGGTAGGGATTCACCACGACAATAACCATGCATACATTATTACTTTAATCACATAAAAGATTAAGCTTTTATCATCACCAATTAGGAATATAGAGGCTTTCGCATAAAAACTTAATTGTTTCTACCTTTTCATAATTAGGGTTTAGTCAACTTTCGTAGGCAAAACCTAATTACTATCCAAATTCACATGTATAATCCACTTTCGCTTCATATAATTACGGAATGATCCTAAATTCTCATGAAAGATTGAGCACGTGGTAGAAGATGAAATTGCATAATCAAATAAGGAACTCAAGCATACTTACATGGCTATCGCCGGGCTCACCCCGACCCTAGAAATAGGACGACTACTCGCTCCTCATCGAGGAAAACATTATTGCATAAAAAAAAAGAACTTTGCATTAAACTTGGAAAGAAAACTTTAATCTTACAACCGCCTTCTCTCTCTCTATCTCTCTCGTCTTTCTCCTTCTCTTTGGTTGATCGAATGATGGTTGGATGGTTGAATGGTTGTTGAATGACTAAAGCCAGCCCCCTAGGGCTTTATTTATAGCCTCAAAACCCTTGCTAGCCAAGGATTGGAGTCCTAATCCTACTTAGATTGGTAAAGGTAAATTCTATCTAAACTAAATTATATACTAAAATAAAATATTAAAATAGGTAATATTACCTAACATGCTTGGAATATACCCATAAGGATAGATGATCTTGGTAGATGATAGATATCTTCGTGGCTAAGCAAATCTTCCAAAGATCCGGCCCATCCCGCGTCTCATACGCGTCTGTTGCTCCAGTTGATGTCGAGTAGACATGTCGATATTGAGTGACATATATAGAGTTGACTTGATTTGTTGTGGTCGACATTGCTCTGGCTCTTTTCCCTTCAGTCGAGCTCGAGTGGTCTGGTCGATGTCGAGTTCATGTGTCGAGATCGAGTGCTTATCTCGAGATCGAGTTCTTTCTGCTCGAGATCGAGCTCTTCTTTAGTGCTTGTGTCTTCTCTAGAATGCTCTATTTTCTGCGAAATCAAACCAAAAGTTGTGTAGACCTCTATATCTTGCAAATGTACTCAAACTACACAAATTCACTACTTTCCCAACCCGAAAGTATAAAATATGCATGAAACCAGAATAGATGTAAACATGAAACATGGTGAAATAAGCGCACATCACAATGATCTTGGAGTCTAAATACAAAGTGAAAGGATTGAAGAAAGAAAAGAAGAGAAGTGATGAAATCTGATGCAGCGGGTAAAGAAGAAGTCGTGACATACGACTGCAGCGGCCGCGGCAAGTAGGCAGTGGCCGCCGCTAGCATTCAGCAGGAAGAATCAGAAACCAACCAAACAGCGGTCATGGCATATGTCAACAGTGAACCGGAGTTGCTTTATTTTTATCTAAACCTAATTTTTATTAAGTGTTACTGACTTTTGGTTTTATAAGACGTGCGAATAGCCTTAGATCTACTATCATCTATTCTATTCACTGTTAAACAGACAACTAGAGATTGAGAGCGATGTTTCCTATGAGGAACTAAACTCCTATTATTCTATCTACAATTTGAAGCTTTGTTTGGATTGAGTTGTGAGTTTTTTAATCTCGTTCCTTATTTCCTATATTGAATGTTTTGACTTCTTTGTGTTTAATTCTTGATTGTTTTGTTCTATCTTGCCTGGCCAACTTGTTAGAATCAATTTAATTGCTAGGGTATCGTAGATTTCTAGTTCTCAATCTTAACCTTAGTAGCAGACTTATCCCTTTAGGGCTGGTTGAACTAATTGGATGGGTAGGAAGTTTGATGTGTTGTGAAATTTATCGTTAGGGATTGAAAATATCTTGGTTAATCTCTGAACTTAAGGATATTGATTGGGTTAATTCCTTTTTTAGGGACTGCTTATAAGATAAGGGTTTCTAGGTCTGGTTGGACTAGAGACTATATTAGGTTAGGACAAGGACATTCATAGGAAGCATATAAGGACGACAGGAAGTTACAAGGATTAACTTAACCGAATAGAGTGCATAATTATATGTAGGACTATTTCTCCATATTGTCCAGTTAAGTTTCTTTATTATTGCTTTCATTCTTCCGGTTTGATAAAAGCCGGATTGTTTGCATTCTAAAACCCCCTTTGGTTACTCAATTGGCAACTAAATCACACTCGAATAGCAGATTTCCCTATGGATTGACCTCGTGCTAATTCAATATACTAGTTTATAAGTTTGAGTTTTGTTTGACAAGAACAATGACAGGTTTTCCTCCTATTAGGGAGGATGTTTGAACGCGAACTCAAACCATGTGGTGATTCATTTAGAAAGTATGTTTTAGGGTTTTCGCCTTCCTTTACATCCTCTTTATACTAATTTTTTGAGGAAAATGCAAGTGTGTCCGGCTTAGTTGGCGTTCAATGTTTGGATGTTTCTGGCCGCATATATAATGTGGTACACGGCCACTCATCAGGATCCTACTTTGAATCATTTTTTCAGTTTTTTTCATTGAGGCAAGGTCGAGATGGACTCGTGTCAGCATCTTCAAGCGGGGAGATTGTCGAGAGGTTATCAAGCAAGCTTGGTTGGAGGAAAAAATGGTTTTTAGTTAGGGATCGTTCCGGTAACTTTTTAAATTTCAACATTACTCTAGGGATTTACCAACGCCCTTTAAAAAATGAAACCTTAGAAACTAAATGCTGAAAAGTAGCATTTCCTCGCGTTGAAGGGAAAACAAAATATAAAGATGTGATTACCCCTCTAAGGTTGGAGATGGCATTTTTTAGATTTAATATGACCTCTTCCTTTTCTTTTGCAGCTATGTTGGATTTATCAAATCTTGCCACGGGACTCGCGAGAAGAAGAAGGAAGAAAATTAGTGAGGCTCAAATGGTAGGTACTCCACCGACTTCTTCCTCCCAGGCTCTAGGAGGTTATCAATCACCTCTAACTCTTTCGACTGGGAGTTTTTTGTGTGGGGGGGGGGGCAGGTTGAGACCAGTAATCAAGCAATTATAGAAGGGGTTGTAAACATTAAAGTCCTTCAAACTAACCATAATATGGTAGTGGAACACGAACATTCTCTTACTCATAGAAAAAAGAGGAAGAAAGGTAATGGGGAACCAAGCAGGCCATTAATTACTGACCTTAATGAGGAAAGGACAGAGTCAGGCATTGATGTGTCGATGTATCAACAGCTAGGCTTTGGGGCCATTGACTTTCAAAAACTAGTTATTCCGAAAAACAATGGCCTAGCTGAGAAAGAACATCTTCATCATTTGAAGGATGAAGATTTGGTTGACGATGGAGAAACGACTGGAGGCTGGGTGAGTTAAACTTTTTGGAATGCTTTTCTTCCTTGGTTAACATGTATACAATTCTAAATTTTTGTTTTTCCTTGTAGAAAAACCTTCAATGCGCTGAAATGGCGAAGCATTTTGAGACGGATTTTGATCGCATCAACGAGTCTGAGAAGGAGAAGAAACTTCTTCAGAATCGTTTCGATCGGGTGAAGGATGTTAAAAAGCAAGAGCCTACCATAAAAAGTTTAAAGGAAGCTTTGATGAAAAATGAGCAGGAGTTAGAAGAAGTAAGAAGTCAACTTGAGTTATCGCTATACTTAAGCTTGCTTGTCCCCATGCAATACTTTTAATGGTCATTCAAGGGAAGAAACTAAACCCTCAACATCATAGATTCATTGTTATATGTCCCTACAATTAATTGCCATCCTCGAAATGGTACTAAGGTCAACAATATCCATGCCTGTGAATAAAAGCAACATCATACTCACAAAAGGAGGGTTATACACATAAAACAATTTTGTGCAACATAGCATTAATAATCAAGAAGACTTTTGCAAGCTTATGGAATAGTAGATTGGTAAAAGGCTAAAGGTAGGCTAATTTTTGGCCATGTGGTGTTAAATCCGGGGAAATAAACTTTCTTTCCAAACTTTCATTCCACATTCCTTCTTCATAATATTTCTCACCTTTCGCTCTTCGCTCAATGTTTTTTTCACTAAAATGCTTTTACCTCTCTAACCTTAGCGCTGCCTTCTCGCGAGTCGCAAACATGGGTGTCATGAATGGCCCCGGATACTTAGTACTTCGGACTCCTCACCTTGTGTCCGAACTCGCCGAACTAAGATCTCAACGAGCAGGGTTGATCTACCTTTATCTCCTTAGGTGATCGGATTTTTTCTCACTCATTAAAATTTCCATATTTTCAAAATTACTTTCATTCCTGCCAACAACTTCATAATATGCACAAACTCCATATAACAACTCCAAAGATGACATCCATTCTTAACATTGTCCCCGGATAGGGTATAAGGTATAATAATGGGCAATGTGTAATATATGTGGAGCAATAATGATGTAAGGCTCATATATGGCTTGTGTAATTGCAAATATGCATAGGTAAGGGTAGGATATGAAATTGAGCACATGTATGGAAATTATAAAGTCTTCCATCCTCTTATAATGCATATGTCAAAAGCGACTTCAAATTTTACCTCACTTTCATGGTTTTCCCTAAAAAATCTCACTTCATTGTGACTTTCCTTAACTAGGAAATTTCATGTTATATCTCTGATGAATCTACTTTTGCATCGTCGAGTACAATAAAAGCTTCCATGACTCTTATTATTTATTTTCAAAATTTTTGATGGGTGTGATCTTTTCTAGAATTTTTTTTTCGATAAATATGCTACATAAGATAAATAAACAATGCCTAAAGATAAAGATATCTAAAGTAACTGTGTATGAGAATGCATAAACATTAAAAAGAAATATGCAAAAACTATGATAATTTTTAAAACATGCTAAAAAAATGCTAAAAACTATGCAAGTAAGCTTTTCCCCCACCCCATACTTAAAGATTACAGTGTCCTCACTGTATAAGAACTAGGGTTAAGAAAGAAAGTTACTAAAAATTTGTGAAGATGAGGATTCGAAGACATCTGCAGGGGTAGTCGATATCGGGTGGACCAGTCAATATTGACCAGTTTCACTCGATTCCTGGTGATTTTGAGGTTCAGGGTGATCTCAGATCGGCCACAACTCCTCTAAATCAACCTGCTCAGTCGATATCGAGCACTTTACTCGATTTCGATTTCTCTTTTGCGCTCCTTCTTCCCTGAAATTCGTTAGAAAATAAAGAAAAAACAAAAAAAAAATAATAAAGTTTCTTAAAACAAAACAAAAGTGTCCTGCACCTAAAACTAATTGTCTTGTACAAGCTCTAGACTTTATTGTCGCTAGGCCGACTTCTTCCTTTATGCTCCTAAGGAGCCATCTGCAAAGCCCATGTAGCCTGGGCTTCAAATAACACTATATTCTTATCTCGCAGTTGCATCCCGCCTAGATGGATATGGTTTACAGTGAAGGGACCCATCCTCTTTGTTTTGAATCTACTTAGGAACCAATGATCTTTTGATTTGGAGACATACACCTTCTCTCCTACTTCGTAGTTGCTTACATCATCACTAGATAACCTGCACAAGCACACATACCAAGGCAAACCTCTTCCAAATAGAGGTAAATCTTTAATTGAAATAGAAAAAGAGGAATCCGTACCTTGGCTTACCTTCTCGGAGCTTTCTTCTATCTGAGGGTCTAGTCGATATCGACCATAGTCACTCGATATCGACTTCTGTTCTGCTCCTGGTGGTTCTGTCGATGTGAAGGATTTCTGCTCCACTTGGTCTACTCGACTTTGACCTGTACTACTCGATATTGAGTGGCTTTTCTCTCCTTCAGCTTCCCGGGCAGTCGACGTCGGCTTAGGGTTTTGGTCAATTTTGACCCCTGTACTCGATTTCGAGTTATCTTCTCCGAAATCGACCCCATACTTAAAACCTGGCACAGAATCTTGAAAAATGTTAGTCGATATCGACTTACTTGGATCGATTTCGAGTGGCTTTTTTGCTCCTTCGTTCAAGATTGTCACGATTTCCTCCACCTGGGCCTCTTTATCCCTCTTCTCAAGGTCCTCAAGGGTCATATTTCTTACCTTTGCTTCCCCGCATGTGATGTAGACACCTTTGATTGACTTTACCTCCATAGGCCCTTCATTCTTCCTCACCGTTTTGTTGAAAACGTACTCTATTACTTCATCACTAATGGTGAATGAGAGCAATCATTTCCTTACACTTATGTTTGCATCCACGGTCACTAAGAATGACCTTCCAAAAATAATTGGACAAGCATGGTCCTCTGCCATATCAACAACTAGAAAATCAGTAGGGACAAAGAACTTACCTACTTGCACTGGGACATCATCCACCATTCCTGTTGGAATAACCACCGTGTTGTTGGCCATGAAAAGTTTTGCATCTACAGGCTCTAGGGCACCCATCTTTACCTTGGACCATATGGTTAGTGGCATCATGCTAACACTAGCACCTAAATCACATAAAATATTAAAGCGATATTGACCTAAACCTATAGTGATAGAAAACCTACCTGGGTCCGCCCTTTTCTCTGGTAGCTCCAACTTGTTGCACTCCTATGCGATCTCATCAATTGATTGCTTCTTACCTAGTATATCTTTAAGGAACCTTACATAGGATGGCATCTCATGAAATGCTTCGGTGAATGGAATGGTAACATTGAGCCCTTGAAGAATCTTTATAAAACACTGAAACTTCTTTTCCGTCGGGTCCTTTATAGCTTTCTTAGGGAATGGCAGCACCTTCTTCTTCACTGTGGCTGGAGTTGAGTGGACATCGAGTAAAGGGTGGTCGATATCGACTGGAGGAGTCGATTTCTGGTGCAGCTTAGCTTCTTTGTCGATATCGAGTAAAGAAGACTCGACGTCGACTTCACCTTGGTCGATATCAACTGGAGTAGTTGATATCGATGTCTCCTCCGTGGCTTTCTCCTTCGCTTTTTGCTCGGGCATTCACAATTAACGCCCACTCCTTAGATTCATGGGCACTATTTGTCCAGTAGTTTTGCCCTTTAGATTGGGCATAGTAGAACCAGGCAGCGATCCTGACGGTTTGGGAATTTGTTCAGCCAATTGACCCATTTGGGTCTCCATGTTTCTCTTCCAAACATCGATCTCCATGAGCCTAGAGTTGATGCCCTGCAGCTAAGTATGGATGGATTTATTGGCTTGTTTGAACTCAGTGTGGTTCCTCCGCATCTCATCAAGAATGATCTGCAGGTCATCCTTCCTTGGTTCCCGCTCTGGGTGCCCTGGTGCTCTATAAGGTGGGGGATCCCTTTGTTGATGTTGAGGTTGATAGAACCGTTGAACTCCCTAATATTGCTGATTGCCCCCTCCATAGGGGCCTCTCATTCACTTAGCTTCCTCATGTTGTTCCGCCATGCTGACTTGCTCAAGATGAGAGCAGGCTTTGGTGTTGTGCCTTGTTAACCCACATTCCTGGCAAGCTTGGTTGTTTGCGAGGAATCTAACTTGCTTTTGAAGGCAGGGTGTTTGATTGTTGTTGAATTGTTGCCACATATCAGGATCGATCTCCTTTGGAGGCTCATATTGTGGCATTGATGGGGCAGGCCTTGAGTCATAGGCCACAATAGTCCCGTATGTGTTATCAAAGTTGACTAGCCTCTCAATTGTGTCCCAGGCCTCTGTTGGTGTAAGCTCAATGTACCGATAGGAGGTGTAAGAGTTGATTCTCTCCTTATTTGGCGCGTCAAGGGAGTCGTAAAAGATCTCCTGGATGACATAAGGTAATTCCCCATGCGTAGGGCATGATCTTAATAAGTCCTTAAAGCGTTCACATGCCTGTGCCAATGTCTCGCCAGACTTTTGTTTGAAAGTCGTGATCCTTTGTCGTAACATCGCCATTTTAGATGGAGGAAAGAACTTGTTTAGGAACGCATCCTTCACCTCTGCCCATGTCCTCAGCGAGTGTGGAGCTAAGCTTTCTAGCCATTGTAAGGCCTTCCCTGTAAAGAGACCATCGAAAAGATTTCAGTCTAACATATTCTAAGTTTGCAACATGAACAATAGTCTCACATAAATCCATAAAAGTAGAAATATGTTGCAAGGGGCATTCATTAGTTCTTCCTTCAAAAGTATTGCGTTTAATCTCAGAAAGGAAGTTAATTTTTATTTCATAGTTAGAGGGAGGAATTAAAATTGGAGATTCAGGAACGTGAAGTGGCGGATGCATGTATTGCACTGCCGTCTGCGGATACTAATTGAGCCTCTCCTTGGCTTGTGTGCGTGCATCCTCCTCTCTATCAGCGCGGGTTCTCTCCGCAGCAGCGGCTGCCCTTTCATTAGCGATTGTAGCGTTATGGTCCTCTATCTCCTTCCTCAATCGCTCTATGATTTGAGCATGTGTCTCTTTCTCCCCCATGATTCTGATAGCTCTGTTTCGAAGATAGAAAAAACATTCGGGCTCGTCTATACTTTCCAAGATAGATTCACGATCAGAGCGTCGCATAAACTGCAAAATCAACACTAAAGAAAGAACGTAAGTAAAGCTTGGCGCGCGATTAATTACCTCCCTGGCAACGATGCCAATTTGTTCGTAGGGGGAAGGGATTGCTAGATTAAATAGAATATCAAATAAAACATCAAACCAAACCAAATCCCTTGTCCAAGTAAATAAAATACAAGAATCCCTCCCGATGTAGTGGTGGGGTAATTCAGGATTGAATCCACAAGGAGGTATATTAGCGGTTCCTAAGCTTGCAAAGACAATCGAATTTCGACTCCAGAAGACCACTCGATAATCAGTAGATCAATCGATATCGACTACAGTTCCAGTCGATTTGAAGCAAATTCCTGCAGAAGTTAAAACAGACAGTCGATGTCAAGTTATTCACTCGATATCGGGTCAGCCACTCGATATCGACCTCTGCAGTTCATTTCGAGTCTTCAACAGAAACAGATAAGTAACCAAATTTTGTCAGAAAAGAGTCCGAAGAAAGTAAGAATGATGATGGAAGGGTGGACAGAATAAAAACACAGATTATTATGAAATTCTATAAACTTAAAAGCTTCCAAGATCAGGGATTCATGCCACAACGATAACCATATAAGTATTATGCCAAATTCATGAAAGATGATGCCTTTCCGTCAAATAACTTTCGTTACCAACAATTAGGTGATTAGAGGCTCTCGCATAAAACCTAAGAGTTATTATCCAATTTCAGGACTAATCTAAATTTCACAATATGATTGGCTTTCGCTTCAATAATACAAATAAGGAATTTCCTCAACTCTCGCAAAGGATCATGCATATGGGATAGAAGACGGAATCGCATAAAAATCATACCTTTGATGCACAAACTTACACGGCTATTGTCGGGCTCACCCCAACCCTTGAAGTAAGGGAACTACTCGCGCCTCATCATCATAGACATCATCATCATGGAAAAGAAACTACTTGAATTGAACTTGCAAAAGAAAGAGTACAACCGAACAAAGCAATCCTCCGCTCTCGCTTCCTCTCAACCCCACTCGGCCTCTCTCTCTACTAAATCTCTGCCTTATTGAATGTAAAACGAAACTTGAATGTTTCTTCGATGAATAAACTCAGCCCTAGTGGCCTCTAATTATAGATCTCAAACCTCGGTATCCAAGGATAAGAAAATCTATCTTTATTCCTAAGATAAAACTAAAATAAAGTAAAATATCTAAATCACTTTAGTTAAATATCAAATTCAGCATAAAGGATAACAAGTCTGATGATATTGGATAGAACATCTCGACTGTAGGATAGATGTAAGCTCTTCGGATAGAATTCTATCAAAAATAGAGTCATATCTGTCTGCAGCAGCACTAGATATAGACCAGGTCATGTCAATATCAACCTCTCTTTTCTATCTCGAGCCATTTCTAATCGACCTCGAATCTGCACTCGAACTCTATCAATCCACTCGATTCAGGGCACTCGATATGGACCACTTCATGTCGATATCGACCAGTCTGTGTCGACATGCTCTGTTCTTCTTCTGTGCGATTTCTGGTGTTATGTTTTCACTAGATGTCAAGTCTTTCGGTCGATTTCGACTCCTCAGTAGACTTTGAGTTCTTTTTAAGCTTTTCTTCTCTTCTCCAGATTGATCCAAATTTGTCTCGATTTTTGTAAAATAACATAAAAATTCGTGTAGACCTCTAAAATTGGCAAATAAACATAAACTACACTAATCTTAAGTTTTCCCAACCAATATGCACGCAAATATCGACAAAATGGACATATAAGTAGATGGAAAATATGGCAATTTGTGCGCGCATCACTAGTGGAAGTGTCTACTTTAAAGGAGAAAAATAGGGAGTATGTGCTTGAAACTGAGCTGAGAAAAATTCGTGATTAGAAACTTTTAGCAGAGAAAGAGCTTCAACGTTACACGTCTTCTGACGACGTAGTTTTAACCAAGGAAACTCTTCGTGAGTATTTCCTGTCGTAGGAAGGGCAAAGCTAGTTGAGTGACTTTCTTAATAAGTATGGTAAGAAGGCTTTATACAACCATCTTGTTGAGGCTTACTTTCTAGGGATGGAGTGTCGGGTCATTCAGAGTGTCAACCATTTCTCTCATCTGGGCGATTCTGTGAAAGTGTTTGAGCCTAGCGATAACCCAAGTGATTGGAAACTTATCGACCCTTAGCGAGATATTGCTTCTCCAACCTTCGATCAACAAGCGAATGACTAGCTGTTGATTTTCAGACCTAGGTTTAAAAACTTTGACTTATGTTTGGGTTATGCAAGTAAATCTTTCGTGAACTTCTCTCTCTTTTGATCTTGTGTTTGGATATGCTTTGCAAACAACTATTATAATTTGGTACTGTATTTTGGGACAGCCCTGCAAGGGCTTAAAGTTTTGTGCTGTATTCTATCTATTCTTTGCTTTCTTTTAAAATATTTGTAGCTCTTTTTGATCACAAACCCTTATTAAATCTTTTGTTGTGTTGTGGTTAATGAAATTGATCACAAGACAATACAAAAAACGGTTGTGATAGTGATCACTGTTTCTTGTAGTGTTTGTATGAATCATCAAGTTGTAGTGGTACATGACACGATGTTTAGATCTACATGACATGTTATCTTGATAAGATATTTTCTTGGAGAATCACTAGTGTTGCTATAAATAGTTGAGCGTTCGTTTACGGGAGTGTACGTGTTGTAAGATGTCCAGTTTTGATATGGCCTTGGGATACGTTTCACAACGAAGTCTTAACATGGGTGTTGCTGTTTCCCCGCCGCATGGCTTTGTGAGGATGATACATGGTGAAAATCCCTTGACCAGGCTGGTACATTGTTCTTTCTAGGGTTGAATTTGTTTATAATTTTTCAATTACTTGATGATGATATTTTTATCGTTATTACTAGTCATTTTCATATGTATTCATCGAGTATGGTGAAGAAGTTTTAGAGCAAGTATATTTGCGGTCCCTTTTGGATCAAAAGTTCTTGGTCATGGTTGAGAGTGACGATGGTGATTGGTTTTCGCTAACTAAAGGATGGAGCGATTTTGCGACAGATAATGGGTTGCAAGTGGGATCAACTTTAATGTTTGAATATGAGGGTGATTCTCACTTCCAAGTGATTATGTCACCGCCAGATCCTGATCAAAATAGCGATGTTTATTTCGATGTCCAATACTAGTTGGATGGCAGTAAGCGGGATGTTTTATGAGTCAATCGTTTGTATAAAGGGGTTTTTTGTAATGTAAGATTAAAATAATAACCTAGTGCTAAATGTATTTTTTTGTTGTTTGCGTTAATATCTAGTGTTGCAAATGCGATGGAGAATTGTTATTTAAATAAATCGATCTATAATTTTATAAACATGATGGAAAGTTATAGAGAATGCATCAATCTCCAGCGTTTTGAACGCGAAGAAGAGTTCTAATTGTTAAATCAATCTCCAACAATTTAAACACGATGGAGAGTCGTAATGAATAAATTAATCTCCAGCAATTTAAACGCGATGGAGAATTATAATGAATAAATCAATCCCCAGCGATTTGAACCCGATGGAAAATTGTAATGAATAAATTAACCTCCATTGATTTAAACGCAATGGTGAATAGTAATGAATACATAAATCTACAGTGATTTAAACGAGAGAGAGAATCGTAATGAATAAATTAATCTCCAGCGATATAAATGGGATGGAAAATTTTAATGAATAAATCAATCTCCAGCGATTTAAACGCGATGGAGAATTGTAAAGAATAAATTAATCTTCAGCGATTTAAACGCGATGGAAAGTTGTAATGATTAAATCAATCTCTAGCGGTTGAGAATTATAACGAATAAATCAATCTCCTGCTATTTAAATGCGATAGAGAGTTAGGTTTTCAGTACGTGTTACATCTCCAGTGGTGGAGAATTGTAATGAATAAATCAATCTTCAGCAATTTAAACACAATGAAGAGTTGTAATAAATAAATCAATCTCCAGCGATTTAAATGCGAGGAGAATTGTAATGAATAAATTAATCTCCAGTGATTTAAATGCGATGGACAGTTGTAATGATTAAATTAATCTCCAGCGGTGGAGAATTGTAATGAATAAATCATTCTCCAATGATTTAAACGCGATGGAGAATTGTAATAAATAAATTAATGTCCAGCGATTTAAACGCGAAAGAGAGTTGTAATGATTAAATCAATCTCCAGCAGTGGAGAATCGTGATGAACAAATCAATCTCTAACGATTTTAACGCGATGGAGATTTGTAATGAATAAATCAATATCCAGCGATTTAAACGCGATGTAGAATTGTAGTGAATAATTTAATCTCTAGCGATTTAACGCGAATAAGAGTTGTAATGATTAAATCAATCTCCATCGGTGGAGAATAGTAATGAATAAATCAATCTTCTGCGATTGAAACGTGATGGAGAGTTATGTTTTCAGTACATGTTACGTCTTCAACAGTGGAGAATTATAATGAATAAATCAATCTCCAACGATTTAAACGCCATTGAGAGTTGCAATGAATAAATCAATCTCCAACGATTTAAATGTGATTGAGAATTGTAATGAATAAATTAATCTCTAACGATTTAAACGCGATGGACAGTTGTAATGATTAAATTAAACTCCAGCGGTGGAGAATTATAATGAATAAATCAATCTCTAGCGATTTAAATGCGATAGAGAGTTAGGTTTTTAGTACGTGTTACGTTTGCTGGATTTTTAGTACGAGTCATCGTGTTTGGGTATGTACGTGGCGTGTATTTTGTTGTGCATGGATACGGTTAGGCCAGTGTTATCCAAATAAGGTATGTCATCATAAATAGTCGAGCGCAATTGTTTCAAGGAAAGTGGGTATCAAAACTTTAGGTTTCAATATGGTTTCAAAGGATCCGTCTCTGCCGATTTTCGATTGTACAATTGTTATTCAACGTATGTGGGGCTTTACTAGAGATATCCTTGGAGAGAGGGATTTGAATAGGCTTGTATGATGATTTTTCCAAAATTTATTTCTTTCATATCCATCAGTTGACTAATTATTATTTTTATTGTTTGTTGACATCCATTCCTTTACTTGTATGTAAAGTATAGGAGCGAGGTTTTATTGTTTGTTGACAGCCACTCCCTTACTTGTATCTAATTCTCTACATTATCTGTACATGATGGTGGGGCGACTTAGTATGGATTGTTATTGGTTCACCGTGGGATGGCGAGAATTCGCGATGCCAACGAGCTTCGAGTTGGATCACGGTTGGTGTTTGAATATGAGGGAGATTCGCATTTTGAAGTTATCGTGGTGGATCTGAGGCCCAATCAGAATGGTGACATGGATTTTAGCGTTCAGGGTTAGATGCGCCTATGGGGTTGATGTAAAAGTTTAGCTTGTTTGCTTATCGTATGGGGAAAGATGTATAAAAGGTGAAAATAGTTTCCATCGTTATATCGTGAGCTTAAGTTATATGTTCGTTATAATAAAAACTTATTAGTAGTATTGTAAATGTGATGGGGAATTATGAATGAATAAAAACAATCTCCAGTGTTTATGAACATAAGGGAGAATTTTATTTAAAAGAATAAAGGGGGAATTGTGCTATAGGCCATAATTAGGGCCTTTATTACTAAAATGTGAACCCTTCCCTTCCAAATTGGCAAAATGTCCACCTTCCTTCCCTTGCCCCCTTTGCCCCTTTGCCCCCCCACGCGCCCCCTGTGCCCCCCTCTAGTTTCAGCACATTTGATTTCAGCAACTCCTATTTCAGCGTTTTTTTTTCGCGCGTTGCTGAAACTGAAGTTGCTGAAACCAAAGTTGTTGAAACCGAAGTTGCTGAAATTGTTGAAAATAGTTTTTTTTTTTTTTTCGCGCGCTGCTGAAACCGAAGTTGCTGAAATCGGAGTTGCTGAAACTAGGGTTGCTGAAACCGGAGTTGCTTAAATTGTTTTAGCAATTGCTGAAATTAGTTTTTTATTTTTTCGCGTCAGCGCTTCGACATCGGAGTTGCTGAAACCGTGTTGCTGAAACCGAAGTTGCTTTTTTTTCTTTTTTTTTTTCGCATCACCACTTCGACACCGGGTTTGCTGAAATCGGAGTTGCTGAAACCGTGTTGCGGGATATAAAGTTTTTTTTAATTTTTTTATTTCGCGCGTTGCTGAAACCGAAGTTGCTGAAATCGAAATTGCTGAAACCAGGGTTGCTAATGTGGACATAAACCAGTTGGAAAAGATATGGAAATAGGGAAGGAATAGGCCATAATTAGGGCCTTTATTAGGAAAATGTCCACCCTTCCCTTCTAAATTGGCAAAATGTCCACATTCCTTCCCTTGCCCCCTTTGCCCCCTTTGCCCCCCCCCACGCGCGCCCCTTGTGCCCCCTCCTTTTTCAGCACATTTGATTTCAGCAACTCCTATTTCTATTTTCCAATATATAATTGTGAATTAATTATAAAAATTGCTGAAATTGTATTTTTAATATAATGCAATGATGTAGAAAAAATAATGAAATTGCTGAAATTAAATGTAAAAATTGCTAAAATTATATTATATATGTGACAACACTTCGCTTGGATTCACCGATCCATTCATTCATCCATGGATTTCAACGGCATGTGGTTGCTTTTTTTTCTTATTTTTTATAAGAATTAATTTCAGCGTTTCAGCATAACGAATTTTGCTAATAAATAATTAATTTCAGCATTTCAGCGTTTTACAAAAAGGTTCAGCAAGACAAAAAAAATTGCTGAAATTAAAAAGAAATTGAAATCATCCAAGGTGAAACATCAATGCTGAAATTGAAATTATCCAAATGAAATTGAAAACAATCCGAACAAACGATGAAAGGAATTTCAGCAAATTAAGGCAGGTCTGGTCACAACATTTCCATTAGCATATAAATTGGATCTTAGTATTCGAACCTATCATTCACAAGCACATAAAAAGTGAAATTCCTTATTGAATATGCCTTTGTTTGATCTACAGAAAGAGAGATAGATGTTCACCCATACAAGCAGCAGTAACTAATACACCCATTTAGCAACTTCAATATTATTTTCACTCGTTAAACCTTCTTTGACATTCATATATTCATAATTCACATTCAAGTGAGCATGAGAACTAGCAAGAATGTTCATGAAGAAACGCCATGTATCTTTTCCAGAATTACACCCAAGATAGAAAAAAAATCACCAACAATTCCATTTCATAAAAGCATCAGCAAACTATCAGCCTTGAAGTTCAATCATCATGGCTGCAAGGAACACTTGAGAGCAATTTCAACAATCACACATTACATCTATTGAAAATGGAGACACAGATCAAAATCATTCTATGGTGTTTCGTAGCCATGTGCAAACGCCAAACACTGAAACTGGAGAAAAGCCCAATCCCCAACGCCTTTTAACAAAGCCGGCGTGGTTTCTACTTTCAAGTAATACTGAGAGAGAGAGAGGAAATACCTTGATGTCGTCGATTTCTAAGGGAGAAACAGGAGGATTGTCCGTCAAGGCGTCAAGGAGCCATTCAACGGAGATCTCAGATCTCAGATCTCGCTCGGAGATCTCAGATCTTGCTCTCTTCCTCGCCGTTCTTTAGATCTCAGATCTTAGATTGCACAGCGCCGTCTTCTTCAACCTTGAGGATTTCCGCATCTGACAGTAAGATAAGGACGAAATCACAGGTTTAGTAAAATCCCCAAAAGATAAATTCAGGAAAGCCAACCAATTGTAAAAACAAATCAAATAATCAACAAAATTAGCAAGGGGATGTTGATTGAACAGATGAAATCAGGAACAAAATGCAAAACGAAAACGAATTTAATAAGAAAGTGCTGGAAATGAAAACGAAAACGAATAGATGAAATCAGGAACAAAAGATGGGTTAGTGTTTCCCTTTCAAGCATCATGGCCGCCGCGAACAGATCGGAGGCGCACGGACAGATCGGAGGTGAAGAGATTCGAGATGCTGGAACTGTAGTGCCCGATGATGTCCCTCACCGACGGAGTCGCCATCTTCAATTTTTGGAGCTGAAGAGGGCAGATCTAGGCAAAACAACCGAAGAGAGAGAAGAAGGCGAACAACCGAAGAGAGAGATGGCAGATCCGTTGCAATCGTGGCGTAGCAGCGGCGGGGGAGAGACTTCTGGTACTCCTCGTCTTCCATGGCGCCTCTGTGTGCCTTCTCCTCTTCCACCTCTGTGTGCCGCCGGCGATACCAGCATCGCTGCCAGAACAACAGGGGTGGTGTGTCGACCTCGAATTGCTGCAATTGGAGATTCATTCAAGCAGATAATCAAAATTGCAAAGGAGAGAGTGAGATTGAGAGAGCCAGAACAACGGGGTTGGAAAGGGGGCATAAGGAGATGGGATTGAAGAAGGAGTGGACCTTTTGCAAAATAAAATTGGTCTGTAGACACTTTCCTAATTAGGGCCTAAAAAATGGCCTATAAGGTAAATTATTTCAAGAATAAATCTCCAGTTTATAGAGAACGTGATGGAATTTTGGAAAGCTAAATGAAAACCAAGGTAATTGTTTTGGATTTTATGTTTCTTAATATTAGTGTATGTACAATTTACAGATAATGTAGAGAATTAGATACGATTTGAGGATTTTCTCTAGAGTTTTTCCCACGTGGTCCGAGTGCAGCGTATTTGGAAGAGGATAAGGTTCAGAGTTTTGTCTATATTCGCGGTATGCAACAAATATTGAAGAAAATTTAAAAAGTATTTTACTATTTATATTGTGACAAACTTGGTATATATAGAGGATAATGGTTGTTTCTATTTTGATCATATGCTTCCTTTCTAGGTTTTATAAGCGATAACAAGATAGGCTCATCTGACTTACATTACCCTGTTTTTATAGATCTATTGATATTGATGTAGAAGGGCAACTTAATAGATTGGTATGCATTATGTCTTTGATTTTCTAATTTCTTTTTAATAGAATAATTCTTAATGTCAGTGTTGCCTTTATTCCCAGCAACTCCTTTTGTCTTTTGGGACCGTTTATGAACGAGTGGTTATAAGCCAAGTTTGAATGAGGTATCTGTTAAACTCCACCTTGATGAGGATAAAACCTTGGTTGATGAATAGCCAAAACTTGGGATTCCTAAGTTTGGTAAGGCCTTACCATATGGCCTATCTTATTAGATCTGAGTTTCAGATTCTATATAATTGGGTCTAATTCCTTATGGGCCTATTTTATTAGATCCAATACATTATTGATCTATGTAACTAAATCAGAATTGGGCCAAATATTATTTGGGCCTGAAGTTATATCCAAGAGTGTTGTTTAAAGATAGAGTTGTTTAAACCCATCTTTTATTCTTTCGGTTAGCTATTTGAGATTTTCCAGGATTGTGGTGCTTCTCCTTGACGGCTTCAAAGATCTCAGCAAGATTCAAGTGAAGGTTCTGGATTCCTCTGATTAACAACCGTAGATCTCGCTCTCCAGAAGATCTCAAGGGCAACGTCTATCAACAGCTGTAGAAATCATCCCATACACTGCGCTTATTGACTTCTGCAAAATCATCTTCTTCAAGCTTCGAACACACATTGCTCTCTACTCTCTTTGTTGTATTTACTTTGAGTGTGTGTGAGGTTTCATTCAAGCTTCATAGTACAATTCAGTGAGAGTTATACACAGGGTTCTTTACCCAATCATAGAGGGTACTTCGGTATCCTTAGGAGCTTTATTTCACTAGAGTATTTGGGTTGCTAGATATGAAGTTAGTCTAGAAGAGGGAAGGTCTTCTAGAGGTTGTATCTAGGGCTCATAAGATAAAGTGAAATAAAGTTGTTGAATCCTACGGGTTGGATACCCTAGGCGGGGACGTAGGCGGTTGTGCCGAACCTCGTTAACAATTCGCGTGTGCTTCTCTCTTCTCTCTTTCTTGATTTCTTTATTTCGTGAATTATTTTATCTGTTGAACTAATATCTGTTTTGCAGATAAGGTCTTACTCGCTTACAGTAAGGTCTTACAATTTTGCTTGTCTCTATTAACTTGTATCTGCATTACAGATAAGGTCTTACCTTTAGCTGGCAATATCTTACAACTTCCTGCATTTGCGAAAATTTGCCATACTCCATTCAACCCCCCTTCTGGAGTATATTCGTGCCTTATATCTGCCTATTCCGCACTTCAATTGGTATCAGAGCCTCACTCACGTTTCTTAGATATTACTATCTGTGAGTCTAACCATGGCAGGTGAAGGGCAAGGTGGTTTCGGCCAAGGAAGATCTATCTCTCGTCCACCTCTCTTTGTTGGGAATAACTTCATGCATTGGAACTCTCTAATGCAGATGTTTGTTATTGATCAAGATTTGGAACTCTGGCATATCATTATGCGAGGACCACATATCCCCAAGAAAGAAGGTCCCAATGGAACAAGGGTGGACAAATCAGAGGATGAATACACCCAGACCGACTTAGAAAGTGTTGCTAAGAATTTCAAAGCCATAAACCTATTGTACTGTGGATTGAGTACGGATGAGTTCAACCGTATCTCTTCATGCAGAACAGCGAAAGAAATCTGGGATAAATTGGTGGTTACCTATGAAGGAACCAGCCAGGTCAAAGAGACCAAAATTAGTATCTTTCTTAGACAATATGAATTGTTTAAGATGAACCTTGATGAGTCAGTTAAAGCTATGTTTACCCGTTTTACGGAAATCATAAATAACCTCGACTCATTAGGTAAGACCTTCTTGAATGAAGAAAAAGTTAGAAAGATACTAAGGTGCTTACCTAAAGCTAAATGGGGTCCTAAGGTGACGGCCATAGAAGAAGCTCAAGATCTTAGCACATTGGCTCTTGATGATGTACTAGGAAAGTTAATAACCCATGAAATGATCCTCAACGAGGATGATGGGGAACTTCCTACCAATCTCAAAAACCTTGCTCTTAAGGTCAAGAAAGAAGAACCATCGGAAGATTCCGATAGTGATGATGATGAAGATCCTTTTGCTCTAATCACTCGTGGATTAGCACGCATATTGAAAATGAAAAAGCAATTCGCCAAAGGTAAGCCTTCTAACTCTTCTAGGAAGAGTTGAGTTCTTACTTGCTATGAATGTGGTGAATCAGATCATCTCGTCAATGAATGTCCTATAAAGAAGAAGAACAAAGCAAAGAAGAAGGAGTCCAACAAGAAAGTGATGGCTGCTTGGAGTGACTCGGATTGTTCAAGTGACTCAGACACTGAAGAGGAACATGCAAAGTTGTGCCTTATGGTAAAATCCGACGAAACCAAGGATCAACATCTAGATGGAGTTGTAAGAAATCTTCTCTCTAGCCCTATCAATGTTTTATCTGAATTCTTGAAGAATATGATTTCTAATGAGGAGACTTACAACAAAGAAATCAGCCTCTTAAAAGAGAAAGTGCAGGATCAAGAAACATGCATAAAGAAGCTGTCGCAGAAATTGCAAGATCTTGACAGTCAAAGTTCTGAAGCTATCACAGAGAGTAAGACCTTACGATCAGAAATTTCTGAACTTAAGTCAAACGTCTCTTCTCTTAAGAATCAAAATAATGATCTTAAGAATGAAAATGTGAAGCTTTCTAAGAAATGTCAAGATCAACAAACAGCCCTCGTGCAATTCAATCGATCCAAAGCAACTCTTGACAAGATGCTTGGAGAACAACAACTCTCCTTGAATCGAAGTGGTATAGGTTATAACAGGAACTTTCCTGCAAAGACTACTACCAAGTTCGTTAAAGCTAAAGGAAGTTGGCGATCTCCAACCTGTTTCTTTTGTTGTAAGAAAGGTCATGTAAAGGAGACGTGCCCTTATAGGAGAACGGATCCTTACATCATTAGAAATACCTTTCATGTTCGGTTAAATGAGCGGATAAGACAGATTTGGGTTCCAAAAGGGACGAAGTTACCAAATATGGTCTACCCCCACAATGGATCCATATCAGTTTATTGGTCTAGCCGAAAAGGTTGATTTTGTGTTTTGCAGGACATCACCAAGACCAAGGATCAAAAATGGATAATGGATAGTGGTTGCTCAAGACATATGAGTGGAAAAGAATCTCTTTTTCACAATCTAAAGAAGCAATCCGGTGGAACTATTACTCTTGGTGATAAAGCAAAATGCAACATCGTCGGTATTGGTAACATTGGTGTTGATTCAAACAATTCTATCAATGATGTTTATCTTGTTGATGGCTTAAAATATAACCTTCTTAGTGTTTCGCAGCTTTGTGATAAGGGCAATCTTGTTAGCTTTAACAAGAAAAAGTTTGTTGTACAAGATGAAGAGACCGGAGAAATTGTTCTTACTGCATACAGGGACTCTAACATTTATGCTCTTAATACTAATCGTATTGCAGGCTCCAATCTGAAATGTCTCAAGGCCTTATCAGAAGATCCAAGGGTTTGGCATAGGAGACTCGGGCACATAAGTATGCATACCCTCAGCAAACTCAGTTCAAAGGATCTTGTTCGAGGCCTTCCTGATTTAAACTTCAAAGTGGATGATCTCTGCAAAGCCTGCTCAAGAGGTAAACATACCCGTAGTCCATTCAAAAAGAAGCTGGTCGTTAGTACTATTAGACCTTTAGAGCTTCTACACATGGATCTATGCGGACCTATGCGTGTCAAATCTCCCAAAGGTAAACAATACATATTTGTTATTGTTGATGATTATTCTCGATTTACTTGGGTTTTCTTCCTCAAAGATAAATCAGAAACTCTGTTTTACTTTTCTAAACTTTGTAAGGAGTTACAAACCTTGAAAAACCTACCTATCGTTTCTATTAGAAGTGATCATGGTAGAGAATTCGATCAATTGAACTTTGATCTATTTTGTGCGAAATATGGTATTTCTCACAACTTCTCAGCTCCTAGGACACCTCAACAAAATGGTGTTGTGGAACGAAAGAACCGCACCCTAGAGGAAATGTCCAGGACTATGCTATTAGAGAATAATCTGCCAAAGTCTTACTGGGCAGAAGCTGTGAATACAGCAAATTATATTCTCAATAGATGCTTAATTAGATCAATTTTAAAGAAAACTCCTTATGAGCTTTTCAAAGGAAGAAAACCAAGCATATCTTATTTTAAACCATTTGGATGTACGTGTTACGTGCATAACAATGGCAAGGATAATCTTGGGAAATTTGATGCACGTAGCGACGAAGGTATATTTCTTGGATACTCGACTCAAAGCAAGGCTTATCGAATATTCAATAAACGTACCAAAATCGTCGAAGAAAGTATCCATATATTATTATGAAAGTGATAACGGTACCTTGAGTGAAGGATTTGCAGACTTGAAGTTAAATACTCATGAGGGAGAAGAATCAGATGGAGAAGGCAGTCATCCTGAGAAGAGCATATCCAGAAATATGCAGGAACCATTTCAAGATCTTACTGATCTGTCACAAGGTCTTGGAACTATGTCTCAAGGCCTTACAAATGAAGCCAGTCTTGAAGATGGACCTCCTCCGGAACCTCAAGGCCCTTATCCTACGAATCCTCCTGAA